>OZ005734.1:309192318-310392318 GCA_963930755.1 Eudasyphora cyanicolor | reverse complement strand
CTTCGTTGGTTGGTTGGCTGCCTGACTGAATTTTCGATTTCAAATTGAAAACTTGGCTAGGACAAGCACTTCGTTTCTATCCGAGAGTCAGAGTATAAATAAATGAGTATAAAATGTTGATGCCACACAATGGGTCAGGGAAGGCGATTTTCTCAACAGAGATGATACATTTTCTTGAGTAATAAAAAATATTGCCCTAATTTAATATTTATATGTTTGGAGATACATATATATGGTTCATATATATTGGTTCAAGGAGGATCCCTATTGAAATTGTTGAAAATCGGTTCAGTTTTAGATAAATCCCTCATAATATCGCTTACTTACTTCAAGAGTGACACAACTCAAAATTGATAGAATTCCAGACAGGGCTGGAATTATATGGTTGTTTACTTATAAATAAATTTCGCTGAAATTAATTTATGGACTTTTTTAAGATTTGACATATGTTACATATCGCGACCTAAGAGTGAAAAGGCGCTAAGTCCACTTTTTGCCTAAATGTATTTTTTTGAAGCTGAACGTAAGATAAGTTGGACATACATCGATTTGAAAACAAAAAGCAGAAAATTCATGCTTTGTCATCTTTAAAAGCTGAATCGTAAAAGCGCTAAGTCCATATACCCTTTATAAAAACATTCATATACGGTAAGTATTTTGCCTCTCCTGTACAATTTTAAATATTGGACTTGGCGCCTTTTCAATCTTAGGTCGCGATATGGTTTCCACTTTTACAGGTGAGAGCGCATGAGAAGCGTTGTTTCGATAGAAACAATTCTCCATGTGTTCCCTTTATTTCGTTCTTGGGACTAAAGTGTGTTCTTTGAAGTCTTCCAGTTCAAAATAACCTACGAGATAGCTAACCTCTGTAATTCCCTTACCAACATTGTGGTCGAATATGGGGGAAATATGAGCTAACGTAGAAGATCGGCAAGCACCACTGGATTCAGCAAGGTCGAAATATATATATCCATAAGGTTTCCCTTCTGTTACATTTTTAAAGTGTCCATTTCGAGAACAATGTTATTATTATAATACAAACAACATTGCTGAAACTTGAAAAGGTTTCTTCGTACTCTGCTCTGAGATTATGGTGTAGGGTCGTCGTGCCCCGACTTTAGCTCTTCTTTACTGGTTTCAATTTGGTATTGTTTCCTTCGTTAGGATGCAGGCTTTTATAAAATGGCGTAAAATAGTATTTTGTTATTTTTGCTTAGTTTTTATTGGTTTATGGTATGTAGATCAGCTCTTAAGAGACTATCAAAGTATTGATGGAGAGAACAGTTCTGCGGTCACTGCTACACTGACCACAGTCTGAGAATTAAACTTGACAACGTTAGATACGATACCAGAGTAAGTGCTGAGCGAAATATTTTGAAAATGCTTTAGCAATTTTAAAAGGTTGTGTTATGTCCGGTTCGCACTTATATTAGCTTTTTATAATACTTCATATTTACATAATTTTAACTTTGTATTCAAAGTACTATTTTTGGCTTTTGAAAGTACAAAAATAACGACATATAGCGACTGAAATGACCACAGGATAAAAAATTAATACGGGAACAGGCAGTGGTTAAGACAACAACCCAGGCTATTTCAGTTTTCTAACTCTTACAGAGGAGCCTCAGCGGTGAAGTGGCAGAACATCGAAAATCAAAGTATCCTATTTAAATTTTCGGGTATTGGTCCATATGTCTATATGAAAATTGATTTAGCCGTTTAGGAGACAAACAAACAATTTTATATTATTAATAGAGGTAACGTTCTTTCAACCATCTATGGACGCTGTTATATTTGTATTGAAAGTGGCGTAAATCCATTTGTTTTTAAAACGAGATATAAAGAGTTTTGCTTTTCAGTTCGTTTAAAAATATGGCTGAAAAGTAGAAACAAATTATCTGCATACAGCTTATCACAAGTATTCAAAGTTCTCGCTTTTGGGGCCTATTAACCCGCTTTTTACAATGGTGAAGCTTAAGAAAGTTCTTAGTATATCGCTTTGAAAAAATAAATGCACATCAACACTCAAAACGATGTGTTCGTTCATTGATTTTAGAAGATCTTTTAATTCAAATTGATGATTTCATTGAATCATTTGCTGTAGGTTAGGTTAAGAGAGGAGACGTTCAACATTTTTACATTACAAAACAAATGCGAAAGTTTCAGTCGGGTAAACCGACTAAGATTTGTGAGTAATGATATATGAAATATTAAACGAATTGATGTTTCAGTTTAGAAGGGGTTTTTCAAATACACTTATTTTTCGTCGAACAGTAGTTACTTTAAATACATTGCACTGTGCCGAATTATAAGCGTTTATATGCACTAAGATATTTACGTTATGGGCTATTAAATTTTGGTATAATTTGACCATTTTGTGTGGGAGCTACAAAAAGGGGCGTGGTGTTAACGACCATTTTTCACAGGACTATAGTTACTTCAAGAGCGTTACACTGCGCAAAATTTTGTAGTATTTTCGTCCATTGGTACTCACGCAATAAGTTTTTAACTTTTTGTACAAAATGGTACTTCCAAAGGGAAGTACCAAAAGGGGCATGGCAACAACGCCCATTTTTCACTGGACTGCAGGCGCTATAAAAGCACTACCATGTGCAAAATTTCAAGCATTTTTATGCACTGGTATTCATGCTATAAGCTGTTAAGTTTTTTGTACTAAATGGTCCCTTTGTGTGGAGGTACCACAGGGGGCGGGGCCACTTCACCAATTTTTCTAAAGTTGATAGTGAAAGATAAACTATTACTATGTGTGGAATTACAGAGATTTGGATAAATAGTATAGAAGTTATTAGAGAATCAATATTTCACTAAATTTTAATCCTTTGTGAGGGAGGTACTAGAAAGAGTAGACCAATATGGCCCATCTTCGAACTTAGCCTGAGATAGAAAAAAATATTATCCCATACCAAATTTGAAGACAATCTGTTACTCCTTTCAAAAGTTATCGTGCGCTCCAGCCAGACAGACAGACGGATGAACGGACATTGCTCAAATAACTTAAAATGGCTCAAAACGGATTTCCGCGGAACATACTACTTGTGTCTTAGGTCACTCCTTCGATGTGTTACACTTTTTGTCCGTAGAAAATGATATTTACCCTCTTCACACTGATATTTACCCTCTTCACACAAAGTGAGGGTATAAAAACCGTACTTGACACGTATTTCCTAGAATCTTCCACATATTCTCTGAGATGAGTCAAATCTGGTAATCTGTCTTCCGGAAGAATTATTTTTTTAAAACTAATAAAATGTTCTTACAAAAGATAAATATCCATATTCTTCCTAGGAATGACCTGTAATTTTATTATACCCTCACTTTAGTGTGACGAGGGTATATATCATTTGCTACGGAAAAAAGTGTAACAAATCGAAGGAGTGACCTAAGACCCCAAGTATGTTCGTCGGAAATCCGTTTTGGGTCATTTTAAGTCGAATGAGCAATGTCCGTCCGTCTGTCTGTCTGTCTGTGTGTCTGCTGGCTGGTGCGCACGATAACTCTCGAAAGGAGTAACCGATTGACTTCAAATTTCGTATGTGGTAATATTTTTTTCTATATCCGGCTAAGTTCGAAGATGGGCCATATTGGTTCACTCCTTCTGGTACCTCCCCCACAAAGGGTTAAAATGTTGTGAAATATTGATTCTTTAATAACTGCTATTATACGTATTCGAATCTTCTGAAATTCCACACATAGTATTAGTTTGTTAGTCGCTATCAACTCGAGGAAAATGGGCGAAATTGCCACGCCCTTTTTGGTACCTCCCACACAAATGCACCATTTTGCACTAAAAGTTAAATGCTTATAACATTAATACCAGTGTTTAGAAATACTTGAAATTTTGTACAGTGTAATGCTTTTATAGTGCCTACAGTCCAGTGAAAAATGGGCGTTATTGCCGCGCCCCTTTTGGTACCTCTCCCACAAAGGTACCATTTTGCACCAAAAGTTAACAGTTTATAACATTAATATCAGTGTATACAATTACTTGAAATTTTGTACAGCGTAATGCTTTTATAATGCCTAGTCCAGTGAAAAATGAGCGTTATCACCACGCCCTTTTTGTACCTCCCGCACAAAATGCGGGAGGTACAAGTGCTATAAAAATGTTATTTTATATCCGATCAGTGCGAAATTTGGCAGAAAGAGGTTTCTTATTACATGAAGGAATACTGCCAAATTCGGAGAAAATCGGTTCGGATTTAGATATAGCCCCCATATATATGTTACCCCCGATTTGACATGTAAGCGCTGTAAAAACTGTATTTTATAGCCGATCAGTATGAATTTCGACAGAAAGATGTTTCCTATTATGTGAATGAAGTCGTCGAAAGTCGGAAAAAAGAGGTTTCTTTCTACATGAAGGAATACTGCCAAATTCGGGGAAACTCGGTTTAGATTTAGATATAACACCCATAAATATGTTACCCCCGATTCGACCTGTAAGCGCTGTAGAAACTGTATTTTGTATCCGATCAGTGCAAAATTCGGCAGAAAGATGTTTCTCATTACTCGAAGGAATACTGCCAAATTCGGAGAAAACCTCCTGATTTGGTATCAAACCGCTATAGAAGTTGTATTTTACTTCCGACCATTAAAATTTTCCAGAAAGATGTTTCTCAATGTAGGAACGAATATTGCTTATTTTGTTGTGTTTGTGTTAAGTTTTGGGCTTTGGTTTGTTCTGACACTTATAGTAAAATTTTATTAAAATAAATAGTGTTAAAATAGATAGTGTTAATATGTTCCACAAAAATATTGGCCTTAATATTCTCTGCAAAGTTGCTAAACATACGTACCCTAGACCAAAAAAATATTTTTGCTACATAATAGTGAATTAGTGAGGTACAATGTGGTAGTTTTGAGCTATATTTTCTAAAACACAAATGACCCCAAACTGAATATAAATTTTCAGCCCATTCGCTTTTATGGTTTTGGAGATCATGCGTTACTAACAAACGTACAAAGAATTTTATATATAAAGATATATTTGTTAACAACTAAATTTTATTTGAAAATCAACAAACTTAATTTGGAACGCATTAATTATAAATTATTAGATTTATTAATATATTAGAACATAATATATTTGCAAACTTACTTTCACAAATAAAATATGTGTTTACACATAAACAAAGTTATTGTATAAGAAGTTTTCCAAATATATTTTATTTAAAAAAGATTTTAAAAACTTAGCTGACTTTTTAGAATTTAAGCTAGTTTTTCTTAGTATTCGTGTTAAAGTTATAGCTAAAAATGTCTTTTAATTTATAAATATTCCAATTCATCACCTTTTGTCAATCCATCAATGCAATTTATATTTACGAAAGATTATATGATTTATGTTTTAATTCAATTTTACAAACATATACAATTTATAAAAAAAATGCTCTTTGAACATCTGAAAAACAGAGAACTTGTCTTTAAATTAGGGCATTGATACATTGCCAAAATACTTAAATACAAATTAATCTTTGATTCGAAAATACAAGTTCTAAATAAAAAAATATTAGAATGGAAACATATTTTTCTTTAGAACAATATCCTCCCAAACATATAATATTTGTGTGTGCCAAATATTATATATTTGGAGTATACTCTAAACATATGTGTGTATACTTCAAGCCGAATATGTTTGGGACAATATACTACAGAAGCAATTTTTTTATTTTTTGTGTGTAGACGGTATGCTGACCCAATGTGCAACGGCACACAATGATTTCGTTTCATTTACATCCGTTCATCCTATGGCGCCAATTTCCCCAATTGGCATTGGAAGCAGAAAACTCAAATGTTTTACACAAATACACCAAAAACCGATTGAGCTCTTTTCTCGACTTCCCCCTTTACTTTATTTCCTTTTTCATCCGCTCGTCACTGCTCTGCTCCGCTCCGCTCTGATTTGCTTTCTTTGTTGGCGTTATTTTGCATCCAAAGCGCAGCAGACTGTTTTGTTATGCTTCATTTGTTTTGCTACAATTTGGCTGCTTGCAGTTTTTCCGTTTTTCTTTTCGATTGCGATTTTCATTTCAAACTCCGACTTTCAGTCGTTTTGCTTTTATCGTTTTTTTTTTGCACAGCTTCTTGTGGCACAGCTCAGAGAGCGCCATTGGTTGGATTGAAATGGGTTTCCTCCTTAAATAAATATTTCCAAATCATATAAATTCAAATGCAAGTTATGCATTGACTCACATTAAGTTGCCAACCGCCGCCACAAAGGGATAAAGTTATATTTCAATAAAAAAACAAAAACAAATAGCAAAAAAAAACACACAAACAGAAAACGAAAACTGGCAAAAAGGAAGTCTAACCGAAAAAACTGAACATATTTAAATTTAAACGAAAGCATCCACAAGAAGCAGGATGGTGTCAAACAATTTGGTAAGAATTTATCATCAAAGGCGAAGGATTAAAAGTGTTAAAGTGGATTTGCACGGATAAAGTGTATACAAGTGTTTGACGTGCTCAAATAAGTGTTAATCAAATTAAATAATTAATTAATTAAATTAAATGTAGCAAAGTGGATGTGGCAAGAATTTAATCAAAACTCATTTGACATTTGTTATAAATCCTGTATGTTGAGTTAGAAGAGGTATTGGAATAATTCAAGAATTAAACTATTCATCTACGAAAAGTAGGTTTGAGATAGTCATATAAAAATTACCAACTTTTCGACATATGAAAGATATATCGGGATTTGATTGATTTCCGAGAAAGACAATAACATATCTCGACTTTCAGAAGTTTTTTTAGCCCATTTTGTCAAATATTAATTTTGTATATAGAACATTTAAATCACCCTTAAGTTTCCTCCGATTCAATATAAATGTAGATATATATGTTGGGTCACCCATATTACATTAAAATACAAACATGGATGTAAATTACAGCTTCTATAGAGCTAAAGGGTAAAATCGGACGAAACATATATATGGGAGCTATATCTAAATCGGAACCGATTTTCTCCAAATTCAGCAATGTTGGTCCATAAATCAATAAACTTAACCGTGCATAATTTCAAAACAATTGCATGTAAAAACCAGTAAGGAAAGGCTAAAGTCGGACGGTGCCGACTATATAATACCCTACACCACTCTCGTAATATTGAATAACTATAAAAATTTTGCAATTCATGTATAAATTGTTTACATAAATTTACTTTTGGGACATTTTATACTTAAATAATACCCTGTACCACAGTGTGTGTAGGGTATAAAAACGATTGGATCTAAAGAGCCAAATCGGATGAAACATATATATGGGAGCTATAGCTAAATCTTTGCCGATTTTCTTTAAATTCGGCAATGTTGGTTCATGGGTCAAGAAACTCTACCATTCTAAATTTCAAAACGATTGGATGTAAAATACAGCTTTTATAGGACAAAATGGCCAAATCGGACGAAACATATATGTGGGAGCTATAGCTAAATCTTAACCGATTTTCTTCAAATTCGGTAGTGTTTCTTCATGGATCAAGAAACTCTACCATTCTAAATTTCAAAATGATTGGATGTAAAATACAGCTTCTACAGGACTAAAGAGCAAAATCGGACGAAACATATATATGGGAGCTATAGCTAAATCTGAACCGATTTCAACCATATTCAATAGCGATCTTAACAGCCGCGAAATACTCTAAACTGCAAAATTTCAGAACGATCGGAGTGAAATTGCGACCTGTAGTCGACGAACAAGTTTACATGGACAGACGGACGGATGGACATCGTTAAACCGACTCAGCTAGTGATTCTGAGTCGATCGGTATACTTTAAGGTGGGTCTAGCTGTGTTATTTTCAGGTGTTACAAACATCTGCCATGAAACAAACTTATAATACCCTGTACCACAGTGTGGTGTCGGAGTAAAATTGGTAGAGGGACAGCCATTGTTAAATCGACTCAGCTAGTGATTCTGAGTCGATCGGTATACTTTACATTGGGTCTAGCTGTAGTATTTTTAAGTTTTGTTGAGTCACATTTGTATTTTTTTCAAAAATTTTGTATTTTGTATTTTTTTCAAAAAGTGTTTATTTATTCATGAATATCTATTTTGTCCCCATCAAAGTAATTCCCCTCGGATATAATACACATCTGCCAAAAGTTTTTTCCAACCCTCGAAGAACTTCAAATAAACAAATTTTTGTGATCTTGTTCAGCTCCTCCTTCGATGCCGCCTCCTCCTTTCATGGGCCTTTTCAGTTTTGGGAACAAAACATAGTCACAGGGGGCTAGGTCAGGGGTATATGGTGGCTGCGGCACCATTACTGTGTTGTTTTCGGCCAAATATTCGCGCACAAGCAACGATGTGTGTGCAGGGGCGTTATCATGGTGCAAAAGACAGTTTTTGTTCTTCCACATATCCGGGCGTTTTTGGCAGATTGCTTCGCGCAATTTGCGCATAACTTGCAGGTAATATTATTTATTGAGCGTACTACCCTGTGGCACGAACTCATAATGCACCACGCCCCTGCAATCAAAGAAAACTGTGAGCAAATCCTTAACGTTCGACCGAACTTGGCGCGCTTTTTTCGGTCTTGGTTCATGCGGCAGCTTCCATTGGGTTGTGTGAGCTTTAGTTTCCACGTCGTAACCATAAACCCATGATTCGTCACCAGTTATGACCCTCTGGAGCAAATTTGGGTCGTCACGGACCGAGTTCAACATCTCCTGACCAATGTTAACGCTGTTGCTGTTTTTCGTCCAAATTCAGCAATTTTGCACGAATTTAGCAGCGACCCGACTCATGCCCAAATCATTGGTTAAAATCGAATGGCACGATTTATCAATGTTTTCATCTCTTGTTGACGTGCTCGGGCGTCCGGCACGCTGTTCGTCCTTTGCATCTTTTCTGCCCTCTAAGAACATTTTGAACCACCGATAAACGTTGCTTTGGTCCAAGGTAGCTTCACCATATGCCGCAGTCAACATTCGGAATACGTCAGTGCACTTTATTTTGTTTTTCACACAAAATTTGACGCAGATTCTTTGATCCATTTTCTGAAACAGATAAAAATCGAAGACAAGTTAAAACACATCCAAGCACAACATCTGTCAAAAATTAACTAAACATTCAAAATGGCCGACCTTGTCAGCATAAGTAAGGGACATGAGTATCAACATAACGCTACAAAAATATCAACAATCAATAAACAAAAGTGGTATGATTCAAAATGCAACAAAAAAAGGATCAATGACACAGTACAAGACATGATTTTGGGACTCAATTCTGAGTTTTCGACGTGAAAGTAGCCCCTTGAAAGTAGAACTTCTGCATTATTTATTAGGCCAAGTTGGCTCAATTAATAATTTAATGACCATTTTTTGCACATTTTCTATATTTTTTTTTCTCGGTATACGAGTACCGTACGGAAGATGTCTTTTGTGTCTGAAGCAAAGTTGTAGATATTGAATAGGGGAACAAATGCGGAAAAAATATATTATACTTTATACCGTCAATATCAACATTTGACGGCGTTGGCATTGGAATGACAATGTTAGTAAAGGGTGTCCCAAGAAGAGCGCAATTTTTTAATTACTGATGCAGCAATTGAATTGTTTCTCTGGCTGTATGACATGTGGTGCCGTCTTGTTGGAACCACATGCCCTCCACATTCATTTCTTCAATTCTAGGCAAGAAAAAACTGGTTATCATTTCACGATACCGAACACCATTGACTGTTTGCGCTTGACCTGCCTCAAAGGTCCAATGATTCCTCCAGCCCAAAAACCACACCACACAGTGACACGTTGAGGATGCATTTGCTTCTCGTGCTTCTCACTCGAGGATTTTCCGCACCCCAAATGCGACAATTCTGCCTATTGACGAAGCCATCAAGATGAAAATGGGCCTCGTCACTGAAGATGATTTTATCGGCAAAATCAGCATTTTCATGTTGTCTCTCCAATACCCAATTAACGAACTCCCTTCGCTGTCCTTCTCCATTTTTACTAACCTCGTACCTTCTACTAACAAACAATAACAATTATTCAAATGTCAAACAATGACACTTCGAATGTTGCGAGATTTAAAAATTGCGTTCTTCTTGGGACACCCTTTATAACCTTATCATATGGTGGATTGCATAAAAAATAAACATAACCGGCAAATTCTCAAAAGTGAGACATATACGAGTATCTTACGGAATATATATGAAGAAAGACGACATTTAAAGGAAGTGATAAACAAAAACTCTTGGTATAGAAGACATTGATTTTAGCTGATTCAACCGTTATTTAGGTACGTGTGTTGACCAATTGTAAACATGATTGTTTCTATACTGTTATCATAGCACTCCCACAAATTAATTGCACCAAACATTTCAGCGCCAATAAATCCTCGCATTCCCTTTTCCGTGTAAAAATTGCAACATCAGTGTCCTTCTTATATTACGTATATCGTATGTCATAATCACCATAAATCTTGGTTTGTCATTATTATCTCACGATTGGCATTACAATCAACAACATTGCCGCGGCGACGGCGACAGTGCCTAACTCTGCATTTAAGCAATTCGCTCGTTTGCAACAAATCACAAGCCGCAGAAAAGCGAGCTCGCTCCGCCAACTTAAATCAATCAACACTGAGTAGGAGCGTATTGGCTGGCAATGCCAAAGCAGTAGCAGTAAAGCCAACATGAGCCACATAAACTTTGGCTTAAGCAGATGATGATGACGACGGTGTCTGCAATAAGGTGGAGTGGAACAGTCAATTTCGAGTGGAAGCAAAAAAAACTCATTCCAACACCAAATTAAAGGGCCAACTTCAATATATTGTTTTCTGTACATACAACAAGACTTTGACATACGTCATACGCCGACGTCGGCTATTTAGGTAGCAGCCTAAAATGATAATTCGGTAGAATATAGGGACTTTGAAGAACTTATAGAAGTTAAAATTAAAATGAAACGTATTTTTTTAATTTAGCGGACTTGCATTTTTTTAGGGGAAGGGGGTGGAAAGCGTGGACGACTGTTTGAACTGAAGCGTGTATTCTAGATTCCACTTTAAAATCACCAACGATATAACTAACCTCTCCGATTATCCAACAAACTTTGTGGTCGAATATCGCGAAAACAAGAGCTAACCTAGAAATACGACGAATACCACTGGATTCAGCATGGTCGAAATAGGTATATCCATAAGATTTCCTTTCTGTTAAATTTTCAAAGTGGCCATTTGGAGCACCCTATAATTTTACTACCGGCGGGACTGTCACCTATGGAACGATCCCACATAGATTTTCCCTATATACGAGTATATATGAGCGGTCCAACAGAAATCACTTATTCACACCACCTTAGTCTGCAACTAACTGTCTGACTGGTCTAACTCGACTCACACACAGTGGGTGTTCACACCGTGCGCCGATGACGACGATAATGATGACGGTTGCGGTTGATGATGATTGCGACTCATACTCATGGGCGATTGTGGTGGAGGAGGGCTGTAGTAGGTGCAGACCTTCCATGACCTAGTGCGATCCCAGCGCATTAAGCACCGGCGAAAATATCAGTGGTAGCTGTAGGTACATACGGTGGCTCTGACATTCGTAATGATGGGTTTGGCATTACATTTAATACCTCAGCCACACAGTACTGCTGTACACTAATCTGCCCTGGAATTCATTTCTGCAATGTTGAGAGGTTTTGCGAAGTGGAAAAGAGGGGGTGAGGGGCATTTTCCATTTCCTCCGCAGAAATGTGCAACGGCAAATTTATGCGGTATCACTTCTGCAGTGGATCGAACATTCAATGTTTCAAGCAAAATGAAAATTTCGTTAGGCGACAGATAACTCACAAGCTGAAGTCTTAAGCGGAACGATTCGTTGTGGAGAATCGCACTCATTAAATGCTGTAGTGGAGAAAATTTGTGACGTAGATATCAAAATTTTGCTTATTTCGTTGTTGGATTGTGGGATTAAATGGTTTATTTTCTCGGATGTTGCATACAATTGAAAACAAATTTGCAAATGAATTTCCTAAAAGGATTGAGTCAAGTGTTAAGTGGCATTTTACATCTACTATAGAGCGAACCTGAGTTCTAATCCTGACAAGTCTAGTTGTATTGGCGCTATGGAGATTTATGGGTGAAAACTGAATTTCTTAGAAACAGATTACCAAATTAAATCGTTTTCACTTCTAACGAGTGTTTTTTCAAGATCTTTCGGATTTGATTTAAAAACAGAAAACACATAAATTTAGAAAAATTTATAAAATCTTAATTTGATTCGATAGAACTGTACATATATAATGCAATGTTTAAAGATGAGTTCATATAAATGTTAACAGCGGCTGCACCACAAATGGTTCATACGTTGGGTCCAATTTTGGCATACTCTCTCCAACATATCGGCCGGTATCTCACGAATAAATTCTTCAATATTGGCTTCCAGTGCTTTAATAATAGCGGGCTTGACCCTAAGCCTAAACATAGCCCCACAAAAATAATGTAAAGGCGTTAAATCGCACGATCTAGGCGGCCAATTGGCCGGCCCAAACGTGAAATAAACTGTTCACCGAACTCAACAATTGAATAAAAATAAATAAAATTCAATGATCTTAATTAATTGTATTGATAATAATAAAATTAATAATAATAATGTATTGAATTAATAATAAAGCCAGTAAGGAAAGGCAGTAAGTCGGGCGGGGGCGACTATATAATACCCTACACCTCCCTAACAATGCGATAAGGGTCATTGCGATCATAATTTGGAATAATTGGTAAATGGGTAGGAACATATTATCTAATTCTGAACCGATAATCGCTAAATTAAGCAATATTCGTTCCTAAAATAAGAAACATCTTTCTGGAAAATTTTGATCGGAAGTAAAGTACAACTTCTATAGCGCTTTGTAACCCAAATCAGGGGGAACATATATATGGAGGTTATATATAAATCTGAATCGATTTTCCCTGAATACTCATTCATGTAAAAAGACCTATTTCTGTCCAATTTCGTACTGATCGGATATAAAATACAGTCTCTACAGCGCTTACATGTCAAATCGGGGGTAACATATATATGGGGGCTATATCTAAATCTGAACCGGTTTTCTCCGAATTTGGCAGTATTCCTTCATGTAGAAAAAACTTCTTTGTGCCGAATTTCGCACTGATAGATATAAAATAAAATTTTTACAGCGCTTACATATCAAATCGGGCGTAACGTATATGTGGGGGCTATATCCAAATCTGAACCGGTTTCTTCCAAATTTAAAAGTGTTCATTCATATAAAAGGAAACCTCTTTCTGCCGAGTTTCATACTGATCGGATATAAAATATAGTTTCCACAGCGCTTACATGTCAAATCGGGGGTAACATATATATGGGGTTATATCTAAATCTGAACCGATTTTAAGCAAATTCAATAGGGATCGTTCGTGGGCCAAAAAATAAGATTTGTGCAAGGTTTCATCGAGATCGGACCTGAACTTTGATTACAAGAATACAGGCAGACGGACATAGCTAAATCAACTCAGAAAGTGATTCTAAGTCGATCGGTATAATAAACGATGGTTCTATTTCTTCTCCTATTGGGTGTTACAAACAAATGCACAAAGTTATAATACCCTGTACCACCGTGTGGTGTACAGGGTATTATAAATTTGAAAAAATTATCAGTATATTTATACCCTACACCACACTGTGGTACAGGGTATTATAACTTTGTGCATTTGTTTGTAACACCCAAAAAGAGAAGAAATAAACCCATCGTTTATTATACCGATCGACTTAGAATCACTTTCTGAGTTGATTTACCTATGCCCGTCTGTCTGTTTGTGCATGTATTCTTGTAATCAAAGTACAGGTCGCAATTATGGGCCGATCTCGACGAAACTTTACACATATATTTTTTTTAGCCCAAGGACGATCCTTATTGATTTTTGGTTAAAATCGGTTCAGATTTAGATATAGCCCCATATATATGTTACCACGATTTGACATGTAAGCGCTGTAAAACTCAGTATGAAATTCGGCAGAAAGAGGTTTCTTATTATATGAATGAACACTGTTAATTTTGGAAGAAATCGGTTCAGATTTAGATATATCCCCCATATATACGTTACCCCCAGATTTGACATGTAAGCGCTGTAAAATGATTTGGTATCAGGAAGTTATACTTTAATTCCGATCTTTAAAATTTTCCAGAAAGATGTTTCTCAATATAGGAACGAATATTGCTTAATTTGGCGATTATCGGTTCAGAATTAGATAATATGTTCCTACCCATTTACCAATAATTACAAATTATTATCGCAATGACCCTAATCGCATTGTTAGGCATTGTAGGGTATTATATAGTCGGCCCCGCTCGACTTTTTGCCTTTCCTTACTGGTTTTCTAATCGATTCAAATGGCCCACCCTAACAGTTATTGTTAATCAATGAATATGTACCTGTGAGTCACACATTGAAAACGCGAAACCGCGACCGTAAACGAAATTTATGAGGTGAGCCAAACAATAAGAATCGGCTCCGGAGTACATGAAGGATGTGTGGTGATAGTCTGCTTTTTATCCCCTCACCTTAGAGAGGAGGGTATATATCATTTGCTACGGACCAAAAGTGTAACACATCGTAGGAGTGACCTACGACCCCAAGTATGTTCGACGGATATCTGTTTTGAGTCATTTGAGCAATGTCCGTCCGTCGGTCAATCGTCTGTGTGTCTGTCTGCTAGCTGTTGCGCACGATAACTTTAAAAATGTATGCGATAATATTTTGCTTTATCTCCGCCTAAGTTCAAAGATATTGGTATTTATTAGTCGCTATCACCTCGAGAAAAAAGGGGCGAAGTTTCCACGCCCCTTTCGGTACCTCCCACACAAATGGACCATTTTGCACCGCTTATAGCAACTGCTTATAGCTTTAATATTAGTTCATACAACTATTTGAAATCTTGTACAGTGTAATTTGTTTATTGCACTTACAGTTCAGTGAAAAATGGGCGTCATTGGGATGCCCCTTTGGGTACCCCCACACAGTTGGACTATTTTGCACCAAAAGTCAACAGCTAATAAATAACCTTGTTACCATTATTATCAGCTTAAATGCAATTTAAGCTGATAATAATTTAATAAAAATAAAAAAAATACGAATACTTTTTTGGACTGAAGATGAAGAGATTCTTACTCGTAAGTCGGTTTAGCCGACTGAACTTATTTACTTGTTATTTGTATACTTGGCCTAGTCATGGCTAAGGCAACCCTGAACAGAAGTAGTGTTACCTGGGGCCTCCAAGACAGACATACGTTGGCAGAAATGCAATTAAAACTTACAATTGTGCAGAAAACAGCAATGCTGGCCTGACAGTGCTCATAAATACCAATCATCAGCAAAACACACTCGGTGCAAGGTGAAAGAGTTGAGGACGTGGAATCATTGTACACTGATAGAAAAAGCTTAGTCATGACGACAAATTTGTACATCATCACGATTATTTTTTCGTCAAAAGTCAGCTAACGTACGGAATAATCCTCTTGATGAATTTGTTCGTCACCATGACGAATTTCTGTTTCCAAAAACTTTCGTCCTGAGGATGATCCATTCATCACAACGACGAACCCTATTCATCACCATGACTAACCCCATTCATCATCACGACGAATAGCATTCATCAATACGACGAACTCTATTCATCACCATTATGAACTCCATTCATCACCACGACGAATACCATTCATCATCACGACGAATTCCATTCGTCACCACGATGAATACCATTCATTATCACGACGAATCCTATTCATGACCACGACGAATTCATGCCCACGACTATTTAAATTTTAAAAATTCCAATAAATGTTCTTCTAGTTTAAACCATTTAAAATGGTATGGAAAATAAAATTAATTGACTGCATTGCTAGGTTCAGCTGTGAATATTCGTTTCGATACGCAGTTCTTATCAGGTAGGGCTAAAATGAAACAAACGAGAAGTATTCATTACTTCTGATATTTTAAATCAAAAATAATCAAATTAAGTAATGTATTTGCCAACAGACCACTAGCACAAATGTTTCACACTTATACAGCTTGTCGAGCTGCATGTACGAGTATACATGTGTTTGATGTTTTGTTAAACAAACATCAGTTACGCCGTGCCAGTGCGGTTTGTTTGAACCAATCGGTGCTGCGTCGAACACACACGTGAACGAACATAACAACGTCGCATGTATAACTTTGTTTTGAATAAGTCGATCGTTCTCATGATGAATGGATAATCTTATTGACGAACAGTGTTCGTCATTAATTATTCGATTTTTTAAATTGATCTTTTACAACTAATTATTTAACTAAGGTAATCAGAACGCATATAGAACACTACATTTAAGCAGAAACTATAATTTGACTGCTTCGTTTGATCATGTTTTCAGCAAAATGGCCAAATAAATCTTTTCGTCGTGGGAATGAAACCTTATCGTTCTCTCGACGAATTTCGAAATCACCAAAAACATGACTTGATGATCGAGGTCGTTCTATTGACGTACAAAAACATCGCACGTTCGAAAATATTCGTCACCAGTACGAAGATATATTGACGAAACTGATTCGTCATGGTGACGAACGGTTTTTCTATCAGTGTATAGAGTCCTATAAATAAAGCCCGTTATTGGGAAGCCCCTTTTGGTACCTCTCACACAAATGGACCATTTCGTACCAAAAGTAAACAGCTTTGAACTTTAATGCCAGTGCATACAAATATTTGAAATTTAGTACAGTGTAATTCTTTTATAGTATCTCGAGTCCAGAGAAAAGTGACCGTTATTGGCACGCCCCTTTTGGTACCTCCCACACAAATGGACCAGTTTGTACCAAATATAAAAAGCTTTAAACTTTAATACCAGTACATACTTTAAAGTTATTAAATGCTATTTAAATTGATAATAATTTAAATAAAACAAAAAAAAATAAATTTACGATTTTTTTTTTTGGGACTCAAGGTGAGATGTTTCATAAGTCGGTTTACCCGACTGAACTTTCTTACTTGTTTTCTTTATATTTCTAAATACAGCGTTGAGATTCTTTATATGTACTCCCAGTCCTATTTCCGGTATTTCATAGAGATTATGAAGAAAGGGCCGACCTATTGTCTTTAGTCTGCGTTGCATTAGCGCTGGACAGCAGCAACTGTCTCCTCCTCCTACTCTTCGTCAACACAGCTACGGCAGTGCTACGAAGAGGAGCTATCGCAATTGATAGCTCTAGTTTCAAGCTATAACCAATTAAAGGCGTGTAAATGGTAGGATTGATGTGCAGAGCTGTCAACTGATTACCACACAAATGTTATTGCTGATAGTTTGGTGGTGGCATCGTTTACAATGTTGATACTCTTAAGAACAATTCGACTGACCTATAATTTCGGTCGTCACACCCAAACTATTCTCTCTGTGACCATAATTATGTGAATGTTATGTTATCATAACTGTAAAATGAATGCTGCAACCATTTTAACCATTCCGTAGATCATTTGATAGTTTCAGCAAACAAAATGCTGGTTATGTCAACAATAAGAATTCGGTCGTTTCAATCAAATCGTTCTTACTGTGCAGCAAACCCCTTAAACATTCCTAAATTCACAAAATCTGTAAATATTATTGAGGTTTATGTTATTAAATTTTCTTAATTTCTAAATTTATTTTCTTTCACTACTGACAAACATATTTTCTATTTCTTTCTTTTCGAATTTCTTCCCGTGACTTAAAATGATGATGCCACACACATACATATTCCCATACAAAAATAAACACAGCAAATGTTGCTCGTCCTAGCAACGGTGTTAATTGTCTATGAATCATCATTATCGCCATTCCCGTCTTCATGTCATGTGATGGCAGTTGAGGTTACTGCAGCCGAGGCGATGGCAACGTCATTAAAAACAACGGAAATGGATCTGAACCTTCACAGTCACCACATAAATAAACCGTCAATAGATGGGACAGGAACGGGGTCGATTAAACGACTAACACGTCACATAGCACAAGGTCAGCAACATCAACAACAACAGCAGAACCAAAATGCAGATGTCGGTGCCGAGGCAGGCAACTCCATAAAAAGAAGTTACTCTTCTTCGGCTCCCTCCAATGGTGGCCATGGATTTGCATCCACTCTTAATGGTCTTACAAGTCTCTCGAGTTTACAGCACATTAGAAGCGGTGCGGGATCCGCTGCTGGTTATGGTTATGATGCACCATCGTCTACGGGCCTAACCCACTTCGGCTCGCAGCAGCCCGCCATGTACACAGAGGCAAAACCAATCTATGAAGACCAGCAGGAACATGACTATGGCGCATCATCGGCATCCAGTTCGCAACAGCACCAGCAGCACTATGGACTGGGAGATGGCAGTGAGGAGGCTAACGCAGCTTTGCACTCGGCCATTTATAATTTACAGACTGCAGGAACGCACAATGCAGGAAGGGGAGCAGGAGGTTTTGGCAGTACAAATAATGGCGGAAGTGATGGTTTCCGGCCATCATGGAACTTTGGTAAACTTTCGACATCATTTACAGCTTCGACAGTTGCATCAACACCTTATAGCAGTTATCACACGGGGGGCAAAGGTGGTGGTGCTGGTGCCGGCTTCAGTGCCGGTAATGCTGTCGATAGCTCTGGCAGTAGCAGTAATAACGACAAAATCTCTGAAGGCAATTTTCTGCATCATTACGACTCCGCATCCGGTTACAATGAACTCACGCAATTGCAACAACATCACCAGCAGCAGCAACAGCAGGAGTCGTACCAACCGCAGTATGAGTCCCAATACGAGTATGGAGCCGCCCAGCAACACCATCAACGCGATGACTACAATTACAATAGTGTGGAACAGGCGGCGGAGAGCAGCTCATCGTACGGCGGGGAAGAAAGCCAGCATCATCATGATCACAGCAATTATTTGCCATCAGCTCCTCCCAGTGGGGCCGGGCCATCTGGCGGTGGTGGGGGTGTTGGTGGTGGCCATCATGAAGAGAAGCAGCCCGATGTCATCAACTATGTCCCCTATCCGGTCGTCAAAAAATTACATGTTCCCGTCCATGAGCCCGTGCAAATACCCGTATCGCACGCCGTCATTATCCCCATTAAGAAGCCGGTGCCCATCCACATCCCCATCACCCAGAATGTGCAGGTACCCATTGAGAAAGATTTAAAAATCCCCGTCGAACGTATAGTTCCCTATCCGGTGGAGAAACATGTTCCCGTGCCGGTGGAAAAACGTGTCCCCTATGAAGTGATCAAATATGTACCCATCAAAGTGGCACGTCCCTTCCCCGTCAAAGTGCCCGTTTTCAAAACGGTTTTGCACAAAGTGAAAGGATGGTGGTAGACAGACAGACTCTGCTTCGCCAGAGTTGAATTGAATTCAGTATTAAGTGCGGCCAATGTGAGTTAAAGGTGTCCTTTTTCTAGATTTTAAGTTACGTTTTCAACTAGAGCTATTAAAATATTTTATTTTATTATATTTTATTTGTTATTAGTCGTTGTTATTTAAATTTTCTTGTTATACCCATACTAGTTCGAAGAAAGAGTTTTTGATGGTTTTTATAATAAATAATTTGTATACAAAATCGTTTTAAATTATTTCAAAGCTTTAATCAAAAATAGATTTTGCAGATTCTTAGGGTTTCAAAATTTATTTTTTCTTGTCTAATGTATATATTCGTATCATCACAAGCTTGAGTCTTATGTTTCGTTTGTTTGGAGAATCATCCTCATTATATTCTGTAGTTGCGAAAATTTGTGATGTCAATATCAAAATGTTGCTTAATTAGATAGTGGATTGTGGGATCAAATGAACTCCATGAACTGATTGAGTTACAGTGTGGTAAAGTGGTATGGTGCTGTACCTACAATAGAACGAACCTTAGTTATAATCCTGGTAAGTCTCGTGGTATAAGCTTATTATTGCTACCGAAATTAATAAGTGAAAAATTGAATTTCTTTAAAAGAGATTTCCAAATTAAAACGTTAACCTTTTTATATACGAAAAAGACTTCGGAAATGTAATTTTATTGAAACGGCGAAGTACTTTCACTGATTCCATAATATTTGAACGTTTTAGCATAACTCCTACGGGAATAAATATTTCGCTAAAAGCAACAGAAATTGTATGGCAATTTCTCTGAAAATAGCTAGTTTTAGGTGAATCTACTTTGAGGTAAATACTCGTATGTATATACCGAATGGGTTCCTCTTAATTTGCAGATATTCAGTAACAAATCCATGAAATCTGCAGATTTATTCCTATATGCCGGTAAGATGTAACTCACCTGTCAATCGGGGTACTTGAAGAAGACACAAGGAACGGATGACCCTTCGGCTTTACAAGACTATACCTAGTTCTTACGTACGGATCATCCTCATATGTAAGAATACCCATTTCTTCTCGTCTTTGCAGCAAACGGCCCACAGAGGGAGGAATTAAGAAAAGGAAATAATACGTCGGTTTCTAACAAGATAATGACAAAATATGGCATGATTACAAAAGAGGATTTGTCGCCGCCATGTATGTGCGGGTCTCCCTCGTCTACGGTTGCCTTGCGGATTCCAGTCGATGGCATTTCGGGTTATGTCGTTTACTGGTCTTAGTAGAATATGGCCGATCCAGTTCCACTTGCGTTTCTTTATTTCTCTGACAATCGGAAGTTGGTTTGTTTCCGCCCATAGTCTGTTGTTAGTGATTATACATGGCCAGAAGATACGCATTATTCTTCGGAGGCACTGATTAGCAAACACCTGCAATTTGTGTATAGCTCGTTCCAGGTTTCGCAGCCATATAATAGGACTGATTTTACGTTTGTGTCGAAAATCTTTAGTTTCACTCGGCGGGATAGGGCTGGGGAGTTCCAAACGGATTTCAGTCGGCCGAAGATTTGTCTTGCCTTTAAAATACGGCTTTCAACATCGTCATTAGAACCACCAGTCTTTGTTATGATGCTACATAAGTAGCAGAAGGAATGCACGTCTTCTAGCTCGTTGTTTAATTTTAAATTTTTCTTCTCTTGCTTCATTTGTGCGCAGGGTTTTTGTTTTGTTGATATTTATCTTCAGCCCAGCTTCATTCGTGATCTCTGCTAAATGCTTAAGTTTGGCAGCCATATCATCAAAGTTATGTGACATTATGCAGATATCGTCTGCGTAGTCAAGGTCACTTAAGTTACCATCCAGACCCCACCTTATACCTCTGCCATTCGCCATTACTTTAGCCATGATGGTATCGAGGACAATGTTAAACAGAAGTGGCGATAAAACACAACCTTGTCGCACTCCAACTTCAACTGAAATCTGTTTGCTGAGTTTTCTTTCATGCAAGATCCGGCAGGTTGCCTGATGATATAGACTTTGAATCAGGGAGATAAGTTCAGATGGGACACCTTTGCATATTAAAGCACTCCATATGACGTTGTGATCCAGTGTGTCAAATGCTTTTTCAAAGTCAACACAGCAGAGATATAGTGGCGATCGCCATTCGACTGACTGCTCTGTTATGACCCGTAGGCTGTTGACATGGTCAATACAGGACTTATGAGGTCTAAAGCCTGCCTGCTCGTTTCTCAGTGTTGGTGTAACTGCGTCCGAGATACGCTTTGCTAAGATGTGAGCTATTATTTTATTAACCATGCTAAGGAGTGTTATTCCACGCCAGTTGTTTCGATCCTTGAGGTCGCCTTTTTTGGGTAATTTAAAAATCACGCCTTCATTAAGCTCTTCGGGTAGTGACTTAGTGGTCCAAAAATTTTGTATAAGCGGTAAGATGATCTCTGCACTGATAGTTGGATCGGCCTTCAACAGTTCAGGTGGTATACCATCTAAGCCTAGAGCTTTGTTGATCTTGAGTGCTCCTATGGCAGTAACAACCTCAGACACAGCAGGACAGGAAGTTGAAATGTTGTTTTACATTGTGTTTTACATTGAAAGCATTTTAGTGAAGAACACTTCCCAGAGGACCACTTGTTCCTTCACCGAGGTAATAAGGTCACCATTATTATTTCTTAGTGGTTTCAGCGAACCAGTGTAATTATGAGACAGTTTTTTAACAGATTTATAGAGGTCGCTCGTCCTGTGGGTATCAGCTGCAGTTTGGGCTTCTACTGCAATTTCATTAGTCCAATTGCGCTTGTCTTGTCTTGCACTTTTCTTCACCAATCGATCTAAGGCATTGTGCTGTTGCTTGAGTGTCCTGGCCATGTTCATAGCAGATTTCACTGTCTTTCGTGATTCGATTAGGCTCCACGTTTCGTCCGATATCCACTCTTTGCGGGTGCGCTCAGTATAACCAATTATATTAACTGCGGGTTCCAAGAGGATTTTTTATCGTGCTCCATTGGTCGCGCTGAGCTTCATCTAAGGTGTCTAATGAAGATTTTACTGCTTCAGTGTAACGCGTACTCACTGCACTATTCTTCATCCTGCGTACGTCAATCCGTCGTTGAGTTTGGAGTTTGTTTTCTTTGATTGCAGCGAGCTTAATACGCATAGTTGCCACGAGAAGATGGTGATCGCTTGCTACATCCGCTCCCCTACGGTTACGAACACCCAACAAAGAGCCACGCCATTTTTTCGAAATCGTAATGTGGTCAATCTGATTTTCAGTAACGAGATCTGGAGATTCCCAAGTTACTTTATGGATTCGTTTGAGGGGGTACGGTATACCGAGAAAAAAAAATATAGAAAAATCTACTTTGGGCAAAAAAAAATCGTATGGCCATTAAATTATTAATTGAGCCAACTTGACTAATCGAATGATGCAGAAGTTCTTATCTATGGGGCTACTTGCAAGACCAATTCTCAGAATTGAGTCCAAAAATCATGTGTTGTATTGTATAATATATTAGAACAATATATATTTGCAAACTGACTTTCACAAATAAAATATGTGTTTACACACAAACAAAGTTATTGTTTAAGAAATTTTCCAAATACATTTTATTTTAAAAAGGTTTTTAAAACTTCTCTGACTTTTTCGAATTTTAGTTTAAATGTTCCTAGATTTCGTGCCATGTGTCAAAATGTCATATGGGCAAATCCCAGAAACAGTCCACCAACCAAAAAATTTTAGAATTCATCTAACTTTAGTTTGGTTAACGGAATATAAGACTACACGCTGAAAAAAGTCGCTTCTGTAGTATATTGTCCCAAACACATTCTGCTTGAAATATATATGTGTTTAGGGTACACGCGAAAAATATAGTATTTGGAACCCACAAATAATAAATATTTGGGAAGATGATGTTCTAATCAAATCCTTGTTTCCGTCCTAATTTTTTTTTTATTTGGGAATATTATTTCCGAAACAAAGATTAATTTGCATGAATCAGAAAACATGCAAATTCAGAAAATATTTGTGTGTCGATTGTATGCCAGTAGTTAAATTAGAAATTTTAAATGTTAGAAAAATGTATTTTCTTTGTTTTAAGTTTTTCTGTAATTCAAAGTTCACTTTTAAGAAATGTTCACAAAAGTCCTTTATAATTCAAATCTCTTCTTGAAATCTTGAATAGCGATAAATTGACAACAAAAGTTGATTTGGATTTTTTTGAATTTGAAAATCGGTCCTTTGAACAAACGTTAATGCGACTATGACATTATTAATTGTATCATATAAATTCGAAATAATGCTATCATATTATTCGAAAGTTTTGAAAATCTATCTTAAATAAAATAATTTTGGGGAAATTTTATTTGAGAAAATATATTTTGTTGTAATATATTAATATATGCGCTCCAAATAAAGTTTCTTGAATTTCAAATAAAATTTATTTGTTCATAAATATATATATACACATATCTGTTCCAAATATATTTTCTTTGAAGTCAAACATATTAAAAAAGACGATTTCCCCCGTGAAGACGTTTAAAAAATATTTGTGGGTGTCCACATATAACTTTGCCCCAAAACGGATATCCGCCGAACATTCTTAGGGTCTTAGGTCATTCCTTCAATGTGTTACACTTTTGGTTCGTAGCAAATGATATATACCCTCATCTCTAAGGTGAGGGGATAATAATGTAATTTGATTTGTTAAAATAAACAAAATTTCTACTATAAACAGTTTGACTGGAAAAAAATGTAGCGGGTGTTACATAGAGTTCACGGCTTTTGATAAAAAAACTACAACAATTTTTGGTTGCAAATATTTTTTTTTAGAATTATCTTATATTCATCTTTCTTATAGGTATTTCATTTTGGGTGCTTTATTATGCAAAATTTGCTAACAATTACGAAAACATACTTTAACCTTCAAAGCTACTTCCATTTTTTGTAGCGTGCGTCACAATAAATTTTCACAATAAATTTTTTCGCAACATATACCTGTTACAAAAAAATTTTTTATGGCATTCGAAAGAACACTCATATCCCACTAAACACTATGTATAAGTTGAAGGTATCTCTTTTGAAAGACCAAAAAATTATTATATTTTAATCCGAAAACGTGTACGAATGTAGCGTTCGTCAAGCAGGATTTGCCCGTATGCATTTTTGTTTTACAGCACTAATATTTAATTTATAAGTGTTCCAATTCATCACTGTTTGTCAATCCATCGATTTAAATTTCAATAGAATTTTAAAAATATATAAAATTTCTGAAAAATTGCATTTGAACTTCTGAAAAACAGAAAACATTTGAAAAATACTTAAATACAAATTAACAAGTAAGAAAGTTTCAGTCGGGTAAACCGACTAAGGTATACCCTCACTTTGTGAATAATGTAATATTGAATGTTACTCGAATTATTCTGTCAATTTGTGTGGGAGGTACCAGAAGGGGTTTATCAAATACACCTTTTCTTTTTGCTGAACATTAGATACTTTAAATTCATTGCACTGTGCCGACTTATAAGCATTTATGTGCACTGGTATAAACGTTATGAGACATTAAATTGTGCTATGTTTTGGGCATCTTGTGTGGGAGGTACAAAGAGGGGCGTGGCAATAACGCCCATTTTTCACAGGACTATAGACACTATAAAAACATTACACTGTACAAAATTTCAAGTATTTTTATACACTGGTTTTAATGTTATAAGCTGTTAACTTTTGTTGCAAAAAGGTACCTTTGTGTGGGAGGTACCAAAAGGGGCGTGACAACAACACCCAGTTTTCCCTGGACTGTAGGCAATATAAAAGCATAATACTGTACAAAATTTCAAGTATTTTTATACACTGTTATTAATGTTAACTTTTGGTGCAAAATTGTGCATTTGTGTGGGAGGTGCCAAAAGGGACGTGGCGACTTCGCCCATTTTTCTCGAGTTGATAACGACTAATAAGCTAATACTATGTGTGGAATTTCAGAAGATTCGAATAAGTAGTATAGTAGTTATTAAAGAATCTATATTTCACAACATTTTAACCCTTTGTGGGGGAGGTACCAGAAGGAGTGGACCAATATGACCCATCTTCGAACTTAGCCGGAGATAGAAAAAAATATTACCACATACCAAATTTGAGGTCAATCGGTTACTTCTTTCGAGAGTTATCGTGCGCACCAGCCAGCAGACAGACAGACGGACATTGCTCATTCGACTTAAAATGGCCCAAAACGGATTTCCTCCGAACATACTTGGGGTCTTAGGTCACTCCTTCGACGTGTTACACTTTTTTCCGTAGCAAATGATATATACCCTCGTCACACTAAAGTGAGGGTATAAAAATATTTTGATTAAAACATTCTTTTGCTAAGAACAACATTCTCCCATGTATATCTTGTTTGGCCTAAGGACGAACTCTATTGAAATTGACGAGAATCGGTTCAGATTTTTATGTAGCCCCCATATGTATATGTTCTTCCCGATGTGGCATCAAAGAGCTTTAAAAGGTGTATTTTATATCCGATCACTTCGAAATTTAGCAGAAAGAATATTCCTAACTCAGAAACGAACACAGCTAATTTTTTAGAAAATTAGTTCAGATTTAGATATAACCCCGATATGTATTTTACTCCTGATCTGACGTATTAGTGCTGTAGAAAGAGGCAGAAAGAGCTTTGGAGAAAGTCAGTTCAGATTTAGATATAGCCTCCGTATATATGTTCCTCCCGATCTAGTATCAAAGCTCTATAGGAATTGTACTTTTCTTCCGATCATTAAATAATTTGGCAGAAAGAAGTTTCTTCATTTAGGAGAGAATACTACTTAATATGGGGAAACTCGGTTCTGATTTAGATATAACCACATACATAACGCTACCTTAGAGTGTAAAGGTGCTAAGTCCAGTTTTCTAAATTTTACAGGAGATATAAAATACTTTGATGTTTTTCATATTAAATTTTCTTAAAAAACCTTAAAAACAAATTTGGTAGTTTTCGTTCCCTGTTTACTCCCAAATAATACAAAATTAAAAATATTTATTTACAGCCGAGTTGTAGGCGCAGTTTCGCTTACGTCTATAATATTTTTCATTGGACTTAGCACAATTTCTAATAATTGTTAAGAAACAATTTTCCTTTGAATAGTAATTTCTTTATTAACATACATTTTAAGCAAATAGAGACTTATTGGCTGTTTTTATAGAAATAATTCTTAAGTGTAACGAGAATATATACATATGTCATTTGCTACGGGCCAAAAGTGTAACACATCGAAGAAGTGACCTAAGACCATAAGTATGTTCGGCGGAAATCCGTTTTAAGACATTTTAAATCGTTTGAGCAGTGTCCGTGCGTCCGTATGTATGTCTGTCTTTCTGATTTGAGCTTTCTGAGAAAGCTGTAACGGATCGACATTTGGTATGTGATAAAATGGGCCATATTGGTACACTCTTTTTAGTACCTCCCTCACAAAGGTTTAAAATTTAGCTAAATATTTATTCTCTAAAAACTTACTTACCCGAATCATCTGTAATTCCTCAGTTCCTAGTTTATTCGTCGCTATCACCTTGGGAAAAATGGGCGAAGAGTCGCCACCTCTTTTGGTACCTTCCACACAAAAGATGCATCGTAATGCTTTATAGTACCTACAGTCCGGTAAAAAATGGGCATTATTTACACGCCCCTTTTGGTACCTCATACACAAAATTTTGCACCAAACGTTAGCTTATAATTTTGGTACCAGTGCTCACAAATACTTGAGATTTTTACAGTGTATTGCTTTTATTCCATTTGTTACACAAATTGCAAATTCTTTGATCCATTTTTTTCCACAGCAGAAAATCGCCGAACTAGCAGAAAACATCTAATTGTTATGTCTCTCACAAAGAAACTAAACTTAACACAAACAAACTTAACCAAGAACATATGTTCGAGACAAGTGTGCCAACATAAAAACCCTAATCGAACGCACGTAGCCGTATAATACGTAGAGTTAAACACAATACAAGGGCAACATTTATTTCACCCTCCGCCATAGGATGGGGGTATAGTGATCTGAGACCCCATATTCTTATCTTCTCTTTCGTTATTCCTCAAAAAATGCATTTTAAATTAAAAGAGGATTTAGAGCCTTTACACTCTAAGGTAGCGATATGTTCCTGCCTATTTAGTATTTAATCACTAATGAACCTGCATTTTACGTCCGAGATTTATATAAGTTTGCCGAAATGAGGTTTGTGAGCCAATTTAGTGAATATCTGTCTAGATTATGTACGGCACCATCTAGCACCATATGTGAGACTGACTTTTGCGAATTAATTTTTAACCACAATATATTTCATTAAACTTTGTATTTTCGTTTCCGAGTGACAAATCAATATGTCATTGAACTATATTAATTTTTATATATTTTATGGCTTTATTACATTTCTACCTGCACTTGAATATTGAATTTTTCGTTTTTTCATGACCCTGCACTAGCATTTTGTTAATATCAGTCCAGAATATAAAACGATTTCTCTCACTCTGAAAGGACATACAAAATTATATTAAAACTAGCATTTAAATACCCGGCGATGCCCGGGATGCAAAATTTATGTAAAAATACGTATTTAAAATCTTTGGTTTACAAATACCTTCGAATATTTGATCATACGCCGATCATTAAAAATTTGTTTAACATCCAGGATCAGTCTACTTGAAAGTCTATCAAACTCCAGATGCTCTCAAAAACTCAAACAAATTCACTGACAACAGTAAAAAATTTTGTAAATATGAAAGCACAACCTCAAATGTATGATATGTGTGCAAACTTTCAAATTAATACTTTTATGGGGTCAGTGGTCAAGAGGTCACCAAATAAGTAGCTGAGAAACAAATGCATAATATGCTATGTATGTTTCAAATTTCAATATACTCGTATACATTTTTGTTTAAATATTACCGGTGTATATAGCGATATATTTCGAAAAGACTTTTAAACATTATGTCTCCGTTTTTGTGTACCTCTTGTCCTCAGGCCGGACGACGCATTTCCTTGAAGATCGTTTTGTGCACATATATGTATGTGCAGCTCCACAGATCTTTATGGGGTTTTTATTGGAAGAATGAAAAAATATTGCTTGCTTGCTTTTATTCGGTCTGCAAATCTTTGTGATTCTAACTAGGTTACTCTCCCGGCTTCAAGACCATTTTGTTTCTATATTATTATAGAAACAAGTATTTTATACATGGCGGTGTATAAATATTTATTAAAAATTGGCAGCACACATACTGGATCATGATTTCTGAGCCGTGACACTCGTTATCAACAGTTCTGCTGCAATTGTATGGGAGAAATGGAGCTCTATATGGTTGACTTCTAAACACAAGCAAATGAGAAATCTTTGTGAAACCACATTTCTCCAAAATCTTCCAAAACACAATTGTTAACCAAAGTTAATACAAAACACCAGCCATGTCCAATGAGAAGCAAATTTTGCTCCATCAAATGGAAAATTACCACACTATGCAGAAAAGCTTTTTATGGTTTTTGACTGCAATAAGTGTAGTTGTGGTGAGTCAAAAGACTCACCATGTCTTGAAGCCGGGAGAGTATCCTAGTTAGAATCACAATGAAAAAATCTTAAAGAATTTCGAAATGTAGTGGAAGAATGAAAATTGCTTTGGTCACTACTGACAACCATCTTAGAATTCAAAATTATTTTTTTCCAGTGTGTACTACATATTATTTTATCTTTGTATAATTTAAGCGCGAGAGTTGACCACTGGCCAAGAAACGACTATGTTAATTGTCCGTAGGCTATACCACACTGGAGTTTCTAGCTTTCTACCTGTTATATGAGCCGCAACGGTCAAGCGGCCAAAAGTCGCTTGAATTAGTATTAACATTGCCATTTTGGGCCCTTTAAAGTACAGAAAGAGTGGAAATTGTATTGGTCACTGCTACACTGGCCACAGTCTGAGATTTGACCGAATTGACAACGTTATATATGTATATCTTACCACATTAAGTGGTTAGAGACATATTTTGAACAGGGGTTAGAAGTTTTACAATCTGTAAAATAGTGAACATTGTTTTGGCCACTTCTTCACTTACCACAGTCAGAGAATTCAAAATTATTATATTTACAAAGTTTTAACTTTGTGTCCTATAAGAGGTTTCAGAAAGGCCAAAAACAATTGATAGCGCTATAACTGACCACTGGCCAAAAAATGTCTACGTGAGTAGCCCGTGGTTTATACAACACTCATTTCTATGAGAGTGCAATTTATGGGATTTTTAATGTATTGAAAGAATGAAAAACTCTTAAAGAATCTTGAAAGCCAGTAAAGATTGAAAATGGTTTTGGTCATTGCTTAACTGGCCACAATCGTAGAATTAAAAATTGCATTTCTCGGGTATAGTGCTACATATTATTTTGTATCATTTTAGGCGCTTCTGAAATACAATACAAAAAAATATTTAAAATTTTGATAGCGCGACAACTGACTACGTGTCAAAAACGACTGTGTGAATAGTCCGAAGGGTATACAACACTCAAGTCTATACCAAAGCAAAATTTGAAGCTTCCTACTTCTAAAAGGTACCGTAATGGTCAAGCGGTCAAAAGTCGCAGGGTGTAAAATCGCATCCCTTGGAGATCAGTATACAAACATAAATTATTAGGATTATAGCTCTTAAAGGACTATTAAAGTACAGAAAGTGTGGAAATTTATTTGGTCACTCCTAAACTGACCACAGTCGGAGACGTGACCGGAGAAGTGACAATGTTAGATAGGTTACCACAGTAAGTGGTGAGCGGTATATTTTGAAAAGGCTTTAAACATTTTAAGACGCGGTTTTATGTCCAGTTTGACCTCAGACTGGACATCGAATTGTTGTTTTCGCATCTCCATTGAAATCAGTCTGTACATATAAATTTGTAAATCATTGCCTCTTAAGGATCTTTTAAAATCAGAGAAATAATGAAAATTGTTCGGGTCACAGTTAAACTGACCACATCCACGGTTTATAGTACTTCATATATACAAAGTTTTAACTTTGTATATTATAAGAGGATTCCGAAACGACAAAAACAAAACGCATGTTTTTGATAGCGCTACAACTGACCACTGGCCGAAATACCTATTAAGCGAGCAGTCCGTAGTTTATACAACACTCCAGTCTATGTGTGTGCAAAATTTCAGCTCTCTAGCTTTAACATCTGTGGTCAAGTGGTCGAAAATCACTTGGCGGAAAATCGAAAATCAAAGTAGCCTATGGCACTTCCCAGGCATTGGTCTATCTGTCCACCAAGTTTCAAGAAAATCGGTTCAGCCGTTTAGGCGTGATGCTGGAAAAAACAAACAAACAAACAAACGATTTTATAATATTAATAGGATTTTCAACAATTTTGGTTAATAGTGTTGTCAAGCTTCTTCAAACTACAGCATTTTTCAAAAAAATTCAAAACTTGGCCATATTTTGACAATCGCGTAGCTGGAATATGAAAACATTTACCATTTTTATACCGACAACTATGGTACAGGGTGTTATGACTTTGTGCATTTGTTTGTAACTCCTAAAACATAAAGAGATAGACCCATCGTTTATTATACCGATCGGCATAGAATCACTTTTTGAGTCGATTAAGACATGTCCGTCTGTCTGTCTGTCTATGTATTCTTGTAATCAAAGTGCAGGTCGCAAATATTAAGCTGTCTTTACGAAAATTGGTACACAGGCATTCCTTAGACAAGGGACGATCCCTATTGAAAATGGTCCATATTGGTCCATGGTGTGATATAGCCCCCTATTAAAAGTCCCCAACTATGTCCCTTCTTGACACTCTAGAGAACACATTTTTAAATAGATTTGGCTGAAATTTGAGAATTTACACTTTATGTTGGACCTAATCGCCCCTAGTAAAAATAGGGCACATCGGTCATTGTTTTGGTATATCCTCCATAGAAAGGTTCCCACCTATGTCACTTCTTGTCGCTCTACATAACGGATTCTTCAATTGATCTGGCTAAAATTTAAGAATTAATTCTCAATATATTATACCTAATAGTCCCTAGTAAAAAATGGGGAACATCGGGTCATGTTTAGATATAGCCCCCATATAAAGGTCCTAAAAGATGCCACTTCCTGACGCTCTAGAAAACGTATTCTTCAATTGATGTGGCTGCAATTTACTTAATGTTTGACATAATCGCCCCTAGTAAAAATACGGAACATAGGTCCATGTTTTGATATAGCCCCATATAAAGGTCCCCACCTATGTCACTTCTTGACACTCTAGAGAATAAATTTTTCAATGCAAATGGCTGAAATTTAAAAATGTATACCTTATATTGCACTTAATCGTTTCTAGTGCAGATGGGAAACTACGATCCATTTTAATATGGCCCCATATATCATTAGACGATTAGACTTCTTACCGTTCTAGAGGACGAATTTTTTAACACATCATGCGGAAATTTAACATTTTGTACTATATATTGAATTAAAACGTCTCTTGTAAAAATGGGTATATCGGTCCGTGTTTTGATAAGTATAAGACCCTCATGAAGGTCAAGTTGTTTAATATGAGTGTAGAAATGTACTATATTTAACCTGCAACTGTTAATATTAATAATGGTTATCCAAGCATTTGTTGGCAAACAATGGTGGAGGTAATATACATATATATATAATATATAATATACGGCCCCGCCCGACTATACTCTTTCCTTACTGGTTATATGTAGTAATTTGTTTTACATTATTAATTTTAAATTTTTACATTCATTAATTTTGGGAATTGTGGCATTTTTTTTTACAGATATAACAATGTTAGGATTAGCCTCGATGTCTGGTTTCAACAAGTTAAATATATTAATTTTTTAAAATATATTAATTTTCAAATATTTCATGCATTTCTAAAGCTTCCGTCTGCTTTGAAAACATTTTTGTTTTTCATTTTTTCCCGATCTTTTTCATCGAATCGATATGTATAGATTCGGATATATACCGATTCCTTTCTCATTATAATTATAATACATTATAAACAAATTTACATCGCCATGTTAAATTCACCAGTCGCATACGATTTTTTAAACAAGCGATATGAGTAGCTCTTTACTAATTCAAAATTTGTCAAAGTGACTGTTCAGAACTCCATTGAAAGTTTTCTGCTTCACCTTTTAAGGAAATCTATTCATTAAATTTCTCTGCAGGATTTTAGAAACATATGAAACCCAACGGCCTACTTCGGCAATGATTATTATTTTACTTATAAATGTTTGCTGAAATTGTGCGTATTCGTGTATTTAATATTCAAAATTTTTTACGTTTCCATTGGTGGTACGACTTACCTCTTAAACTATAAACCTATAGGCAGTTGCTCCAACCATCCAACCTCTATCTCGCCCTGGCATGCAGACTTATTATCATAAACCTATATAATTTTGATTGAAAATAAAAGTTAATAAGTTTCCAAATTAACCCCCTAATGCTATAGAAATAGTCGACAAGACGCCGCCTATAATTACATAGAAAAATTAAAAATAAAGATATAAATTATAAAAACGTTCGTTTTATGCGGACTTAATGAAGACATCAACTTCACTCTGTATTTATTTCGCCATATTTGCTTCCTCTTTTTGTTGCTGTTGGGTTGCGTTTCAAACAAAACATTTAATTACCGCAAATAAACAAATGAATCAGCAAAGCAACAGAAGCCAAGTCAAGAGATTCATAACTTATAATTGTAACAAAATGACTACTTTTAGTCTCGAACGAAATGTCAAAAGTACGGAGGTTCCCCTAAAACCGAAAAACGGGGGCGGGTCATAAAAAGAAGCAGAAAAAATGGTCATAAAAATAACACCAGCATTCCAAAGTGAACATCAAATCGTAAAAATTAAACATAAAAAAAGAACACTCGAATGAGCAGGAAAACGAAACGTACAATTAAAAAAAATATATGAAATCGAGGAAGCAAAAACTTTTTTGTAAAAATCAAACGAAGGGACACTCCCATCTATTATTACAGGACATGTGAGAAAACAAGGAATTCCTCGAGGAGTGTGAATGGCAGGCGAGAATGGCGATTAAGAGAAAACCGGAATACTCAGAAAAACCTAAGTTTTATGTCCTGTTTCGCCAGAGAGTGTGAGAGAGAAGAGAGTGGATAAAGGAGGGCGTTGGAGTATCTTAAAGGTTAAGCAAATTAACAGTTACATGACATTTTACATGTTGTCAAATGATTAAAACGTAACTCCGAACATTTTGCAGGAATGTTAGCCACTGCGAAGTTTATGGTGGTTGTGTGGTTCCAACTTTGGAGTGGTCATCGTCGTACCAGACCGCCTAATTAATCATCTACACTAAAACCATTTTCACAAAGTTGCTAATTAAAAGAATATTAATTTAGGTTTGTTTCACTAATTGTTGTGGGAAGGTCTAGACAGTAACTGGCGGTAGGATCAGAAATCAGATATGAGTTTTTAGAAATCGGTCAAAATTTTTCATATAAAAAAGCAGTAAGGGGTGTTTCCCCTAAAACAAAAAAACATTATGGAATGTAAGAAAAGAGAGAATAAAGTTACGGTGCAGGGAGTAATAACCCCAGTACCGGTGGCAAGTGTTGATGTGCTCCCTAGTCACGTGTCGTCGTCGTCCAAGAATAGCGCGCCAAAAAAATTTTCAATATCTCCTACAGGTGTGGCTGCCTTGGTACCTGTAGTCGTAGTAACTGAAACAAGCGCAACTAATCCTCCTACAGGTGTGGGTGCATTGGCGCCTGTAGTCGCGGACAATGTAACAAGCGCGCATCTAGCCATTGGCAAAAATACGGTGAAGGAAAAGCAGGAGCCACGGGAGAGTATAAACTGGACCCAGCCTTCAAGTACAGGTAGGGAATCCGATTCCAATTCCGACTCAAACGAACATGTTAACATTACTGTCTTAGCTAACTCCTAAGACGTCGAGGTCAGCAAGATGGTAGAAGAAGTCAACGCGTGCATGGCAGAGCTCACGACAAAAAAGAAAAAGCTATCAGAGGCACAAAGACGAAAGTTGAAGAAGATGAACCGAAACAGCAAACAGGCCAAGGTGCAGGATGCTCCAAAGGAGCTATCTGAGACTCCATCCACCTCCTCGGAAGCAGAAAAGAGGATCAGAACACTGCGAAACCGCCGAAGAAGAAAAAGAGCTCCCCGCTTTCAAGTAAATTGGAGAGAACAAATCAAGCCCCTCACGAAGGGGACTCTAGTCTGTATCCTGGTGGAGAGGAATCCTCCGGAAAGATTAGGACATCTAAACGATGTCACGATCTATACGGAAGAGGAAGTTGGTTGATGAAAAAGGTAAGAAGCCACCATCTTATGCCAAAGTAGCGAGAAAGCAATACAGAGACGAGCTCTGCTACGAAGTGATCGATATCAACAGCGCATCTGGCAAAATCTCCACTGACCAACACAACAACGTTCAAGACTTGGTAAATAACAAAATTGTGGAGCACGCCCTCAATTTCGACGAGTTGAATGGGGCCTTAATTCAAGTATGACACTCCGATTCAGATAATGAGAATGAATTTCGCGTCACCAGCATGCATAGAGACCCTCAAAGAGCTTGTGGATAGCATCCCGTCTCCCTGGGAAGGCACTAAGCTGAAACTGGTGAGGATGAGGGACATCCCTCAGCTCATAAAAACGACAGTACACGTCAAAGGATTGGGCAGCAATTTCACATCAGAACGCATGCTCAAACTCTTGTTGGCGCTGAAAACCGGCAAAATGAGCCACTAAATAATAAAGGCAGCGATGAAGTTACGCGCCCACTGCAGCCAAAACATGATAAGGGAGCCGAATCTACTGGATGATCAATGATTGAAGTCATACAGATAAACCTCCATCGGAGCGAGACGGCAACCAACGCCTTGATGGAAATAATAAATAAAGGTAAGACTCATATTGCTTTAATCCAAGAACCATGGACGATTCGAAACAAGGTTACTGGATTAAACCACGTCAATTACCAACTGTTTTATGCAAATACAGTAACTAGACCAAGGACTTGTATTATATGTCACAAAAATTTATGTTATCTTTTTCTCCAGAGTTGTCAACATCGGATGCTACAGTACTGAAACACGGGAATGGAAGTGTATACCAAGCATCAGTATATCTGCCTTTGAATTCACCGACATTACCACCTACGTCGGAACTACAACGCTTGGTGAGGAAAGTCAACAAACAAGTAACTAACTCTCACCACGTCGCATGATGCAGTACTAACATTAATAAACGGGGCCAGGCCCTAGTAGAATTCTTGAATACTAACGACCTAATAACACTTAACATAGGTAACACGGCTACCTTCGTTAATAGAATAAGGGAAGAAGTATTAGATATAGCAACATGTTCAGAAAATCTAATAGACGAAATACAGGAATGGAGGGTCTCTGAAATAAGGCCAAAACTAAATGAAACAAATTCGGGAAGCAATTTAGAGAAAGACTAGGGCATGGGCATCTTGAGTGCCTAAGTGTTGAAGATATTGACACTAATGTTGATTACATTACGGATATATTTGTAAGGTCTTTCGAAGACAGCTGTCCGCTTCGAGAAAGGAAATCAGCCCAAGAGAAGCCTTGGATGACCGGGGAGATTCGCAACATTGGGAAACAGGTCCGTAGACTTTACAATAGGGCAAAATCTCCAGTATACTGGGACGGGTAGAAGAGTATACTCAACTGAGGAAATGGTAAGGCTTTTGATGAACACCCATTTTCCGCAAGGTACGACGGGCCAGACTGAGATACTGAACAACAGAGAAAATGAGGAACAGCAAAGATATATAATTACAGACCATATGGTCAAAGAAGCCGTAAGAAGCTTTTCACCATTTAAGGTATCAGGACCTGATGGAATATTTCCAGCACTACTACAGATGGGGGTGGATAACATACCAACTCATATAGCCCCTTTTTTCAGAGCATGTCTAAATTTCGCACACACACCGAAAGCCTGGCAGGAGGCAAGAGTAGTTTTGATACCTAAACCCGGCAAGGCAAGTTATGCAACCCCTTAGGCTTATAGACCAATAAGCCTAACATCTTTCTTACTCAAAACCATGGAATGTATAGTGGATACCGTGATTAAAAGTAGGATACCAGGTGAAATGCTAAAATTTAGACAACATGCCTATGTTAAAGGGCGATCAGTGGACACCGCCCACCACGAGGTAGTACACAATATAGAAGAATCCTTCAATGGAAAGATTCGGCGTTCAATAATGTACGGACCGACACACTCATCCAATCCTTAGGTGGACCGGGCTCTCCGAGAATGGATAAGCCACATTCTATGGAATAGATGGATAAATTGCGGATCCCACGACATAAAAGTAAGAGACAGAGTAGCACAGGGAACACCACAGGGTGGTATATTATCACCACTCCTGTGGGTCACTACTATAAATAGTTTCCTAAGGATACTAACGGATGAAGGAATTAAACCAGGCTGTTACGCAGACGACGTTATAATACTTCTGAGGAGGAAGAATCCTAACCAACTTTGTAGAAGGCCGAAACGGCTCTAAAAATTGCATATGACTGGGCTCGACCGAGAGATCTAAATGTAAACCCAGAAAAAACAGAGATTCCAAGAGAACAATTCCAGTATCCACCAGGGTTAAATAATTAGGTGTAATCCTGGACAGGAAACTAAATTGGAAGTGCCACATAAAAGAACGAGCAAACAAAGTTCACATATGCTGGGCACTATGTAGAAGAGCCATTGGCTCAAAATGGGGCCTTAATCCAAGTATGACACACTGGCTCTACAAGAGCGTAATCAGACCTATTCTAACTTACGCATCAGTAGTGTGGTGGACATCAATGAAAAAGAAGTTCAACAAACGGTCCAACGAATGTGTTGTCTCGGCGTAAGCGGAGCAATGAGGACCACATCCAATAGGGCATTGGAGACGATTTTGAATATCCAACTAATAGAAATACAGATTAGATATGAAGCTGCCCTTACGGCGACGAGACTCAAAGTGATGGGCGAATGGATCGAAAGCAATCAGAAGTCATATCATCAAAAGATAGCTGAGGTAGTGACGGTGGATTTAACTGACATATCATCAGTATCCGACAGAATACCTGACAAATCAATAGTTGTTCAGTGTGAGACCATGATACCAGACAGACAATCTTGGATTGATGGAACCGTAGTGCAGACAACATCTGGAATTTGCTATTATACAGATGGATCGAAACTAGGACTTTATATTGAGGAACCGGGAACCGAACTCTTATTCCGTATGCCAGACCATAACACAGTCCTGCAGGCGGAAGTCCGAGCAATTACAGAATGTGTGAGCTGGCTTGGCGCTAACACGAGAACAACAAATGTGAATATTTTCACAGATAGCCAAATGGCTATCAGGGCAATAACGTCTAGAACGGTGAAGTCGAGGAAAATTTTGGATTGTAAAATGGCGATTAACGGCTACTCCGAACACGGCACTATATGCATCATATGGTTGCCTGGTCATTGCGGAGTAAGGGGTAACGAGAAAGCAAATGCCTTGGCATCTAGAGCCAGAGACTTGCAAACAACAATCCTAGAGAACGCAAAACCATTCGGAGTTACGCGTTCTGAACTAAAAATATGGGCAAAGAACGCCCATATCACGCTATGGAATAGTGAAAACGTTGGGAAGACAACGAAAGTCTTGTGGGGTGACCCAAACGAGAAGACCAAGATCTTGCTAGAGATTGAGCAAGGTATAAACCAGTAAGATCATGGCTATCCTTACAGGACACACATGCTTACAAGCACATCTACATAGGATAGGAGTTGTACATGACAGCGTATGTAGGGCATGCGGGGAGGATGACGAAACGTTGGAGCATTTCCTCTGCCAGTGTCCAGTTTTAGCGAACAATATACCCCGTTTCTTAGGAAATGATACTATACCAGCCTTGAACCAACTTAGGGGCGTAGACTGGAAAAAGATTAAGGACTATGTCGATAGTACAGAGTTCCTAAAATAACTTTCCAAGGTCCATTTATTAACAATTAGAGCGCACAACAGGCCGAATACTGGCTTATGTGTATGTCCAAGGACATGAGGCGGAATGTCACAGCATCCTCTTCTCAACCTAACCTAACCTAAAGACAGAAAGTTGGGCGGGGCCGACTGTATAATACCCAACACCTCCTAACACTGCGAAGGCATTGCGATAATAATTTGGAATAATTGGTTTCGTTTCAGTTTACAAAGTACTTAGCTTCACTAGATTTGAAACGATAATCTAAAAATGGGCAGTATTCTTTTATAGATCAAGAATCGGAAGAATCAAATAGATGGGACTAGACATAATCTAAACGGATTTTCATCAATTTGGATCCAAAACATCATTTCAGCCAAATAATATAAATATCGGAAGTAAAATACAGTTTCAATAGGGCTTAAATACTAAATAGGTAGGAAGATAGTATATATGTGAATATATATCTAAATCTGAACCGAGAATACCCTACCCCTCCCTAACAATGCGAAGTGGGGCATTGCGATAATAATTTGGAATAATTCGTTTCGTTTCACTTAACAAAGTACTAAGCTCCACCTCCTCATCAAGGCTTTTTCCAAAGAGGAGTTGAAGATGTTGGGGGAGGGGGAGGATCAAAACCTCTCCTGTCAACCAATCCACCTCAAGTTTCATGTGGGATGACAGAGATTCCAGATTTTGCATCGTGTAATCACCTAGGTAGCGATGTCTTCGTCTTGATAGAGAAGGACATTGACAGAGAAGATGTTCGATTGTCTCCAGTTCCTCTTCATCCTCACAGTGTCGACAGTAGTCGGCAGAATCACGATGCCACTTTGATGTTAGTGATCTAACATTACAGTGACCAGTCAGCGTGCCTATCATTAAGCGAATGTCCCTTTTTGTGAGGTTAAGAAGATCTTTGGTCCTAGATTTTGATATGACTGGCCAGAGAGATTTTGAGATATTACAGTCCGATCTGCTCGACCATTTCTGGTCTGCCAGATTTTTGTAGAAACACTTTATATTACTGAAGAAATCACATAAGGGGGGGATATAGTGATGGCTCAACACTTGCAGCGTCCATCGCTGATCTAATTCGCGCGAGATCGTCAGCCTTCTCGTTCCCTGTGATATCACAGTGACCCGGGGCCCAGTAAAGTCTGATTCTGTATGCCAATGCTGTAGTTTCAATTGGCACTTGAGTCTAGTCTGTTATGTGATCACCTTGCTGGATTTTTTGTCGGTTTATCAAGCTGAGGGCTTGCAGTATAGCAAAAAATCTCCGCTCGGAAAACACTGCAGGTGTCGCCAAACCTGTAGGACATATGTATGCCAAGAGATTCGCTGAAGATGCCTACCGCTGTGTCTAGATCCATCTTTGAACCGTCAGTGTATATTGCATGGGCCTCCAAGGGAAGTTTGCCGCATGACCAGTCTGTTCTGGGAGATTCTTATGTTGAGATTTGAGGAAAATTTCTGAACTGGTGACAAATAGTATGTCGGTCCTGGCAGAAGGGTTAGATCAGACATTATTGATGCCTCATTGAGAATGGCCGAGTGGACCCACACGAGCTTCTCAAAGAGCGCACTTTGTGACACTGCACCCAACAAAATGACCTATGTAAAGGTTGTAGGTTCGATACCATGTTGAAGGCCGCCTGCGGTGTGCTCTTTCTCGCACCGGATATAAATAACGATGCCGCTCTTTGCACTTTCTCTAACTTTTTAAGCTGATATTTAACTTATATCGCCTTCCATGGTGGAAGGACTGAACCATAGGTAAATATAGGACGCACTATAGGCGTATACATCCAAAAGGTTTGGCTTGGGCCTCCGGCTCTTACCTATTGAGTTTCTGCACTAGTATAGTGCGTTCAATCCCTTTTTGACTCTTTCCTCTGTGTTTCTTTTCCATCTCAATTTCCGGTAAAATATGACACAAACACTAAATATTTAGCCTCGGAGGACAGCTTCAGATCTACTCCGTCCATAATCGGATTGGTGTAAGGTGGTATCTTACTTTTATGGCGAGTTTTAAATTAAATGGAACGTGTTGTTTGTGCTCTCCTAAAAAGATGTGCTTAAGGGTCCTCTTTTATTCTGTTATCGGTTATAAATGTAATTTTCAAGGTTTCAAGACAAAGGTTTGGGCTATGAATTTTAGGTTCGCAGAATTGTCAAGTTTGAAAACCCCAGCTAGGATTTACTGTATATTAGTTCAAATACACTTATTGACATAATATGTTAGTGTGACTGTGTTATTACCTAATGTAGCGTATACTCAATTAAAGAGGTAATTTTTCTTATATTGGAGGCTATAACTAACAATCAGCAGCCACAAAATGATTGCATGTTTAATGCGACTGTAAAACTGCGAAAAAAAAAGAACTACCACACATATGTTATTACCTCCACTCATTTGTTAATACTATTTAGGAACTAAAGGAGTCCCAAAGTAAACTAAACGAAAAAAATACCTATGCCGCTTACAAGAATAATGCCTAGACAGGAAACTAACAAATCAACATTTTATGCCTATGGCTAACGGGCTATGGGTAAGGGTCATCAACGCATTCCTTCAAGTCGAAGTTCTCCATTAGAGCACCTCATCCTTCATTCGAATTCAAGCGTGGAGTTTTCACTTTCACATTCGAATGCTCAGTGACTCCGTTCACCGTTCACAAGGAAGTTTATTTGAGACTTTTTTATTTGAATTTTGCACTAAACTTTTTTTAAAGACCTGTCCGCCATCATAAGTGCCCGTGTGGTCTGGTGGCCGGGCGGTCTCAACACGCATATTTAATTAGGCAAACCCATAAACACAACGGCAATGTTTTTCGTCTAATTCAGTTCCGTGGCGTAAAAGGTGGGCAGGCGACGGTGGTTAGTTTTAGAACCACGCATTTGGCATTTGCAAGGGAAACCCATAAATTTACACAGAATATATTTTAACCATTTGCTCGGAGTTGGTCTTGAGTAAGTAAATGAAACATTTGATGGTTAACCGCCATAGAAACTAAAACGAACTCAACACCAGCCATGCCAAAAGTAGCACGACAGCACTTTTCCATTGGCAGTGGTAGAGTGGGAGGTCGGGGATGGAGCGGAACTGTCGGAGGTATTCTACGCACCGTTACTAGACTAACAGCGTGTGTTCCCAGTTACACCTTTACACTCTCCATAAACTATCGCCAAGTTAAGTCGAACACTTGTTAACATTTCATAGCTGATATTTAATGTTACGATTACACTTGAGGAAATTTGTTAGTTGTTATGAATGTCGTCACGCGCGACAGTAATGGTGGTGGTTTGCACGTACTTTCTTAACTTTTGAGAACATGTGACACCCATAAATATTAAAGGAAAGATCTGAAATAAATAGTATTGGGTGTCGGTCCCGAGTCGTTACCGCATTGAGTCAACGGTAATCGCCATAATGGTCTCTAGACCGTTGAATCTACTACTGAATCTACAGCTATACGGAGAATCCGAAGGCTACAAACGCCAATATTCATCATATAATCAAATTTTTCTTTAGCTGTCATATATCTCGCTGGATTCAATCGTCGAGCACGTGAAACTGGCAAACTTCCCTTAGTGCGCCTGAGTCTCGTTGAAATTCAATTCTTTGGTAAGTGTAGGGAACTTTCCTTGGAGAATTATCCAAGGAAAAAGTCCTTGGGGACGGCGAATAGTCCTGCCTAAACATCCCTATTGATTCAATATTCGAGAGCGGATCCACGAGTCTTCCGTTCTTCGAATCCTATCAAACTAAATTTATTAATTAAATCAGCACCCCATATAGAAGGTTTGCTCACTGACGCAAAATAAAATGGATGAATGAATTCTCGCCGAAGTCCAAAATTCGTCTTTAATAATGGAGAACCGTAGACATTAATTGTGGTGCCGTTAGCAGCAGATAACGAAAGGCCTGAGTTCTTAGATAGTGGATGGAATAACAGTGACATCAGCTCCCGTGTCAATTAAACTGGTAAATTTCGTGTAAAGGCCAAAAATAAATAAACGACGAGAACCAAAAGCTTGTCCACCGTCCGCCGCTGTAACCGACAAGGACTAACACACCTATTAGCCATTCTGATTCATACTTAAGCATACCCTGTCATCACATCGAGGCGAATTTTGTCTCCGTCTACGTGATTTAGGACCGGCGTTGGTGTGATTACGAAATTAACCCGATAAACTATTATCTTCAATGTCTCAGTTAATGTGGCTATACTGGTCATCAAATGAGATAAAAGGTCATACGTGTTAGCGATGGTGGAGGTAGAAAAAAACCGAAGCAGCAACATTCATAGTGACCTCAAAAAGTGTTTGCGCCAGAGGAGACAAGTCATTGAAATCACTTTTTACTGAAGATATTCAAAACTGATGTATCTATGGAGGAAGATTACGAAGCCGAAGGCTTTTTAACAATTCATTAGTCACCAATTTAGAACCACCAGAAATCTAACGGAGACGCCTATAAAATTCAGAAGGTTTCCTATTTCCTATGGTCTCCCGATATAATATGTGCTCCAAACGTTGATGCTCTGATAGGGTGATCCGATTAATAAGCGCAGACATAAGAGTATTGTAAGGAGTCGGAGCAGGAGTGTTGGGATTCTGAGATCTTACAACTGAATACTCGGTGGCATTCCTAAAGTGACCAGCAGTCTTTGGTCCAAAAGCGGGAATGACTTTGAAAAAGAGCGTGAATTTGAAACAAAAGGCGAGACTTTTTAAATCATTGAAATAAATTCAGTATTGATTAAAACAAAACAATAGAAGACAAACAATTATTTATGTTCTGTCAAAATCAAATACATGAAAAAGATTCCTTATTTCATATGGAACGATACAAAAAGAGTTGATATAAATTCAAAATTCTAATTAGATTTCATTCAATGTTTTAAAGTCAATATAATAAGACAATTCAAAAATGTTGAAAAAGCGAGACTGGTCTAAATTTGGGCGGGACGCGAATGCAAAAAGCGGGATGGTCCCGCCAAAAGCGGGATGGATGGTCACTTTAGGCGTACCTATGTTTCAATACTATCTCCATCATGTGATGAGAACATGGGAACTTGATTAATTTTCGATCTAATTTGTTCTGCAACAAAATGCACGATCCAGTGTTTTGACCTGTATTTGATGAGTGTATCATGAACGACTTTGGCCATATTTTTTCCAGTACCAGCCGGGATTTTGGGAGCGCCCAAAAATTTTGATGTGTAGAACGATTAATCACAAGCTCACCAACAGAGGTCAGAGGCGTCGCAGCATTTAACATTACAGTTATCACATTATGAAATATCTGTCTGTTGGACGGCAGTTTGGCTCCAGATATTGTATGTGATACATGCCCAACTGATTCTACGGTGCGAAATTTATCACTGGATCTAGTAACAATTTTGGATGTGGTCGGTCTGGAGACAAATAAGAATATGACTAAAATTAAATTTTGTGCGAAGCTGTCCCTCTCTCAATTCACTTAGGCTGGAGGCAGAGCGAGTTCTGTAAACGACCCTGTTGCATGGCCGTATAGCGCGCTGCAAAGTTCTGCTTATGTTTTCTTATTTGACCAGTAGAAAAATGTCAGACTGATGCAAAAATCAACTATCATGCGTGATCTATTTTTTATTGTGATTGCTCTTACGTCTGCATATTTACATAGAGGCCATGTCGGTGTGCATGCATGCCCTGTCATGACGTAAAATTCAAATGAAAACTGCTGTAACTTTTTCGTTTCTCGGTCGATTTTGATTGTTTACGACTTGTAAGAAAGAAAATTTTATTCAAATATCATTTAAAAACTTTTCATGCTAATAAAATATTTTTTAATTACTTGAACATGTGACATTTGATAAAAACCCAAATTTTGTTCATGTAAAGTAAGTTTTGTGTTTTCAAACAACTTTGGGCAGACCTTAGCGTTATCCAATCGGCACCAAATTTTTTATCGGAGGTTTGTAGGTCAAATGGAAACTTTTTCGGCCCGGAAATCAGTACCGAAAAAATAATAAATGGTCTAGTACACACATAGTGCATATATTATTCAACATATAAAAATTAAAAAAATATAAAACCGCATGCTTACAAAATGAGAACAAGTTACTCTATTTGTCCTCCCAACTCTCTTTATAATATTCAATCATGTTCAAATACAGTATGATTCCGTAAACGTTTTTCGTGTACCATAAACGTAAATTATGAACATTTTGGAATGAACGAATGTTCGTTAACAACAAGAGAAACTACGTTTACGATAAAAGTTTTCATTCGCTAGAAATATTTCAACCGTTATGGGAAAAGAAGGGGCGGTTAAGACAAAGAACTAGGTTTGCGATAAACGACCTCCAAAGGTTTTTTCATTGCATTTACCGCAATCAAATATATACTTAAAATTCTAAATACAACGACAGGTCCGACACATTTGTTTTGTTTAAAATTCGATTCTTACCAAAATGGCGTTTTGTTTTTAGTTCGATTCGGTTTTTCTTGTATCTGACTACCTTTGCTATTTGCGCATTTCCTTCGAAATAAATATTTTGGCCGCTGAAATTGCGTTGTACTCTGATTGCTAGTCAATGGGGTTCCGTCTGCAATAATGCGGCTATATATCGATACCTCAATTCTTAAGCATGCTAATTTCCTAATTTCCAAGTCACCAATGATACGGAATGATACTCAGGAGTTCCTTAAGGCTATTAGCAGCCATGCAACACAAGTTACAGTACAACAATTCTGTTATTTATAAACAAAATCACAATATAACATTATTTGAAATTAAATGAAAAGAGAGTGTACTCGTACAATATATTTTCCTCGAGTGTAAAGTTACTACTAACATTTCGCCTACCTCGACATAATAAAACTCCTGCTGTGAACTCACACGACTTCTGCCAACCCTTTTTCGAGCTTTGTTGCGGGCTAAATATTCAGTTTTCGTGCAAAATTTTCTTTATGTGACAGGGTGCGTAGTTGTTGGCCCCGGTGTATTAATGTGTCAGTGCGAAAAACAAAGAAAAAACTAAAATCGCTACAACACGCATAATATCCTGTGAGGCATACATGACGTATGAGAAATATTCATATTTTTTGTTTTTGTTCTCCACTTCCATTTCATGTCAACTTATTTCTCTTACATAAATGTTCATGTAATTTCTACTTTCCAAAAATGTTGTATTTAACTTTGACGTTTATTCGCTGGGCTCTGAATATTCTCAGATGAAAAGCAAAACTAAACAACTATACATAGAAAGGTAAAAAACAAAAGTTTAAAAGTACTTGATTTCAAATATTGTTTTTATTATGAACCTTAGACAAATATTATTAAATTTGTCCAGTATTGTATTTATCATGTTTAATCTTTTATTAAAAACCGAAAAGTGTAGTTACGTTAGTTAATGTGTCAACATAAATTTCAACATCTGAATATCTGTGTTCTGATATAAACCATTGCGGGGGGCCTTTCCGCTCCTGGAGGGCCTTTCTACGGATCATTGATTTTATTGCAAATACCCTACACAAGTCTCTTTGTAGAGGTAGACATAAGAGGTCCGACTATATAGTATTGAGAAAGACCTCAGAGGTCCGACTCTATAGTATAGAGGAAGACCTCAGAGGCCGACCGACTCTATAGTATAGAGGTAGACCTTAGGGGTCCGACTCTATAGTATAGAGGAAGACCTCAGTGGTCCAACTCTATAGTATAAAGGAAGACCTTAGAGGTCCGACTCTATTGTACTGGGGAAGACCTCAGAGGTTCGACTCTATATTATAGAGGAAGTCCACAGTGGCCCAACTCTATACCTCAGAGGTCCGACTCTATAGTATAGAGGAAGTCCTCAGAGCTCCGACTCTATAGTATAGAGGAAGTCCTCAGAGCTCCGACTCTATAGTATAGAGAAAGACCTCAGAAGTCCGACTTTATAGTATAGAGAAAGACCTCAGAGGTCCGACTGTATAGTATAGAGAACGACTTCAAAGGTCCGACTGTATAGTATAGAGAACGACTTCAAAGGTCCGACTCTATAGTATAGAGGAAGACCTCAGAGGTCCGACTGTATAGTATAGAGGACGACTTCAAAGGTTCGACTCTATAGTATAGAGGAAGTCCTCAGAGCTCCGACTCTATAGTATAGAGAAAGACCTCAGAGCTCCGACTCTATAGTGTAGAGAAAGACCTCAGAAGTCCGACTTTAAAGTATAGAGGAAGACCTTAGAGGTCCGACTGTATAGTATAGAGGAAGACCTCAGAGGTCCGACTCTATAGTATAGAGGAAGACCTCAGAGGTCCGACTCTATAGTATAGAGGAAGACCTCAGAGGTCCGACTCTATAGTATAGAGGAAGACCTCAGAGGTCCGACTCTATAGTATAGAGGAAGACCTCAGAGGTCCGACTCTATAGTATAGAGGAAGACCTCAGAGGTCCGACTCTATAGTATAGAGGAGGACCTCAGAGTTCCGACTGTATAGTATAGAGAAATACCTCAGCGGTCCGACTCTTAAGTATAGAGGAAGACCTAAGAGGTCCGACTCTATAGTATAGAGCAAGACCTCAGGGGTCCGACTCTTAAATATAGAGGAAGACCTCAGAGGTCCGACTCTATGTATAGTATATAGGAAGAGTCGGACATCTGAAGTGGAAAGATTGCTTTCATTGTTTATCTTTTTTTACAATTTTACTTTATTTCTCTTAAGATTTATATAATTTTGTTTTTAGGCCCCACATTGTTAAGGCCTGTTTAACTTATAACAACTGACCTGTGTTCGTTGTTCCGCTGTGTATGAGTTTAACTTATTAAAATGTAAATCCCTTACACTTATCTTAATTAACAATTCCTATTAATAAAAAAAGAGCACGCGAACAAAAATTTTCCCGCATGAGAATATGAGCATTGTGGTTCATTGAAAAATTCGGTAAATGTTATCAAATGTTCCGCCATGTTTCATTTAACCCATGTGGCGTATGACAAACTACTCGTAACATGGAAATCAAGACAGAAAAAGTAATTTATTAACACGTAATTATTAATTATTTAATTTCGATACTTTTTCAAATGAAAACTGTAATTAGCTGCTAAATGGGAAATTTACCTTTAAAGCAGTTCATACTCTCTTTCAGATCTGTTTTATATAATGAAAGTTGCTTCAGTTTAGCCAGAATATCCCAACGCCTCTTCATGGGTTACATCGTAAACAATTTCAATGTTTTGCGAAACAAAGCATGAAATGTTTTAGATTAGGCCACATGTTGACATGTAAATGATAAAATAAATTTAACAAATTATGCTCTAAAGTCACAAACATTTTCCCAGGTTGCTCACAAATAATAATTCACTCACTTAGTTAAATGATAACATGTAGTTTTTGTCTACGTATTTATGGGGAATTTTTTAATTTGAGTGGGGTGGTGTTAAGTGAAAAAATCTACCACAAGTGAAACATGTAAAATTATTTCGTGGAATTCAAGAATATTGTCATATGATAGACTGTTGTCAAATGTCAGCGTAAACAATAATGAAGTAAACAGTTTTTCGATTTTGAAAGTCGTAACGTACCGCTTTATGAGAATTCGAAAAAGGGAAATAATTCGGCCGTTTCTAATTGCGATTGAATTTAAAGTTCAGAATTTACGTGTTACATTTGGCTCCATTTGGTGCAAAAATTATAACAAAAGAAAATCAATTGAAATATATTAAATTTTAATTTTTTATGGATTTATAAATTTCTCTCTGCATTTGAAAAAAAAATTTTTAATTTTTTTTTCGATCCTTTTCTAGGAATCGTTATATATTAGATCCGAATATATACCGATATATGATCACACTCCTTTCTCAATTGATATTTGTTGAAAAATATTGTCATTAAGAGTGCCCCTGTAGGAGAGTTTGCAGCGTGCTCGCCTATAGGTATGAGGATCTTGGGTTGGATTTCAAAGACAAAGATTTTTTTTGGAAAACCTAACTTTAAATGCCCATAATTTTTGTCTCAATGAGATGGTAATATTTTGTCATCAAATAGCTAAAATAATGTGTCTATCCAGAAAATATAATGAGAAGCGAATCGGTATATATACGGCTCTAATACATACCGTTTCCCAGGGAAGGATCGGGAAATCATTTTTGCAAACGCAGATGGAAGATTTATAAAACCGAAAATATTAAAATTATTTTTTTTGCTATTTGTACATCTTGACACCATAAAACGAATTTAAGTCTGGATCATTATGTTTGTAAAGGAAAAATCCCACAATTTTCACAATAAATTCTAGAATGACCAAAACAACATTTTTATTTGTTCTTCTAAATCTAGTATTTGGTATACTAGATTTAGGAGAAAAAATAAAGAGCCGCGCTCAAAATCCCTTTTTAAATATTACTACACAAAAAGACTGTAAACGTTTGGAAACGTTTTGTAATTTTTATAAAAAAGTGTGTAATTTGGAGAAGAATTAGAACATCTGATGGAAATTTCTTACATCCTGTAGCAAATTTTGTTGTTAATTTGGAAGATTTGATGTGACCGAAATCGGTGTATAATTTGCACTGTTATCAAAATAGTAGAACAGAGTCAGGAAAAAATTTATTTTCATAAACAGACAAAAATGTAATAACGCAAAAAAATATTTAAAAATATATTTTAGTTAAATATTTTATAGTTTGTATGTATTGACATGATACATCGAAAGTAATTTAAAAATCATTATATTTGCAAAAGTCAATCCCACAATTCCAAAAATAATTTGCCTTGGATTTGCCTTCAATATCTATTGTACTAGAAGATTTTTAATGAAATTTGTCTAAAACAAGTAAGAAAGTTTCAGTCGGGTAAACCGACTAAGGTATACCCTCACTTTGTGAATAATGTAATGTGGAATATTAAACGAATTATTCTGTCAATTTGTATGGGAGGTACCAGTATGTTTTTAACAAATACACCTATTTTTCTCTGAATAGTAGATTCTTTAAATACATTGCACTGCGCCGAATTATAAGCGTTTTTTGCACTGGTATATTAACGTTATGAGATATTAAATTTGGTATGATTTGGTCATTTTATGTGGGAGGTACAAAAAGGGGCGTGGTGATAACGGCCATTTTTTACAGGGCTATAGGGACTTCAAAAGCGTTACACTGTGCAAAATGTTGTTGCATTTTCGTGCATTAGTACTCATGCTGTGAGCTCTTAACTTTTTGTGCAAGATGGTACCTTTGTGTGGGAGGTGCAAAAAGGGGCGTGGCAATAGCGCCCATTTTTCACAGTGGAGAAGACACTATAAAAGCATTACACTGTACAAAATTTCAAGTGCTTTTATACACTGGTATTAATGTTATAAGCTGTTATCTTTTGGTGCAAAATGGTACCTTTGTGTAAGAGGTACCAAAGGGGGCGTGAATATGACACCCATTTTTCACTGGACTGTAGGCACTATGAAAGCATTACACTGTACAAAATTTCAAGTATTTTTATGCACTGGTATTAATGTTATAAGCTGTTAACTTTTGGTGCAAAATGGTGCATTTGTGTGGGAGGTACCAAAAGGGGCGTAGCAACATGGCCCATTTTGCTCGAGTTGATAGCGACTAATAAACTAATGCTATGTGTGGAATTTCAGAAGATTCGAATAAGTAGTATAGCAGTTATTAAAGATTCAATATTTCACAACATTTTAACACTTTGTGGGGGAGGTACTAGAAGGAGTGGACCAATATGGCCCATCTTCGAACTTAGCCGGAGATAGAAAAAAATATTACCACGTACCAAATTTGAAGTCAACCTGTTACTCCTTTCGAGAGTTATCGTGCGCACCAGCCAGCAGACACACAGACAGACAGACAGACAGACAGATAGACAGACAGACAGACAGACAGACGGACGGACATTGCTCATTCGACTTAAAATGACCCAAAACGAATATCCGCCGAACATACTTAGGGTCTTAGATCACTCCTTCGATGTGTTACACTTTTTTTCGTAGCAAATGATATATACCCTCGTCACAGTAAAGTGAGGGTATAAAAAGGTGTAGATTGGAGAAGCTTGGCAACCATACCAGTTAATATTTTTGGCCCGTTCTTTCTTCCGGAACATTCTCTAGAAAGTTTCCTTTACATTTTTATACCCTCACTTTAGTGTGACGAGGGTATATATCATTTGCTACAGAAAAAAGTGTAACACATCGAAGGAGTGATCTAAGACCCTAAGTATGTTCGGAGGAAATCCGTTTTGGGTCATTTTAAGTCGAATGAGCAATGTCCGTCCGTCTGTCTGTCTGTCTGTCTGTCTGTCTGTCTGTCTGTCTGTCTGCCTGTCTGTCTGTCTGTCTGTGTGTCTGCTGGCTGGTGCGCACGATAACTCTCGAAAGGAGTAACCGATTGACTTCAAATTTGGTATGTGGTAATATTTTGATCTATCTCCGGATGAGTTCGAAGATGGGCCATATTGGTCTTCTCCTTCTGGTACCTCCCACACAAAGGGTTAAAATTTAGTGAAATATTGATTCTTTAATAACTTCTATACTACTTACTCGAATCTTTTGAAATTCTGCACATAATATTAGTATATTAGTCGCTATTAACTCGAGAAAAATGGGTGAAGTTGGCATGCCCCTTTTGGTACCTCCCACACAAATGGACCATTTTGCATCAAAATTTAACTGCTTATAACTTTAACACAAGTGCATAAAAATGCTTGAAATTTTCTACAGTATAATGTTTTTGTAGCGCCTATAGTCCGGTAAAAAATGGGCATTATTGTACTGCCCCTTTTGGTACCTCCCACACAAATGCACTATTTTGCACCAAAAGTTAGCAGCTTATAACATTAAGACCAGTGTATAAAAATACTTGAAATTTTGTACAGTGTAATGATTTTGTAGTGCCAACAGTCCAGTGAAAAATGGGCGTTATTGCCACGCCCCTTTTGGTACCTCCCACACAAATGCACCATTTTGCACTAAAAGTTAACAGCTTATAACATTAATAGCAGTGCATAAAAATACTTGAAATTTTGTACATGGTAATGCTTTTGTAGTGCCTACAGTCCAGTGAAAAATGGGCGTTATTGCCACCCCCTTTTGGTACCTCCCACACAAATGCACCATTTTGTACCAAAAGCTAACAGCTTATAACATTAATACCAGTGTATAAAAATACTTGAAATTTTGTACAGTGTAATGCTTTTATAATGCCTATAGCCCAGTGAAAAATGGGCGTTATCACCACTCCCCTTTTTGTACCTCCCACAGTAGTAATGGTCAGTAATACCACAATTTAATATCTCATAACGTTAATATACCAGTCCACATAAACGCTGGTGTGTATTTCCTAAACCCGTACCAGAAGGGATCAAAATTTACAGAATAATTCATGTAATATTCAATATTACATTACTCACAAAGTGAGGGTATACCTTAGTCGGTTTACCCGACTAAAACTTTCTTACTTGTTTTAAATAACTTCTTCTACAATTCCGAAATACGACATACACTTTTTTCGCAAAATATAAAAAATAATTTTGTTTGAAAATATAACTTTAAATGGCTAAAGATCGACATTTTTTCCCATCATATAGAAAATTTTGTTGTTTATTCAGAAATGTTTATGTAAAATAAATACGTATGTACATATTCTGCTCCGTTATTCACAAAATAATAGGACAGGGTCGGGGAAAAATTTAAAATTACATTTCCAAATGCATACATTGAATACATACCCACACGGGGCAAAATCGCCTATTTTGATATGTTTGAATCGAAAGAAAATATACTTGAAATACACATTTTTAAATATGATATATTTTCGAGCAAATAAATTTTATTTGAAAATCAATAATATGTATTTAGAACCCATATGTTAATATATTAGAATAAAATATATTTGCGAACTAATTTTCTCAAATAAAGTATGTGTTTAAATACAAATTAAATTATTGTTTATGAATATTTCTAAATATATTTTATTAAAAAAAGATTTTCAAAACTTTGCAGAATTTTTCGAATTTTACTTTTAATTTTTTCTTTATTTTTGAATTATGCATTTCTATTAAAAATTTAATACTTAGCATTAACTTCTATTTGAAACTATTCATTTTTTTTCTAACTATTCCAAGTCATTATTTTGAATTATAAATAATTGTTACTAACATTAAAACTTTCTAAAAATTACCTTTCAATTGCTGACAACTTAAAACAATTAAAGAATAGATATATATTCACGCAAATAGATCTTTGTTTGGGAAATAACATATCCAAATAAAAAATATTAGGATGTAAACATAGTTTTGTTTAGAACAACATCCTCCCAAACATATAATATTTGTATGTGTCAAATATTGTATATTTGGAGTGCACTCTAAAAATATATATGTTTCAAGCAGAATATGTTTGGGCCAATATACTACAGAGGCGATTTTTTTTCAGCGTGCATATATAGGGAAAAACACGTCAAAGGGTCCACTTTTTTCAATTTTATTGCGATGGCGTCAAAACTTAAAGTTGTGGAAGTATTATGGGTAAATGTGTGGTATTCTGGATTTAGGTGAGTTCCTACCGTTTGGCTTAACCCCACAGTGCTCTAAACTCCTGGCTGAATACATGCGTCGACCAACGCCCAAACGCACAATGTGCATGAGTACACTCAGAAAAAAATGAACCCAAAGATAAGTTAAAATGAACTAAACTTCAGGAAAATTAAACTTCATATGGCGCTAAAGCAATTTTTTCCCAAATCAAGTTCACATTTGTCCTTAATATTAGCAAATGTTTTGAACTTAGTTTTAGTTAATACTAACTTGAATTTAGTAACTATTCCTTTATATCTAGTTCAATTGAACTCATATTAAGGAAAAATTAACTCAGTTTAAGTAAAAATTTACATGAAATTTGGAAAAAATATAGTTAAATTTTCACTAAGTTAGGTACATTTTTACTTGAAATCAGGAAATTTTTACTAAAAATTAAGAAAATTTTAACTAAAATCAAGTAATTTTTTTACTTAAGTTACATTTTTACTAAATGGAAGTAAAATAATTCCTCAAATCAAGTTCAATTTAACTTGAATATACGAAAATTAAACTAAAATGTAAGAAACGTTTAACTATAAATGAGTAATTTTTGAACTTGCAACTTGTAGAAGTAAACTAAAGTTTAGTTCATTACTACTAATATAATTCAGCAAAATATTCTCGGGAATTTTCCAATAAATATTTTGCTCCAATGTATTTGAAACAAATTCAATAAACCTGAAACAAACAGAATTGTCATTCAATGTCTCAATTTTATGTCTTAAGTATTTCACATATAATCCTATATATTTTCTGCGAAGTTAAATTACTTAACTTCGCAGCTGCTGTTTGAAATTATATTTGAGCAGTTAAGGAAAGAATCTCTTGAAACGAACGGGAATTTTTTGCTTAACGAATATTCAAGGATTATTTGAAAACCGTATTATAAATTTCAGAAAAATATGAACTAGAACTAAGGAAATACGGATATTTCTAGTTAAAATTTCCTAAAATGATTTATTTTCGAGGAGTAGTAAATGTTTCTTCGACGCTAGGAAATCCTTCCTCGGTAAAAGTCAAAATTTACCAAATAGTAGGAACTTTTTACTTTGTCGATGGAATTTTAAGTAAGTAAAATCATATGCCATTTCCGAGTATGTAACCAATTTGCTATATCTTTGAATTTAGTTCAATTTACTCATTGAAAGTAAAATTTCCCAGTTTTGAGGAAAATTTAACTAAACATGAGTAAAAATCTTGAACTTAACTGAGATATAGATTTTACTCACATAAACGATTGTCATTTTTTTGACAAACAATTCCGTGTTCTGGACACTTTTGCCCTCCTCTTTGGTTAGAGCGGAGCCCATCTAAAACTCCTTGCCATTCTAAGAGTCATGGCACCCGGTTGGTTTACCACTCCACATCCGAGAATGTTCTCTCCCTGCGATTTTGGTTTCAACCACAGCTATCACGTTGCACCCAATAGGGTCCTCACCAATAGTCAGGCCGGAACCTGCGTCCCGAGGGCTTTCCTGAATCCCGTGGTACTAGATTAAGTGCTCTGGTCAGACTGCGTAGCAGACAAAATCTAGGGCTGATGACCAATCTGGGATCACTGTCCAGTCCCCATCCTGGAAATAGATGGGAACCATAGGATTCGGATATCCCCCGAGGATACAGGGTCAAAGTTTGAAGTGTTCACCATTCTCTCCTGACTACGTAGATCGATTTAAATGAACCGTGGTTTATTTAGCGTTCTGTTCTTTTTTATATTTGACACCACAGGTCGCAAATATTAAACAATTTTATGAAAATTGGTACAGAGGCATTTCTAAACCCAGTGACGATCCCTATTCAATGCCTGTGTCCTCTCAGTCCTTCTTTATGGATGTTTGTGACGGATATTAAAAGAAAAAAACTGAGAGTCTTCGTTAATCGCAGCCTCCGTCAAATTTTAAAAATATTTTGGCCTCGCACATTTAGTAACGAACAACTTTGGAACAAATCAGATATGGGTGATATTAACATCGAAATTCGTAGAAGAAAATTTGGATGGCACACACTTTAAAAACCACCAGAAGAATTATCTAACCACCTGGCTACGATCAACTCTACAGAAAATTAACTCCATATCTCAAAGTTTTGGAAGAACCTTCAAAACTATCAGAGATATCGAAGACACGAGTACAGCCGTACGTCGACAAATATGGGGACAACTTGTCCAGTATAGAAGCGGCTCGTAATGATATGGCGACGAGCAAGGCAATATATATTTAATTACAGCTGTTTAAATCCGCGCCCGATAGGCGGGACTTTAAATAACAACAAACAAACTTTGTATTAAACTAGTTTTAACCCGGTGCGCTTCGCAGCCCCATTCTTTATTTATTTTCTTTTTAGGATACTGTAAAATAGTTATACATCTTTCATTCAAAATTACATGACTATTATGTTCCAAGAATTTTTAAGGTACAACATATTTTTATTTTCCCACTGTACCTCTGAATGTTGAAAAACTATTTTATTGGATCATATGTTAGCTTATTTCCCCTAATTTATGTTCCATTCACACCCTGGTTCATTATAAAACCATGTTTGTCCCACTGGACCACATTCAAACCTTTATGCACCACTGTACCATATTAAATACTCCCACTTACCTTACCTGGTTCAATATAAAACCATGTTTGTCCCACTGGACCACATTCAATTTACCGTATATAACACATTTTTGTCCCACTGTACCATATATAACCATTTTTGATTCACCGTACCATGTTTAACCCTTTTTGCTCCACTAAACCATATTTAACACCTTTTCGCCTGAAAAATTTGTGTCCTACTGTACTGTATTTAACCATTTTTCCCCACGTTACCATATTTACTATTTGTGCCCCACTGTAAAAATTTTTGTCGCACTGTACCATAGTTAACGCTTTTTGCCTCACTGTACCGCATTTAACCCATTTTGTCTCTCGTTACCTTATGTAACTATTTTTGTCCCACTGCAACATAGTTAACCCTTTTTGCCCCACTGTGCCATATTTAACCTTTTGTCCCACTCTACCATATTTAACCCTGTTTGTTCCACTATACAATATTTAACACATTTATACCCCACTGTACAGTATAACTAACAATTTTTTGTCACACTGTACCATATTTAACCCTTTTTGCCCCACTGTATCATAGTTCATAAATGTTTGCCCCAACGTTCCATAGTTAACGCTTTTTGCCTCAGTGTGCCATTTTTAAATATGGTCTCACCATATTTAAAAATGTTTGCCCCACTGTACCATTTTTAGCAAATTTTTGTCTCACTGTACAATATTAAAAATTTTTCTTCACCATACCATACTTAACCCTTTTTCCCCCACTGCACCATTTTTGTCCACTGTACACTGTGCTCCTAAAAGCATAAAAACTCTTCATATCTCGTGTTGAAGTTCCAATTTTGCCAGATTGTTCCATTTTTTCCAAATGCACCAAAATAACCCGTTTTGTCCCAGTGTGTCTTTTAAAGTTAACATTTCTAAAAATCACTTCCGTTTATGTTCCAAAAGCAACTCTAGCACCATTGGACCATGAGTAGAATTTTAACCCAATGTACCATAGTTTACACTTTTTGCCCCACTGTGGCCCAGTGTGTCTCTTAAAGTTAAGATTTCTAAAAAATGTACGAATATAAAAAAAAACTGACTACCCCGATACGCTACTCTACAAAACGTCCCTCGCTTAAATTTTCGCAATTCTAACTCTAAGCGTTAAATTTGGCGGTGGTACTATATTTTTCCCTTTCAGCCCCACTGTGTCCCTAAAATTTTGAAAATTCGCTTCTTGTTCTAGTTTACGAGTCTTCTTCTCAGGAGCTGCTATCGCAGCAAATTTCACGATTCTAGCTCTTGTCATTTGGATTTGGCTGCTGTGCCACATTTATATCTTTTTACCCCGCTGTGCGCGTAGATATTCGAATTTCTAAAAATCCCGTCAATTCCTGAGTCTACCTCATAGGGGCTACCCTCACACCAAATTTCACTATTCTAGCTGATTCCGTTTAGATTTGGCGGTGGTACCATATTTATCCCTTCTTTGCCCCATTGTGCTGCTAATAGTACGAATTTCGAAAAATCCCGTCTTACTGCACATCTACGTCCCACGGAGTACATTCCTACTAAATTTCATAATTCTAGCTTCAGCCGTTTGGGCCAGTCCCGCAACAATTTTATATATATAGAATATTCTTTTATTTAGACGGTGTGGTTTGATGTAATGACAGTAATGAGTGAAGTGGGTGCAAGTGATGATGATCACCTGTTTGTAAAAACAGATGACATCTCATTCACAATAGCGCTACGAACAACAGAGTTGTTCCCACGATGCTCCTAGTGCTGCTCTGTCATCGGCTACGTTACCGGATTTTTATATATAAACTGTTTAAGTGTAAGTCGCTTAAACATATTCCCCGCCTTGCAGTAGTGCAACATTGTGACATTTTCTCGCATGCGATCTTAACGGCGGAATTTGTTTCTCCTTAGTAAGCGTAAGGCGCTTAAACAGAAAATAAAAGCACAAAATTTACATTTTCATACTTTTTCTCGCGAGTCATTATGTGCAATTATGAGCTGTATAAAAAGCTGTTGTTCTTTCCAAATTTGGATTAACACTTAATTCTCGCATTTTGCAAAGATAGATAGATCACTGAGGAAAAATAAGTTTGAATTATACTAATATAATTGTAATCCTTATTTAATTACTGCAATGCAGCTTCCCCAATTTAAAACAAAATTGTCGATAATATCTTAAAAATAAATGAATGAAACCGTCCACGTACTAACTTTTTACTCAAAAAACCAAAAGCAAAAATGAAAAGCAACTACAACAATTTGTTGCCACATGAAAATTTTACATTCCATCATCATCGTCACCATCCACAACGTGTTCAAAATGGCAAAAAGACCAGATAATTGTATTTAGTTTTGGAAAAAGAGTAACAAGCCCAATTAAGACAAATCGAATTAATGGGGAAATTTTATTTTGCCAATGGAGGAGAAAACATGCCAGGCATTTAACTTTTTGTTTCTTCTGTGTTTATATTTTCTCTTTGTATAATTTGCATACATTTCACGGATATACAAAGTGATAAGACATAAGCATCGTTTAAATAGACGCACTGTAAGATGTCATTAATTCAGGCAATGATTCCATTATACATTCATTTATTCGCTTATCAAATGTTTAATCTCATTGGAGTGTTAAGAAAAATAATTTTTTAGGAAATAAGAATATTCTTGGAGCAATATTGATGATCTGAATGCATTTGGAACTAATATTGATAAATTTGTCAAATAATGATTTCATACGAATTTTCAACAATAGCTTTTTTTTACAACACTACGCAACAAAATAACAAATTTTTTGTGTCCTAGACCTAAAAATTATTTTTTTGTATAGATTGTGGCATACTGTTATATAAAATCAGAACCCATTTTTTTTAAAAAAATTTTTATTATCGTCGCAGGTACCCTTGGTATTTGCACTATAATTTTTGGAGTATATGCCCGATCAGGTCGACATATGCGTTAACTTGAAGCTATTAATGTGGGTTACCAATGTTGGAAATATCTCTTTCACTTAGAAACAGTGGGTTAGTAACAGTCATTAAACAAATTGGAGTTTAGATTTTTTTTCAAAAAAAAATCCTAGGACAAAAAAAACATAAAAAATAGAAAAAAATCGAAAAAAGGAATTTTATTTTGTATTTTAAGAGTTTGCATCCTAGCGAAGAAAATAATGCCTATTTGAAAAATCTATAGATCAATGTAGAAATTATAGCCCTTTTAGTAGAGGGGTAAAAATAAAACAAGTGTGTCAACATTTTTTGAAAGGTCAAGATTTTTTTGAAATTTGTTATTAATCTGGTTGAGAATTTGAAAAAAATAAAACAATTTAAACCGTTTTGCAAAATTTTGATTTTTTCGCGAGATATGACCTATTAAATTTTTCCGAGTGTGTTTGGAAAACTCCAATTTTCTCCGGAAATATTGAACGGATTCGACTGAAATTTTTGCAGGTCGGTCCGAAACATTTCCTAAAATCTAAATATATCATAAACTTTAATTACCAACTGACCATATGAAAAATATTGCAAAATATTTTTTGCATATGCGAATAATTTCACTTTCTGGAGCAGTAATTTGAAATATTTTATATTTAGAATGCGTCCTATATTGACGTCCACCAGAATCAGAAAAAACATTTTGGTAGATCGCGCTTTGTAAAAATTTATAGCAATTTTACGGACGCTACCATTTTGAAAATATTTTTGGTTCATTATTACAGGACCTCAAGGACCTTACCAATTTTGTCCAAATGTACACAATAGCTGAATCCATTAGTTCTGAGTCCAAAAACGCATTAATTTTTTTTTGGCGGATCAAATTCTCAGCATCGCGAGCTTCCAAACTGTGGATATATAATTTGCAATATCTCCGTCAATTCCTAATCAATCTGTACAAAAGAGACGCGAGAAAAGTCACTTTCATATCTTGTTTCTTAATATATGTTTTCTTAACCCATTAAGAGCCAATTATTTTACTTTTTGTGTTAAATGCAATGATTTTGGAAAATGCGTTATGGACTGGACTGTTCGTGCGGTGGAAGTATAAATTGGCGATTCTATTAATACAAACAACACCTTAAGCTTTATTTCAATGTATTATATGACCAATGTTTCCCATAAGAACATAAAATATTACTATTTTATTGTAACCCATACAAAACTTTATTATTTGGTAATGAAATAATACAGAATTGACTTTAGAATTTTTAACATAATTTTAGTTTTAATGTATGACAAAAGATTTAGAGGCAATATGCTAAATTTTATAGTGGTTTTAAAGATTTATACCTTGAAATAAAGCTTAAGGTGTTGTCTGTATTAATAGAATCGCCAATTTATACTTCCATCGCACGAACAGTCCAGTCCATAACGCAGTTTCCAAAATCATTGCATTTAACACAAAAAGTAAAAAAATGGCTCTTAATGGGTTAAGAAAACATATAGTAGGAAACAAGATATGAAAGTGACTTTTCTCACGTCTCTTTTGTCGTTGATTTTGTTCAGATTGATTAGGAATTGGCGGAGATATTGCAAATTATATATCCACAGTTTGGAAGCTCGCGATGCTGAGAATTTGATCCGCCAAAAAAAATTAATGCGTTTTTGGACTCAAAACTAACGGATTCAGCTATTGTGTACATTTGGACAAAATTGGTAAGGTCCTTGAGGTCCTGTAATAATGAACCAAAAATATTTTCAAAATGGTAGCGTCCGTAAAATTGCTATAAATTTTTACAAAGCGCGATCTACCAAAATGTTTTTTCTGATTCTGGTGGACGTCAATATAGGACGCATTCTAAATATAAAATATTTCAAATTACTGCTCCAGAAAGTGAAATTATTCGCATATGCAAAAAATATTTTGCAATATTTTTCATATGGTCAGTTGGTAATTATAGTTTATGATATATTTAGATTTTAGGAAATGTTTCGGACCGACCTGCAAAAATTTCAGTCGAATCCGTTCAATATTTCCGGAGAAAATTGGAGTTTTCCAAACACACTCGGAAAAATTTAATAGGTCATATCTCGCGAAAAAATCAAAATTTTGCAAAACGGTTTAAATTGTTTTATTTTTTTCAAATTCTCAACAAGATTAATACCAAATTTCAAAAAAATATTGACCTCCCAAAAAATGTTGACACACTTGTTTTATTTTTACCCAGAGGTAAGAAAATTTCAAAAAATCTTTTTTTTTAAATTTCTGTTTAAATAGCGATTTTATTTATTACTTTTATTTATATTATGTACATTTGAATTTATTTACATGAACGAGTTTTACTAGAAGTAATTGTGAGTTCTTTGTTGACGTTTGAAGATTTCGAAAAATAAGTTGGAAGAATACATATATGTACGTATGTATATATATATTTCTAACCAATTTTTTCATAATTTTTTAACAAATCATTAATTATTGTTTCATATTGCGGGCTTTTATTGGATCCAAGGAAATTTGAAACTACAAGCTTAAACGACCTCCATGCTGCAATTTCATCCTACGTCAAATATTATTCGAAATTCACATCTTTCGTCAGTTTCCTTATTTTAGGCCCATAAAAAACTCCTTCTTCGATTTTTTGAAAAGAAAGACTTTTATATAAACTTTTTAAATATGAGAGTAAATTTCCATCTTTCCTTAAGGCTTTTACAAAATTTTTAAAGAGCCCCAGCTTAATATGCTGTGGTGGCAAAATATTGGCTATCCCAGAGGCATAACATACCAACTACTTTTAAATCGCAACAAAATTTCCAGTCATGTTCATATTTTATGTATTTTATCAATTTAGCTATTGTTTCGCATGATTTCTTAGTGTTGACAGCATGAGCAATGGGAATCGACGGTTTCGGATTTCGGTTATGTAAAAGTACTGCTTTCAAACTTCCTTTACTGCTGTCAACAAGTAACATCCATTCCTTTGAATTGTATGTTTGATTAAGTTCCTCGAACAATCCGGGAATGTCCTTGCAAAAGAATCTGTTATCCACAATTGTATAAAATTGTTTGTAAGGTATATCACGGACCAGGGATCACGGCCAAAATATTGTACTGTTTCATCCCAGATGCAAGTAGTTCTGCCTTATATTTGGTTAGTTCCAAATCTCTCACTAGATCAATGAGTTGAAACTGAGTTAAAAGCGATGACTTCTGACTCAAACTTGAATCGCTCAGAGTTGAGTACTCAGTTGAACTTGATGATGTCTCCGTTATTAGGTTGTTAGCTATACTTGGACACTTCATACTCGAATCTATTAACTTAGACAAAAATAGCAGTCCGTATCGTGAATGAATGGTTGTCTCCAAATCATTGGCATTCCAAATTCCACGTGAAGTCTAAAATTAAAACGTTTTGTTCTACAAAACATTGTAATACATTAATTGTAAAGTACTTACCGTATGCTTCCACTAATCCATCGAGTTAGATTTATATGGCACGAATTACACAAAATACTAGGTGTCCACGGTTCGTTCATATTTTTAACTCGTATACCAATATATTGCACATATATTTCTTATTTTATTTTACTAAACCCACGTCGATGTTTTTTAAAAACATATTTTCCGCAGATGCAGCAGAAATTGTCGGGATCATTTACACATTGAAAAGTTCTTTGCCGTTTACTCATACTTCGAAATATAACTTTATAATATTTTTCAGAAAATCGACTTATATCTTAAAGGCGCTGAATTACACTTACATTGCATATCATGTTTTATTGATGGTTACCTCGTACTCTCTATAATTTTATAATGTCTGACATCAATCCTCATAAAATAAAATGCAAGTGCAATGTCTCTTATATGTCTCTGTCACATATGGCGAATTCAATATACGCAAAAACATCATTTAAAAACGAAAAAATATGAAACAAGATTTTTTTGAATTTCCCTAACATTTACAAAATGGCTCATAACTTTTACCATCCATAGATTTTTTTCAAATAGACAATGTTTTCTTCATTAGCATGCTGGCTTTTTAAAAATGTAATATTTTTTTCGATTTTTTGCTGTCATATATATTGACTGGGAACAAGTTATTTCCATTTAAATTTATAATCTCCAATTTTTTTTTTGTTTTGAATTTAGCTCCCTTTCCACATTACTGCCCTAAAAGACAGCGGATAATTTCTGGTTTTGATTATAAAGTTCAACATTTGTATGCTAGAACAACATGACCGCCGGCACAGTGTGTAAATATTGATCGCCTTAATTGAAAATCCCTTTAGGTCCCCTAAAATCTCAAAACAATACAAAGTTTGTTTCTTGGTTACAAACAAAAAGAACAACTAAAGTACATCCCGGTCTTAAAAAAACACCATGGCTAGAAGCATACAGTAATAGAATAAAATAGAATACTCGTATCATAGAATAAAATGCAATTTAGACATAACAAATGGTATTAAACAAGTAAATATGGCAAAGATTTCTTTTCACGCGCATATACCCCATTGATAAAAGGAGCGGAAAATGCTGGAACAACGACGCGGCAGCACATGTGAAAAAAAATCTCAATGTGGTACGACCCGGTAGTAAGTATTTGACAAACGGAGGAAAGAACGCAACAAACGCTGCAACACTCGTTTCCAAAGCATTTCATCATTCTAAAGTTAGGGAGGGGGCAACACAGCCACATAAATTCTGCTTCAATCAGAAAACTTACAGACAGATACACTACCACGCCCACACCCTGAGACAAGTACAGTGAGTGTCAATGCTTATTTAATACAGCTTTTGTAATGATTTATTCCGAAATCGGAGGGGCGTCATTTTATTTTGATTATTGTGCAAATTATGCGCCTTGCAAAATTAACATAACCTCAAAATAAAACCATTCATTATTAGTTTCCCTCTTATGTAAGTTAGCCCGGATGAGCACATAATTACCGTATTTCAATGCCAACTTCACAATCGGCGAAATTCATAAGAAAATATTTCAAAATTTCTTAGTGCAAGAATATCACTAAAAAAATTGCGAATACTGATTTTTTTATAAGAAGTTTGTTTATTTATTATTAAATGGCATAACAAATACTATTACAAAAAAGATCACCAAAAATTGCACACAACACCCATCGATACATAGACATTTTATAGAAACATTTTGCATTAAAATAAAACACAAATGATATGGACTTAGTATTTTCAAACACATATCGCGACCTAAGAGTGAAAAGGCGCTAAGTCCACTTGTTGCCTTAATGTATTTTTTGAAGCGGAACGTAAGATAAGTTGGATATACATCGATTTGAAAACAAAAAGCTATAAAAATCATGCTTTGTCATCTTAACAAGCTGAATCGTAAAAGCGCTTAGCCTTTATAAAAACATTCATATACAGTACACTCAAAAAAAAGTGAACCCTAGAGCAAGTTAAAATGAACTTAACTGTAGGAATATTGAACTTCGTATTTCGCTAAAGCTATTTTTCCTTATATCAAGTTCATACATTTCCTCACAATTATGAAATATTTTTAACTTATTTCTAGTTAACTCGTACTTCCTTTAAGTAACTATTGAAATTAAAATAGGGAAAATTAACTCAATACTAGCAAATTCTGATTTGAAATTATGCAAATTCAGCATACTTTTGTCCTTATTGCAAGTAAATTTTTACTCAAATTTAGGAAAATTTAATAAACTTTATGCAAAAAGAAAAGAAAAATTAAAATTTTTCTTGGACTTTTTCATGATTTTTTGCGATTTTTGATCCTACTTCATCACTTTCCTCCTCCATTTTTTATATGTTGGAATCTCTCTATTACCTCTTCCTCTTTGTATTTCTCTGCTTTATTTTAGGAATTTAAATTTATTTTATTAAACATTAAACATTATGTATATAAAATTTTACCTCCGAATGCGATTCGATCCCAGAACCTTCCGTTTTCTGAACCACATGTTTACCAATTGAGCTACGTAGACACTTACATTTTTATGAAAAATTTGTTTTTATATACAATTATATATCCCAAAATTTTCGAAACAATGTACTGTTATGTACACTTGAATTTGATAAAAGGATTGCCATCCTTGAATGATAAATAGAGTTGCCATATACTATATTTATAGGCGAAGAAGAAATTTTATTATGAATGACATTTTCATATCAATCCCAAAAGAGTTTCGTAGGTCGATATATAGTGTGTCTGGCTCACTATCATAAGGTTGTCGGTTCGACTCTCGTTCCGGGCGTAACATTTTTAATGTTTCTCCATAAATTTAATTTTCTGCAAGTAACGATTTGCGAAAAAATAAAAATTGCGGAACGAAAAAGGACAGAATTTTTTGTGTTTTTAGCTCTACAACATAGTCCGAAAATAATTAATTTTTCCTTGATTTTAGTATGTTTTCCTAATTTTGAGTTCAAATTCATGGACTCGAAATAAGGATTCATGATTATTTTTAGATAAAATTTCCTAAAAATCATGCTTTCCATTATTAGTTCATAATTTCCTTATGTCTATGTTGGGTGTCCACCGCATATGTTTAAATTTCATAAATATATGAATATTCGAACTTTTTTCAAGAAATATTATTTTAGTAAAAATATGTCCTCATTTGTAGTTAACGAACTATTCTGCATATCCCCCCAAAAAATAAAATTCGGTAGTACTAAATAAAATTTCCCAGTTTTAAGAAAAAATTAACTCAATATGAATAAAAACATTGAACTAAGTTGGAGTATGGATTTTACTAAAATTTAGGAAATACATTTTTTTGAGTGTAAGTATTTTGGCTCTCCTGTAAAATTTTAAATATTGGACTTAGCGCCTTTACACTCTTAGGTCGCGATATATCTTTTTAAATAATTGAGATATTACCTTCATTATTTTTTGAAGATCACGGCTAGTTATCTCCGCTAATCTTGGACTTTTTCACATATTTCCGTTTTCTATATTTTGCGAAATTCGTTATATTAAAAAATATTTTAATAAAAAATGTTTGATTCGCTATATTGTTGCAAATAATTTATTTTTCCTAATTCCGCTGAAAATTGCGTATTATAGATTTTTTTGAAAATTTTAATTTTGAATCACAATATCTTTTGGGCCCCCTCACAGCAACGGTATTTGCACGCTTACATTTTCATCTCTGACTACCACAAATACAGTTGATGTGCTATCAAAAAATTAAAAAAATATTTACTCAAATATTAAAAACAATTTTCTTTTATAAAATCACTTTAGTGCAACGAGGGTAAACACTAACGTGAAGTTATAAAAATTTTTGGTTTTTTACAAAAAATGTCTAAACAAGTTTTAATTTCGCTCAAAAAAATATGGTTTTCTATTTATACCCTACACCACACTGCGGTACAGGGTATTATAAGTTTGTTTCACGGCAGATGTTTGTAACACCTGAAAATAACACAGCTAGACCCACCTTAAAGTATACCGATCGACTCAGAATCACTAGCTGAGTCGATTTAAGCATGTCTGTCCGTCCGTCCGTCCGTTGAAATCGGTTCAGATTTAGATATAGCTCCCATATATATGTTTCGTCCGATTTGGACCTTTAGTCCTATAGAAGCTGTATTTTACATCCAATCCTTTTGAAATTTAGAATGGTAGAGTTTCTTGATCCCTGAACCAACATTGCCGAATTTGAAGAAAATCGGTTAAGATTTAGCTATAGCTCCCATATATATGTTTCGTCCGATTTTGCTCTTTAGTCCTATAGAAGCTGTATTTTACATCCAATCCTTTTGAAATTTAGAATGGTAGAGTTTCTTGATCCCTGGACCAACATTGCCGAATTTGAAGAAAATCGGTTAAGATTTAGCTATAGCTCCCATATATATGTTTCGTCCGATTTTGCTCTTTAGTCCTGAAGAAGCTGTATTTTACATCCATCATTGTGAAATTTAGAATGGTAGAGTTTCTTGATCCATGAACCAACACTACCGAATTTGAAGAAAATCGGTTAAGATTTAGCTTAGCTCCCATATATATGTTTCGTCCGATTTGGCCCTTTAGTTCTATAGAAGCTGTATTTTACATCCAATCGTTTTGAAATTTAGAATGGTAGAGTTTCTTGATCCATGAACCAACATTGTTGAATTTGAAGAAAATCGGTAAAGATTTAGCTATAGCTCCCATATATATGTTTCATCCGATTTGGCTCTTTAGATCCAATCGTTTTTATACCCTACACCACACTGTGGTACAGGGTATTATTTAAGTATAAAATGTCCCAAAAGTAAATTTATGTAAACAATTTATACATGAATTACAAAATTTATATATCAGAGTTATTCAATATTTCGAGAGTGGTGTAGGGTATTATATAGTCGCCCCCGCCCGACTTTAGCCTTTCCTTAATGGTTTTTATAAAAGATTGAAGAAAAGCTACAGAAGACACTTAAGGCAAAAGTAATACAATATGAAACTCTTTGCAACAAAATGTTTGTCAAAGGGCTGTGCATGTCATTTCCTGGTGTAATATGGCGCTCTTAATAAAGGGTGGTTAAATTGTAAGGGCCGATGTTGAATGTGAACCACACCTAAAAGTCAAGTTTTTTTCTGCATTTCATTTGACATTTCTCAATTTCAGACTAGCTCGATATGAATCATGGAAAGATACACAATCGAGCAACGCGTTAAAGTTTTTTAAGCCTTTTACGAAAATGGGCGTTCAAATCAAAATGAATTTCGTGCACTTCGTGATGTTTTTTGATCAGCATAATCGACCAAATATGTCCAAAATCGGGAGAATTGTGCGCAAATTTCAGCAAACCGGGTCTGTAGAAGACGTGAAAACCCCTGTGCATGCTGCCCCAGTTCGTTTGGTGCGGCTTATGGGCTGGCGACGTCATCGGGCCATACTTCTTCGAAATGAGGCCGGTCAGGCAGTTACTGTGAATGGTGTTCGCTATCGTGAGATGATAACGAACTTTTTATGACCCGAATTGGAAGATATGGATGTGGACAATATGTGGTTTCAACAGGACGGTGCCACTTGCCACACAGCTAACGAAACAATGGCTCATTTGCGCAACAAATTCAATGGCCATGTTATCTCACGTCGTGATGTTGTCAATTCGCCGCCAAGGTCATGTGACTCGCCCATTGTTCTGATCCCGCCCATTTTTGGACCAGTCACGTAGACTGCCACCATATACATATACACAAAATTCCAGCACTCTCGTTATCAAATTGTGCAAAATATCTCAATTTCAAAATTTGGCTTATATGGGCGGTGCCACGCCCATTGGTCCGATCCCCCCCATTTTTGGAAAAATCACGTGGACTGCTACCAGATACATACGTACAACATTGCAGCACTCTCGCTAGCAAATTGTGCAAGATATCGAAATTTCAAAATTTGGTCTATGTGGCCGGGCCACGCCCATTGAGCCGATCCCGCCCATTTTTGGACCAATCACGTAGACTGTCACCAGATACATATACACAAACATGCAGAACTCACGCTAATGAATTGTGGAAAAAATTTAGTTTCAAAATTTGGCTTATATGGGCGGGGCCACGCCCATTGGTCCGATTCCGCCCATTTTTTGAAAATTCATATAATCTGACACTAAATGCATACACACAAAATTTCAGCACTCTAGTTAAAAATTTTTCTCAATACCAAAATTTTACCCATATGAGCGGGTCCACGCCCACTTGATATATCGAAAATTCAAGTACCCTATTTTCACCACGCCCCACACATGTACATTCTGTAAACATTTCAAGAAGATCGGTGCAGCCGTTTAGACGTCTATACGGAACAAACAAACAAACAAACCCACAAACAGACACTCTCTTTTATATATATAGATCAACATCGGCCCTTAAAATTTGACCACCATTTATATGTTTCACCCGATTTTATATGTAAGCGCTGTAGAAACCGTATTATATATCCGATCAGTACGAAATTCAACAGGGAGAGTTTCAGTTAAGATTTAGATATAGCCCCCATATATGTATATGTTTTACCCGATTTGACATGTAAGCGCTGCAGAACCGTGTTTTATATCCGATCAGTACGAAATTCGGCAGAGATAGTTTTCTTATTACATGTATGAACACTGCCAAATTCTTATCGCATTGTTAGGAATGTGTAGGGTATTATATAGTCGGCCCCGCCGAACTTTCTATTTTTCCTTACTGGTTGGTATAGCCCCCCATATATAGCATCTCTCCGATTTGGCTTCTTAACGCCACAGAGACCACAAATTTCAACTGATCGGGCTGAATATTAGTAGCTTGTGTTTTTTATACCCGGAATCCTTTATGCATATAAAGGTCCCTCTAGATTTGACTTCGTAACGACGCAAAAACTTCAAATTTGAACGAATTGGCCTGAAATTTGGTAAAATTAGTTTTTTTTTGTATCCGAAACCATTCCCATGCGATCCGTGGTGGAGGGTATATAAGATTCGGCATGGCCGAACTTAATCCGCCGTTACTTGTTTAAAATTTTAATTTAGAGCTGCGAAAACTTTCCCGCCCCTTCTTGAACTTATGCCACAACAACGGTTTTGGCACGTATACGTTTTCATCTATGTCTTCTACTGTTGATGTGCTACCAAAAAATTGTCGCAAAAATACGGATTTTCCAACAAGAGGTGTTATTTTGAATCACCCGGTAGAATAAAAGCTTCAAAGAATAAAAGCTTCAAAAGTGACAGCTACCCAAGCTGTCACTTTTGAAGCTTTTATTCTTTGACAAGTAGAAACTACGCCATTACTAAAAATGGAACGATACACGATTCAGCAACGCACTGAAATTATTAAAACTCACTACAAAAATGGTGAAATCCAAGCAAAATTGTCGCATATTGGGCTCGGAAAACCCAAGAATTATTGTTGAGAAGCCTCTCCATCCTCAACGTGTTACTGTTTGGTGCAGTTTATAGTCCGAAGGGGTCATTGGACCTTACTTTTTCGAAAATGAGGTTGGATCAACAGTTACGGTGAATGGATTGTGCTATCGCGAGATGATTAATGATTTTGTGTGGTCGGAGGCGCTTCGTGGCACACAAGCAACGAAACCATTGCTCTGTCACGGGAAAGATGCGATTTGGTTATTGAAAATTTGATGAAAAGGATATGGTCCTGTAAGCGTGGTCGTGGTGGCCATTTGGCTGATGTTGTTTTTCATTATTAACATATCTATATATATATCAGATGCTGCGTGCCAAAAGTGTAACACATCGATGAAGTGACCTAAGGAACCCCAAGAATATTTACATTTTTTTTAATTTCCCTATTTTTACAATATCATTATTACACAGCGCAAATATATATATTCAAAGTTGACTCACATTACATGAAATTCCCATATACTCGTATACGAGTATAATTGTTGGGTGATCAATCAGTCAAGATTTACTGATTGACTGAATGATCATCGCCTCTCCCAAACGCCTGAAGCTAGAATCATAAAATTTGGTAGGTTGTCCTTGGAACATAGACGAGCAATAAGACTGGATTTTTTAAAAATCGTACTTTTGAGAGCAAAAATCAAAAATATGGTATGAAATATAAATAAAAACAAGTAAGAAAGTTTCAGTCGGGTAAACCGACTAAGGTATACCCTCACTTTGTGAGTAATGTAATTAATAACATTACACCAAAAAATCTGTCAATTTGTGTGGGAGGTACCAGAAGGGGTTTTCCAAATACACATATTTTTCGGTAAACAGTACATTCTTAAATACATTGCATTGTGCTGAACTATAAGCGTTTATGTGCACTGGTATATTAAAGTTACGAGCTATGTAATTTTGGTATGATTTGGTCATTTTGTGTGGGAGGTACAAACAGGGGCGGGGTGATAACGCCCACTTTTTACAGGACTATAGGCACTATAACAGCATTACACTGTACAAAATTTCAAGCATTTGTATGCACTGGTATTAAAGTTACAAGCCGTTTACTTTTGGTACGAAACGGTCCATTTGTGTGGGAGGTACCAAAAGGGGCTGTACAATAATGCCCATTTTTTACCGGACTATAGGCGCTACAAAAACATTATACTGTAGAAAATTTCAAGCATTTTTATGCATTTGTATTAAAGTTATAAGCAGTTAAATTTTGATGCAAAATGGTCCATTTGTGTGGGAGGTACCAAAACGGGCATGCCAACTTCACCCATTTTTCTCGAGTTAATAGCGACTAATATACTAATATTATGTGCAGAATTTCAAAAGATTCGAATAAGTAGTATAGAAGTTATTAAAGAATCAATATTTCACTAAATTTTAACCCTTTGTGTGGGAGGTACCAGAAGGAGTAGACCAATATGGCCCATCTTCGAACTCATCCGGAGATAGATCAAAATATTACCACATACCAAATTTGAAGTCAATCGGTTACTCCTTTCGAGAGTTATCGTGCGCACCAGCCAGCAGACACACAGACAGACAGGCAGACAGACAGACAGACAGACAGACAGACAGACGGACGGACATTGCTCATTCGACTTAAAATGACCCAAAACGGATTTCCTCCGAACATACTTAGGGTCTTAGATCACTCCTTCGATGTGTTACACTTTTTTCCGTAGCAAATGATATATACCCTCGTCACACTAAAGTGAGGGTATAAATATGAAATGCATTGGTTTGCATTTGTCCGAAAAGGGACAAATACCACCACCAAATTCTATCAGCTAGAATTATAATAGCGAATAATGCCTAGAATGTCATCCATAGGTCACAGCATCGGTATAGGATGGTACTAGTGGGCGAGGATAGCACTTAAAACATAAACTAGAGGTAATAAGCGATTTTTCGAAATTCGTAATTTAAGGAAAACAGCGGAGCAACAGTTGAAAATATGATACAGCGGGGCAAAGGCGTCTTAAATATGTTACAGTGGATACCATGAATTAAATATATCTCCAGGATGCGACGATATTTCTTGGGACATATACTTGATACCGGAACATTAACTTTTTAGACGCCCAGTTGGGCAAAAACTATTAAATATTGTACTTATACAGTGTTCCAAAAGTAGTTAAATAAGGTGTTGAGTGGGTATGGTACAGTGGCGCATAAAGGTTCAAACATGAGATACTGGGACAAAAAGGGTTAGATGTGGTTCCAGAGAGTAGCTCTTAAAACAGAAACTTGATACAAGTATAGCTTTTTTCGAAGTACATACTTTTAAGGGCCTAATGGTTCCAAAACGGTCAAAATACTCTGTGAAAAAGTGTTATCAATCATTACTTCTTCACTCACTTATGTCGCTCACTGTATGTCCACGTACATCACCAATAAGTGCATACAATATGGCCACGATGATAACTCGTTTCGTATTCATGTGATGCTTCAACTGCTGTTGCATTTGTATCCTTCTTACATTGTACAGTGCATCGCATAGTGTGTCGTCGCGTCAGTGTGTGTTTTTAAATTTTCACAAGTGAGGAGAGAGATACGCCTAGCAAATGCCATCATTAAATGCCGAGAATGTTCCAACAAATATGCATAACAGCAACAACGACTTCAGCAGTCAGACAAAAAATACCCTGGAACAGGAAGTAGGGTGTTCGTCTGCGTGTGTGTGTGTTTATTTGTGTGCGTGGTGGTATCGTGTAGTATTGTCTAAGTGTATGTATTTTGAATGAAAACCGTTTCCAATAGATTCAAAAAACATGGAAGAAAAAACCGTGAATTAAAGCATTCCTATTTTCTATAGGAATGCTTTAGTGTGATACGGGTATACAGAAGCCAGCTGAACAATTTCAGTCGAATCGTTTTTAAAATGTGACTTCAAGCACCTAAAAAATGCATATCGAAGGTGTCTTTTATAAGGAGTTCGATTTTCGACCTTCACTTTGAATACATGGTATATATGGACATATCGGTACATATGACTGCAATAAAATTGAGTATTTTTGTTGACGCGTGCCTGTATTTGTTCTACAATACTAGCTATATTCTTTTGCTTCAGAACTTTCTCTAGTGCAATGGGAAATGGTGTTGTTCACTGTGATGGGTTCCTCTTTAGTTGACATATGAATGTCGTGGTTAACTTTGGTAATATATCATCATGTGAATGTACTTCACGCACACATGCATGCATCATGGAAGGACTAAAGGACTCATAACTAACAACAACGACAACAGCTACAGTAACAATGGTAAAACGCATACAAACACAGATACATGTATAGTCAACCATCACATGTCTGTTCATAAATTTAATTTTGGTCTGGTGTGGTGTGTCGTCGGTTGTTGAGGAGGAGAAAGGATATCAGACCAGGCTGAGGACGACGAGGCAGCAGTACGATGTTCATATACTATTCATAAGGATTCATGAGCAATGTTTACACTAATACAACCGAAAATGTTAGTGTTTCATGCCACAAAATAAATGATATTAATTTAATTATATTGCTGTTTTGTCATAACAAAACCCGGAAAAAACAAAAACTATTTTTAAACGAAATGTAATCCATCCTCTAGTGAGGATTTGTATATGGTTTGGCACAAAAATATATAGAGCGTCATTTTTCACATGCAAAACGCGCAACATGAGACATGAATAGCTGGCGTAATTCAATTTCCTGCTATTTATAGCACAAAAATATTATAAATTAGTGGCCATAAATTTTTCTTGAAATTTACAATATTATATAAATTATGTCTAATTGTTTTAATTTAAATAAGCTTAATAAGATTAACTAGTTATATAGTTACTTTTTCAAAAATTTGCTTCGGCAGTGAATATATTTAGAGATGTCCTTTAAATTATCTTAATTAATATATCTTAATTATCATAAAATTAGTATTATTTTATTTTTCTATTAAATTCAGATTCTAATTCAATAAAAAAATTACACATTCTCCAAACAAATTCATTCAATATAATTTCGATTGTCACTAAAGTGTTATCAATCAATAAACAATTATTGCCATCATTAGACCTAATCAATTCTAATTTTTAATTGATTCGAAGTATAACGTTTTTGCAGTCTTGAAAAAACCCCTCATAAAACTCATTGGAATGTTAATATTAAAATGGGTCTTATTACAAATTGAGTTTATACCCAGAAAGAAAAATACCATACTAAATTCAAATAAAAAATCGTATTGTAAGCCGAAATCGTACTTAAAAATTTAGGTACGTTTGTACTAAGTTTTTCATAAAACAAGTATAAAACATTGATAAAATCAAGCGCTGAAAGGCCTACAATAAATATATAATACTTGAGATCAAGTAAACTTTTCTTAAAGACTGAAATTTAGACTAATATGGCTTAAAGTGAGAAAAAAGCTTACTATAATCTCTGAGAGGCAGAGCAATTAAATAGCACAATAAAATTACCCTCTCAACCACTCTCATTTAAGTGGTTGAGTTTTGATGAAGCAACTTCAAACATACACGCATATAAATCAATTCTGTATATATATGTAATGGGTGACTTTTTGGCAAATTTCTTTTTGGCAATACTGTTTTGGCAGCTCAGCAGTTTTCGTGTAACATGTTACTGCCAAACATGTTCAGTTTGGTCTTGCAACGCTTGCAGATTATTACATTTTTTACAAAAAAAAAAAACCAGTAGAGACAAAAAATATCCTCATATTTTATATGTAATCCAATAGATTGAATCAATGCATATGTTAAACAATTGGACTTGAATATTTAAGGCCTCAAATATATAAATTTATTAATTTTTATACCTTTTTGTGGTTTTGGCCCCCGGGGATTTTTTTTGGGAATCCGAATTTTAAGGGCTATACTCCACTGATTTTTTTTCCTTTTTGGAATCCTGAGGAATTTCATTTCATTTAAGTACCATATCGTATCTGTGGGCCTTATGTCCTTTATTGGGGCCCAAGGACCCATGGCCCCTTTGCTCCACTGAGTATATTTTTGCATTTTTGGGTCATTCCGGATGTCGTGATGTTTTTTTGTTTTGACATTTGTCCACTTAAGTGAACTTTCGCCCATATATAGAAAAGGTCTGGAAATCTCACTAAAAATAGCCCAGTTTCAAAGGGCTATAAACCAAAAATTCGAGCTAACTTCGAAAAACCCGGTGGGGGTTTTGATGTTCTAGTGATGTAGTATCATGTCTAATTGGTCTCGTTCGGGAAAGATTTTCTTTTTCACTTCTTCCATTTTATGTTCAGTTTGGTGACCTTCTGATTGTAGTGATCAAAAAACGTGTTTTTTTTAAATTTAAAACCGGTGGACTATTATTTTAAATTTTGAAAAAAACCGGAGGACGTCCTTTTTTTGGTTCAGAAACTGTTATTTTCTAAATTTTATACAGATCTGCTCAAATAGGCGGATTATATGTATAACCTTAGATGCAAAAGAGGGATATAGTTATAGTATATATGGGCAATATATAAATCAGAACCAATATTCTTAAAATTTACCAAGTAAAGTTCATGGTTCAAGAGTCTGTTGTCTGCTACAATTTATAAAGTTCTGTTCAGAAATGCGGATTCTGTAGCCCTTATATGCAACATCGGGATATATGTACGAGTATATATGGGGACATATCTACAAATTAACCGATTTCTTCAAATTTAGCAGAAGTATTTACTGCCCCATACAACTTCCCTGTGCTAAATTTCATAAATATCTGCCAGAAAATAAAACCTTTGTATTGCTTACATACCAAATCGGGATGTACATGCATATATGTACGAGTATATAGGCTTCGTCCATGAAGCAACAAAAAACTGTGTACCAAGATCGGAGTTAAATTGCCACGTGTAATTTGCTTACAAGCTTTATATGGACGGACGGACGGACATACATGGTTAGATCAAATCTGCTACTGATTCTGAGTCGATCGGTATACTTTAAGGTTGGTCTAGCTCCAATATTTTAGGGCGTTACAAACATCTGGGCCAAAACAAACTTAAAATACCCTGTACAACTGAGTGGTGTAGGGTATAAAAAACTTAACAGAAAATACTATATCGTCATAAGAAATGAAAAAGGGACAATCATCATTTTTAAAAATTGTAGATGAGAAGAAAAACCCTAATTAAAATAAAAACGTTTGTCGTTAGAGTCGGTGTTTTCAGGGCTCAGACATAACTATGCATATAATAAATGAAAAAAACATGATTTATAACTAGTTTAATTGTATGAAATATGTATACATTTTTATCGATGAAAAAAGAAATAATTTATTGTTTTGTCCTTTTTAATTGCGCTAATAAATTCGTCATTTTTTGACAGAAGGCGCTAAAAATTTCAGTCAATAACATTATACTATTTTAGGAATTTGACGAAAATCCACAAAAAATAGAGAAAGAGGTACTTATTAATGGGAATAAAATACAATCGTTTATGCTATACATGCAACTTCACACAAACTTTGCGAAATTTCACACAAACTTACTATGTATTTTCTTTTGAAACAAATTTGTTCAAATTGTTCTTAGAAAAGAGGAACTTGATTATTGCTTAACATAAATTTTGGAGTTCGAAATCACCCAAACATATTTCGAACAATCTTTTTTGGGAGGCTATGAATAATAAACCGGGCGATTTCGAACTCCAACAGTGACTCTAAGTCGCCGGTGATTTTAAAATCACCGTGATTTCAAATCACCTTGCTACAGAACAGACCCGATACGGGTCTGGATTTGGATTTGTTTTGAGTTCTGTGTAGATCTCGCGATAAGCATATTATGATTTGTTCTGCAAGATGAAGACTAACATAAATCCTATGTTGTTTGTATGCGAGTAATTTTGCGCCATCAACTAAGATCTTTCATTTTATTAAATTAACATAAAGACTTGCATTGTTTATAAATTTTGTGATATTTATCCCCCCACCTTAGAGAGGAGAATACATATATCATTTGCTACGAGCCAAAAGTGAAACACATCGAAGGAGTGACCTAAGACCCTAAGTATGTTCGGCGGATATCCGTTTTGGGTCATTTTAATTTAAATGGACAATGTCCGTCCGTCCATCTATCTGTCTGTCTGCTGGCTGGTGCGCACGATAACTTTCGAAAGGAGTAACCGATTGATTGACTTCACATTATCTCCGGCAAAGTTCATTATCTCCGGCAAAGTTCGGAGATGGGCCATATTGGGCCACTCCTTCTAGTACCTCCCCCACTTTTTAACTTTTAGTCAAATATTGATTCTTTGAATTTCACACTTGTTATTAGTTTGCTAGTCGCTAACGCGCCAAGGAAAAAAGGGCGAAGTGGCCATTTTGCACCAAAAGTTAACAGCTTATGGCTTTATTATAAGTTCATACAAATACTTTGTACAGTGTAATGCTTTTATAGTACCTAGAGTCCACAGAAAAGTGGGCGTTATTGGTACGCCCCTTTTGGTACCTCCCACACATATGAACCAATTTGTACCAAAAGTTAACAGATTTTAACTTTAATACCAATGAATACAAATACTTGAAATTTTGTACGGTGTAATGCTTTTATAGTATCTAGAGTCCAGAGGAAAGTGGCCGTTATAACAAAAAACCGGTGGAAACAGATGAAAAAAACTGGTTACACCGATTGTTCGATATTCATGATTTTTGAAAAAACTGGGACGTTGAAAGCAAAAAATCGGTGGCAGGTTTATTATCACTCTACTTCTAAGGCGGCTATTCGGAATTGTGTGACTTAATTTCGCACCAAATTTATTAAACAATCAACACGCATACGTAGAGGAAAATATCGCAGCTATATCCGCTAGTGTTGTTGTTGATCGTGTATTATCGATTCGGCTCCGTTCGCAGCAATTGGGCCTTTGTTACTCCACTACGTTGAAAATTTTGCGGAAGGATTTGCATATAAAACAACTGGTGCAAGAATTGAATGTTAAATATATGTATGCAATCTTTAATTGTCATCTTTAATTGTAAATTCGATGCAATCTGCATATTCCATATATGTAAATATGCACAACATATGTAAAATATAATTTGCATATGATGAATGAATAGACCATATGCAAATAAAAAACCAGTAAGGAAAGGCTAAAGTTGGGCGGGGGCGACTATATAACACCCTACACAACTCTCGTAATATTGAATAACTCTGATATATAAATTTTGTAATTCATGTATAAATTGTTTACATAAATTTACTTTTGGGACATTTTATACTTAAATAATACCCTGTACCACAGTGTGGTGTAGGGTATAAAAACGATTGGATCTAAAGAGCCAAATCGGATGAAACATATATATGGGAGCTATAGCTAAATCTTTACCGATTTTCTTCAAATTCGGCAATGTTGGTTCATGGATCAAGAAACTCTACCATTCTAAATTTCAAAACGATTGGATGTAAAATACAGCTTCTATAGAACTAAAGGGCCAAATCGGACAAAACATATATATGGGAGCTATAGCTAAATCTTAACCGATTTTCTTCAAATTCGGTAGTGTTGGTTCATGGATCAAGAAACTCTACCATTTTAAATTTCAAAAGGATTGGATGTAAAATACTGCTTCTACAGGACTAAAGAGCAAAATCGGACGAAACATATATATGGGAGCTATAGCTAAATCTTAACCGATTTTCTTCAAATTCGGCAATGTTTGTTCATGGATCAAGAAACTCTACCATTCTAAATTTCAAAACGATTGGATGTAAAATACAGCTTCTATAGGACTAAATGACCAAATCGGACGAAACATATATATGGGAGCTATAGCTAAATCTTAACCGCTTTCAACCAAATTCAATAGCGATCTTAACAGCTACGAAATACTCTAAACTGCAAAATTTCAGAACGATCGGAGTGAAATTGCGACCTGTAGTCGACGAACAACTTTACATGGATGGACGGACAGACAGACATGCTTAAATCGACTCAGCTAGTGATTCTGAGTCGATCGGTATACTTTAAGCTGGGTCTAGCTGTGTTATTTTCAGGTGTTACAAACATCGGCCGTGAAACAAACTTATAATACCCTGTACCACAGTGTGGTGTAGGGTATAATTGCATATGCAACAAAAGAAACTGCATTGAAGAATATTAACTATTTTTTGATACAAAATATTAAACAACGACAACTATCATCATACCAAATTTGAAGAATGAAGCTTCAGCTGTTTCTCTTCTAAATTCTTTCAGAATTAAAGTAACCATGTAGAGATTGTAGCCGAAAATCTTTTTTAGATAAATAATAGACGGTACAAAATGGAACAAGCGCATATGATCGAATTTGTGGTAGATTTTAAACATTAATGTGTTTGCATATTTTTTGCACGATATATGCAAATATGCAGTTTGAATAAAATATGCAAAAATAAATGGGCGTATACTTAATTATTTTTTGACGAAAAATATTTGTTTGTTATCTGTTTTGCCGTACAGCCATCCAATAAAGCCAGTAAGGAAAGACAGAAAGTAATACCCTACACTTCCCTAACATTGCGAAAATGGACATTGGGAGATTAAGAATTTGGCAGTGTTCATACATGTAATACTAAACACGGATACTAAACACGGTTTCTACAGCGCTTACATGTCAAATCGGGTGAAACATATATATGGGGGCTATATCTAAATCCGAACTGAATTTCTCCGATTTTGATAGTTTTCATTCATGCAACAAGAAAACTCTTTCTGCCGAATTTCGTACTTATCGGATATAAAATGAGGTTTCTACGGGGCTTACATGTCAAATCCGGTGTAACATATATATTATAACTATATTTAAATGTGAACCGATATTCCCCGAAATTGGCAGTGTTCATACATGTAATAAGAAAATTCTCTCTGCCGAATTTCGTATTGTTCGGATATAAAATACGGTTTACATAGCGCTCACTCAATTCAAGAGTGAAATCAAAATTTAAAATTTTTGAGGCTGCCTTACAGAAATGCGAATTTTGTAAATGTCTATAAAATAATCTCGGCGGAATTTAGTTTATAAGTAAACAACCATATTTCGTATTATTCCAGCGTTTTGAAACATCTCAATTAATGTTACTTATGTTTTTATACGGACTTAAAGTTACACATCTTGACAATTTTAAATTTTGAGTTATGTCACTCTTGAAGTAAGTGAGTGATATCAAATCGGTTGAAACATATATGTATATTGGGGCCTGTATCTAAATCTGAGAAGATTTTCCCCGAATTTGGTACTGATCTGATATAAAATACAGTTTCTACAGCGCTTACATATCAAATCGGGGGTAACATATATATGGGGGATATATCTTAATTTGGACCGATGTTGACCAATTTAAATAGGGATCGTCCTTGGGCCAAAAAAGAGCACAGTGCTAAATTTGATCAAAATCGGACCATGAATACGACCTGCACTTTGATTACAAGAATACATTGACAACAAGATAGACATACAGACGGACATTGCTAAATCAACTCAGAAAGTGATTACAATTCAATAAACGATAGGTCTTTCTCTTTTTCCATTAGGCGTTACAAACAAATGCACAAAGTCATAATACCCTGTACCACAGTGTGGTGTAGGGGATAAATATGCAATTGCATATATTCCGCTGTCTAGTAATTAGGTATATGGATGGGAATAAAGGGTCGTTTGACCAAAATGTCAATATTCAACACCCTCCGACTCGGACATTCCCTTACCGATATCGTTGAAATTTTGTGTCATGACTATTAATCAACAGGACTAAACTTGGTGAAATTTTGAGCCCGCTCAGAAGACATCGTTGTTGTTCGAAAGCTCCAAGACATATTTTTATTTTTTTTTTTAATTTTGCGAAGTGTAATTCTTATATAGTGCCTACAGTACAGTAAAAAATTGGCATCATTGCCACTCCTATTTCTGTACCTCCCAACCAAAATGGCCAAATCATAACAAAAATTTAATAGATCATAACGTCAATACCAGTTTACTTACAATTCAGAACAGTGCAATGTTTTTATACTATCTTCTGTTATTCTTTTGATACCTTTTACACAAATTTATAGATTCAGTCGAGTTAGAGATTTGCCCTTTGCATTTTATAGCTATCTGAACAGAAGTATTATTGTGATTTATTCAACTTTAGTCTAAAGTGGCCTAATACTCTTTCCACTTTAACGAAAAACCACAAATGAAATGGAAATACAACAGTATTGTCCACTCTTAGGTTATCCTTGCAACATGTGTTCTCACAGACATACAAACATTCATCACAATGATACTCTGTTGTCTGTACCATACATGAGTACCATCTCTATGAGAGGGACTAAATGTCTAAGAACAAACTGAACATAACAGAAATCGGTACATAAATCCATGCAGTTTTGGTCACGGTTGTCGTCGTCGTTGTTGTAGTTGTAGTCCCTTTTGTTGCTGTTGTCAGGCATGATGTTGTAATATTTATAACCGAAACTATAACACTAACGGCAACCAGAAAAATGCCAACCGAAAACATATAGCACATGCAGAGAGACGAAATGCACAGTGGTTTTTACACTGAATAAAGCTTCATCAAACTGATTAAGCTTTTCTTCGTTCTTCAATTTACAACATATTTCATTGGTTTGATGTAGAATGTTACATCAACGTTACTTTGATAAATAACATTGATTCAAAGAATATTTAGCATCTATTTGAGATACATTTGACATTAATTGAATGTCTAGTTTTCTGTGAAATAAAGAAAGTAATTCTTTCTTTTCATGAAATTTACTTCAATTTAATTTAATTTTGACATTTATTCGAAGCAAATTTACATTCAATTAATGTCACGATTACATTGAACTGAAACAAAATATACGATATATTGATCAAATGATCATGGGGAGAAATCGCCATTATTGATTTGTTTTAATTGAAAGAAAATATATTATATATATATAATATAAAAGAAAATAAATTTTTTAAATATTATTTATTTGTGAGCAAATAAATGTTATTTGAAAATAAAGAAATTTTGTTTTGAATTCTGTCGATGACTGAGTGGTGTCTATCGAAACTGCAGTCAATTCTACCAAGAAATTAAAACTCTCTAAAAATTTTCGTATTTATTGTATTAAATTTTTGCAATTGACTGAAAGTAACTAAAACATATGGTCTTAAATCGAATAAATACTGACTGAGTTTTGAATTATTAATATATAAAAACAAAATATATTTGGGAACTAACTTTCACAAATTAAATATGTGTTTACACACAAACAAAGTTATTGTTTAATAAGTTATTTAAATATATTGTATTTAAAACAATCTTTAAAAACTCTACGTACTTTTTGAAATTTTATTTTCATTATTAACCAGTAAGGAAAGGCAGAAATTCGGGCGGGGCCGACTATATAATACCATACACCACTCTCGTAATATTGAATAACTCTGATATATAAATTTTGTAATTCATGTATAAATTGTTTACATAAATTTACTTTTGGGACATTTTATACTTAAATAATACCCTGTACCACAGTGTGGTGTAGGGTATAAAAACGATTGGATCTAAAGAGCCAAATCGGATGAAACACATATATAGGAGAGCTATAGCTAAATCTTTACCGATTTTCTTCAAATTCGGCAATGTTGGTTCATGGATCAAGAAACTCTACCATTCTAAATTTCGAAACGATTGGATGTAAAATATAGCTTCTATAGAACTAAAGGGCCAAATCTGACGAAACATATATATGGGAGCTATATCTAAATCTTAACCGATTTTCTTCAAATTCGGTAGTGTTGGTTCATGGATCAAGAAACTCTACCATTCTAAATTTCAAAATGATTGGATGTAAAATACAGCTTCTACAGGACTAAAGAGCAAAATAGGACGAAACATATATATGGGAGCTATAGTTAAATCTTAACCGATTTTCTTCAAATTCGGCAATGTTGGTTCATGGATCAAGAAACTCTACCATTCTAAATTTCATAACGATTGGATGTAAAGTACAGCTTCTATAGAACTAAAGGGCCAAATCGGACGAAACATATATATGGGAGCTATAGCTAAATCATAACCGATTTTCTTCAAATTCGGTAGTGTTGGTTCATGGATCAAGAAACTCTACCATTCTAAATTTCAAAACGAGTGGATGTAAAATACAGCTTCTTCAGGACTAAAGAGCAAAATCGGACGAAACATATATATGGGAGCTATAGCTAAATCTTAACCGATTTTCTTCAAATTCGCAATGTTGGTTCATGGATCAAGAAACTCTACCATTCTAAATTTCAAAACGATTGGATGTAAAATACAGCTTTTATAGGACTTAAGGGCCAAATCGGACGAAACATATATATGGGAGCTATAGCTAAATCTTAACCGATATTCTTCAAATTCGGTAGTGTTGGTTCATGGATCAAGAAACTCTACCATTCCAAATTTCAAAATGATTGGATGTAAAATACAGCTTCTATAGGACTAAAGAGCCAAATCGGACGAAACATATATATGGGAGCTATAGCTAAATCTTAACCGATTTTCTTCAAATTCGGCAATGTTGGTTCATGGATCAAGAAACTCTGCCATTCTAAATTTCAAAACGATTGGATGTACAATACAGCTTCTATAGGACTAAAGGGCCAAATCGGACGGAAGATATATATGGGAGCTATATCTAAATCTGAACCGATTTCAACCAAATTCAATAGCGATCTTAACAGCTGCGAAATACTCTAAACTGCAAAATTTCAGAACGATCAGAGTAAAATTGCGACCTGTAGTCGACGAACAACTTTACATGGACAAACGGACGGACGGACGGACAGACATGCTTAAATCGACTCAGCTAGTGATTCTGAGTCGATCGGTATACTTTAAGGTGGGTCTAGCTGTGTTATTTTCAGGTGTTACAAACATCTGCCATGAAACAAACTTATAATACCCTGTACCACAGTGTGGTGTAGGGTATAAAAATGCTATGGATTTCAAAGAAAAACTGAAAAATACCACAATAAATGATTGAATAAAATGATGACGAGACGATGTTTTAACTTGACGTAATTTCCTTGTCCCCTAGCATACTCGTATATTTAGCCTTAAGCATCATTGACAAAAAATGGTCAATAATAGAAAAACACTCAAAGATGACAAAAGGAATCTTTATGAAAATCTTAAAATTCTGTTTGCAGGACAACAGACAGGTATTTTCAATATAAGGACAAATTCTACTAACAAAATGGGGTCTCCCTATGGGTGCATCGGCGTCACCCGTTATAGCTGATATCGTGATGGAAGAATGCCTAAATATCTACTAGACCTAAGTATTTGACAATATACGTAAACGACCATTTTGGGATAGTGAAACGGAGTGGAATAGACAACATCTTGATGAATTTCAATAGTTTTAATAACCATATACAATTTACCATAGAAATCGGAAAAGATACCCAAATACCATACCTGGATACTCCGTTAATAAGAGACAACAATAGAATAATTACCTACTGGTATCAAAAGCCGACATCATCGGGCAAATTATATTCAAATCATCCGAGGAAAATTATTTAGAATACAGCCAAAAATTTCATTGATCGAATATTATCTATTAATGACTCGGTTTTTTTTTATAAAGAAAAAATCCACCTTGAGCTCAAAAAATTCGAATGGCCATTAAATTATTAATTAAGCCAACTTGACTAAACGAATGATGCAGAATTTCTTATTTTTGGGGCTTCTTTCACGTTCAATTCTCAGAATTGAGTCCCAAAATCAAGTGTTGTACTGTGTAAGATTTGGACCGGTCAACATTTCCATCGTTGAAGTTTTAATCGATTTTAAACAGAAACCACTGTAAAATTTTCTACTGAATCCCAAACATGCCGCGTGCAATACGATTAATGTTCTCCAAATAGAAACTGACTTTTGACATGAGCGTCACATGGCACAAAACAGACATAGTCACACTGGCACAAACCAATCCATACACTGAAGCCCTCAGACATACACACACTCACTCACCAAAGAATGTTAATGCGCCTGAACAGAGATTTGCAAATGTTGAAATGAAATGAGAATTTTATTTATGGCAACAAAATCACAGAACGCTTATCATCTGAATAACTAAACGAATGAATGAATGAATGCAATGAAATTTTGATGGAGTATTTTGAAATCTCTCTCCAAAAAATGGGATAAAGTATTCCTCATTGATTGCCGTCTAACATGAACAAATCAACAAATGTATGACCTGAAGTCAACATAGAATATATGTATATATGACGAGAATCAAGATCTGTTATTAATAGAATATTTAATAACATTTTATTTTGAAGAAATAATTAATTTAAGTTGTGTAAAGAATTATTTCATATGTGTAAATAATGCATACGAAGGATATGACTGTGAAGGATATGAGTTATAAAGAAAAGGTGTGTTTGTTTTGTTTACTAATGTTTGCTATAAATGCATATATATATACAGTAGTAGTAGTATAGGGTGACCAGTTTAGACATTTGTTTCTATGTTTAAAATGAACTCTTAAATATTTTATTATTTTTGAGTAGGAATAGCAGCAGTATGGAATGCTTCTTGTTCGTTTTGAATAAGCCTTCCCTTAAAGAGCTACGTTTTGAACTGAATAGTCACAGCTGAATCTTGCTAATGATTGAAGTAGCATTAATGAAATCGCCACACAAGGAGCTAAGCTGTACAGGTAATTGTATTTACCATACCATTTTGAAAAACCATGCATTCTATAGCAGTATAAAGGAAAAAGTAGTCCAAAGCCAGAAGAATATTGTAGTTACAAATCAAAAAAAATAATTTCGGAATCTTTGTTAAAGAAAATTGCATTTAAATGTTTAAAATTTAAATGGATAACCCAATTCATTCATGCTTTCTGTGGACTGGCATTTAATCCTTTGTCTCTCGTGTGGGGAGGTGGACCCATGTCTCATCCTTGATTAAGAATCGACGCAATCCAATATTTTATAGTCGTACCTATATTAGCAATAATAAAGCTATGCTCTAATATTGTCTGGACTAAGACCTTTCAAATAGAAGTATTGAATTTCATAACGGTGGCCAATTCACTGAAATGTTTTATGTTGGATGGCTCCAAAAAATACCAAACAACGTAGCGCCTTGAAACTTAAAGCATATGTAAGATTGCCTCTTTTCACGAAAGTATTTTTTTTATACTACTGCCGCCATCTATACATCTGGTTGGTTAATTTTGGGACCCCCGCATTTTCTGTGTTTTACATAACTTTTGCATTAAATATGGACTGACTTTAAGACAAAGTCTCAAAGTTCTATAATGAGTTACTAAAAAATTTAGGTATTCCTTAGTTGCTACAACTGAAACTTTTTTTAACTTGTTATTAAAATTGACTGACTTTAAATATGGACTGACTTTAAGACAAAGTCTCAAAGTTCTATAATGAGTTACTAAAAAATTTAGGTATTCCTTAGTTGCTACAACTGAAACTTTTTTTAACTTGTTATTAAAAGAATATGCTATTTTTTCACTTAAAATATAAGCATATGTCCTGCAATATTGCAATATATAGCAGCGATATTTGCAGCATGTGCCGAATTAAAAAAATCCTTAAAAAACATGATAAATCGACTACTATGATTATTTAAGTAAATAGTACAGCTAGTATATTGTTTGGATCATGCCAATGATGTTGCTCCCTTTTCCGGTTATTTGTTATTCACTTTTAAATATATTATTCCTTGTTCTTATGAGAAAATGTTTGCAACAATTTTGGAATTGTTTTGTGCTAATGACACTGACAAATTTTCCATGTAACAAACATTCTATGCAATTAATTTGTTGCTTTATGAAGCACAACTGCATTGGAAGGGATCTCTCTCTCTCTCTCGTTGACTGGATTATTACGTTGTAGCTGTGAGTGTTGACAATTACGTAGTTGCGAAGTTTAAAATGTTAGTTTTGTAGCTGCATATGAGTGAACTGTGCGATAAAGGCATTTGCATAAGTTGTATGAGTGATGAAGAAAATATATTTGTCACCAATAAAAGTACTATTTACATATGTGTAATATATATCGTAGATGTATCTAGGAGTCGTCTACTAAAGATTAGATGTCTCCAGGAGTCGTCTACCGTAGAGTAGATGACTCCAGGAGTCGTTTACTATAGAGTAGATGACTCCAGGGGCCGTCTACTATAGAGTAGATGACTCCAGGAGCCGTCTACTATAGAGTAGATGACTCCAGGAGTCGTATACTGTGGAGTAAATTACTTTTCGAAACGTCTACTATAGAGTAGATGGCTCCACGAGTCGTCTACTAAAGAGTAGATTACTCCACGACACGTCTACTATAGAAAAGATGACCCCACGAGCGGTCTACTATAGAGTAGATTACTCCGCGAGACGTCTACTATAGAGTAGATGACTCCACGAGTCGTCTGCTATAGAGAATATAACTCCACGAATCGTCTAAAATAGTGTATATGACTCCACGAGTCGTCTGGTATAGAGTAGATGACTCCACAAGACGTCTACTATTTATATATGCTCGAGACATCTACTGTAGAGTAGGTTAATCTACGAGTGTTTAACTATAGAGTAGATGACTCCACGAGGCTTCTTCCACAGAGTAAATGACTTCAGAGTCGCCTACTACAGAGTAGATGACACCACGAGGCAATTAATATATGTAGCGTGATTTCAACAAACAGACAGACAATACTAAATCTATGGATTATATGACAACACAAGTCGTCTACTATAAAGCAGTCGTCTACTATAGTGTATATGGCTCCACGAGGCTTCTATTAGAGAGTAGATGGCTCCACGAGTCGTCAACTATAAGGTAGATGACTCAACGAGTCGTCTTCTATAGAGGAGATGACTCCATGAGTCGTCTTCTATAGAGTAGATGACTCCATGAGTCGTCTTCTATAGAGTAGATGACTCCACGAGTCGTCTTCAATAGTAGATGACTCCAAAAGTCGTCTACTATAGAGTAGATGACTCCACGAGTCGTCTACTATAGAGTAGATGAGTCCACGAGTCGTCTACTATAGAGTAGATGACTCCACGAATCCTCTACTTTAGAGTAGATGGCTCCACGAGTCGTCTTCTATAGAGTAGATGACTCCACGAATCGTCTACTTTAGAGTAGATGGCTCCACGAGTCGTCTTCTATAGAGTAGATGGCTCCACGAGTCGTCTTCTATAGAGTAGATGACTCCACGAGTCGTCTACTTTAGAGTGTTTGACTCCACGAGTCGTCTTCTATAGCAGATGACTCCACGAGTCGTCTTCTATAGCAGATGACTCCACGAGTCGTCTTCTATAGCAGATGACTCCACGAGTCGTCTTCTATAGCAGATGACTCCACGAGTCGTCTTCTATAGCAGATGACTCCACGAGTCGTCTTCTATAGCAGATGACTCCGCGATTCGTCTACTGTAGAGTATATGACTCCACGAGTCGTCTACTTTAGAGTAGATGACTCCACGAGTCGTCTACTTTAGAGTAGATGACTCCACGAGTCGTCTTCTACAGAGTAGATGACTCCACGAGTCGTCTTCTACAGAGTAGATGACTCCACGAGTCGTCTTCTACAGAGTAGATGACTCCACGAGTCGTCTTCTATAGCAGATGACTCCACGAGTCGTCTACTGTAGAGTAGATGACTCCACAAGTCGTCCACTATAGAGTAGATGACTCCGCGATTCGTCTACTGTAGAGTAGATGACTGCACGAGTCGTCCTCTATAGAGTAGATGACTGCACGAGTCGTCCTCTATAGAGTAGATGACTGCACGAGTCGTCCTCTATAGAGTAGATGACTGCACGAGTCGTCCTCTATAGAGTAGATGACTGCACGAGTCGTCCTCTATAGATCAGATGACTCCAGTAGTCGTCTGCTATAGAGTAGATGACTTTACGAGTCTATACTATAGAGTAGATGACTGCACAAGTCGTCCTCTATAGAGTAGATGACTCCACGAGTCTTCTACTGTAGAGTAGATGACTTCACAAGTCTTCTACTACAGAGTAGATGACTACACGAGTCGTCTACTATAGAGTAGATGACTCCACGAGGCAATTAATATATGTTGCGTGATTTCAACAAACAGACAGACAATACTAAATAGTCTTAGAGTTTTACGACGATTAAGAATATATATGTTTATAGGGTTTCAGATCGATTATTCAAGATGCTGCAAATGCAATGGCAAAGTTAGTATGTCACAGTTTTTTGGTGCATGGAGTAGATTCGTAGGAAACTTTCCTCCAATAAAAATGTGATGATCAAAAATGCCCTTGACTCATTTTAATAAAAAACTCATAATATTTTACGATATTTTCTAGTAGCCAATCTAATAAAAATTCCTGTATGTTCCAAACTTTTTTCTATTGAAATGAAATTGAACTTTTATCATATTCTCCGAATCGTGTTTTCAAATATTCAATATTATTGCAGCCGTCATTATAGTCACATTCCTACATCGCTACAACACAAATTTTTTTTCCCGTCGAGTACATAATTGCAGAAACGAGAACTTCCAGTCAACTGCTTATGACTGAAAATGTAACTTTAGAACAGCAAGAATTTTGTGTCCCACATATAGCCGTATATATGTACATTAGAAGGGGTCGAATTTAAAATAGTTTTAGTAATTTTAGTCCTAAAAGACAGTATGAAAATAGAAAGCGGATTGTTACGAGTTAAATAAAAAAAATGCTATGAAAACAAACCACGGATAATTTATTGATTTATATTTAAATATCAAGAATGATTTTCTAAGTCTAATGTTTATGCAAATAAAAATTCCTTAACAAAATTAAATGTAAATCAAATCATTTTATATCTTTCGTTACACTCTAATGTCCAACTGTACGAGTGTAGATGACAAATATACTCTAAGAAATGCTAAGCAAATACAAAATGCTTCAACATTCACTCGCACACACATATTTGAGCAATTTTATAGCACTACAAACTTACAATAGTTATGGGCACTAGAATTCAACTGCAACCGACTTCGATGTTTGGTTTCGTATGGAATTCCTTGGCCCCTCCCGATGAAATGATGTCCTAGTCGATTTTACGATATTTTCTAGTAGCCAATCTAATAAAAATTCCTGTATGTTCCAAACTTTTTTCTATTGAAATGAAATTGAACTTTTATCATATTCTCCGAATCGTGTTTTCAAATATTCAATATTATTGCAGCCGTCATTATAGTCACATTCCTACATCGCTACAACACAAATTTTTTTTCCCGTCGAGTACATAATTGCAGAAACGAGAACTTCCAGTCAACTGCTTATGACTGAAAATGTAACTTTAGAACAGCAAGAATTTTGTGTCCCACATATAGCCGTATATATGTACATTAGAAGGGGTCGAATTTAAAATAGTTTTAGTAATTTTAGTCCTAAAAGACAGTATGAAAATAGAAAGCGGATTGTTACGAGTTAAATAAAAAAAATGCTATGAAAACAAACCACGGATAATTTATTGATTTATATTTAAATATCAAGAATGATTTTCTAAGTCTAATGTTTATGCAAATAAAAATTCCTTAACAAAATTAAATGTAAATCAAATCATTTTATATCTTTCGTTACACTCTAATGTCCAACTGTACGAGTGTAGATGACAAATATACTCTAAGAAATGCTAAGCAAATACAAAATGCTTCAACATTCACTCGCACACACATATTTGAGCAATTTTATAGCACTACAAACTTACAATAGTTATGGGCACTAGAATTCAACTGCAACCGACTTCGATGTTTGGTTTCGTATGGAATTCCTTGGCCCCTCCCGATGAAATGATGTCCTAGTCGAGTGGTTGCAGGTGTTCCAAATGAATGTAATTTAGAATAATGTAATGGCGCACAGTGGATGTCATTACAACAAAATGCTGATAATATCAGAGCTTTTAAACTGTTGGCCAAATCTTTAGACATTCAGAATATTAAAATAATACTAATTATACAAATGATGTCATTTGCTACGGGCCATGGGGAGAAATACCTTCCTGTATATTAATATGAATTTTACGAGAAATAATGTTAACAAACTTACATGATAAAATTTATATTTAAATCAGTATTTCAAATAATGCATATTTTTTAATGTAAATAAATATCTTCCAATTTCGGTCATACGAAATAATTAATTATGGCGCAAACCACTGATCTTAACAGTGGCTTCAGTTTAATTTCCTAAATAGTAAGGTTCGATGACCCCTCCAGACAAAAAACGTCATCAAATAGGCACACGTTGAGGATGGAGAGGCTTTGCAACAATAATTTTTGGGTTTTTCGAGCCCTAAATGATAAAATTCTGCTTGTTAAAGTAGCATCCGTGGACAAAAGATGATCTCTCGATGAAATTAAGGATCATTTTGAATATGGTCCTGTAAGCGTAGCCTTTGCGGCCATTTGACTGGAATTATTTTTCATTGGCCATACAATTTGACTATATAAGTTGAATATGCCAAACCCAAAAATTAATACAAACACACAAAAAACAGCCAAATTCCAGACAAACTCCTCTTTTTTGGCTGTGTTATTGCTTCCATTACTAGGTCGTATCAATTATATTGCTGCACGAAAAGGCCAAAGAGTCTATTTTCATTCAACAGATCCTTTGAAGAAGCCTATCCAAAACCAAGGTGCAAGGTCAGAACTAAACCAGAATGGTGTATATCTGAGATAAATATTGGGAAAAAGACCGACAACAAGCTGTTCAATAAGACCAAATTTACTGGGGTCACTTATGGCTGGGATGTCGATAAAGAGCAACTCAAAATGTATAAGTATAAGAAGTACTAAATAAAGCGCAAAGACGTGCTTGGTACACCTTCTAAGGAGAAGTGAAAAGGTCTCAGACGCAGCAAGGCTGAGGAAGATACTATCCGCTACACCCAGTACAGTTGGTTACCTGCTGGATGATGTCAACAACTTTATAAAAAACAGCGGGCAGTCGCCTAAAGCGTTGCTCGACACACATTTCCCGATGAACTCACCAACAGAACTTTAGGAACACCAGGACCAACAAGAGAGCGAGTGGACTGCAAGCATTGCTGGGTTGTTGGCTGAGGAATCTAGAATTTACTGGGCGATTAAGATTAAGATTAGAGCCCTTCAAATCTCCTGGACCAGACTAGCTGGAGAAAATGTATGAAGGCTGCATCAGACTCCCATATATCCCCAATCGTTGGGCCAACACTAGGCCAAAGGATTTCCGGCAAACAAGCCTATCCTCCTTCATGCTGAAAGGTCTGGATACTTTTAGGTACTTTTATTAGAGAAAAACTGGATAAAAAACTCCTGTCGGGGAACAAACGTTCCCACAACAAGGAAAATTCTACAGAATCTGCCCTGCACGAACTTTTGGACACTATCGAATCGTCCAATATACAAGAATCCTTCAGTGGCAAGATGTATACATTTGCGGAATGCATTGACATTGAAGGTGTTTTCAACAATGTACTTACCGATACACTTATCCAATCCTTAGACCAGTTTCAGGTAGACCAGGCTCTCCAAAACTGGATAAGCCACATGCTAAGGAATAGATGGATAAATTGTGATTCTCACGATATAAAAATAAGAGAGAATGTAGCACAGGGTTGTATATTACGAGTATCACCACTCCTTTGGGTTACTGCTATAATATATGACGTAAATCATTCCGCAGACGACATTATAATACTTCTGAGGGGAAGGAATCCAAATTAACTTTGTATTTGCATACGACTGGGCTCGACCGAAAGGCCTAAATGTAAACCCAGACGAAACAGAGATGTGTCTGTTTACAAGGAAAACGAAGATTAGTCAATACGTTGACCCACTTTTCCTAGACAAAACAACTTCAGTATCCAACAAGGTGAAATACTTAGTATTCAACTTGAATAAATTAAGCAATATTCGTACCTAGATTGAGAAACATCTTGCAGGAAAATTTTAATGATCGGAAGTAAAGTACAACTCCAATAGAGCATTGATACCAAATCAGGAGGAACATATATATGGAGGTTATGTATAAATCTGAATACTCGTTCATGTAAAAAGACATCTTTCTCTCGAATTTCGTACTGATCGAATAAAAATACGCTTACATGTCAAATTGGGGATAACATATATATGGGGGCTATATCTAAATCTGAACCGATTTTCTCCGAATTTGGCAGTATTCCTTGGTGTAATAAGAAATATCTTTCTGTCAAATTTCGCACTGATCATAAAATAAAGTTTCTACAGCGCTTACATGTCAAATCGGGGGTAACATATATATGGGGGCTATATCTAAATCTGAACCGATTTTCTCCGAATTTGGCAGTATTCCTTCGTGTAATAAAAAACCTATTTCTGCCGAATTTCGAACTGATCGGATATAAAAGGCTCTATGAAATAAACCCCAATGAAATAACACCCAAAAATAAAATGAAATAAACCCTAAAAAATGTCATACATTTTGAGATTTATTTCATCGTGAAATAAATCTCAAAATGTTGGGTTTTATTTCAATTTTTTGGAAAATTTTTCATTTTTTTACTTGCGGTTTGGTCAGTTCTTGTAAAACACCAAAAAAAAAGTTCAATGAAATAATTCCCTAGTAAAAAAATTTGGGACTTGTTTCACTACTTAAAAATTTTGGTTTTTATTTAATTTTTTTGGTACTTATTTCATTATTTAAATTTTGAAGGAAGTATGTATTTGAAGTTATTAGTGTGAAGGAAGAAATAGCATGTTGATCAGAAAACATTATATAGGGTGGCCCAAAATGACCAACGGGATTTGAGTTCATTATAACTTTTTATTTAAGACATAATTATTAATTTTTTTATCCATGTATGTATATGTACTGGGTGGCCTAAAATGACCGAAGGGGTTTGAAGTCCTTATAACTTTTTTATTTCTTTTTAATATTTAGTTAAAAAAGATTTGTGGAATTTAAAATTGAACAGTACACAATTGTACAACGTGAAAAAATAAAAAATTCAATAATAAATAAATACAAAAATATTCTCCAATAATGCACTGTATTTAAAACCAGTAAGGAAAGGCAGAAAGTCGGGCGGGGCCGACTATATAATACCCTACACCTCCCTAACAATGCCATAATAATTTGGAATAATTGGTAAATGGGTAGAAACATATTATCTAATTCTGAAACGATAATCGCTAAATTAAGAAATATTCGTTCCTAAAGTGAGAAACATCTTCCTGCAAAATTTTAATGATCGGAAGTAAAATACAACTTCTATAGCGGTTTGATACAAAATCAGGAGGAACATATATATGGAGCTTTAATATACATCTGAACCGATCTTCCCTGAATACTTATTCATGTAAAAAGACCTCCTTCTGTCGAATTTCGTACTGATCGGATATAAAATACAGTCTCTACAGCGCTTACATGTCAAATCGGGGGTAACATATATATGGGAGCTATATCTAAATCTGAACCGATTTTCTCCGAATTTGGCAGTATTCCTTCATGTAATAAGAAACCTCTTTCTGCCGAATTTCGCACTGATCGGATATAAAAAAAGTTTTTACAGCGCTTACAGGTCAAATCGGGGGTAACATATACAGGGTTGCCCATATTCGACGGACCCATCGGCCATTCGATGACTCGTTGGGCCCATTCCAATCGACGAGGCTTGTCCGCAGGCAACAATCTTTGCGTCAATTGAATTTTGTACGGGAACAAATGCAAATCAACGCGAATAATCCGTTGTAAAGTGGACCGAGCCATGCCCAACTGCTGAGAACGGCGTTTTTGGGATGTTCTTGGGGACCTCTCAACACTGGCTCGTACGGCAGCGATATTCTCGGCCGATCGCCTTGGTCGACTTTTATTTGGCCTCTTCGGATTAGAAAGAGCCTCACCAGTCGAAAATTTTTCGTATAAACGCTTAATGGTGTTCTTAGAAGGCGCACTTCTCACATTTTTTAATATTTTAAAAGCACGTTGAGTTTTCACAATTGACTTCTTCTGTTTCAGAGCGCTCGCGTGGCGTGTATTGTTCCATGGTAAAAATCTGCTTGGACTGACGCTTCAAACGCGGTATGTCATTAAGCGATCTGACATCTCTGTCAAAAGTTATGGCGTTGCCAGATGGGTCCGTCGAATATGGGCAACCCTGTATATGGGTGTTATATCTAAATCTTCACATTCACATATATATGGGGGCTATATCTAAATCTTAACCAAATTTTAACCAAATTCAATAGTGATCGTTCTTGGACCAAAAAAAAAGTTATGTGTAAAGTTTCGTCGAGATCGAACGATAATTGCGACCCGTACTTTGATTACAAGAATACATCTACAGACAGACAGACGGACATAGCTAAATCGACTTGGGTGTTACAAACAAATGCACAAAGTCATAATACCATGTACCACAGTGTGGTGTAGGGTATAAATATACTACAAAAGCTCGAACGAATGTGCTGTCTCGGCGTAAGCTGATCAATGAGGACAACATCTAACAGGGCATAGGAGACAATTTTAAACCACCCATAGAAATACAGATTATTAATGAAGCCGCCCTCACGGCAGTGAGACTAAAAGTGACGGGCATCAATATCCGACAGAATACCCGAAATATCAATAGTTGTTGAGTGTGAAACTCTGATACCAGACAATCTTGGATTGATGGAACCCTAACGTAGACACCCGCAGAAAGTTGTTGTTATACAGATGGTTTGAAACTAGGGGAAAGGACGGGGCTGGGACTTTATATCAAAGAACCGCAAACCGAACTTTTATTCTGCCTACCTGACCAGAATACTGTAAGACCATGTCGGAAGTCCGAGCAATTACGGAGTGTGTGCGCTGGCTTAGCGCTAAGACAAGAACAACAAATGTAAATTGTTGTTCTTGTGTTAGCGTGGCTTTCAACGCAATAACGTCTAGAACAGTTAAATCAATGAAAGTTTTGGATTGTAAAAAGGCGATTAACGCTTACTCTGAATACCTGGTCCTCAGGGAGTTATAGAGGAAATGAGAAAGCAAATGCCTTGGCATCACGAGCCAGGGCATGATGACGAAATATTGGAGCACTTTCTCTGCCAGTTCCCAGCTTTCGCAAACAATAGATTCCGTTTCTTGGAAAATAACTCTTTAACAGATTTGACCAAACTCAGGGGCGTAGACTGAAAACAATTAAGGAACATGTCGATAGTACAGAGTTCCTAAAATAACTTTTTCAGAACTAGTCCATGAACGAAACAATAAGAGCGCACAGCAGGCCGAATGCTGGCCAATGTGTATGTCCAAGGACATGAGGCAGAGCAATCTGCCTCCTCTTCTCAACCTAACTTAACCTAACAACATTCACTCAGACGCAGCGCTGTCACAGCTAAGTATATACTCTAGCTTGATTAGACTAATTCAAAGCCTGTTCAATAGAAGATGCTTAACAGCAAGTCTTGGGTCCACAACTAGGTTCTAACTAGGTTCGTGGACAGAGGGGCCTCACAGGAAAGAGTACTGTCTCCATTAATTTGGAACTAGGTGAATGGAATCCAGTTAGATCTAGAGCGTTGTGGCCACAATGTCATGACATATGCCGATGACTTAGAAATCGCAGTATCCGGAAAATTCGAAAACGTCCTCTGAGACATCCTACAGATGGCTCTGAACAAATTGGCTAGATGGGCCAGAAGCAGCAGTTTGGGCGTGATCCTAAACAAGACATAATTGGTTATTTTATTTCATCCTACAAGTGGACCCTCCTCGGATAAATGGAACATAGCTGGTATTTTCTGAAAGTGCAAAATGTCTAGGAGTAATTCTAGATAAGAAGTTGCTATTCAGACTTAAGGTACTAGAATGTGCAAGGAAAGCCAACATCGCATCATATTCCTGCAGTAAAGTTGTAGGGTCGCGTTGGGTTCACTCTCCGAAAATCGTCCATTCGATATATACTAGTATAGCAGTAGTTCGCCCAATACTGTTATACGGTATTGTGGTGTGTTAGACGGCAGCTATCCATTTCAAATCAAATATCAAAGGCTCAGAGAACCATATGCCTATGCATAAGCAGAGCGTTGACGATTTCAGCGACTGAGCCTCTATAACGAATACTCCATCTAGGCCACCCTAGTGGCATTACGATTGTACTGATGTATTGTCACATGAGGATATCACAACGTAGTTCTATGGTAACTGACCATGTGTACACCTTCGGAAGGAACTTCACCGCTAAGATACCTGCCTGAGAGGAATGGTTTGGCAGGACATTAGGAAATAGAAAACAACCGCACTTAAGATGGTTCTACGCTTGATTGAAGGTTGGCTTCGGAGTGTGCACTATATAGATCTCAGTCTTGATATAGAGCATAGACTACCAGATACCTGTAGTGTTTATCAAGCCGAAATAATGTAAATAAGGGAAGTTGCCAAGTGGCTGAGTCGCAACGTAGTGACCAACACTGGAGTTGTCATTTACCACATGGTATTTATTCATTGTACTTATCCATTTATCACATTTTCATTTATCACATTTTCATTTATCACATTTTCATTTGCCACATTCCTAAATTCTCAAGCAGCCCTCGACTTCCTTAGATCCCTTAACGAGATGGCTGAGCATAGGGAAATCCCGGGGAACTTTAAAGCTGTTGAACATGCTAGGAAAAGGATTACAGTTCTGTCGGGTTGCAGCCTGATCGCCGAACACGCCAGAAGTCTTCTGTAGGAGTGCTTCTATAGGAGCTGTGGTGATGAGAAGGAAGTGGAGAGTATTGAGCACTTGTTATACTGCTGTTCCTCATTAAGTTAACGATGTCTGGGTATACTGGGGTCGGTCTTTCTAGAAAGTCTGACAGATCTTTCCGGTACCGATATTCGTATTATTGATAACTTTGTGTTTCAAACAGATTGGTTTCGATGAGTGACATATGTGCCTGCGGTATCACTAGTTACCTACACTGAAAAAAAATTTGTCATAAAATTAAAGAAATGCTCCAAAGACGTCCTTAGTATTCAAAATAAGTACATTTTGTACTTAAAATTAAGAAAATTTACTTAAAATTAAGTAAATTACCTAATATTATTGAAATTATCTATATTTTAAGTACAAAATGTACTTATTTTGAAGACTAAGGACGTCTTTGGAGCATTTCTTTAATTTTATGACAATTTTTTTTTCAGTGTACATTGGTCTATGTGAGCTGGCTGTCACCCTAACCAAAACCTAACATGTACGCATTGTGTTCGTTTTCGATTTGCATAAACCATACATTCCAGTTAACTAAGTTATTGAGTCAATAAAATGACCGATTGATCTAAGAATTTAAATAAGAAATTATTTGCATAAAAGAAATAATTAATTGGACATTTATTTAATATTGTTGTATAGTTTAATAATTAGAATTATTTTCAACAGAAATATTTTCATTTAAAAATATATACATATATGTACACGTGGTGAACTGTTTTTTTTGCTAATCAGCCTATATTTAGAATCACTGCATCACATCACGAAGGAATAAGTCATTTGCCTTATATGTCTGACCTACTATTAAGTAGCTCTGTTATTATTCCCAATTTTTCTTAATCGTTCTCACTGTAGTGCAGTCGAAGACGTCAAAGAGTTGTAGCCGCCAAAGGTTTCTATAGCTCTGTAGGTGGCCCACAAACGGAGACATGAAAAAAGTCACCAATTTATAGATTCGTGAGCGAGGGTGTGTGTGTGCGTGTGTTGGAGTAGTTTAAATGTAGACGTCTGGAACACGTACAGCGCATAAATGTAGTACACGAACGGAAAAACTGCATGCGTACGTGTCTTCCGGGAACCAATGCACACTCGCTAAATGTGAATGCAGATGTCTGCGAGTGTGTGGGTATATTCACGAATATTTATGTAGGAGTCTATGTGCATGTGTATGTGTGTCTTTATGTAGCTACTTAACATTGGCAAGTTTGAGTTTAAATTGTACAAAGTTCGTTGAACAAAAATAAACTAAACTGAATATAAACAGCCCTTCTCCTATACACACAGATACACTCCAACCCATACACTCACATGAGAGGTAGAAAGTTGAAAGTTTTGGTGAAAGCTACATCTACATACATACAACTACAACAGGCGTGCATGTATGCTCATATGAATAAGTACCGGCATGCAATCATATATCAACATTTTTATGTGCACCAAAGCGTGCTACCAAATGCAGTAGTGGGCCCAGATATATATACATATTGCACATGCTACGAGGTTGGTTCACTCGTAATTAGTTGAGGAACGAACTAAGATTGAAATATAGAACTTTAGTAGATTAGAAGAGCTCATCATCGGCCTTTCTAGAATAAAGAGTGGGGGCAAGTACAAAAAGTGGGATCTTATAGGAATGGTTTATGACCTACTAAAATACTAAGTGTAAAATGTCAGATAGTTTCTCAAATATGGCATCTAGGACTTAATAAACCAAGTCTGAGGGGGTGTTTGATGCTGGATATATTAAACGTCGTCCAGTATGGACCGCTATATCTTAAATTAAATTTTTCGCCTTTAGTATTATTGCATATATATATGGGGAATTCCACGACAAATCGAAGGCTTAAAAAAATTTCGGTTTATATTTTTCCCATTTTTATACCCTCACTTTAGTGTGACAAGGGTATATATCATTTGCTACGGAAAAAAGTGTAACACATCGAAGGAGTGACCTAAGACCCCAATTATGTTCGGAGGAAAACCGTTTTGGGTCATTTTAAGTCGAATGAGCAATGTCCGTCCGTCTGTCTGTCTGTCTGTGTGTCTGCTGGCTGGTGCACACGATAACTCTCGAAAGGAGTAACCGATAGACTTCAAATTTGGTATGTGGTAATATTTTTTTCTATCTCCGGCTAAGTTCGAAGATGGGCCATATTGGTCCACTCCTTCTAGTACCTTCCCCACAAAGGGTTAAAATGTTGTGAAAAATTTATTCTTTAATAACTGCTATACTACTTATTCGAATCTTCTGAAATTCCACACATAGTATTAGCTTATTAGTCGCTATCAACTCGAGAAAATTGGGCGAAGTTGCCACGTCCCTTTTGGTACCTCCCACACAAATGCACCGTTTTGCACCAAAAGTTAACAGCTTATAACGTTAATAACAGTGTATAAAAAAACTTGAAATTTTGTATAGTATTATGCTTTTATATTGCCTATAGTCGAGGGAAAAATTGGCGTTGTTGCCACGCCCTTTTTGGTACCTCCCACACAAAGGTACCCTTTTGCACCAAAAGTTAACAGCTTATAACGTTAAAACCAGTGTATAAAAATACGTGAAATTTTGTACAGTGTAATGTTTTTATAGTGTCTATAGCCCTGTGAAAAATGGGCGTTATCGCCACGCCCCTTTTTGTACCTCCCACACAAAATGCCCAAATCATACAACAATTTAATATCTCATAACGTTTTTACCAGTGCACATAAATGCTTATAATTCGGCACAGTGCAATGAATTTAAAGTATCTAATGTTCAGCGAAAAATAGGTGTATTTGATAAACCCCTTCTGGTACCTCCCACACAAATTGACAGAATAATTCGAGTAATATTCAATATTACATTACTCACAAAGTGAGGGTATACCTTAGTCGGTTTACCCGACTGAAACTTTCTTACTTGTTTATATTTTTTAGTACACTTGAAGAAACGCTTTGTGGAATTTTTTGAGATTTTTCCGATAACACGTTCAGAAGTTATCGATATTTAAAAAATCATTAAGATATCACTCTGTGTATCGTGTTTTTGGTCATAACTTCTTAAGATATGGTCCGATTTTAAAAGTTTTTTTTTTGAAATGTTGGTATTTTTCGGTTTGCTGATTCCCTTACCCCTGATAATCTCCCTGCAAAATAACTATATAGTAACAGAAATCGTTGGATTTTTTAGGTGAAGTATTCGACAAAAAGATTCCTTTTTAAAACTCACTATAGGTGCCCACATTACACTTTTATGGCAATTCAACGATTTTTGTACCCTACACCACACTGTGGTACAGGGAATTATAAGTTTGTTTCACGGCAGATGTTTGTAACACCTGAAAATAACACAGCTGGACCCACCTTAAAGTATACCGATCGACTCAGAATCACTTGCTGAGTCGATTTAACCATGTCTGTCCGTCCGCCCGTCTGTCCATGTAAAGTTGTTCGTCGACTTCAGGTCGCAATTTCACTCCGATCGTTGTGAAATTTTGCAGTTTAGATTATTTCGCAGCTGTAAAGATCCCTATTTGGTTGAAATCGGTTCAAATTTAGATATAGCTCCCATATATATCTTTCATCCGATTTGGCCCTTTAGTCCTATAGAAGCTGTATTTTACATCCAATCGTTTTGAAATTTAGAATGGTAGAGTTTCTTGATCCATGAACCAACATTGCCGAATTTGAAGAAAATCGGTTAAGATTTAGCTATAGCTCCCATATATATGTTTCGTCCGATTTTGCTCTTTAGTCCTGTAGAAGCTGTATTTTACATCCAATCATTTTGAAATTTAGAATGGTAGAGTTTCTTGATCCATGAACCAACATTACCGAATTTGAAGAAAATCGGTTAAGATTTAGCTATAGCTCCCATATATATGTTTCATCCGATTTTGCTCTTTAGTCCTGTAGAAGCTGTATTTTACATCCAATCGTTTTTATACCCTACACCACACTGTGGTACAGGGTATTATTTAAGTAAAAAATGTCTCAAAAGTAAATTTATGTAAACAATATATACATGAATTACAAAATTTATATTTCAGAGTTATTCAATATTACGACAGTGGTGTAGGGTATTATATAGTCGGCCCCGCCCGACTTTAGCCTTTCCTTACTGGTTTAATATATCGTATTTATTAACTATTGCATTTATTATATCTGAAACTATTTACCGTAGAAGAATAAATTTTAATTTTATGTTATAGCAGACAATATTCGTAATGTCACTATATATGGTTAAAAAATAAAAAAATCGGAGGGCAAAAGTAGGCGTGGCATTATTTAAAATTTGAATATCTCAAAAAGTGTTGATCGCAGAAGAACAAAATTTGGTACAAACGTTAGTGGAGCTATTTTCAAAAACTTCACTAAAAATGGACACGGTTTGATTAGTGGGCGCGAACAAATTAGGCGTGTTATAATTTAAAAAAAATTATATCTCGGAAACTATTGACCGTAGAAGAACGAAATTTGGATCGTTATCCATTGGTGTCAATACTGAATATCTCAGAAATTAATACATACAACTAACAAGTAAAAGCGTTAAGTTCGGTCATGCCGAATCTTATATACCTTCCACCATCGATCGCATGTGAATGGTTACGAGTACTAATAAACTCATTAAACCACATTTCAGCTCAATTCGTTGAAATTTGAGGTTTTTGTGGCGTTACGAAGTCAAATCTAGAGAGATGGAGATGCTATATATGGGGGCTATATCCAAAATTGGAGCGATATTGCGCATTTCTCAACAATCTCAACATACCTGCAGATATAAGAAGTATATTTACCAAATTTCAGCCACCTAGCTGAAGTATTATAGATTGTGGCGTGATTACAAAAGACGGACGTGATATTTAGAATTTTACGACAATTAATAATAATTATTATTTTATATATATTAAAAATATACAGATCTATATTTAGTGGTGTTACAAACGGAGTGACAAAATGTATATACCCTTCATCCTATGGTGGAGGGTATAAAAAGGGAATAAACTTTGGTATGAACGTTACTAGACATCGTATCAGATATTGTTCGGGAACAAATAAGTGAGTTTGACATTCTTTAATGATATATACCCTCGTCACACTAAAGTGAGGGTATAAAAAGGGAATATCTCAGAAACTATTAAACGTGCAGTATTAGTGAAGTAGGAGATTCTATAGAAATAACTTCACTAGAAAAGGGAGGGATGGGAAAAAATTACCTTGGTTTTTTCCCATACGAACAACATAACTAATAAACCGTGCGACAAATGAGAATATCCTAGGACGAATGCTATAAAAACATATCCTTTCAAAATTGTATCCTTGAGATATTCAAAGTTGTGGGTATAAAAATCTGCAAAAAAATACATGTTGCAGAACTCTAACTGACATAATGCATATTGAGCCTTCTACCTCTAACGATTAAGGAATAAAAATTATTTGAATTGCACAGCCTATATAATATTTTAAAGACACTGAGACAAAAAAACATTTTATTCCATCCCAAGAGACAAGACATGAAGGTAATAACGCCTTAAAATATTTAAAAATTAATATTTTGCAATGAAATATTTTGTAGTTTCTAGATCTTGACATCAGAAATCGAATGTAGTTCGCCAATCTTTAGTTTTCTTAAATTCAATTTTCAAGACAATATCGAAAATATTCAAAATTTGAATTGTTATATCATCTATTGTACTAAAAGCCGGGCTCCAGTTCCGTTTGCAGTACAACATCTTACCAGATATAAAAATGATACATGTTTCAATATATTAACTTTACGATTGGAGAAAATTTGGCTTACTTTTGACATTTGTGTAAATTCTATAAGCTTGGAACAATACCTGTGAATATTTTTGACCCGTTATTTCTTTGAGAACATTTAAGTAACTTCTTCTATAAATCAAAACCAGTAAGGAAAGGCAGAAAGTCGAGCGGGGCCGACTATATAATACCCTACACCTCCCTAACAATGCGATAAGGTTCATTGCGATAATAATTTGAAATAATTGGTAAATGGGTAAGAACATATATATGTATGTGGATATACCTATTCTGAACCGATAATCGCTAAATTAAGCAATATTCGTTCCTAAATTGAGAAACATCTTTCTTGAGAATTTTGAAATGATCGGAAGTAAAGTACAACTTCTATAGCTTTGTAACCAAATCAGGAGGAACATATATATAGAGGTTATATATAAATCTGAATCTATTTTCCCTGAATACTCATTCATGTAAAATAGAAACCTCTTTCTGTCGAAATTCGTACAGATCGGATATAAAATACAGTCTCTACAGCGCTTAGATGTCAAATCTGAACCGATTTTCTCCGAATTTGGCAATATTCCTTCATGTAATAAGAAACCTCTTTCTGCCGAATTTCGTACTGATCGGGTATAAAATACAGTTGATTCAGATTAATATATATAACCTCCATATATGTATATGTTCCTCCGGATTTGGTTACAAAGCGCTATAGAAGTTGTACTTTACTTCCGATCATTACAAAATTCTCCAGAAAAATGTTCCTCCATTTAGGAACAAATATTGCTTAATTTAGCGATTATCGGTTCAGAATTAGATATATCCACATTAAGCAGGGTCGATTTGTGGGGAGGCAAAAAAAAGTCGCCATTGCTCAGAGATAATCGTATTCTAGGGATCAAAATATGAAACTTTGCCGAAGGAACCTTACATCTAAAACGAATTCTGATGTCCCGGAATTTGGGTCGAACTTTTGGGTAGGGGCAATTTTTGAAAAATCCCACTTTGACCCATTTAGAGTGCTCCAAACGAGTCCAAATGTATGACCGACCCCCACTAACTTTGGAGGCCCGACCCACCCATGCCAGTGGCACACTCCCTGGAACCCCCTGGGGGTTCCATACATTTGGACTCGATTGGAGCACTCTAAATGGGTCAAAGTGGGATTTTTTCCGGGACATCAGAATTCGTTTTAGAGGTATGGTTCCTTCGGCAAAGTTTCTTATTTTGATCCCTAGAATACGATTTTCACTGAGCACTTCACTGAGTGGGGGTCGGTCATACTTTTGGACTCGATTGGAGCACTCTAAATGTGTCAAAGTGGGATTTTTTCTGGGACATCAGAATTTGTTTTAGATGTATGGTTCCTTCGGCAAAGTTTCTTATTTTGATTGACGATTTTCACTGAGCAATGGGCGATTTTTAAATCGACCCGCCATAATCCACATATCTATGTTCTTACTCAATTACCAATTATTCCAAATTATTATCGCAATGACTCTTATCGCATTGTTAGGGAGGTGTAGGGTATTATATAGTTGGCCCCGCCCGACTTTCTGCCTTTCCTTATTGGTTTTCCCATTCACTTTGGGCCCCTGTATCGATTGTGGATATCCGAGAGTTTATATTCTCCAGCCGGTGCTTTCATCACGTTCTGCATTTCTATTGGAGAAATGCCATCAGGTTCAGGTGAGTTCATAAAATTTGTGAATCTTTAACCAACTGAATGCATTACCCCACGCGCCAGTGAACACCTTTACTACAGATGTACAAATTCATATATGGCAAGTTTTTCGGATTGTTGCCGACTTTAACTGACGACAGTAGCACTTCAACGGAAGTGCGCAGCATATAAACATTACATCTGTGTTTGTGTGCCTATATGACCATACAGTATGTTGGGTTTGACTGCATTCCCAAAAATAAGGATTTCTGTCGGTCGTATAGAAGCATAGATCTGACTCGCAAAAATGTAATATTTTTCTAGAAAATCTATTAAAATCGGAATTTGCAATTTATTTTAGGAAAATGAAAATTTTCAAATTGTATATAAACATTGACACAATTTAGCTAGTGTTATATTTATTTACTGAAAATAAAAAAACCTCCTGATAAAACAAATACTATAGAAGTGGCTACTTCATTGCATTTTTTATGAAACAAATATATTGTTAATACCCAAAAACATTCCATATAATCTAAGTTTTTTAAATAAAGGGGATTCCATCAAGAGGTGTTATTTTGGTACTTAAAGAAAAATGCAATTTTTTGAGATAAATGATCGGATGTTTATTTCATAATAAAGAGGAAGGTATGCCGTTAATAATGAAAAACAACATCAGCCAAATGGCCAAATGGATCACGCTTACAGGACCATATCCTTTTCATGAAATTTTCCATAACCAAATCGCAAAGTGGCTGCCCTCACGAATAGCCTCACGAATTCTATCTTTGAGGTCTTGAATTGACGCTGGGCTGTTGGCGTAGACCTTGTCTTTCACGTGACCCCAAATGAAGAAGTCGCAAGGTGTTAAATCACAAGATCTCGGTGGCCAATTGTGATCACCTCTTCGAGAGATAACACGGTCCGGAAACTTTTCTCGTAACAGAGCAATGGTTTCGTTGCTCGTGTGGCACGTAGCGCCGTCTTGTTGAACGTAAACGTTGTCCAGATCAATACCATCCAACTCCGACCATAAAAAATCATTAATCATCTCTCGATAGCGCAATCCATTCGCCGTAACTGTTGATCCAACCTCATTTTCGAAGAAGTAAGGCCAATGACCCCGCCGGACCATAAACCGCACCAAACAGTCACACGTTGAGGATGGAGAGGCTTCTCAACAATAATTATTGGGTTTTCCGAGCCCCAGATGCTACAATTTTGTTTGTTGACATAGCCACCGAGGTGGTAATGGGCCTCATCAGTCAAGATGATTTTTCGATGATTTTCGATTTTTCGAATTTTAATAATTTCAATGCGTTGTTAAATCGTGTATCGTTCCATTTTTAGTAATGGCGAAGTTTCTACTTGTCAAAGAATAAAAGCTTCAAAAGTGACAGCTACCGAAATACCGGGTGCTTAAAAATAACACCTCTTGTTGGGAAACCCTTTACGATAATATATTTCTTTGAAGTTAGCACGATAATTCACTATTCCATTAAAAAATAATAAATGTTTCTTTAGATCAAAGAAAATTTTATTCGTTTTAATGAAGAAAGTTTTTGCAGTGTAGTCAATGGCACATCGTCACCACTGTTCTCCTCGTCATCACTACAACTTAATTTATTAATAACGGAAACTTTATGTTTACGTGGGGGTTTCATACTTTTGACGCAGTTATTGATTATTTTCTGCATGCTCTGGAGTTCGTACATACGGTTATGTAAGGAAGATGATATGCGTGTGTAACTTCTTTTGGAAGAAGTTAAACTTTGGATTTTATGTTGACGCAAATTATATTTTGTTTTCGTACACATCCTCTCTCTTCATCCACAATGTTTGTCACCTTGTCTTGTTTGCTGATATTAATTACTTCATATATGTAATATGTTAAATATTCGATTAGCAAATATTTCAATTATATTAGCTTCCAAAAAGGGTGAACACATTTTATCATATAGATAAACATAAATTTTTTGGGATATTACGATCTCGGAAATTAAAATAAATACCAAATATGCAGATATTCAGGCATCCCCTTCGAGTCATTTAAGAAAATAACTTAAATGATTTTTTAGGGGGGATACCTCCATTCAAAAGTAGTCGAAAGTGCTAGTTTCCCAGTAGAGGCTTTCAATGTTTTTGGATTTTTTTTTGGAATTACTTTATTATGAAATTCGAGGCCTTCTACATTTTTGTCAATAACATTTGATAGGTTTGCCGAATTATCACCAAAATTATACATCATATAAATTTGAATATTTATAATTTAAATCTCCCGGAATACGTGATATGTCGATATAGCATATTTGTTGGGGATCGCCCCAATCCGCTTGACGACGACATCGATATGGACCTTATCGATTTAGAGTAATCGATGTCGTCGTCGATAGGTGGAGGATGAGGAGAAGAGAAAACAAAAGTCAGTTTGTCAGTGTGCCTTCATAAACGAACTTCGACCAATAAAGCGACCGCCCGTGTCCAGTTTATTAAAATCCAACCTCTTGTCTTTTGGTTTTTTTCTACGGAATCTCACGTAAGTATCGCCCGAATACTTACTTTATTTGTGTGCGTTCCAGTAGGGGATAAACGAAGTAGTTCATTGTTGCCTTCCCGTGCAACAAACTTTACAGGCTTCTACTACGCTCCCGTCGAGTAGAACCTAACAGATCTGCCGATCTTGGCAAGATTCTGTTCAATATTTTAGAATGAATATATCGAAATGTTGGAATTTCTTAATTATTCCCGTATCAGCGCTGTATATAAAAAGATTTCTCTCGTATCATCTTTTTTAAATTACCAAAAAATTTGCTATACGATGTAAAAATTTTCGTTCAGATGTGACCGAGACAAAAGTTATGGCCGTATCAAGTTATATTTTCAAAATAAAGGCAATTTTTGTATTTTTTGCGAAGAAGTACGTGTAGTATTTTGGAGATACAGAGGATAAAACAACATGAGAAAATTAATCCTGACGATAGATTGTCTCACAAATCGAAAGTGTAGCAGGAACCAAGCAGTCGCTAAACACAATCAACGAGGAGAACATTTGGGAGAAATTAGCTGAGAACAGCGAAATATATCATAACATTCCTATAGAGAACACCATAAATATATCTTAACCGATAAATATATCACCACAACCGCAGCTAAACTACCTCCAACTTGCACAAAAGGCATTATTGTGAAGTTACCAAAAAGAGGCGACTTGAAAGATTTCAACAGAGGGGAGGAATGATCCTGCTTAACACCACATACAAGATACTAGCAATTATAATACAGGGAAGGCTTCAAAGCAAAATAGATAACATATTGCGAGACGAAAAGCAGGCTTCCGGTCAAACAGATGTTGCGTAGACCAGCCCAACACTCTACGCATCATATTATAACAATCTATAGAATGGATTGTATCTGTACCTTCTGTTCGTTGACTTCAAAAAAGCCTTCGTATCCCATACAATAATCCGAATAATATGAGTGATGTACGAGAATGCAGAACTCTCAGTTCTTCACAACGGGAGCATCAGCCAACCATTCCACACTAACGCTGGAATAAAGCAACGATACCCACTTTCCACTCTACTATTCACAGTCCTACGAGATGAAATCACGAGCGAAGTATGCTCACGGAGAAGAGGCATAACATGGAACCTCTCACGACAACTCGAGGTGTAGACTATGCGGATTATATTTGTCTACTCTCCCACGTGATCTTGGAGATCACGTCAAAACTGGAAGACACAGAAAAAATAGCTCGCAGTGTTGGACTTGAGATGAATATCAAGAAAACCAAAGCCATGCGAATTAACAACAATAGCACATTGAGTATGTAAAGGGTTTTCTAAAAGGGATGATATGATTTTGAAGTGACGTTTCGGCCATTTGTAATATGTCATGATCTATCATTTGTTTATCATTGTATTCTGTAGTGTTTACAATTTCATCGTAGAGAGTTATACGCAAGAACTAAGTTTAGAAAATATTCAGTTTTATCCAATTGTAACTTTTCGTGCGCTGTCCTTTTTTGAAATCCAGAAAAACCAGTTTTTAGTCTACCTACGACCTTGACACCCAGAGCGATATTTTAGCTTTCGTTAAAAGCTATTTTTTTGCCATTGACTGATTCCCGATCCGATGTACCGTTAAGGAGATAGAGCGAAAATAAATTTTCCGTTCACATTTGAAAATGATGCTAAGTCCATTTTTTTAAATAAAAAAAAAAACACTACTGGATATATGTGAGCTTTTCCATACTGACTGCAATCGTCCGAATGCTGCTCTCGCTTTGTTGAGCCTGTTGTTTACGTCTGCTTGTGCGCCACCGTTTATTGCCATTGTACTTCCTAGGTAGCAGAAGCTATCTATAGTTTCCAACAAGATTGATATGATTTCTTTGAAAAAAAAAAAACACTTATTGTTTAGGAAATTCAAAACTTCTTTATTAAAAGTGAAGTACAATCGATACAATTAAGTTCTAAATAAAACGTCATTCAAATGGCCTCCACGACTTCTTCTGCAGGAACGAATTCGATGAACCCAATTTTCGAACACTTTTTCCATTAAATCAAGTCATATGTCATAAATGGCACGTTCAATATTGACTTGTAAAGCTTAAAGAGAGTCTTGTTTATTTCGAAAGACCAATATTGTTCATTGGTGGCAAGCTCGTAGGTCTACGCACGAAATGTTGCAATTGGAGAACGATTATTTTGATATTAGTTTAACTTGTAAACGTTGTTCTTGCGTATATCTCTCCATGATGAATTTGTAAACACTGCTGAATACAATGAAAAACAAATGACAGATCCTGACATATTACAAAAGGCCGAAACGTCACTTCAAAATCATATCATCCCTATTGGAAAACCCGTTAGTAATGTATTACAAGATAAACAGCAAAAGGAAAGTATTAACCGATTGACTTAAAATTTGGTATGCGGTAATATTTTTCTCCATCTCAGACTAAGTTCGACGATGGGCGATATTCACTCCATTCCGTCCACTGCCTATGTGGGGGAGGTCCTCCTAGGATTAATATATTGATTATTTAATATCTTCTATACTACTTATTGTAATCTTCTGAAATTTGACACGTAGTATTAGTTTATTAGTCGTTATTATCTTGAGAAAAATGGGTGAGGTAGCCATGCCAATTTTGGTACCTCCAGTACAAATGGTCTATTTTGCACAAAAAACTTAATACTAGTCCATGGAAAAATCTAAAATTTTGTACAGTGTAGTGATTTGATAGTGCCTGGATTTACCCGACTGAACTTTCTTACTTATTTAATCAGTGCACGCTACAAAAAACTTAATACTAGTCCATGGAAAAATCTAAAATTTTGTACAGTGTAGTGATTTGATAGTGCCTGGATTTACCCGACTGAACTTTCTTACTTATTTAATCAGTGCACGCTACAATAAATTTACTCAAAGAAACTTTTGCTGAAGAATAATTTCGCGAAATGCTTCTATTAATTGGTCACCAAAATAATGTGATTTATCCCCGATGGATTATTTTCTTAGGATCAACGTAAACTCAATCGTCTACGCCGATGAACCAGAGACCATGGAACACCTGGAAATCAGCATTCGACGATTTATTAGTGAAATATGGCCGGATATGCTGCAAAAAGTTTGTGAAAATTGGAGTTTAATATTTAAGCATTAGTGGCATAAATAGATCGATTGAATAAAGCCAGTGTAAATTATATTAAAAATATTTTTCTTTCTTTTATTTTAATTTAAAGTTCTTTAACTCTAAAAAAACAATCAGTTTACCAAATTTATATGGCCCCTATATAAAGATTAATCTTAATATGACTTTTCTGCGCTCTCGTAATTCCATGTGTATTGTTTGACAAATAATGGTGCCGACTTTAGTTTTTCTTTTACTTGTTTTATAACTTATGACCAACCAATTGTGATATTAGCTGACCATTCAAAAATTACCAATAAATTCAATCAGATTTTTTATTGTTAAATCGAGTGCCGTTTTACAATTTCACCGCAGGGGATTCAACTTAATTAAATAATAACATATGTATAAATTACACTGTTCATATTAACATTTAATGTCTATTTTTTATGTTAAATATTAATGTGTCTATTGTTTTTAAATCAAAATAACACTGGCTAATGAATGGTAATATTTATATACATATATACCCATTGTTGTTTTATCATTAAACTTTGGTTTAAACAAATCAAATAGTATTATTAACAATTACCGGGAAAATGACCACAGGTTAATAATGAATGTAATTTTGCTGATATTTTTATTATTATGAATAAATTAGAATTAACATTTATAAATGCGAGGCAATAAAATCTGATATTGATACAAGGTTGGTTGCGCTTATTCAGTAATTTAAAATAAATATTAAAAGTACCAGTTATTTACCTTTAATATGTGCACATATGTCCCTTTCTCTGCAGATACCGAGAAAAACGATATTAATTGTTTTATCCGGCATTTAATGCAAAACAATGAAAAAATTAATTCATTGCATTTTTTATGGGCCTCACACAATGTTTATGACCTTCAAATATGTAAAATTTTTTGGAGGAACGTCTGGAAAGGCATATCTGTGTACATGGACTCCATGGGGGAAATCGTTTCATGAGGCAGTGTATATGGCAAATAAAAAATCATCTGCAATGATGAAAACATCACATGTGCTATAAAAATCATATTTAAAGCGCATAAAAGTGAAGCAAATACAGCCAAAGAAAAATGTACAATATCACTATACAACAGTCATTCGGGTGAATATTTTGTTTGGCATATTTAGGTGTACCTTCACAATGTGGGAGGAATTAATGGGAAGTAATTCGGTCGTTTCTTAGCCATACAGCCGATTTCAATAAAACTTGGCATAATTCTATCAGGGCTATTGGAGAAGATAAGTTTTAAATTTGGGCGGAGCTACAGGGTAAGAAGCGGAGCTACAGGGCCTCAAAAGTGGCAATCTCTGATAAAAAATTATTAAACGCGAATAATTTTCGATTTTTCCGTCTGATTCATACATTTGTGTGCATTCTACTAACACAGGTTTATGAAAGACTTTTAACACCTAAGAGTTATCTCGTATAGTTACCGAGATATCTGCAGTTGAAAATTTAGTTTTTCATTTCTTTGACGACCCTGTCCTACTGTTTTGTGAATATTGGACCTGAATATGTACAGATTTTTTTCACTTCAGCTTTTCTGACTTAGCATCATCAAAATTGCTATAGTATATACAAAAAAAATCGATCCGATATACCTAATAAGCTAAAAGTTATGGCCATTTGAATTTATATTTTCATTTTATATCGGGATTTTTGAGTTGTACAATAAACTATTTAGAAAACTTATTTTTTCTGGACAAAAACATTTGCTATTTGATTAAAAATATTGCCATTAGATATACCAGCTGAGGTAAAAGTTATGGCCATTTGAAGTTATACTTTACAAACAATATTTTTTGTATTTTTGACATAGAATATTTTTTGTAAAGTATAAATTCAAATGTTCATAACTTTTGTCTCAGCGGGTATATCTATCTAATGGTGATATCTTTGAATCAAATATAAAATGTTGTTGTCTATCCAGAAAAGGTAACGTATAAAGAAAGCAATCGGTATATATCCGGATATAATATATACCGATTCGTGGGAAAAGATTGGGAAAATATTAAAAATAAAACGCAGACGAAATTTTTTATAAATCCATAAAATTTTAAAAGAATATACATGTCATTTCGTCTTGACACCAGAAATGGAAGTTTATCCCACTAATATATATAATTCAATTTACTGATTCCAAAAGTGTTTCAGCTGATTTAAGCTAAAGACATACATTATTGCTATTGAATTATGAAGATGATAGAGTGGTGTCTATTGAAACTGCAGTCAATTCTACCAAACAATTAAAACTCTCTCCCAATTTTTGTATTTGTTTCTATTACTTTTTTGCAATAGACATAAAGTAACTGAATCATATGGTCTCGAACCAAATAAATTCTGACTTAATAACAAAAGCACAGACCAACAATAAATAACAACAATATATATATAATATTTGTATAATATAAAGGAAAATCGCACTATTCCCAAAATAAGTTCGAAACTCCCCAAAAACTTATTTTTTTAGTTTTTCTACAAAATATAAATATTATACTAAAAGCCGGGCTCAAAATTCCTTTTGTAGATTAACATGTAACAAACACTATGCAACAAAATTGTTGTCGAAGGGCTGTCCATAACATTTTCTGGTGTAATATGGTTCCCTAAACACGAAAAAAAGATATTAAAAAAATTTTAAAGCAAATTTTTTTTTAAAAAAATGTTCTTTCAAATTTCCCCAAATTTGGTAGTGTTTGTGCATTCATGTAATATTCTTTCTGCCGAATTTCGTAACGATCGGATATAAAATACGGTTTCTAAAGAAGATTCTATCAAATCGGGTGTAACGTATATATGGGGACTATATATAAATTTGAACCCACTTTCCCCGAGTTTGGCAGAGTTCATTCTTGTAATAAGTGAACTCTCTCCGCCAAATTTCGTACTGATCTGATATAAAGGGTCCGCTATCTAACGTTTTTTTTTCAACTAGTGCTTATTTCGTGAATGGTAACACTTAGCTCATGTCTGATTTGACAGATAATTAGTTTTATCCTTCCGCTGACCGAATATGGCTGTGTATACGCTTGAACAACGCTGGGAAATATTGCGACATTACTATTTCCGATTTTGCCAAAATAAATTATCTTTTCAGAGGAAGCTCATTTTGATCTTGGCGGGTATGTAAACAAGCAAAATTGTCGCATTTGGGGCACAGAAAACCCGCACGCATACTTTGAAAAGCCGATACACCCAAAACGAGTCACTGTTTGGTGCGGATTTTGGTCCAGAGGCATAATTGGGCCATTTTTCTTCGAAAATGAGCAAGGAGTGGCCGTTACAGTCAATGGTTATCGTTACCGGGCCATGTTGAACGAATTTTTGTTCACAAAAATTTAAGAGGAGGATATTGGCAACAATTGGCGGTACGTGCCACACAGCCGAAGCTAAACTCGATGTTTTCAAAAAAAAAGTTATTTGGCGGACCTTATATAATACAGTTTCTACAGCGCTTACATGTCAAATCGGGTGTAACATATATACGGGGGCTATATCTAAATCTGAACCGATTTTGACCGATTTCATTAGGGATCGTCCTTGGGCCAAAAAAGAGCACTATGCTAATTTTCATCACAATCGGACCATAAATACGACCTGCACTTTGATACATCTACGAACGGACGGGCGGACAGACGGACATGGTTAAATCGACTCAGGGAGTGATTCCAAGTTAATCGGTAACAAAAGGTGTGTTCTTTGTTGACGTTTGTAGATTTCGGAATCGGTTTCTCTAATGAGGAACCAAATATAATCTCCCATCATTCTTTCATCCCAGTGCCCTGGGTAACGCCGCTCGATGGACTTCAATTCTTGGTAAAACCTTTCGCCATTTTCGTCACTTACGTCGCCAAGATTCTCGGGGAAAATGTTTAAATGAGAATGCAAGAAGTGAATTTTGAGGGACATATTTACACCTGTTGGAATACATAAAGCGAAAAATAAGTTGGAAGAATACACACATATGTGTTATATACATAAATATAAAAAAAATATATTTCTGACCAGTTTTTTCATTATTTTTTTAACAAATCATTTCATATTGCGGGCTTTTATTGGATCCAAGGAATTTAAAACTACAAGCTTAATCGACCTTCATGCTGCAATTTCATCAGACGTCAAATATAATTCGAAATTCACATCTTTCATCAGTTTCCTTATTTTAGGCCCATCAAAAACTCCTTCTTCGATTTTTTGAAAAGAAAGACTTTTAAATAAACTTTTTAAATATGAGAGTGAATTGCCATCTTTCCTTAAGGCTTTTACAAAATGTTTAAAGAGCCTCAGATTAATATGCAGGTTTGGCAAAATATCGGTTATTCCAGAGGCATAACATACCAACTACTTTTAAAACGCAACAAATTTTCCAGTCATGTTCATATTTTATGTATTTTATCAATTTAGCCATTGTTTCGTATGATTCCTTAGTGTTGACAGCATGATCAATGGGAATCGACGTTTTTGATTTCCGTTGTGTAAAAGTACTGCTTTCAAACTTTCTTTACTGCTGTCAACAAGTAACCGCCATTCCTTTGAATTGTATGTTTAATTAAGTTCCTCGAACAATCCGGGAATGTCCTTGCAAAAGCATCTGTTATCCACAGTTGTATAAAATTGTTTGTAAGGTATATCACGGACTCTATAATATGATATGTTAACATCTGGGGCCAAAATATTGTACTGTTTCATCCCAGATGCAAGTAGTTCTGCCTTATCTTTGGTCAGTTCCAAATCTTTCACTAGATCAATGAGTTGAAACTGAGTTAAAAGCGATGACATCTGACTCAAACTTGAATCGCTCAGAGTTGAGTACTCAGTTGAACTTGATGATGTTTCCGTTATTAGGCTGTTAGCTATACTTGGACACTTCCTACTCCATCGTGAATGAATGGTTGTCTCCAAATCAGTGGCATTCCAAATTGCACGTGGCATTCCAATTGAAGTCTAAAAATAAAACGTTTTATTTCACAAAACATTGTAATACATTAATTTTAAAGTACTTACCGCATTCTTTCACTAGTCCATCGAGTAAGATTTACATGGCACGAATTACACAAAATACTAGGTGTCCATGGTTGGTTCATATTTTTAACTCGTATACCAAAATATTACACATATATTTCTTCTATTATTTTACTAAACGCACGACGATTTTTTAATTACATATTTTCAGAAATTTCAGATGTAGCAGAAATTGTCGGGATCATTTACACATTGAAAACCTCTTTGCCTTTTACTCATACTTCGAAATATAACTTTGTAATATTTTTCAGAAAATCGACTTATCTCCTTAATTAATTTATTAATAAGAAATGTCATTCATAAATTCCGGGTTTTAAGTTCATATTGTCGGGATCATTTACACATTGAAAACCTCTTTGCCTTTTACTCATACTTCGAAATATAACTTTGTAATATTTTTCAGAAAATCGACTTATCTCCTTAATTAATTTATTAATAAGAAATGTCATTCATAAATTCCGGGTTTTAAGTTCATAAGTTGCAGTACCTGTAGGTGACATATAGTTTGCTTCGAAAGTAGACACCCAATATTTTCAAGACTGCCGCGTACTACTTTGTATTGCGTGCATATAATTTTACGACCTGTATATACGACTGGGATGTCCATGCCCCTAAAAGACGTAACTGAATGGAAACCTCATAAATAAAAAAACACAAATATTGTTGAATTACCCTCTATCTCATCCAATATAGCTCTCACATTGCATATCATTTTTGATGGAGGGTTACGAACGGCCATAAAACCTCGACCTCTCTATAATTTTATAATGTCTGACATCAATCCTCATAAAATAAAATGCAAGTGCAATGTCTCTTATATGTCTCTCTCACATATGGCTAATTCATCATTTAAAAACGAAAAAATATGAAACAAGATTTTTTTGAATTTCCCTAACATTTACAAAATGGCTCATAACTTTTACATGTATCCATAGAATTTTTCGATAGCATGCTGGCTTTTTAAAAATGTGATAAAACAATTTTTTCTATTTTTTATGGTTTTTTTTGTACCAGGAAAAAGTGTTTTTTTTTTAAATTTCTCATATTTTTGACGACTGTTACTAAACCAACGATTCTACGTGAAAGCGATATTTGCAGCAAATGTAGCCATCATAATTCCCTTTAATTTTAGGCATTCTAAAAACAAGTAAAAAAGTTTCAGTCGGGTAAACCGACTAAGGTATACCCTCACTTTCTGAGTAATGTAATATATAACATTACACTAATAAATCTGTCAATTTGTGTGGGAGGTACCGGAAGGGGGTTTTTCCAAATACACCTATTTTTCGGTAAAGCAAAAAAAAAGTCGCCCATTGCTCAGTGAAAATCTAATTCTAGGGATCAAAATAAGATACTTTGCCGAAGGAACCATACCTCTAAAACGAATTCTGATGTCCCGGAATTTGGGTCGAACTTTTGGGTAGGGGCAATTGCTCCAATCGAGTCCAAATGTATGACCGACCACCACTAACTTTGGAGGCCCGACCCACCCATGCCAGTGGCACACCCCCTGGAACCCCCCTGGGGTTTAACTTAGTAATAGAAAAGAAATTAAAAAAAATTATTAGAAATTAGCGTTTTTTACAACCCTTTTAAAACCAAGACATCACTGTGATGCATTTGCATGTCGTAAACTTAGTTGTGTGGGTTTTTATTCAACCCTTTTAAAAAATGAAGGTATCACTGTGACACAATTGCAGGTAGTAAAATTGTGTGTGTGAGTTTTTTATAGCACCTACTTCTACACAACAGGTAGAATTGAAATTACCATTTCATTCTTATTACCTCGTCTCGTAGACCATATATAACGCAACAGTTTTTGTGCTAATTTCAGATAAAACCAGTAAGGAAAGGCAGAAAGTCGGGCGGGGCCGACTATATAATACCCTACACCTCCCTAACAATGCGAATAGGGGGCATTGCCATAATAATTTGGAATAATTGGTAAATAGGTAGAAACATTTTATCTAATTCTGAAACGATAATCGCTAAATTAAGCAATATTCGTTCCTAAATTGAGAAAAATTTCTGGAAAATGTTAATGATCGGAAGTAAAATACAACTTCTGTAGCGGTTTGATACCAAATCAGGAGGAACACATATATGGAGCTTTAATATAAATCTGAACTGATCTTCCCTGAATACTAATTCATGTAAAAAGACCTCCTTCTGTCGAATTTCGTACTGATCGGATATAAAATACAGTCTCTACAGCGCTTACATGTGAAATCGGGGCTAACGTATATATGGGGGCTATATCTAAATCCGAACCGATTTCTTCCAAATTTAACAGTGTTCATTCATATAATAAGAGACCTCTTTCTGCTGAATTTCATACTGATCGGATATAAAATAAAGTTTTTACAGCGCTTACATGTCAAATCGGTGCTAACATATATATGGGGGCTATATCTAAATCTGAACCGATTTTAACCAAATTCAATAGGTCTCGTCCTTAGGCCAAAAAAAAAGATATGTGTAAAGTTTCGTCGAGATCATACCATAATTGCGACCTGTACTTTGATTACAAGAATACATGCACAGACAGACGGACAGACGGACAGACAGACAGACGGACATAGCTAAATCAACTCAGAAAGTGATTCTAAGTCGATCGGTATAATAAACGATGGGTCTATTTCTTCTCCTTTTGGGTGTTACAAACAAATGCACAAATTTATAATACCCTGTACCACAGTGTGGTGTAGGGTATAAAAATATTTAAAAAAAAAAATTAATAAGTGAAGTGACCATTCCAAATCAAAAAGTTTACAATGAATCCGCAAGATGAAGCAACAACAACATCAACAACTATCGAAAACCCAATGAGTCATATACCCAAGCATGATGTTACTGTATTTGGTGTGTCTACTGATTTGACTGATCTTAATTTACCAACCCATCTGGATATCTTGAGATATTATTTTTACTTAAGCGAACGTGCTAAAAGAGAACAAAAAAAGTTTTCCTATTAATCATTCCCTATTCAAGTACAAGATAAGTTGATTGGAATTTGGGAAAAACTTGGTATGGAAATAATGCTGAAAAAAAGTGTATTTAATAAATTGAATAGATTGCTTGACAAATATCAAGACCAAATCAAGAGAAGAAACAAAACCCAACAATTTACAGAGTATGTAAAATCTCTGGAAACAATTTTTTACATTGGAACATGTAAATGCGATTTGAAGGCAGCTCCATGTGCATGCGGTTTGGTTCGCGAACGCCTCAAAGAGTTTGTGCACGATCAACATAATCAGAGAAGACTAACAATGGATGCATTTGTGATGGAAATTGAAGAGCAAGGAGCAACGTCTATGTCATCAATGCCAACATACCAAGATCCCGATGATTCAACATACGCACCGCCACCGGTTCAAGAAGATATGGATAGAAGCACAAGTTCACAATACACAGAGAGATACGATTGTTTTAACTTTGTCTTGGTATGTGACAGATTTGGTGTGCCTGATAGAGTAGCATCAGCAGTGGGAACCGCTCTTTTGCAAGATTTTAAAATTAAAGATAAGCATGGGAAACCTCTCATCATGGATAAATCGAAAGTTCGCAGAGAAAAAGAGAAATGCAGACAAGAAGTGCTTCGCAAACGGTTAGATGATACCAATTTGTAAGCGTTTTCATTCGATGGCAGAAAAGATGATACTTTAACGATAGATAAAATTGATGAGAAGTATCATACTAGAATGGTTAAAGAACCTCATCTTGTTATTTTGAGAGAACCCAATTCTGAATTGATTGGTTACGTAAGACTGGAACATGAAACCGCTGAATACAAAACAAGCAAATTAAATGATTTCTTCAACGATAAAAATATATCACTGGATGCATTAATTGGAATATGCACTGACGGTGAGCCAACAAACACTGGCCCACACGGTGGAATTATACGACGATTCGAATTGCTGTTGAAAAGACCATTGCATTGGTTCGTTTGCCTTCTACACTTCAACGAACTTCCGTTTCGGCATTTGTTTGAAGCTTTGGATAAATCAACCAGCACTGGACCAAGATCGGCAACCGGAAAACTGAGCCGTCAAATCGAAACTTGTGAAACTCTTCCGGTAAGTTATTGCTATCACTCATTTATTATAATTGTCAACCATTTTTAATTATTTTATTATTATATATTTTCAGGTGGTGGACGGCTTCCAGAAAATTGAGTTGCAAAATATGCCCCCTGCTCCAGAAAAAATTGAATTTTCCACCGATTCGAAGTACTTATACGACATGGCCCATGCAATTTCTAGCAGCGTGGTTTCGGTGGATCTGGCTAACATCAAACCAGAGAAAATTGTACATTCTCGGTGGCATACCAAGGCCAGATATAAAATTTAATTGCACAAGTTACACGGAAATGATCAATATGAATGACATAAATAACGTATTTGAACCACCATTCACGCGAAGCATTCCGTACGATACATTGAAAGAATATTTAAATCAAGATGATCCACCGTTTAATGATCCAAAAATTCCATCACACATACAAGGAACGGAACGACATGTTCAATTGCTAGCTAGCGTTTCCAAACGGGTTATACCGGAAAATGTAGAGGCTGTTATGGCGACGACATTAGAGAGCCGTGCGAAATTGCCAAGACTTGAAAGTAAAAAAAAAATCAAACAATAATTTTTTTTACTTTCTTTTCTATAACTAAGTTAAATTAAGTTTTTCATTTACATATGTTCTGACTAAATAAATTTCTTAAGAGAATAAATAGATATTATTATAAATAAATAAATAAAAATAAAGAAAACATTTCGCTGATTTTGTCATGTAAAGTGCCAAAAATGGTGATTGTTTGTATGGGGAACCCCCCAGGTGAGTTCCAGGGGGTGTGCCACTGGCATGGGTGGATCGGCCCTCCAAAGTTAGTGGGGGTCGGTCTGTCATACATTTGGACTCGATTGGAGCACTCTAAATGGGTCAAAGTGGGATTTTTTCCGGGACATCAGAATTCGTTTTAGAGGTATGGTTCCTTTGGCAAAGTTTCTTATTTTGATCCCTAGAATACGATTTTCACTGAGCAATGGGCGACTTTTAAATCGACCCGCCCTAATGTGTATGCACTGGTATTAAAGTTACAAGCCGTTTACTTTTGGTACGAAACGGTCCATTTTTGTGGGAGGTACCAAAAGGGGCTGTACAATAATGCCCATTTTTCAGCGGACTATAGGCGCTACAAAAACATTATACTGTAGAAAATTTCAAGCATTTTTATGCACTAGTATTAAAGTTATAAGCAGATAAATTTTGATGCTAAATGGTCCATTTGTGTGGGAGGTTCCAAAAGGGGCATGCCAACTTCATCCATTTTTCTCGAGGTAATAGCGACTAATATACTAATATTATGTGTAGAATTTCAGAAGATTTGAATAAGTAGTGTATAAGTTATTAAAGAATCAATATTTCACTAAATTTTAACCCTTTGTGTGGGTGGTACCAGAAGGAGTAGACCAATATGGCCCATCTTCGAACTCATCCGGAGATAGGTAAATATATTACCGCATGCCAAATTTGAAGTCAATCGGTTACTCCTTTCGAGAGTTATCGTGCGCACCAGCCAGCAGACGGACAGACAGACCGACAGACGGACGGACATTGCTTAAAATTACCCAAAACGAATATCCGCCGAACGTACTTGGTCTTAGGTCACTCCTTCGATGTGTTACACTTTTTTCCGTAGCAAATGATATATACCCTCGTATTTATCTGCGGTGGACATAAAGAAATTATAAATTATGGAAAGCATGAGTTTTAGAAATTAATAAAATAATGAAGAATCCTTATTTCGAGTCCATAAATTTGAACTCAAAATTAGGAAAACTGTACTAAAATTAAGGACAAATTAACTATATTCGGACTTGTTGTAGTCCAAAAAACGCAAAACATTTTTCTGTCCTTTTTCCTTTTTAATTTTTTCGGCAAATCGTTACCTGCAGAAACTTAAATTTTTGGGATATATAATAGTATTAAAGAAATTTTTTTTCATAAAAATGTAAGTGTCTACGTAGATCAGTTGGTAAACATGTGGCTAACAAAACGGAAGGTTTCTGGGATCGAATCGTATTCGGAGCGGAGGTAAAATTGTATATACATACGAGTATATACAGGGTTGCCCATATTCGACGGACCCATCTGGCAACGCCATAACTTTTGACAGAGATGTCAGATCGCTTAATGACATACCGCGTTTGTTGCGTCAGTCCAAGCAGATTTTTACCATGGAACAATACACGCCACGCGAGCGCTCTGAAATAGTTGAAATTTACATTCAACAGAAGAAGTCAATTGTGCTTTTAAAATATTAAAAAATGTGAGAAGTGCGCCTTCTAAGAACACCATTAAGCGTTTATACGAAAAATTTTCGCCACTGAAAATCCTCAGGAGATTCAAGAATTGCCTCTTCATGACGAAAAAGTCACAGTTTGTGCGGCGTTAGTGCGAAAACGGTCATTGGGCCGTTTTTCTTCCAAAACGAAAATGGCCATGCTGTTACCATCAACCAGGAGCGTTATCGCGACATGATGACCAATTTTGTGATGCCAATTATTCGTCGAAAGCGTATGAGGCAGTTCTGGTTTCAACAAGACGGCGCTCCACCGCACACAAGTCACATAACAATCGATTTTCTGAAGAATTTGTTTCCGGGCCGTTTGATGTCGAAAAGTGGTGATTTGGACTGGCCACCGCGTTCGCCCGATTTGACGCCGCCTGACTTCTTCTTGTGGGGATATTTGAAGTCAAAGGTTTACGTTAACAAGCCAAGGACCGTAGAAGAGCTCAAGGACAACATTCGTGAAGAAATAGCCGCTATTCCGGCCGAAATGTTGGCGAAAACGATGGAAAATGCTGCAAAAAGGGCACAATACGCCATCAACGCCAGAGGCGGCCATTTGAGAGATATCATATTCAAAAATTGATGTAAACAAATCTACTTGGAACAAATTAAATGATTAAGATTGCCAACCGCCAAATTTTTATTTTTTTCTTTGATTTTTTTTAAAAAAACATGGGTCCGTCGAATATGGGCAACCCTGTATACATATATTGATATCCAACACTTTTTTTCGAATTCAATGAAATTTTAGAATAAATCGATATGTCTATTTGTTTTATCAAACTTTTCCATCATTTGAGAAGCGCTGCAATATACGAGTATACAGGGTGGCTGATATGTAATGCAACATAGTAAACCGCTATATTTTTTTAATTTTTTTTATATTTATTGTTCAAAAGCAAAAAATGTCGGAAATAACATAACATTTTACAAACAGTTTAGATTTGTTCGAATTGGCCACCTTTGGCACGAATTATGGCCTTCAAACGGCCGACAAAGCCATCACACGCTGCACGAAAGTGGCTCTGCGGTATTATGGCCCATTCCCGGCGAAGCGCCGCCTTGAGATGATCGATACTCTCTAAAATGCCCCAGGCGCAAAAGTCCAACGGATTGAGATCCGGAGATCTTGGTGGCCATTGTGCGGTAGAAATGAAGCGAGGAACCTCCTTTTTAAGACATTCTTGGTTGACTCGTGCTGAGCGAGATGGTGCTGAGTCCTGTTGGAATGTCCATGGTCTGCGGCCGAAATGTTTGTCTGCCCATGGCTTCAATACTGTCTTAAGGACATTTTCCCGATAATATTCGGCATTTATTTTGACCCCATGGTCGATGAATACGAGCGGGGAGCGACCATCGGCCGTTATGGCGGCCCACACCATTACCATCGGCGGCGCTGGAGTTCTGGTGGCCAATCGAAGGTGTAAATTTTCAGCTGACCTCTTTGGCAAGTAAACCCGATCATTTTGTTTGTTCACAAACTGCTCAATTTGGAATGGCTTCTCATCGGAGAAAACCAAATTCGGTAACTGGCCACTTTCGTGCAAGCGAAGCAACTCCTTGGCTCTTTCCAGTCCAACTTTTTTTGTGTATCGGTGAGCTCTTGCACTTTTTGGAACTTCAATGGCTTTAGTCCAAGATCATTTTGTAATATGTGTTGTATCCGTTCTCGCGATATGTTCAGCTCACGAGCAATTTTTCTACCATTGCGGCGTGGATTTCGATCAAATCTGGCCTTCACTTTTCGGATCATTTCTGGTGTTGTTACCGTTTTTTTTTCGTCCACTTTTTGGGCGCGATGCAACACTGCCAGTATCACGGTAACGAGCAATGGTACGAGAAACAAAAGATTTATTCACATTTAAATGCTGGAGGGCTCTAACGATAGCCACTTGTGTTTTTCCACCCAAATATAAATCAATCACACTATCACGCTTGAATTCCACCACGAATAACTTTTTCCTGAATGCAATAGATCAAAATGCTTTTGTAAGCTTGTAAACAATAAAATGAACTGTCACTGAAATAAATCTGTCAGCTATCAGACTAGCGGTTTAGAAATGATAGCAACCTGAAGTTGGTTGCAATACATATCAGCCACCCTGTATATTATATATATGGAATATAAATATTTGCTCAGTGTATATATATTGCGTATATGTAATGGATTATACTCGTAACTACTCATACGTAATAACTCATACGACATGGTATCACACTGTGGAATTTTGCTGAAATATGTAATTCAAATGGTATATACGCCCCTGTGCTGGCTTTGACATCCAAATGAATTTTGGGGCTTCGGATTTGCAAATTTGCCCTTTTTTCTCGTAAATCATCAGGTGTTATTACAAAAGAAACTGAAGTCCGAAACCAACAAGATTTACGAGAAAAAGGACAATTGGCAAATCCGAATCCACAAATTTTTTGTCAATGTGAAAGCCAGCACAGAGGCGAATATTACACTGTTGTAGGCTGAAAATGTAACAGGAATCCTGTGATTGTAAACGTTTTTCTAGGTTAGCTCTTGTTTTCGATATATTCGGCCAGAAAGCTTATTAACTCGAAATCTGCATATTTCTTACAAAAATCATCGAGAAAGGATCCATTGTAATTTATCTCAAAGAACCAAACAAAAATGCCGATGATTCATATGACTTTTGACATATGATAAGATCTGATTGAAAATCTTTAGGAGTAATGTGGTGGTCAAATATATGGAAAACAAGAGCCAAGCTAGAAAAACTGCTACAACCAATGGATCCAGAATGGCAGATATATTCATAGGTTCTCTTTCCTGTTAAATTTACAAAGTCTCCATTTTTAGCACAGTGATATCATACATGTAAATTTGACTTACAACATTTTTTCGAGTTTAACAAGAAATTAATTTAACCGTATGTAAACTCTGTTAAGAAGACATAAAAACCGGAAAGCCGGAAGGATTGTAACACATTTAACAGCAATGGCAATGGTCATAAAATGCATTGATCATAAAATAACAATTTCTTTATCTTAAAGTGGTACATATGTATCCGTTAGCAGTTATTAAACTAAATCTGACATTTTATGAATCATCGTTATATTAGCTTAAAACCACCAGAAAAAAAAAACAGAAATGTGTGAATCCAATGTCAGTCATATTGCAGCTTCATTATTTTTTTTTTTTCTATTTTTGATGGTTTTGCTGTTGACGGTTATAATTTTCATAATTGAACAAACCTCAAAAACCACTTAGTTAACTTTGTATACACACACACGACCATTCGCACATAATACATTTCCTTCCACTAGTCGTCCTACTACTACAAATGTACTACTGCACAACCCTTCATCGCAGTATTTGACAACTTCATTAGCACACACAGAGTCACGTCAACCAACCAACCAACAGACACATACACATTCTCGCCCACATTATTGTGTTAAGCCGCAGGAACATTTGTTTTGAAACCACTGTCAAATATGGATGTAAGTGTCACAAAAATTTAAAAATTAAAAATACTAAATATTACTGACACAGTAACTGTGGACAAATGTGACAAATGACAGGTCATTATATCGCTCAGAATCGGCACAATGGGTGAGATTGGCAGGCGTGAATTATTTTTTATTTACTTTTGGGAGAAATGGAGAAATATACCCAAATTCTTTTGACACATTTTTATTTGAATAAACATTGTTGGGAAAATTAAATAAATTGACTATCAGGTAATGAAAACCACTAATATTACGTTAACAATTTGAAAGAAAAATGTAAAAAATATTGTAATTGTCGAGAGACAATTTTGTACAAAAACTAAACAGGTTAAAACTTTGTTAATAGTGCACATAAACACTTCACATTTTTTATGATGGGTAATTCCAAAGCAGATCGACCAACTCAAAAAAATGACTCCTTTCAATTTTCACAAAATTTAGCGCAATAATTATACTAGTGTGCGGGAATTTTTGTCGTTTTTAGTTTTTCAAAATTCATTGTAGTTTGTGGTAGAGAGCTTTAACGTAACCTATCTCAAGGATTTTATTCAAAATTACTATTTGTTAAATTAGCCATATCTTCTTAACCGCTTTACGTATTTTGAAGATATTAACACCAATTAAAAACTATGGCACTCCTCTTCACAGTTTAGTCCCAACGATTGATGTTATTTTCACACATTATATTTATATTACCAAAGTGAGTATGCGTAAGTGTATCTGAATACGATAGGTGGCGCTGTATTTAAATTATTGAATAAAATTGAAATTTTAATTTTTTCCCTTAGCGTGTGCTAGTATTTTGTAAATATTGGAGCACAATATGCACCGATTTCGTCCATATCTACATGTCTGGAAGGGCAATAAAATTTCCTATATGACGAAAACTGGTTCGTTATACCCAACAGTACAAAAGTTATGACCACTTAAATTATCTTTTAAAAAAAAATCAGATTTTTGTAAAATTTTTTTAGGACAAAAGCATAAATGTTTGTGTATAACTTCAAGTGTTCTTCAAATTTTATAAATCGGAAGAGAAACTCGAATTACACGCGCTTGAACATTTTCTTCATCCGATGTGGCCAACATTGAGGCCCTCTGGATCCGCCCTTGTTTGACATAGGGGGCCCAAATATATAACTTAACTTCTCTAACACCTCTTCATCTACCATGTCTCTCTCTTCATCAAACGGTCGAATTATTTCCCCTTTTGGAATTCGTACCACTGTGCACTGTTTTCCAAAAACGGACGAAAATTGTCAGACAAGTATTGGTATTTCGTCCATAACTTTTACAAATATTGAGTCTCAAAAAATTTTCTGGCTTTGTGCGACGAATATTCTGGGAAAATTTGAAGACAATCGAGGGGGGGAGCAATTTTTTCTTCAAAGGTTTTTTAAAAAACTTTGGTAAACAGTTTTTTTTTAAATTTCAAAAATTGCGTATTGTGGGCAAATAAAGTAAACTTTGCAAAAATTGGTTCAGCCGTTCGAGAGCAATTACAAATTTCGTAAAACACAAAAGCTTTTTTTTTACTTTTTGCAAATATTAAAATGCCCACAACATTTTTCCCAAAAAATTTGTTAAAAAAAATGATAGCGATATATGTATATATATTTAACTGCTTATAAACATTTTAGCCAAAAATAAACTGCATAGGTCGATATTAAATATTCTGACCCATATGTCCCTTTTTATCCCCTCACCTTAGAGATGAGGGTATCTATCATTTGCTACGAACCAAAAATGTAACACATCGAAGGAGTGACCTAAGACCCTAAGTATGTTCGACGGAAATCCGTCATCATTGAGTCTTTTTAAGTCATTTGAGCAATGTCCGTCCGTCCGTCTGTCTGTCTGTCTGCTGGCTGGTGCGCACGATAACTCTCGAAAGGAGTAACCGATTGACTTCATATTTGGTATGCGGTAATATTTTTCTCTATCTCCGGCTAAGTTCGAAAATGGGTCATATTGGTCCACTCCTTCTAGTACCTCCCCCACAAAGGGTTAACTTTTAGTGAAATATTGATTCGTTAATACCTTCTATACTACTTACTCGAAACTTCTGAAATTGCACACATAGTATTAGTTTGTTAGTCGCTAACACGTCAAGAAAAATGAGCGAAGTGGTCCCTCCCTTTTTTGTACCTCCCCCACAAATTGACCATTTTACACCAAAAGTTAACTGCTTATGGCTTTAATATCAGTTAATACAAATACTTGAAATTTTGTACAGTGTAATGCTTTTATAGTAGCTAGAGTCCAGAGAAAAGTGGGCATTATTGGAACACCCCTTTTGGTACCTCCCACACAAATGGACCATTTTGTACCAAAAGTTACCAGCTTAAAACTTTAATACCGGTGAATACAAATTTCATTTCATTTGCAATTGGTTTCATCCCATTCCCATTTTAGTTGTTGCACTGTGTAATTAAATTAAAACAAAAAAATAAATAAATTTACGAATACTTTTTTGGGACTCAAGGTGAAGGGATTCGTAAGTCGGTTTATCCGACTGAACTTTCTTACTTGTTTATGTCGATTTTTATACCCTCACTTTAGTGTGACGAGGGTATATATCATTTACTAAGAAAAAAGTGTAACACATCGAAGGAGTGATCTAAGACCCTAAGTATGTTCGGTGGATATTCGTCATTTATTCGGGTCATTTTAAGTCAAATGAGCAATGTCTGTCCGTCTGTTTGTCTGTCTGTCTGCTGGCTGGTGCGCACGATAACTCTCGAAAGGAGTACCCGATTGACTTCAAATTTGATATGTGGTAATATTTTTTCTATCTCCGGCTAAGTTCGAAGATGGGCCATATTGGTCCACTCCTTCCAGTACCTCCCCCACAAAGTGTTAAAATGTTGTGAAATATTGAATCTTTAATAACTGCTATACTACTGTGTGAATCTTCTGAAATTCCACACATAGCATTAGTTTATTAGTCGCTATTAACTCGAGAAAAATGGGCCAAGTTGCTACGCCCCTTTTGGTACCTCCCACACAAATGCACCATTTTGCACCAAAAGTTAACAGCTTATAAAATAAATAACAGTATATAAAAATACTTAATACTTAAAAATACGTAATGCTTTTATAGTGCCTACAGTCCAGTGAAAAATGAACGCTATTGCCACGCCCCTTTTTGTACCTCCCACACAAAGGAACCCTTTTGCACAAAAAGTTAAGAGCTCACAGCATGAGTACCAATCCACGAAAATGCAACAACATTTTGCACAATGTAACGCTTTTGAAGTGCCTATTTATACCCTACACCACACTGTGGTACAGGGTATTATAAGTTTGTTTCACGGCAGATGTTTGTAACACCTGAAATTAACACAGCTAGACCCACCTTAAAGTATACCGATCGACTCAGAATCACTAGCTGAGTCGATTTAACGATGTCTGTCCGTCCGTCCGTCTGTCCATGTAAATTTTGCAGTTTAGAGTATTTCGCGGCTGTTAAGATCGCTATTGAATTTGGTTGAAATCGGTTCAGATTTAGATATAGCTCCCATATATAACTTTCGTCCGATTTGGCCCTTTAGTCCTATAGAAGCTGTATTTTACATCCGATCGTTTTGAAATTTAGAATGGTAGAGTTTCTTGATCCATGAATCAACATTGCTGAATTTGAAGAAAATCGGTTAAGATTTAGCTATAGCTCCCATATATATGTTTCGTCCGATTTGGCCCTTTAGTCCTATAGAAGCTGTATTTTACATCCGATCGTTTTGAAATTTAGAATGGTAGAGTTTCTTTATTCATGAACCAACATTGCCGAATTTGAAGAAAATCGGTAAAGATTTAGCTATAGCTCCCATATATATGTTTCATCCGATTTGGCTCTTTAGATCCAATCGTTTTGAAATTTAGAATTGTAGAGTTTCTTGATCCATGAACCAACATTGCCGAATTTGAAGAAAATCGGTTAAGATTTAGCTATAGCTCCCATATATATGTTTCGTCCGATTTGGCCCTTTAGTCCTGTAGAAGCTGTATTTTACATCCAATCATTTTGAAATTTAGAATGGTAGAGTTTCTTTATTCATTAACCAACATTGCCGAATTTGAAGAAAATCGGTAAAGATTTAGCTATAGCTCCCATATATATGTTTCATCCGATTTGGCTCTTTAGATCCAATCGTTTTTATACCCTACACCACACTGTGGTACAGGGTATTATTTAAGTATAAAATGTCCCAAAAGTAAATTTATGTAAACAATTTATACATGAATTACAAAATTTATATATCAGAGTTATTCAATATTACGAGAGTGGTGTAAGGTATTATATAGTCGGCACCGCCCGACTTTAGCCTTTCCTTACTGGTTTTAAATTTTGATTTTTGCAACAAATTTCCGTTGATTTTTCTTCTTTTTCATAATAAAAACCGTTATGACTCTCTCTGTGTTTACAGAATAACGTCTTTAGATTCAACTAAAGAGTTACATTTTGAATTGTCTCCACACGCTGAAAAAAATCGCTTCTGTAGTATATTCTCCCAAACATATTCGGCTTGAAACATATATATGTTTATATATATGTTTAGCGTACACTCTAAACATATAATATTTGTTACACACAAAAAATATATATTTGGAAATATGTTGTTTTAAACAAATCTTTGTTTCTATCCAATTTTTTTTTATTTGAGACTATTATTTCCGAAACAAAGATTAATTTGCATTTAAGTATTCAGAAAATATATCGATAACTTAAATGTGTTACATTTTTCAGAAATTCAAAGTTTTTTTTTAGATTTTTGTAAAAATAATAAATATTAACAATTGAAATCGTATAATGTTGGATATAAAGAAATTACTTGGAGGATTGACAACAAAAGATGACTTGGGAAGGAAGTTAATGCTAATTATGGTATTATGACTGGGATGTACAATTCGAATTAAAGAACAAATTTAAACTGAAATTTGAAAAAGTCAGCAAAGTTTTGAAAATCTTTTTAAGTAAAGTATATTTGGAGAAATTTCTAAACAATAATTTTATTTATATTTAAATACATATTATATTTGAGAGATTTAGTTTGCAAATATATTTTGTTCTAATATATTAATATATTCGTTCCAAATAAATTGTATTGGTTTTCAAATACAATTTATTTGCTCAGAAATATAAAATATTTCAAAATTTGTGTTCCAAATATATTTTCTTTCTATTCAAACATATCAAAAGAGACGATTTTGCCCCGTGCAAGTGTTTAAGCAAATGGGACCGTTAATTTATCATCTAAAGAGTAATATTTTCAGTTGTGCCCTTTTCAACGTATAATCCGAGTAAGATTTTTCAGTTAAAAAGGTACAACTCAAAATAATACCATTATTTATATACAAAACTTTTTTCATAAAAAGAGCAATAACTCAAAAAAGTTGTTAATTTTATCAATAAAAAAAGGAAAATAGCGTTATTATATTTTTCTATGATACTTTATTGCAACGACATATTCTTTTTTTGTAATATACCATTAATATTAACGGAAACAGTTTTTGGCCTCTACTGAAATTTTTTAAGTTTTCAGTTGTTACCCTTTTTGTGGAACAGTTGCGATATGTGCTTGGAATTTAGAAATCTACTCTATTTAACCTGCAACTGCTCATAGTAATAATGGTTCACTGTGCATTTGTTGGCAAACAATGGTGGATGGTATCACACAGTCGGCCCTGCCCGACTTTAGCCATTCCATACTGGTTTTATTTTAGCACTATTTTATCTACCACACATTGTGTTATTGCATAGTTTAATTACAAATTTGATCAGAAGATATTCTTAAGTTTTCCATTGATATCGACCAAACATATTTAACACATTTCCGTTAAGAGCTCAACTATGCTTTTATGGAGCCAAATGTATCCCTTTTAATTTCCCTGAAAATTTACTCTGACTCAATTTCTTTGAAATTGAAATTATGCCTATAGTAAATGCCACTGTGTGAATTGTATTCACTTTTTGATAACAAGATTGTAAACAATATTTTTGCATAATGATGAGAAAAGCAACAATAATGGTGGCTGTGACCTAATAAATTGCGGACAGGCAACAACAAGAGTAGAGCAGAAGAAAATGTTTGCAACATTTTTGGCAAACTGTGAAATGTATACTTAAAACAGGTCAGAAAGACACGCCTTCACAAATTTGGTCTGAGAATAAAATCGCTTTGGTTGACTGCTAAATATGTACATAAGCTAAGGATGTACAGTAATCGGTCATTGAATTGAAAAATTCAATTGTGGGACACTAAGAGTAGTAACTGCAATGCCATTGTCGATTCGCATCTTTATTATACCCTACACCACACTGTGGTACAGGGTATTATAACTTTGTGCATTTGTTTGTAAGAAATAGACCCATCGTTTATTATACCGATCGACTTAAAATCACTTTCTGAGTCGATTTAGCTATGTCCGTCTGTCCGTCTGTCTGTCTGTCTGTCCGTCTGTCTGTCTGTCTGTCTGTCCGTCTGTGCATGTATTCTTGTAATCAAAGTACATGTCGCAATTATGGTCCGATCTCGACGAAACTTTACGCATATCTTTTTTTGGCCCAAGGACCCCTATTGAATTTGGCTAAAATCGGTTCAGATTTAGATATAGCCCCCATATATATGTTAGCCCCGATCTGACGTGTAAGCGCTGTAAAAACTTTATTTTATATCCGATCAGTATGAAATTCGGCAGGAAAAGGTTTCTTATTACATGAATGAACTCTGTTAAATTTGGTTAAAGTCGGTTCAGATTTAGATATAGCCCCAATATATATGTTAGCCCCGATTTGACATGTAAGCGCTGTAAAAATTTTGTTTTATATCCGATCAGTGCGAAATTCGGCAAAGAGAGGTTTCTTATTACATGAAGGAATACTGCTAAATTCGGAGAAAATCGGTTCAGATTCAGATATAGGCCCCATATATATGTTACCCCCGATTTGACATGTAAGCGCTGTAAAAACTGTATTTTATATCCGATCAGTGCAAAATTTGGCAGAAAGAGGTTTCTTATTACATGAAGGAATATTGCTAAATTCGGAGAAAATCGGTTCAGATTTAGATATAGCCCCCATATATACGTTACCCCCAAATTGGCTTGTAAGCGCTGTAAAAATGTTATTTTATATCCGATCAGTATGAAATTCGGCAGAAAGAGGTTTGTTATTATATGAATGAACACTGTTAAATTTGGAAGAAATCGGTTCAGATTTAGATATAGCCCCCATATATACGTTACCCCGGAGGTCTTTTTACATGAATGAGTATTCAGGGAAGATCGGTTCAGATTTATATTGATTGTTTCTCCTGATTTGGTATCAAACCGCTATAGAAGTTGTATTTTACTTCCGATCATTAAAATTTTCCAGAAAGATGTTTCTCAATTTAGGAACGAATATTGCTTAATTTAGTGATTATCGTTTCAGAATTTGATAATAAGTTTCTACCCATTTACCAATTATTCCAAATTATTATGGCAATGACCCTTATCGCATTGATAGGGAGGTGTAGGGTATTATATAGTCGGCCCCGCCCGACTTTCTGCCTTTCCTTACTGGTTTTTCAAATAAAGCTGTATAGAAAAACAAATTATTGAAAATTTAAATATCTCCTGCAACCCAAAATCCGCTTGAAAAACAACGAAAATATTTATCTCAATAAACTTCAATAAAAAGGGGAAATGTTGGCTCCTTTTAAACAAAACAACATTTCTGGTGTAGGTTGTAATTCCCAAACCCTAAAGCTAAATGAAATAACAGAAAACGTGCATACAAATATCTAACGATTTGAACATATAACATACCGACACTTACAGAGCAATAAATAGTTTACAAACATACATAATAAACACAGCATTTTGATGCTGCTGCCGCTGTTGTTGCTATTGTTATTTGAAGAATTTTTGGTCTAATGCCAAAAACATGCCCAATAAAAAATCTACGGAATGAACACAAAAATGATTACCAACTGTTTTGTCTTTGGTTACAGATCTGTGACAGTGTTTGCAGGAGGAAGGAAGCCATGTCATTGCTCAAACTATGAAGAGGCAGCCGCTTTTGCACTTCATCTTTTGTCATTGGTTTATATGTGATAACAACTGAGAACAAATTAAAAGAATATATCTATGCTAGAGATTCAAAGAAGGAAACAGTTCTGACAAACGGATTCTGGTTTAAAGGAAATTTATATAGAAATTAGTTTAAACCGTTTATTTAAAATATAATGCTTAAATCGATTAAATTAAATTTCAGTCGAGTAAACTGAGTTAAATAACCGAATTATGCTCAACATAAAATATAAACGCTAGATCCGTTGAATAATAAAACAAGTAAGAAAGTTCAATCGGGTAAACCGACTTAAGAATCCCCTCACCGTCAGTCCCAAAAAATATTAGTATTTTTTTTGTTTTAATTAAATTATTATCGATTTAAATTACATCTAATAATTTTAAAGTATGCCCTGGTACTAAAGTCATAAGCTATTAAATTTTGGTGCAGAGTAGTCCATTTGTGTGGAAGGTACCAAAAGGTGCGGGGCAATAATGCCCATTTTTCACCGAACTGTGGGCACTATAACAGCATTACACTGTACAAAACATCAAGTATTTGTATGTAGTGGTATTAAAGTAGAACCTGTTAACTTTTCGTGCAAAATGGTCCATTTGTGTGGGAGGTACCAAAAGGGGCGTGTCAGTAATGAACACTTTTCTCTGGACTCTAGTTACTATAAAAGCATGCACTGGTATTCAAGTTATTAGGTGTTAAACTTTGATCCAAAATGGTCAATTTGTGTGGGAGGTACCAAACGGGGCCTGCCAATAACTCTCACTATTCTCTGGCCTATAGGTGCTATAAAAGCATTAAAGTGTACAAATAATGAACACTTTTCTCTGGACTCTAGTTACTATAAAAGCATGCACTGGTATTAAAGTTATTAGACGTTAAACTTTGATCCAAAATGGTCAATTTGTGTGGGAGGTACCAAAAGGGGCCTGCCAATAACTTTCACTTTTCTCTGGCCTATAGGTGCTATAAAAGCATTAAAGTGTACAAAAGTTCAAGTGTTTTTATGAACAGATATTAAAGCTATAAGCAGTTAGCTTTTGGTGCAAAATACCCAGTAGTATATTCGACGGATATCCGTTTTGGGTCAAATATTGATCCTCTAATACCTTCTACTCGTATACTAGTTACTCGAATCTTCTGAAATTTCACACATAGTATTACTTTGATAGTCGATAACACGTCAAGAAAAATGGCCGAAGTAGCCACTAACTTTTTGGTACCTCCCACACAAATGGACCAAACTGTAAATTTCGGTTTTTGGTGACTACATATTTTTGGCGGTATATACGAAGTAATTCCCCTCGGATATAATACACTTCTGCCAACGTTTTTTCCAATCCTCGAGGCGCTTCAAATAATTAATAATTATTTTTTGTGATCTTGTTCAGCTCCTCCTTCGATGCCGTCTTCATCTCCGTCCTTTTGTCCTTTCATGGGCCTTTTCAGTTTTGTGAACGAAAAATAGTCACAGGGGGCTACGTCAGGGGAATACTGAGGCTGCGGCGCCATTACTGTGTTGTTTTTGGTCAAATATTCGCGCACAACGATGTGTGTGCAGGGGCGTTATCATGGTGCAAAAGCCAGTTTTTGTTCTTCCACAAATCCGGCCGTTTTTGGCGGATTGCTTGGCGCAATTAGCGCATAACTTGCAGGTAATATTCTTTATTGACCGTACTACCCTGTGGCAAGAACTCATAATGCTCCACGCCCCTGCAATCAAAGAAAACTGTGAGCAAAACCTTTACGTTCGACCGAACTTTTTTCCTTCTTGGTTCATGCGGCAGCTTCCATTGGGATGATTGAGCTTTAGTTTCCACGTCGTAAATATAAGCCCATGATTCGTCACCACCATAAACCCATGATTCGTCACCTCTGGAGCAATTTTGGGTCGTCACGGACCGAGTTCAACATCTCCTGAGCAATGTAAACGCGATGCTGTTTTTGGTCCAAATTGAGCAATTTTGGCACGAATTTAGCGGCGACCCGACTCATGCCCAAATCATTGGTTAAAATCGAATGGCACGAGCCAATCGATATGTTTAGATCCTCAGCAACTTCTCTAATGGTAATTCGTCGATTGGACAATATTATTTTATTCACTTTATCAATGTTTTCGTCTGTTGTTGACGTGCTCGTCCTTCGCATCTTCTCGGCCCTCTAAGAACATTTTGTACCACCGATAAGCGTTGCTTTGGTTCAAGGTAGCTTCACCATATGCCACAGTCAACATTCGGAATGCGTCAGCGCACTTTATTTTGTTTTTCACACAAAATTTGATGCAGATTCTTTGATCCATTTTCTGAAATAGATAAAAATGGAAGACAAGTTAAAACACATCCAAGCACAACAGCTGTCAAAAATTAACTAAACATTCAAAATGGCCGACATTATCAGCATAAGTAAGGGACATGAGTACCAATATAACGCTACAAAAATATCAAAAATCAAAAACACGTAGCCTTTTTTATTGAACAGACCCCGTATATGGCACGATATATATGGTCTTAGATCAATCCTTCGATATGTTACTCCTTTCCTTTCACAATAAGCCTCCGTTTTATCGAAAGGGTCATAATATTTTAAAGCTGCATGGGGTAAAATTAAAGAAATTACAACACCCTGTATTGCTGGAATACATTATTTAGTCATTCTGCGGCACAAACTGGTGTACTATAAATTTAGTTTTTTTTCTATTCTATTCCACAGGTACTTAATACGTATTGCTATTATTATAATTATCCTTATTATTATTATCATAACAACATCCCCCAAAAGTATTCCTTTGACTAGTCCAGGAAGGATGTGGAATGTTGTTGTGATAAATACTTTCAAAAGATAAATGAAACACACCAGAGACAGGTAAAATTGATGCCCTGCTCACCATTGGGGAATAAGTCCGAATACTAAAAACTTTATAATTTTCCAAATGAGCAGTGGTTATTATCTGCAATTCCCAAAGTAAGCAAACAAAACAAATGATGAGTGTCTCCGGTGGATGTACTTATACATAAAGGGGTAAACATAATTCGTACAGTGGTGCAATGGGATTACTTAGGAAGCAAAATTAAATATAATATAATAAATAAATAATAATATTAGGGGATGTTTATATTTACCATGGACTGTTTTAGATGTTCCCAAAATTTATCCGATATGACATGGGATTTGCAGTGGGCGCCTTTTAAATAGAAAATTAAAATTTTTAATTTTATACAAAAAACATTGCCAAATAGCAATTATTTTACTTAAGTGGAACTATAGGTCTGAACAAATTTTCTATACTAAACTTCAACGTTAACCTTAGCTTCTTAATTTTGGTACGATTTGACATGCGGTACTTTAGTCCACATTTCAGGATACATACTTTATGAAAGTGTTATTAACGGGTTTTCCAACCAGAGGTGTTATTTTGAATCACCTGGTATTTCGGTAGCTGTAACTTTTGAAGCTTTTATTCTCTGACATTTGACAAGTAGAAACTACGCCATTACCAAAAATGGAACGATACACGATTCATGAAAATCCTGCAGTCACAGTTCGCAAAACTAAAGCATTTTTGGGTCGTCGTGAATCACCTTGTCGGACCGCAATCCTGAAATTGGTGGAAAAATTCGAGCTGTTGGGACAAGTTAGTGATGTGAAGAATAAAACCCGTGCACGGCGCTCAAGAACAACTGAGAATATTGCAGCTGTAGCCCAAAGTGTTGAAGAAAACCCAGGTTTGTCCATTCCTCGTCGTTCTTTGGAATTGGGCATTCCAAAAACGTCATTACACCGTATCTTGCATAAAGACTTGGGTCTTAAGGCTTAAGTTCAGTTAACACAAGAACTCAAGCCGGCCGATCATCAACAACGACGTGTCTTTGCTGATTGGGTCCTTGAAATGCATGAAAATGATCATCTTGAAATCATCTTGACTGATGAGGCCCATTTCCTCCTCGGTGGCTACGTCAACAAGCAAAATTGTCGCATCTGGGGCTCGGAAAACCCAAGAATTATTGTTGAGAAGCCTCTCCATCCTCAACGTGTGACTGTTTGGTGCGGTTTATGGCTCGGCGGAGTCATTGGACCTTACTTTTTCGAAAATGGGGTTGGATCAACAGTTACGGTGAATGGATTGCGCTATCGAGAGATGATTAATGATTTTTTATGGTCGGAGTTGGATGGTATTGATCTGGACAACGTTTGCTTTCAACAAGGCGGCGTTACGTGCCACACAAGCAACGAAACCATTGCTCTGTTACGGCAAAAGTTTCCGGACCGTGATATCTCTCGAAGAGGTGATCACAATTGGCAACCGATATCTTGTGATTTAACACCTTGCGACTTCTTCATTTGGGGCCACGTGAAAGATAAGGTCTACGCCAACAGCCCAGCGTCGATTCAAGACCTCAAAGATAGGATTCGTGAGGCCATCGAGGACATAGGGCAGCCACTTTGCGATTTTGTTATGGAAAATTTCATGAAAAGGATATGGTCCTGTAAACGTGGTCGTGGTAGACATTTTGCTGATGTTGTTTTTCATTATTAACGGCATACCTTCCTCTTTATTATGAAATAAACATCCGATCATTTATCTCAAAAAATGGTATTTTTCTTTGAATACCAAAATAACACCTCTTGTTGGAAAACCCTATATTATGCGTACTCGTACGGGTACAATTGCAGAATAGGGTAAGGAGTATAGCAGATAGAACGGATTCACCATTTTTCTATATATTGTGAAGAAGGTAACAGAATGAATGACACAATATGACCCATCTTCAAACTCAAACAAAGTTTTGGACAATTTGGTCACTCCAATTGAGGGTTAGCGTATACACCAGCCAGTCAGGCTGATGGACATGGATCACATAAATGAAAAACTTCTAAAACTAATTTTCACAAAACGTATATTGGCCTAATTCGGTGGTTTGGTAACGAAGTTTACCTTTAAAAGTTTGCTGCATAAAGTTTTCGAAAATTGGGCCTCTCGGCTGGAATTTATTCGAGTCAGCTGCGGCGGCCACTTGACCGAAATAATTTTTAAAACATAATGGCAAACCCTTATCTTTATAATAAAACTTAATTCTATTAATTTTATTACTTTTTGAAAACACCCTGTATTTTGAAAGTGAGGTCGATATGTAAATGTGACTTCTAAACGATTAATGAGTTTAGATATTTAGCGCGAAATAGAGAACAATGAAAAGAATTCATAAACGATATCGCTCCCTCACTTCAAGAGTGACATACTTCAAAAATTCTAAATTTTGAGTTATGTCACTCTTGAAGTGAGTGAGCGATTATGAAACATGCCAGTAAATATGTAAATGTGCGAAAGTTCATAACGATCGTATGTGAAATAAAGCTTCTACTAAAATTTGATAGCAAATCGGAATGAATATATATAATATTTTCTTGAAACTTGGCAGTCTTCGTTTCTGTCTCAAGAAACTGCTATAACGTGACGATTTTTATTTGTAAAAATTTATATTTAAGGGCCAGCTCAGGCATTTGGTCGATGCCACTAAAAGCACTGCGGCAGCCTTTGTTCGCTGATCCACGTCCGTTGCAAACAACAAGAAAATATACGTGCATTTACTTTCAGTACAGTCCTTTTTTCATTACATTGTGAGTTTATTTCTGTGATATCTGGTGTAATTCTCATTCACTCTATGTAGTGACCCAGATAAATGTTCCACCTTTTTCCATCATTCGGCAGTGAGCCATCAATCTGATTAAAGCATAGTTACACCTTTTTTAAATTAGAGTGACGATATGCAGGACCTCAGTTCAATCTTCGGATGTGTTACACGCAATAAAACGGTTGGGGGTTGTTGAAATATTTGTAGTAAATGAAATCGTTTAGCGTAAACGTAGTTTATCTTGTTGTCAACGACCATTCATTCTAAAATTTCATAATTTACGTTTATGGTAAATGAAAAACGTTTGCGGAAACATATTGTATTTAAACATTTAAAGAAAAATCTGGCAACCTTTTTCGAGTGAACGTCACATTTTTTAGAGTGCTCCGTGTAGTTATTTTAATTTCATTATTATCGCGAATAAATACCTATTAAACTGTTTTGTGCATTTCATCGTAAACATAAACCCAATCGTTGTTTCAAACATATGAAAGATGCCGTCATCAAGACGAAGTATTGCTAAAAAACAATCAAGTGTTTGCGCCCAATGCAAAATGGAAGTGGGAGAAGAAGAAGATGATATTCACTGCGACAAATGCGCCAAAATATTTCATGCTCTCTGTGCGAAAGTGGATAAATGCCAATATGAGTACTTGATGAGTAATGAGAGAGCCGAGTTTTTGTGTCATTTTTGTGACGAAAGAGAAGGGAATGTGAAGGATGAGTTAAGTTCGATCAAAACACAGCTGAGTAGATTGGATACACTGCAAGAATCAATAAACTTTATGTCAACACAGTTTGACACTATTATGAAGGGTATTGCAGAAAACAGAAGGAAAGTGGAAGCTGTACAAAAGGAAAACATCAACTTAAAAACAGAAATAAAAGAACTAAGGGTCTGTTTTTATAACTTATTTTTTGTCACTTCGCACGTCTATTGGCAAGCGAATGAAATTTTTGGTTTTTGCACACTTTGTTTTGATTGTAAACAAAGAAGCTTTCAATTATCGCCTACATTTTGGTTCTTATAAGACAACAACGAACGAAATGAAATGTCAAATTAGACGATAAGAAAAATTCATTCGTGCCGGTTATGTTTACCGCCTTTTTGAATGATAAAGTGAACATTGTTGGATAAATGAATAAAAAATGGATAAATGAACCAAACAACATACACATGTATCTTTTGCTGAAGTATCCACCAAAATTTCAAAAAAATGTCATTTTATTAGTTTGTATAAAATGTTTTGAAATCTCACAACCACACTGTTGCTTTTTGCATTTTTTCGTAATACCTTAAATTAGGTACCCAAACAATTGTTTATTATACCTATCGACCTAGAATATCTTTCTGAATAGGTTTGGTTTTGTCCGTCTGTCTGTTTATAAATGTATCCTTGTTACCGAGTACAGGTCACAATTATGCTCAGATCACTAGGAAATTTAACAAGAACTTCCTTTTTAACTCAAGGACTTACTAAAATGGGTGCAGAAGGTTTCCGATTTAGATATAGCCCCTATATATACATAAATGATCTATCAAACAAACAATTGTGTTTGTTTTCGGTTTTTTAATTATTTCTCATCGTCTAGAAACAGCTGTTGCAACTTTTACAGCTGTTAGATAGGGTTGCCCCCGTTCTGATATTTTCGTGTGGAAAAAGCTTTAAGAAATGTCAATAACAACATGAAGGTAATATTGGCCTTTGACAGGAAGACGATGAAGAAAAGAGCTTTCTTACCCAAACGATAAGTGACAATGAACCAAATTAAAAACATGATCGCTTGGGTGAGAATAAGAAGAAGAAAATTATTGCTTGGGAAGCTATCGCACGTCTGCGTTTTGGTACATTTAGCTGAACAGGCTGTAAAACAAACAGTGAAGTTTTTGAATGATGATCGTGTGAAGAAAGATTGTTTGGTGAGCGGGGTAGTTAATGATGGCAAATCCAACGCAGCAGGTACAATAATATCAGTGATGAACGAGGTTGGTGTGGAAATTAAAGCAGAGGAAATAGATGATGCGTATTTCATAAAGAGAAAGCCAAATGCAAAAAGTAACACCATGGTGGTCAAGTTTAATTCGACCAAAAGCAAGGAAAATATTATGTCTGCAAAACCAAATGGGAAACTAATGGGAAATGACAGTACCAAAACTGTTTATGTCAACGATTTCTTGAGCAAAGAAACATTGGCACTTTTAAATTATGCAAAAACTCTCAAGAATGTTGGATTTAGAAGAGTATATGCATCAGGAGGAAGAGTAATGGTTAAAAAAAGCGAACTATCCAAGCCCAAGATGATTCGAAGTACTGAAGATGTGGACAGTTTTCTGTTGGAGGCAACTACAAGAGGTATTGGTCGTAAATCGATGACTTTTATTGCACCGGATGATTTGGATGACAGTGATGTAGAGGAGCAGAATGCACAGTATTTATCCCCATAATTATTTAAATTTTTATGTAATATTTTAAATGCATTTAATTAAATTTTGAATTTAAAATGTTTTTGAGTAAATATAAAAACTCTTTTAATATTGTATCTGTGAATATTAGAAGCATTTCTTCCATTGATAAGTTGAACAACTTTAAGATGTTTTTGACACATTTTTCGGATTTGCCAAATGTTATTTGTGTTCAAGAAACATGGTTTCAATCAGAGCTCGTACAACTATACAATATTCCTGGGTATAATTTTGTTCACTGTTTTAGAGGAGATGGACATGGAGGAACAACAATATATATCCGCGATAACATGCCATACACTGTTGATATAACGGATCACAATTTACTGTTTTGCCAGTTAGATTCTATTACTAAGAAAGATAAATATATAGAAACTGTGCAGCGTCATTGCAATTATGAAAGAGTGATTCTATTACCAGTTAGATTCTATTACTAAGAAAGATAAATATATAGAAACTGTGCAGCGTCATTGCAATTATGAAAGAGTGAAATACTTGCTTAGTCAAAATCTGGCCCATTTACTGACATGTGTTGCAAATGCTGTTTCGACTTCCACAACTGAAACAAGGAAAAAAAGATTACAGAGCTATTAATTAACTCCACGGATAAATGGAAATTTGGAAGCCCTTATAGAATTCAAGAAGAAGCTGCTGAAGACAAGGAGAAAGATGAAAACTGCTGAAGTTGAAGAGAGGTTAAAAAGAATAAGCAGAGTTATAAAAATAGCTTCAAAACGTTCAATGGTTTCTTACATCCATGAAAATTTGCTTAAAATACAGCACCAACCAAAAAAATGTTGGCAATTTTTAAATAAGAATCTCGCAAGAAATACTAAGTCGGAAATAATAGTTATAGATGAAAGAGATGAGTACATATCGTCTGCTATTGCTAAGGCTGATAAGTTCAATGCATTTTTCATTAACTCGGTAAATGAGCTAAAACAGAAAATATATACAGACCCTGTTGATCACTTTAATGCTCTCAGGACACTTCGACGTCATCACAATAGTTTCATAATTAATTTTACTTCTGAATTGGAAATGCGGAACTTAATACTTGGTATGGAAAGGAACAAAGGTAGCGGCCACGATAATATAACTCCTGCAACAATGATCCATTGCGCGAATGAATTAAGCCCATTTTTAGCACATATTTTCAATGTGTCGATTAACAACTCCATGTTTCCAGATATCTTGAAGATACAAAAAATAATTCCAATTCCCAAAGAGATAAGAGCGAACTCTTTTGAGCAGTATCGGCCAATTGCCATCCTATCAGTTGTGGATAAAATATTCGAGAAAATTTTATATTCTCAGCTTTCGATGTTTTTGACCAGAGAACATTTATTATTTGAGAACCAGTATGGCTTCCAGAAGGGAAGAGGAACTGAGGAAGCAGTTGTTAATGTAGTGAATTATATTTGTGATGGGTTGGATAAAGGATTTTGTTGGTGGTATGTTTTATGACTTTCAAAGGCATTTGATTTAGTTGACCATGACATCTTGTGTGAAAAAATGTCGTATTACGGTGTTCGTTAAAAAAATACTTGGACTTTTTTTACAGCTATTTAAAAAACCGAAAGCAATTTGTTCAGATAAATGCAACGAGCAGCTCTTGTTCTGATGTTGTTTATGGTGTTCCACAAGGAAGTGTTTTGGGACCTTTGCTATTCAAAATATACATTAATGATATCAGCAATCTTGAGTTATATGGGAAGTCGTTCATGTATGCTGATGATATATGTTTATTCCACTCGTATAAACATAATTTGATTTTAAAACCAGTAAGGAAAGGCAGAAAGTCGGGCGGGGCCGACTACATAATACCCTACACCTCCCTAATAATGCGATAAGGGTCATTGCGATAATAATTTGGAATGATTGGTAAATGGGTAGGAACATATTATCTAATTCTGAACCGATAATCGCTAAATTAAGCAATATTCGTTCCTAAATTGAGAAACATATTTCTGGAAAATTTTAATGATCGGAAGTAAAGTACAACTTCTATAGAGCTTTGATACCAAATCAGGAGGAACATATATACGGATGTTATATATAAATCTGAACCGATTTTCCCTGAATACTCATTCAAGTAAAAAGACATCTTTCTGTCGAATTTCGTACTGATCGGATATAAAATACAGTCTCTACAGCGCTTACATGTCAAATCGGGGGTAACATATATATGGGAGCTATATCTAAAGGCCGGGTTAGGCATACGTAACCGTAATTTATCTTTACCGTTGCCGTAACGTTGCCCGTTTGAGCGATTAGCCAACGTTGAGATAACGAGTCATATGTTCTGACAACAACACATAAGTAAGCAAAAAAGCCGCGACTTATTTTTGTTTAGGTTTATTAAAAATGAAGTTAAAAAGATTATTTATAAATTTGTGTTTTTTAAATCTGTGCAGAATTTACAATTAAAGTAAATCAAGAAAATATCGTCGGATAAGAAGATGGGGTGGATGTCCTATAAACAGTGACTGAGTTAACTACGCCAAAGCAATGGATTAGACCGGCAGAGAGACTAGCAATAACACCACTGTATGTCAAATATTGCATTATCCTATGATTCCAAGTTGGGAAATATTAACATTCTATTCTTTAAAATTGTAGATATTTGGGTCACGGTTGTTCCATACAATCGATTGCATGGAGTCACAAGCTGGGGAAAACAACAATTCGAAATATTATTTATTTAAGTGAACAAACTACACAGCAGTACAAACACATTGCCAATGATTTTCAACGAATGTGGGATATGCCGAATTGTGTGGAAATCTGCGATGCTAACTATACATTCATATCAGTTAATGTTGGAAGTTATGGCAGCCAACACGATGGGGGTATGTCCATTAAACTTCTATTTAATTATAATCTATTTTAATACAAACAATTTCCATTTCTTAATTTTAAATAAATACAGCTATAATCCAGTACTCTTCGTTTGGCCAATCAGTTATTTTAGGTACAGTACCTATACCTCCTAGTAAACCATTATCGTCAGCATCCTCTGAAGCCTTTCCTCATTTTTTTATTGGCGATGCGGCGTTTCCCCTGAGGTCTAAGTGCGGCGTTTCCTTGGTCTAAGTCAACAACTATAGACGAGCTAAGAGACAACACCCAACGCGAAATTGCCAACGTTCCGGTCGAAATGTCGCTGTTGACGGGCTCGTGGTGGTCATATGACCGAAATTGAATTTCATTCCTAAAATGTAACATTTGCACAACACCTGGAATAAACTTCAACTCAATATCTTAAATATTCTGTCTTTTATTAATACTTTTACTTATTTCTATTTCCATTGATGAGGGACTCAGCCAAATCCAATCCAATCTCTATCTATAAATAAGTCCACGTTTGTAGAGACGCTTATATTGCTGTCAAATTCACCCACAATGAAGAAGATTGGCGCAATGATTGTCTCGTACTGTCGTCAAAAGAATCCTGAAGCAGATTATAAATTTAATTTTTAATGGAGTCATTCGTCTTTCATGTTTATTTGTACTTTTAAACAACAAATAATTAATAAATTATTTTCTTTACTTTTCTCGGTGAGCATACCAATTGTAATTGTAAACAACATGTAGTATCAGCTGTTGTCAAATTGTACGTAAACGGAACGTCCAATTCTGATTTCAACAGATTCAGCCGTCCGTTTACGTTTCGTTTCCGTTGGCTAATCGTTTACACCGACTTGCATATGACAGATTGAATCAGCTGTTTCTTTACGCTACGGGGGCGTTACGGTTAAGTTTACCTAACTGGGCCTTAAATCTGAACCAATTTTCTCCGACCTCCGCTTACAGGTCAAATCGGGGGTAACATATATATGGGTGTTATATCTAAATCTGAACCGAGTTTTTCCGAATTTGGAAGTATTCCTTCATGTAGAAATAAACCTCTTTTTGCCGACTTTCGCACTGATCGGATATAAAATAACATTTTTACAGCGCTCACATGTCAAATCGGGGGTAACGTATATGTGGGGGCTATATCATAATCTGAACCGATTTCTTCCAAATTTAAAAGTGTTCATTCATATAATAGGAAACCTCTTTCAGACGAATTTCATACTGATGTGATATAAAATACAGTTTTTACAGCGCTTACATGTGAAATCGGGGGTAACATATATATGGGGGCTATATCTAAATCCGAACCGATTTCCTCCAAATTTAACAGTGTTCATTCATATAATAAGAAACCTCTTTCTGCCGAATGTCATACTGATCGGATATAAAATAAAGTTTTTACAGCGCTTACATGTCAAATCGGGGCTAACATATTGTATATGGGGGCTATATCTAAATCTGAACCGATTTTAACCAAATTCAATAGGGATCGTCCTTGGGCCAAAAAAAGATATGTGTAAAGTTTCGTCGAGATCGGACCATAATTGCGACCTGTACTTTGATTACAAGAATACATGCACAGACGGACAGACAGACGGACAGACAGACAGACGGACAGACGGACATAGCTAAATCAACTCAGAAAGTGATTCTAAGTCGATCGGTATAATAAACGATGGGTCTATTTCTTCTCCTTTTGGGTGTTACAAACAAATGCACAAAGTTATAATACCCAGTACCACAGTGTGGTGTAGGGTATAATGAATGAACAAGTGAAATATGTTATCTACCAGTCCCTTGTACAAAGCCACCTAAATCACCTTGTGCAAATTTATGAATTTAAAAGGAATACTGATCTAAAATCTTTGCAAATTATACAGAATAAAGCCCCGAAAATAGTATACAATCTACCAGAAAGATACTCTACGTTGCAACTATACAGAGATGTGGCCCAGAAAGTATTACCTGTTTATGGTTTATCTAAAAAAACAATTACTAATATATGTCAATAAAGTAATAAAAAATATTGGACACCATACAATATATTTTCGAACGAATGAACATGTAATAAATACCAGAAATAACTGGAATCTAAAGATGATTAGATGTCGGTTAGAAAAACCAAAACAACGCATAGAATTTGCGGGATGTTTGGAGTACAACAACTTACCCCAGCATTTAAAAGAGTGCAGTTCGATAGTTTTAAAAGGAACGTAAAAGATTATTTGTTGAACAATGTGGAAATGCTTCTAATATAAACAATTATATCTTGTAAGAAAATAATGAAATTTTGATAGTATTTATAACTATTTTATACAATTTTTATATTATGTATAAACTTGAAAATGGTTTGCTAGCTGGTCTCAATAATGCCCTGGAGGCGCTGAGACAATTTATTGAATTGTATCTTTAATATTTTTGTACATAATAAATAAACAAAAAAAAAACGGGATTGAATATTTCCAAGAGAGTTGAGAGAACGAAGGGCGAAACTTGTTATCGTTCTGTTAGTGTGCGGTTTTATAATTTTTTTTATTTTTTATATGTTAGAATTCTATGTGTACATGTGTGTGTACAAAAAGAACGTTGTCGGCGTTGTTTTATAAACAGTTATGCAGACGGTGGTAGAAATTTTTCTCTGCATACCTCCTTCCGAACTGTTGCACTATTTTACAATATTTGCAATCGTATTCAGCGTGCGTAGAGTCGTATGCTTTTGGATCTTTAGTTTTGTACTGGCGTTTGTGTTGTTCGGTATAGGGGCGCGTGTGTGGCAAAATTAAAAATGTTTCTATCATTAAATTGAAATTTATTTCATTCAACAAAACAATCTAAAATATTAAATTTCGAGGTCATATATAAATTACAAACTGAAAAACTGATGCTGTTGTTTTTATTATGTTTTATTTTTATTTATTTCAGGGATTCATCATCTTCAGGGATTTTCAATTTAAACAAATCAAACGACTTGTTGCTAACACAGCATTGTTTCAAATGAAATGGGTAAATTAAGTGAAGACATGTGACAGCTGGAATTTTCAACACTCAAGAGCTAAACTTTGTTTGTTAATGACACTATGCTTCACGATTTTTCGCCCAAAGCTTTTCATGTTATTTTCTGATGTAGTTTGGTATTCTATTCAAAGACGTGGAAGCTTTTGGATGGTCAGCATTTAGGTCAGAATTTTTAATATTGACTTATGAACTTTTGACTAAAAAGGTTGATATATGGTAAGATCACATCTCGCTTTGATCCATACAATGGCCTCCAACATTTTTAATATGTTCTAACATACATTCTTCTTTATTTGCAGTTTGTCTACATCTCAGTTATAAGATATCAGCCAATGAATAGCAGAGGTGTTTGTCCGGCAGCTCCCGGGTACATTTACTAAAAATTGTGACATTTTTGATTATAAACATAATTTTGTAAAGGATATTAAATATCATAATTCAAATAAATTATTCTTTTGCGACAAACGTTTTCTCAATTAATGATAAACTGACATTGCTTGTGACAAACGCAATATCCGTTTGCAAAAACGCTTCACTGGGTTTGGGATAAACAGGCATTGCTTGTGACAAACACAATAACCGTCTGCACCAAACGTTACACAGGGTTTGTAATAAATATAAATCATTATCGATAAATACACTAACCGTATGCTTTAAATGTTTCCTTGTGTTTTGGGATAAATATAAATCGTTTGCGACAAACATAGACCTGAAACGAAATTCGTTTGTCTAATTTTACGTTTGGCAGTAACGAATTTTTTCTTTGCGTGTATACTCGTGTTTCGCAGCAAACGATTTATAGCTTCTCTATGTACTGTGTGGGTATAAACAATTGGCGTATATACTTCGTATAGTAATTGCCTTACTCCTTGGTAAAGGATAGCAAAGTAAAGAATAGAAAAGCTATGGAAACATTGATGGGGCTTACACCAAGAAGTGATCGCTTAACTCAATCCAAATCTAAAATGTGAAAGGTCATCTCGCAATCAAATCAATCCCATCACATTCTTAAATCTATCACACTTTTCTAGAAGAAGCATATCATATCTGAAGAAATCAATGGGAAAATAAAAAAAGTTACTACCATCATAGAAAATTTGTGGATTTTATTTCAAGGCCATATTATTGATGCCAATTGATGAGCCTGATGTTTTGAAAGCAGACGAGATATCACGCATATTAATGTTGGTCATAATTTTGAATTGTCATAGTTAAGACAAATATTAAATTCCCTACCTTATCTGAAATTGGCAGAACTCCTATTTTGGTAAATATTTTGAACCTCCTTAGACAACTTAAAATGGTTATAACACCTTAAAAAATTTCCGTCAGAGATAGGGTCTACAATGGCATCAACTAAATATTTAGGTTAACATTTTGGTAGAATTTTTAATTTCCGTTGGGAAACTTATGTTTGTATGTCTATAGGTCCAAAATCGATGATACATTTTGTACATAATATACACTGTACACATTGTACAGTTTTGGTATTTATTCTGCTGCAGTAAACGTTTTTCCAACTGAAAGCACTGTCCCTTCATAGTGCTGGGTAAATTGGGGATTAGTACACCATAATAAACTGTAGAAGACATTAGTCTGAAGTTTTGAATTCAGACAAGTTTTCACGTTTTGGACATGATTTTTAATTTCCTTAATTAAGCCAAATATTTAATTTCCTTACTTAATCTTAAATTGGCAGGAACTCCAATATTGTTAAAAATTTTGAATTTCCTGAGAGAATTTAAAAGGGTTATCACACTTTAAATACACTTCCTTGAGCGATAAGGACTAAGCATTGGTATCAATTATTTAGGTAGACATAGGAAAAACTTTAAATGGTTATACCCCTTAAATAAGCGCAATGGAGCTAAAGAATTAACATTGTGATAACTTGTTTTTATACCCTACACCACACTGGGTATTATAATTTTGTGCATTTGTTTGTAACACCCAAAAGGAGAAGAAATAGACCCATCGTTTATTATACCGATCGACTTAGAATCACTTTCTGAGTTGATTTAGCTATGTCCGTCTGTCTGTCTGTCCGTCTGTCTGTGCATGTATTCTTGTAATCAAAGTACAGGTCGCAATTATGGTCCGATCTCGACGAAACTTTACACATATCTTTTTTTGGCCCAAGGACGATCCCTATTGAATTTGGTTAAAATCGGTTCAGATTTAGATATAGCCCCCATATATATGTTATCACCGATTTGACATGTAAGCGCTGTAAAAACTTTATTTTATATACGATCAGTGCGAAATTCGGCAAAGAGAGGTTTCTTATTACATGAAGGAATACTACTTAATTCGGAGAAAATCGGTTTAGATTTAGATATAGCCCCCATATATATATTACTCCCGATTTGACATGTAAGCGATGTAATGTAATGTAATGGTTACAACTCCTTAAATAAGCATACTGGAGCAAACTTTAAATGGTTAACCTTCTTAAATAATAGATAACTTTTTCTTTAAATAACCTTCCTTGAGCAATAAGGACTAACCATTTAGTTAACTTTTTGAATGACCTTAGCAAACTTTAAATGGTTAAACTAATTAATTAAATGCAGCGCATAAACGGACGCATTTTTTGATAACTTGTTTATCCCCTCACCATAGAGAGTAGGGTATATATCATTTGCTACGAGCCAGAAGTGTAACACATCGAAGGAGTGACCTAAGACCCTAAGTATGTTCGGCGGATATCCGTTTTGGGCCATTTTAAGTCGAATGAGAAATGTCCGTCCGTCTGTCTGTTTGTCTGTCTGCTGGCTGGTTCGATAACTCTCGAAGGGGGTAACCGATTGACTTAAAATTTGGTATGTGGTAATATTTTCTTCTATCTCCGACTTAGTTCGAAGATGGGCCATATTGGTCCACTCCTTCTAGTACCTTCCCACAAAGGGTTAACATTTAGTGAAATATTGATTATTTAATAACTTCTATACTACTTATTTGAATCCTCTGAAATTCTACACATAGTATTAGTTTATTGGTCACTATTACCTCGAGAAAAATGGGAGAAGTTGCCACGCCCCTTTTGGTACCTCCCACACAAATGGACAATTTTGAACCAAAAGTTACCAGCTTATAACTTTATTACCAGTGCATACAAAGACCTGAAATTTCGTACAGTGCAATGCTTTTATTGTACCTAGAGTCTAGAGAAAAGTGGCCGTAATTGGCACGCCCCCTTTTGGTACCTGCCACACAAATGGTTGTACAACCAAAAGTTAACAGCTTATAACATTAATACCAGTGTATAAAAATGCTTGACATTTTGTACAGTGCAATGCTTTTATAGTGCCCACAATCCAGTGAAAAATGGAAGTTATTGCCACGCCCCTTTTTGTACCTCCCACACAAAATGGCCAAATCATACCAAAATTTAATATCTAAAAACGTTTATATTATTATAATTACAATTCGGCACAGTGCAATGTATCTAAAGTACTTACTGTTCAGCGAAAAATAGATTTATTTGTTAAAAACCTTCTGGTACCTCCCACAAAACTTTACATAATAATTCGTGTAATATTCCCTATTACATTACTCACAAAGTGAGGGTATACCTTAGTCGGTTTACCCGACTGAAACTTTCATACATGTTTTTTGTTACTGATACATACTTTAAAATTTTCGGAATTCTCGTATGTGCCACAGTAGAAACTTGACCTGACCCCATTATTTAGTTACTTCTTTTGAACCCACCTTCTGCGTCAGGTTATTTGTCAATGAGAAACTTTGCTGGGTAAGAGTATTTATTCTATTGCAGAGAACATTGTTTCAGTTGAAACCACTGTCCCCTCTCAAAGTGCTTGGTGAACAAACTACTGGGGATTAGTACTCCATAATAAACTAAAAGTAAATGACATTTACCACCACAACTCGAACAAAAATATATCTACGTCAGTTGAGAATTCTTTTTAAGAGGTTTTAGTTAATAAAAATTAAAAATTAATCATTAAATTATGACGTTATGAGACCCAACCTCCTGCATTTATATATATCCTCTAGGACTCTAGTGTAAGTAAATTCCTGCAGGCTGATAAGATATCAAATGTCCATCACTCAGTCAGTCACCAGTTGCCATCAACACTTACAGTCCGTCCTGTAAAACTTTTACTTCACAGGAGAACTGAGGGTAGGGGAGTGATTTTGCCCAAGGGTTGAGTCCGTTCAGCATTTTATGACATCTCTTTGCTTTGCTGAACGTTTGTCTGTGCAGAAAGTAGTTAAGATTAAGTAAACTTTTTACATCGTTTTTTTGCTTTTTGTTTCTCGAAAAGTGTTAATTTGTTTTCAAAAACAGAACGAACATAACTAAAAAGGGTTACACAACTCTGGTGGTGGTCCTAAGTTGTTGATAATTTAAGGAGCTGATGCGTAGCACAGGTGTTAATCCTTCAAAAAATGAGGTGTTGATGATTGTCGACAACAGTTAAAAACGGCAGTAAAACTTGCAAAACTTCTGGTGCCCCAAAAAGGTAATGCTCGTTTAAAATGCCCATTTACCTTACAAAACATCAAACCCTTCCCCCAACAATTTTGGTTCACAGTGTAATTCCTACTAATGGTTAAAGTTAATAAGAATTAATAAAAGTTTCACGAAGTATTGAGAAATAATGAGTTTCGAAAGAGTTGAAATTGTTCCCGTTTTAGAAAAGGGTGTTGGCAAAGGTTTTGGGGGCACACAATGAGATGAGTTTGTTCATGGTGACGCATTAGTTATGAGCAGGTGGACTTTTGGCACATACGCCCACTTAAAGACGGAATTTGTTGCAAAAGTTAGAATATTTGCAAATCTTCACCTGTTCACCAGGATTAAAATTAAAAATATATAGCACCAAAGCCGTGTCGCATGGAAAAAGACAAAAAAAATTGTATGTATCGTAAACAATAATATTGAATTAAGTCCATTTATAGGATGTTCAATACAAAGAGCTTGTAAGAAATTATCTGACGTTGGAAAAAATGTATTATTAATTAACTGTTCTTGTTTTCACATTGTTTATGGTAATTATTGCAATAACAAATACCAATGAAAAAATAGCTTAAAATTGAGATATACACCAATTTAATAGTTACCGACAGACAGACGACCACTTCTCTGTCTATCAGACTTTCCTCAACCAACTCCTTCAATGCAGTTTTGGCTTACGATCTCCAAATGAATAAAATGAAATTAAAGTTGTCCATCTGTCTGTCTGTTTGTCGACAATAAATGCTCGTAACAACCTGTTAAAATTCCCATTGCAGCCGCTGTAAGTTAAACAATACCACAATTATGCAATTAAATGCTGCAGACTTCTCCACTCAATTTGCTATCGTCAGGCAGTTACATATAGGGCACTCCGCTTATAAGTTATAACATATGATTTTGAAGCAAAAAATATGCTATGAGTTCGTAGCAAAAACTTTTTGACAAACAAACATTTGACAATGCATATCTTTAACATGACAGTTGATACATTTTATCGAAATGAAATTCAAACGCAATAATTTTATTGCCTTGTATTTGGCTGAAAATCGCAACCAGCTGTACGACACTTACGTGTGAACCTTATGTTTGGGTATCACATCATTACACGTTAGAATGATACAACAACGCCAGAATTGCTATGAAAGCTGAAGGATTTCGGAATTCAACGTAATCCATGACAAAGCGTTAATAGGTTTTAAATTTTGTACAAAATGTTCCGTTTGGGTCGGAGGCCAACTTCGCCCAGATAAACTATTCGTACGTGTGTAATTATAGTAGATTTAAATAGGTAGCATAAAATGTATTAAACAATCAGTATTTCACTAATTTTTAACGCTTTGTGGGGAAGGATTAGAAGGACTCTTTGAACATAGACTGAAATAGAAAAATATTAACAAGTAACAGCGAGACAGGCAGATGAACTTTCATTGCTCCAATGACTTGAAAGGTCCTAAAACGAATTTGCGCCAAACATATTTAGGTTCTTGGGTCTTAGGTATTTAGGATCATTCGATCTGTTACACTTCACTTGCAAAATGATAGACTGATCAACGCCAACCCAAACGGTTAAAGTTAGAATCATGAAATTTGGCGGGAAGGTATTCCTTGGGACGAATATAATAAGACGAAATTTTTCGATATACGTACTTTTAGGCATGCAGAGGGACAAAAGTGAAATATGCTATGGAATAGAAAAGGAATAAGGGCGGGGCCGACTATATAATACCCTACACCTCCCTAACAATGCGATAAGGGTCATTGCCATAATAATTTGGAATAATTGGTAAATGGGTAGAAACGTATTATCTAATTCTGAAACGATAACACTATGCAACAAATGAACACTTTTTGAAAAATACACGGACTTGACAGTATAGGTTCGATTCTACTATCAAAGGGTAGTATAACCCTATACTCGGTTCGGCGAAATTGGTGACCAATTTTTTTTATGGGCCTCCAAAGTTTCTGAAAATCAGTGGGGCCCCCGAAAAAGGTGTCATCAGCTTTTGACCAACAACTAATTCAGACTTGGTGATACCGCTTAACTATATTTGGCAATAATGTAGGTACGAATATGCTGAACAACGTTTCTTAAAATTTTTTTGCGAAAACAATTTTTTTCGGTACTTTTTTTTGAAAAAGTATAGGAAAAAAATATGTACCAAAAAAAAATATTTTTATTACATAACAGTGAAATACTTACATTTTTGGGGTACAGTGTGGTTTTTTGAGCTATTAAGGGTACCTAGACACGTTCATATTGTATTGATATATTAACAAGAGTTGTTCAGATTTACGTTGACTACAATTTTGCAACACATTGTTAGCGAAAAATGAAGAGCCCCTGAAAGTTATGCTGAAAAAAGAAAAAAAAAAAATATTTTTTTCCTATACTTTTTCAAAAAAAAGTACCGGAAAAAAATTGTTTTCGCAAAAAAATTTTAAGAAACTTTGTTCAGCATATTCTTAGCTACATTATTGCCAAATATAGTTAAGCGGTATCACCAAGCCTGAATTAGTTATTGGTCAAAAGCTGATGACACCTTTTTCGGGGGGCCCACTGATTTTCATAAACTTTGGAGGCCCATAAAAAAAAATTGGTCACCAATTTCGCCAAACCGAGTATAGGGTTATACTACCCTTTGATAGTAGAATCGAACCTATACTGTCATGTCCGTGTATTTTTTTCACTGTTGCACAGTGTAATCGCTAAATTAAGCAATATTCGTTCCTAAAGTGAGAAACATTTTTCTGGAAAATTTTAATGATCGGAAGTAAAATACAACTTCTATAGCGGTTTGATACCAAATCAGGAGGAACATATATATGGAGCTTTAATGTAAATCTGAACCGATCTTCCCTGAATACTTATTCATGTAAAAAGACCTCCTTCTGTCGAATTTCGTACTGATCGGATATAAAATACAGTCTCTACAGCGCTTACATGTCAAATCGGGGGTAACATATATATGGGAGCTATATCTAAATCTGAACCGATTTTCTCCAAATTTAATAGTGTTCATCCATATAATAAGAAACCTCTTTCTGCCGAATTTCATACTGATCGGATATAAAATAAAATTTTTACAGCGCTTACATGTCAAATCGGGGGTAACGTATATATGGGGGATATATCTAAATCTGAACCGATTTCTTCCAAATTTAATAGAGTTCATCCATATAATAAGAAACCTCTTTCTGCCGAATTTCATACTGATCGGATATAAAATAAAGTTTTTACAGCGCTTACATGTCAAATCGGGGCTATATCTAAATCTGAACCGATTTCTTCCAAATTTAATAGTGTTCATCCATATAATAAGAAACATCTTTCTGCCGAATTTCATACTGATCGGATATAAAATAAAGTTTTTACAGCGCTTACATGTCAAATCGGGGCTAACATATATATGGGGGCTATATCTAAATCTGAACCGATTTTAACCAAATTCAATAGGGATCGTCCTTGGGCCAAAAAAAAGATATGTGTAAAGTTTCGTCGAGATCGGACCATAATTGCGACCTGTACTTTGATTACAAGAATACATGCACAGATGGAGAGACGGACAGACGGACAGACAGGCGGACATAGCTAAATCAACTCAGAAAGTGATTCTAAGTCGATCGGTATAATAAACGATGGGTCTATTTCTTCTCCTTTTGAGTGTTACAAAAAAATGCACAAAGTTATAATACCCTGTACCACAGTGTGGTGTAGGGTATAAATAGGGGGACACTAAAAAAGGCATTACGAGTAGATATTTAAGTTTTAAATTTAGGTCCCCTATGTTATATAGGGGCAGAGTTACAGGGTCTCAAAGTTGGCCACCTCGTGTGAAGATAATATTTAAACACAATTTTTGTCGGATACACAAAATCTTTTCTTGAGTACATTCTTCTAACCGAGGTCCACAGAAAAATTATCTGGTATACATAATTACCAACTGAAAATTGAATTATTCATTTTTTCCAAACTTTTGTATATTTGACAAAAACTAATTTATGTAAAACATAAATTAAAATGCCAATATCTTTTCTCTCAGCGGGTATATGTCTATCTAGAAAACATAATTAGAAAGGACTCAGTATATATCCGGCTATAATAACGGGTGATCCAAGTAGAGATACTTTTTCAATAGCCTTTTTGTGACAGATCACGTGTGAGTCGTGTTATGCTGTCATGTTATTTTTGTTAAGTATTGTTTGGCATTTCATCATGGAAAGACTTACGCCTGAACAACGTATACAAATCGTTCAACTTTATTACGAAAATTCAAGTTCTGTGACGAATGTGTTTCGTGCACTTCGCTCAACTTATGGTTAACATAATCGGGCTACTGAGCGTTCTATTCGCAACACCATCACCCATCTTGAGACCCAGCATTCATTATTGGATAATATTCGACCGAATAGACCACGTCCAGCACGCAATGAAGAAAATGTAGCGGCCGTAGCTGAGAGTGTACACGAAGACCGTGGAGAGCCGATTCGGCGCCGTTCGCAGCAACTCGGACTGACGTATGGAACGACTTGGCGCATTTTACGTCGAGAACTTAAATTGAAAGAATACAAAATACAGCTTGTGCCAGAACTGAAGCCGCCCGACCTTCCCAAGCGACATCGCTTCGCTCTATGGGCTCTTGAAAAGTTCCAAGAAGATCCGACGTTTTCGAGTCAAATTTTATACAGCGACGAGGCCCATTTCTGGCTCAATGGGTATGTAAACAAGCAAAATTGCCGCATTTGGGACGAAGAGCAACCTGAAGAGATTCAAGAGCTGCCACTTCATTCAGAAAAAAACAACGGTTTGGTGTGGTTTGTGGGCCGGTGGAATCATCGGTCCATATTTCTTCAAAAATGATGCCGATGAGAACGTAACCGTCAATGGCGACCGTTATCGTGCCATGATTACCGACTATTTGATGCCTGAAATTAAAGCACGTGATCTCGGCGACATTGGGTTTCAACAAGACGGCGCCACTTCCCACACATCGCATCAATCAATGGATTTATTGAGAGAACACTTCGGTGAGCAGATAATTTCACGTTTTGGGCCAGTCGATTGGCCACCAAGATCGTGTGATATCACACCGTTAGACTTTTTCCTGTGGGGATATGTAAAGTCTAAAGTTTATGCGGACAAACCCGCTTCGATTCAGGCCTTGGAGCAAAATATTACGCGAGTCATTCGCAAGTTACCAGTCGAAATGCTCGAACGAGTCATCGAAAATTGGACTCAAGGGATGGACCATTTGAGACGTAGCCGCGGCCAACATTTGATAGACATAATCTTCAAAAAATAAATGCCAAAGAATGTTCTTTCAAATGATAACAAACATTCCCCATTCAATTTGAATTTTCTGTGTTTTATTCTTAAAAAAAGTATGGAACCTCGAAATGGATCACGCTATAAATGGGTAGTTCTTTCTCAAGTGTCACAGCTCAAAAATTAGATCTTTCTCAAATTTTCAGAAAATATTATTCTAGATTGTGGGAGAAATGACCCACAATTAAAAAAAAAAAATTGGTGGCAGGGCGCGAGATGAAAGTTTAGAAAAATTGATTTTTTTCTCTGCAATTGTTTTTTTAAGTTAATTTTAATGCTACAAATCATCTTCTTCATCTTTATTTGCCAATTCGATTTTCGAATTTTAGCGACCAATACAATTAGTTTTGTGAATTTTATAGATTTTTCAGCAACTCCGCAAAAGCATCTCTATCTCTCGCTTCGCTCAGAAGTCTCCTCACATCTCTGATACCTGTCCATAATTGGATATTGTTAAGCCACGGTGTTTACAAATCATAAGAAATTGAAAATAGAAAATATTGTTTCTTAAAGGACTTTCCGTGCACTTTTCATAAAAAATATAAATTTTATCTTAAACAATTTATTTCGGTTACTTTTCGCGGAAATAGAAACATAAATTGCGATATCTCAGAATCGAAAAATTTTTTTTTCTTAAATTTTTTATATGAAATTTTCCATTCGTACTCTAACGATGGTGTACATTTTGAAGTGGATGTCACTTTGGTTTATAAGTTACATTATAATAACTGAAAGTCTTCACCAAATGAGAAAGAAAAAATATTTGAAAAAAAATTACAAGCAAATTATAGTAAAAAACACATAAAAATAGTAAACAGACATACGAAAAGTGACCGAAATAAATTGTTTAAGATAAAATTAAACAATAAAATTATCTTCAAAAAACCATTACAGAGGAAAAAATAATCTGAAATTTGACCTGCCCCCTGCCTCAAATTTTCATTTAATTTTTTTATACTGTGTGTCATTACTCCCACAAACTATGGCAACATTTTCTTAGAATTTAAGAAAGGTATAATTTTACCTGTTACACTTGAGAAAGAACTACCCATATCGGAAAAAATTAAAAAAAAATTCAAACGCAGAAATAAGTCGATAACATATTTAAAAAAATAATATATTTTACTTACTTTTTTATAATTTTTACGTTTTGATACCAGAAGTCGAGGCCAATTTTAACATCATTATATTTATAATGAAAAATCCCACATTTCTTAAAATAAATTCGAAAATCCCCTAAAACTAATTTCTTTAGTTTTTCCCAAAAAAAAAAAAGTCGGGCTCAAAATTCCTTTGGCGATTTACCATGTAACACATTACTACACATTACTATGGTAATGGTTTATATATTGTAGCTTTGCGACTGTCGAAAATGTGGCCAAATTTTGAAAATTTGGTATATATTTTGTAGGAAGTTTTTTATAACTAATATAAATATGTTTTTTTTTTTTCAAAATTTCCTTTATATCTCAAAAATACAACAATATATAAAATACAATACTTATTTTTTAAAAATATAAATTGATATGGCCATAAATTTTCTCTCAGGGGGAGCATCTGACCGAAATATTTTGTAGTTTGTAGGTCTTGACATTAGAAATCGAAAGCAATTCGCGAATCATTAAATTTGCATAAGTCAATCCCACTATTCCCAAAACAATTTTGAAAGCCCCCAAAAATGATATTTTTTGGGTTTTCCAGGCTCCAAATTCCATTTGCCGATCAACGCGCAACACCTTGGCACATATAAACTAGTAAGGAAAGGCTAAATTCAAGCGGTGCGTACCATATGATACCCTACACCACTATAGTAAGATTGGATAACAATGAAATATCCAATGTATGCTTCAACTAAAATTTGTTTACACATTTTACGACGTACAGTACGTCTCTACCTCTGTAGTCAAATCGGCCGAAACGTGTACGCTATATCTAAATCTGAACCGATTTTCTTCAAATTGAGCAATGTTGGTCCGTGGATCAAAAACTCTACCACGCTAAACTTCCTGGGCTACTCAAAAAATTCCTTACAATTTTGCTACTCTTTCTTGAGTATATTTTGTTAGTCAAGTTTCTGCGACACATTTACGCATTATGTAAATACCGAAAATTAACAATCTTGGCATGAAATTATAGCTTTAGACATTGTCGATCTTTGTACGTAAAAAATTTGATAAATATGGTATAATATTTACATCAAAAGACATATATTAATAACCCCTTTTTTAAATGAATTACGTGCTGTCCGGAACATGCCGTGCGAAATTCAACAAAAATCTAAATATCTCAAAAATTTTGCATTTTTATAGTAAATGGTAAATACATACTTAAGAAGCATTTCCTCTAGTAATGCAAGCACAAAGTAAGGCATTATTTAATACGAAGTTTCGTTGAAATTTTTAAATCCCTCAATATACCTCAAGAATAGTGTTTTTTCGTGCCGTCCGTCACGCCGTCGATTTGTCGATTTTAAGGCAAACTAAAAAAGTTTTCAAAGTTCTATAAATTCCGTGTTATTAAGCTCGACAGACTTTACAAATTAGCTACTAACAATAATCTTCGTAAGATCAATATCAGGGAAGTTATGGGGAATATCTAAATCTAAACTGATTTCAACCAATTTCAACAGGGTTCTTTACAGAAGCGAAAAACCCCTAATTGCAAAATTTCAGCACGATCGGAGTGAAATTGCGACCTGTACTCAACAAACAACATAAGATGGAAAAACGGACAGACATGGTTAAATCGACTTAGCTGTAGTATTTCTACGAGGTATGTTCAAATTTTTAATTTCCGCGGGCTACGTGTATTTGATTTTTGATATTTTTGTAGCGTTATGTTGGTACTCATGTCCCTTACTTATGCTGACAAGGTCGGCCATTTTGAATGTTTGGTTAGTTTTTGACAGCTGTTGTGCTTGGATGTGTTTTAACTTGTCTTCGATTTTTATCTATTTCAGAAAATGGATCAAAGAATCTGCATCACATTTTGTGTGAAAAACAAAATAAAGTGCGCTGATGCATTCCGAATGTTGACTGCGGCATATGGTGAAGCTACCATGGACCAAAGCAACGTTTATCGGTGGTACAAAATGTTCTTAGAGGGCCGAGAAGATGCGAAGGACGAACAGCGCACAGTGCGAGGAATTCCAAAAAAGGGAAATAATTCTGCATTTCTTAACCAGACATACGATAGCGACCAAAATTGGCATGTTTATAGAAGAGGTATTAGAGAAGTTAGGTTTTGAGTTTGGGCCCCCTATGGTATACAGGGGCGGAGCTGCAGGGCCCCAAAGTTGGCCACTTCGGTTGAACAAAATGTTTAAGCGCGTGTAACTTTCGTATCTTCCGGCCGATTCATAAAATCTTTTTTTGTGTGTATTATAATAACCGAGGCCTACAAAACGCTTTTCGCACATAACAGTTATCTTGTATACTTACTTACTGAGATATATTACTGAGATATGATACTTACCAAGATATCTGCATTTGAAAATTTATTTTTATATTTTTTGCAGAATTTGCACCAATTTTATCCACTTAAGCATATCTGGATTGGCAATAAAATTTCCTATATGATGAAAAAAAAAATTGGTTCGATATAACCTACAGGACAAAAGTTATGGCCCCTTGAAAAAAAATCGATTTTTTTTCATTTTTTTAGGGAAAAAGTTTATTTCGTATTTTTGAGTTTTAGGAGAAGTTAGTTAAAAAATGTATAACATATTTACTATCGTATTAAAGGAAACTTTCCAAAGTATGCTCTCAAAGAAAGAACGGGTCAAAAATATTTACTGGTATTGTTACCAAGCTTCTCCAATTTACACAATTTTGTAGACAAATTTCAAAAGTAAGCCACATTTTCTCCCGTCGCAAAGCTAAAATGTTAAAACTTTTAGCATATTTATGTGTGGTAAGGTGTTGTAAGTTGAACTACAAAGGGAATCTGAAACCTCGCTTTTAGTATAGTAGATATAGGGGAAAATCCACAAAATCCCATTTTTGGGGATTTTCAAAATTATTTTGAGAATTGTGGGATCGACTTTTGGAAATATAATGATTCGTGAATTACATTCGATTTGTTATGTCAGAACCTACAAACTACAAAATATTTCATTGAATAATTTTCATTTTTAAAAATTGTATGTCGTTTTTACATTTCTGTCTGCATTTGAAAAGTGAATATTTCACTTTTTTCCTGATCTTGTCGTAGCATTTGCTTAATATCAGTGCAGAATATGAACCGATTTCTCTCACATCAATTTCTCTAAATTGACAACAAAATTTTCTGGGTGATGCAAACCTATACAAAAGTTATGGCCACATCAATTTACACTTTCAAACTATAGATAATTTTTTGTATTTATTGCGAAAATTTATATGTAGTATTTTGGAGATACAGAGGAATTTATAAAAAGAAAGTATAACATATTTATATTTGTCTTAAAGGAATCTTCCTGGAGAATATTTTCGAGAAAAGAACGAGACAACAATTTGTATTAATAGTGTTGCCACGCTTCTCCAAATTGCACCATTTTTTACGAAAATTTCAAAGCTAGGCCACATTTTCGGCAATCGCAAAGCTTGGATATGAAAACCTTTACCATTTTTATTTGTAGTAATCTGTTATACGATACACTGCAAAAGGATTTTTGAGCCCGGCTTTTAGTAAAACAGATTTTGGAAAAAAATCCCTTTGGTGGGGAATTTCGAATTTATTTTGGGAATTGTGGGATTTACGTCCACAAATATAATGATGTTAGAATTAGCCTCGATTTCTGGTGTCAAGGCGTACAAATTACAAAAAAAAATAATTGAGATATCTTAATTTTTAAAGATTCAATGGAAATATAAAATTTCCTTTGTTGTTTATTTTTTCCCGATCCTTTCCTACGAATCGCTATATATTAGATCCTGTTATATGCCGATTCTTTTCTCAATATATTTTCTGGATAGAAAACAAAATTTACTATTTGGTGCCAATATATTGCAATTTGGTATACCCACTGAGACAAAAGTTATGGCCATTTGAATTTATGAGCGATTTTTTTTAAATATGAATTCAAGGGGCCTGTTGGTTATATCGAACCAATTTTTTTTTTCATCATATAGGAAATTTTATTGCCAATCCAGATATGGATAAAATTGGTGCATATTCTGCTTCGAAAAAATTAAAAATTCAATTTTCAAATGCAGATATCTCGGTAAGTATACATGATAACTGTTAGGTGCAAAAAGCCTTTTGTACACGCGCTTAAACATTTTGTTCAACCGAGGTGGCCAACTTTGAGGCCCTGCAGCTCCGCCCCTGTATACCACGGGGGCCCAAACTCAAAACTTAACTTCTCTAATACCTCTTCTACAAACATGTCAAGTATGTCTGGTTAAGAAACGGCAGAATTATTTCCCTTTTTTTGGAATTCCTCCCACTGTGCAGCGTGCCGGACGCCCGAGCTCACAGTTTTCTTTGAGTGCTGGGGCGTGGTGCATTATGAGTTCTAGCCACAGGGTAGTACGGTCAATAAAGAATATTACCTGCAAGTTATGCGCAAATTGCGCGAAGCAATCCGCCAAAAACGCCCGGATTTGTGGAAGAACAAAAACTGGCTTTTGCTCCATGATAACGCCCCTGCACACACATCGAATATTTGGCCAAAAACAACACAGTAATGGTGCCGCAGCCACCGTATTCCCCTGACCTAGCCCCCTGTGACTATTTTTTGTCCACAAAACTGAAAAGGCCCATGAAAGGACGACGCTACGCCACGATTGAGGAGATAAAGACGGCATCGAAGGAGGAGCTGAACAAGATCACAAAAAATGATTATTTGAAGTGCTTCGAGGATTGGAAAAAAACTTTGGCAGAAGTGTATTATATCCGAGGGGAATTACTGTGAAGGGGACAAAATAGATATTCATGAATAAATAAATACTTTTTGAAAAATACAAAATTCGCAAATTTTTTTTGACATACTACGTATGTTGTTATTAACTTGTTGGATGTTCTTAATAATTGAGCTCGAGGTCAAAGGGATTTGTTTGTTAAATTTTATTTATTTTTTCCAATATTTCGATCCTCGTTGTGGATCATCTTCAGGAAAAAGAAAATTAAATAAACAAAAACTTAAAATACACGACTGCATGTCGACCTTCCTTCATCTCATCTGGTTTGACACTGTATGTGTTACAAACATATGCTATGAAACAAACTTTTAATACCATGTACCACAGAGTGGCGTAGGTTATAAATACGAGTAGCATACGTTTTAATATTTTAGCTTTGCAATATGTTTTGTTTTTTTATTTGTGCTAACAAATAAGAAAGTTCAGTCAGGTAAACCGACTTACGAATCTCCTCATCTTCACTCCCAAGAAATATTCGTAAATTTATTTATTTTTTGTTTTAATTAAATTATTATCAATTTAAATTGCATTACTATAATCAATTTGTGTGGGAGGTACCAATAGGGGCGTGCCAACGACGTTCATTTTTCACTGGACTGTAGGTACTATAAAAGCATTAGACTGTACAAAATTTCAAGTATTTGTATGCACTGGTAAAGTTATAAGCTGATAACTTTTTGTGCAGAATGGTCCATTTGTGTGGGACGTCCCAAAAGGCGTTCTTAAAAGCTTATAATTCGGCACTCTTAAAGCTTATAATTCGGCACAGTGTAATGTATTTAAAGTATTTAGTGTTCAGCAGAAAATAAGTGTTTTTGATAAATCCCTTCTGGTACCTCCCACACAAATTGACACATTAATTCGTGTAATATTCCATAGAACATTACTCACAAAGTGGGGGTATACCTTAGTCGGTTTACCCGACTGAAACTTTCTTACTTGTTAAATTCCTTCCACTGTACAACGTCTGAATATACAGAAGATTCGGCCGGTACCAATGTTCCAAATATAGATAACTTTGTGTATAAAACGGGTAGGTTCCGATGAGGCGCAAGTTGGGCCATGTTAATACTAGGGCCTTTGTAAGCTGGTGACTCCGGCTGCAACCCTAACTCATCCTGACCTTTCGTTGCTGGAACAAAAAGCAAATATGGGTTGATTGTTAATAAAACATTCAATTCAACATCGTTTCAACAGCATTTTACAACATTTTCAAAAAAATATATATCTTGTATAACTTGTACGAATTTCATACGAAAACTGAACATTCTAAAAACGTGTGTAGAACCTCCCATATGTAACACATAATATGTAAATGTATACACGCCCTGTATCTGGAAGCTACGACTGAGTTTGTTAGTATTTGTATAGGCAACCGATTCCGTTTACGTGTTCGTGTGTTTGCAGAACTCTTTGATCCTTCATCCTGTTGTTCTGTATGTGCGTATATATGCTTTGCATTAGTATTGTTGCATAGCATTAACAAATAATGGAAGTGGCGTAACGATATGTTCCTGAACTTTTGCATATTTATGTATGTACTGTACTATATGAATAGCGTTAGTCTGGTTACAGGATTTTTGGTTTAGTCCTTCGAAATCGTTTCTTTTTTGTTGTTCATTATTTAAACGATGCATTGTTATTGTTTTCATTGTGCGAATGGTTGATATTTTTACATAATTTGCATTGTACAATTGCCATAAAGTGCTTGAGGTTGTTAGTGTTCATAGGGTATTCATTTATAGAAATGTGGAATGTGTATTGTTTGAGCAAACTTTTGTTTGAATGGGTATGTGTGCATTGCAAAATGTATTATGAAATCTCGTTTTGGAAAAGTTAAACCAATTTTTTCCAATTATTTGCAGACAGCAGACTTTTGTGTTCTATTATGCCATATCAAAGTGAGTGGCAAATTAATCAATAATTAATATACCAGATTTACTTTACTTGACTTTGTCTATATTATATATGTTAAATTAATTTTCTCACTGGATCATGGCTGGTAAGGTATATTGGCTATCAATAGTATTTGGAATCTATATATATAAAAGAGAGTGTCTGTTTGTGGGTTTGTTTGTTTGTTTGTTCCGTCTAAACGGCTAGACCGATCATCTTGAAATTTTCACAGAATGTACATGTGTAGGGGGTGCTGAAAATAGGGTACTTGAATTTTCGATATATCAAGTGGGCGTGGACCCGCCCATATGGGTCCAATTTTGATATTGAGAAAATTTTTTAGCTAGTGTGCTGAAATTTTGTGTGTATGCATTTAGTGGCAGATTATGTGAATTTTCCAAAAATGGGCGGAATCAGACCAATGGGTCTGATTGTGGCCCCGCCCATATAAGCCAAATTTTGAAATTGAAATATTTTGCACAATTTGTTAGCGAGAGTGCTGGAGTTTTGTGTATATGTATATGGTGGCAGTCCACGTGATTGCTCCAAAAATGGGCGGGATCGACCCAATGGGCGTGGCCCCGCCCACATAGGCCAAATTTTGAAATTTTGATATCTTGCACAATTTGTTACCGAGAGACGTGGACCTACATGATTGGCGACCTACATGATTGGTCGAAAAATGGGCGGGTTCGGACCAATAGGCGTGGCCCCGCCCATATAAGCCAAATTTTGAAATTGAGATATTTTGCACAATTTGATAGCGAGAGTGCTGGAATTTTGTGTATATGTATATGGTGGCAGTCTGCGTGATTGGTCTATAAATGAGCGGGATCGGACCAATGGGCGTGGCCCCGCCCATATAATCCAAATTTCGAAATTTTGATATCTTGCACAATATGTTAGCGAGAGTGCTGCAATGTTGTGTATATGTATCTGGTGGCATTCTACGTAATTGGTCAGAATATGGGCGGGATCGGACCAATGGGCGTGGCTCCGCCCTTATAAGCGAAATTTCGAAATTGATATATCTTGCACAATTTTTTATCTAGAGTGCTGTAATGTTGTACATATGTATCTGGTGGCAGTCCACGTGATTGGTCCAAAAATTGGCGGGATCTGACCAATGGGCCTGCCACCGCCCATATAAGCCAAATTTTGAAATTGAATTATCTTGCTCATTTTGTTAGCGAGAGTGTTGAAATTTTGCGTATATGTATCTGATCGCAGTCTACGTGATTGGCTTACAAATGGGCGGAATAGGACCAGTGGGCGTGGCCCTGCCCATATTTTGATATATCTTGCAAGTATTATATAGGAAATACATGAACAAAAATGCTCGGTATGCGATAATTACAGCTGCTCACTCCAATACAATCGCAATATGATAATGTGATGCATGACCAATGAAACAGGAATTTGGAAATTTTATAAGTATACATTTCTATTTTCTGGACTTTCCACTGAATTCGGTATTTTTTCATTCAGTGAATTTATTACTAATACCAGTAAGGAAAGGCAGAAAGTCGGGCGGGGCCGACTATATAATACCCTACACCTCCCTAACAATGCGATAAGGGTCATTGCGATAATAATTTGGAATAATTGGTAAATGTATTTTGAACCGATAATCGCTAAATTAAGCAATATTCGTTCCTAAATTGAGAAACATTTTTCTGGAGAACTTTGTAATGATCGGAAGTAAAGTACAACTTCTATAGCGCTTTGTAACCAAATCTCGAGGAACATATATATGGAGGTTATATATAAATCTGAATCGACTTTCCTTGAATACTCATTCATGTATAATAGAAACCTGTTTCTGTCGAATTTCCTACTGATCGGATATAAAACACAGTCTCTTACATGTCAAATTGGGGGTAACATATATATGGGGGCTATATCTAAATCTGAACCGATTTTCTGCGAATTTGGCAGTATTCCTTCATGTAATAAAAAACCTCTTTCTGCCGAATTTCGTACTGATGGGATATAAAATACAGTTTCTACAGCGCTTACATGCACTGAAAAAAAAAATAGTAATAAAACTAATGATGACACATTCTTATATTAAGTATGCTACCTCGGCATCAATTCAATGACAATTTTCATTAAAATAATGAAAATTTACAAGTTTTTTACGAAATTTTCCTTAATATAAAGTTTTTTGAATTAGAATTAATGTCTATCTAATCATTAGTTTTGTGTACGCGCTTCTTTAAATGTACGCATTTAAATTAAAGAAAAAAATCAGTATTTTTGTGACAATTCGCATTATTTTAAGTAATATTTCAATACTTTTAAGGATTTTCTACATTAACACTACGACGTAGACATGTCATAGTTTTAATGCCGAATCGGACTTAATTAACAGTATGAGATATTTGAGTAATAAATTTAAGGCTATGCTCCTCTTAAAGGAAAGGCTGTCTTGGTAATAAATTTTATGACTATTGTCATTATTTTTAAGAATACATACGAGAGAATTATACAATCTCTCCCTTCCTCTCGCGCTCGGAGAATCAGTTTTGTTTGGTAATGTGTGAATCAATAATTGCTATGGAATGCTAGAAGAGAAAATAGAGAACAGTTTGTTCGTTTTCTTTTAAATCGTCAGTTATTTACAAGCGATGGAAGGAAACGGTTGTCTGTTTTCGGGACGCGGATTATGAAAAAATTTGATTGCTGTGAATATGTAAGTATACGTGCATACATACGTGCATATTGCACCGAAAATAATTTTAATATGGGCTGTTAACAGTTATTTTTGCTAAAGCATAGCAACAACAACAAATGAAACCGTCGTGTACATATGTGTATGCATATGGTTATGCCGTCGGCGTCACCATCGATCTCTGTGATAAGGGAGTGCGTGTGTCATAGTTATTTTTGCTGTATGTTATTTATGGCGATGTACATGCGTTTTTGAAGGAGATCTTGTTTGTAAGTCCTGTGAAGAGATTTGTGCCAAATGGATGACAAAAATGTGAGTAATAGATTTTGTAATACTGAAAGAGACAATGGGAAAATGTTTAGGTACGTGAAGAATAATATTATTATCCTGAAATAAACATCTTATTGGCAATTACAAAATTAAGAAAACACATTTTAATTGAAAGTATTTATTTATTAAAAATACCAGCGCATAATGCAGAAATGTAAAATTATTTGTGAAAGAAATTGATTATTAATAATATGTTATACATAATACATAATTTTTTTAGTAAAACAATTTTAGAATGGGTCTTTTGTGAGAAGAGTGGCAAATTTTACAAAATATTTCAACGTAAGTATTATGTATATATGAACGGTTGAAATATTTCTCTTAGTTTTCCAATTGTGATATGATAAAATGTATTTGCATTTTTTTTGTTTATAGATAATTTTATTTGATTTATTTTCAGAAAAAATTTAATTATTTTAATTTTAGATCACGCAATATTTGAAGATAAATGTGATGGATATATGAAAAATGCAGTGCTGAAAGCCATTTATAACTTGCAAAAAATAAGTGAGCATACACCTACATTGGAATGTTTGAATTGAAAGGAAATATATTTGGAAACAATATTTGTAAGTATTATGTATTTCTGAACAAATATATTTTATTTGAAAATCAAGAAATTTAATTTGGAACGCATATATTAATGTATTAGAATAAAATATATTTGCGAACTGACGTTCACATATAAAATACGTGTTTTCACACAAACAAAGTTATTGTTAAAAAGTTTTCAAAATATAATTTATTTAAAAAGATTTTTCCTTTTTGTAATTATACCCTACACCACACTATGGTACAGGGTATTATAAGTTTGTTTCACGGCAGATGTTTGTAACACAGCTAGACCCACCTTAAAGTATACCGATCGACTCAGAATCACTAGCTGAGTCGATTTATTTTGTATTTTACATCCAATCGTTTTGAAATTTAGAAGATTTATAAGATTTAGCTATAGCTCCAATATATATGTTTCATCCGATTTTGCTCTTTAGTCCTGTAGAAGCTGTATTTTACATCCAACCTACCAACACTACCGAATTTGAAGAAAATCGGTTAAGATTTAGCTATAGCTCCCATATATATGTTTCGTCCGATTTGGCCATTTAGTCCTATAAAAGCTGTATTTTACTTCCAATCATTTTGAAATTTAGAATGGTGGAGTTTCTTGATCTATGATCCAACACTGCCGAATTTGAAGAAAATCGGTTAAGATTTAGCTATAGCTCCCATATATATGTTTCCTCCGATTTGGCCCTTTAGTCCTATAAAAGCTGTATTTTACATCCAATCGTTTTGAAATTTAGAATGGTAGAGTTTCTTGATCCATGAACCAACACTACCGAATTTGAAGAAAATCGGCTCAGATTTAGCTATAGTTCCCATATATATGTTTCGTCCGATTTGGCCCTTTAGTTCTATAGAATCTATATTTTACATCCAATCGTTTTGAAATTTAGAATGGTAGAGTTCCTTGATTCATGAACCAACATTGTCGAATTTGAAGAAAATCGGTAAAGATTTAGCTATAGCTCCCATATATATGTTTCATCCGATTTGGCTCTTTAGATCCAATAGTTTTTATACCCTACACCACACTGTGGTACAGGGTATTATTTAAGTATAAAATGTCCCAAAAGTAAATTTATGTAAACAATTTATACATGAATTACAAAATTTATATATCAGAGTTATTCAATATTACGAGAGTGGTGTAGGGTATTATATAGTCGGCACCGCCCGACTTTAGCCTTTCCTTACTGGTTTTAGTTTAAATGTTTCCTTGATTTCGTATTCATAATTGCTTCATAAGTACTTCATAATTAAACCTGCTGTTAGATTAGGCCCATTTGGTCCAATTTTTTGTATCGTTTCCTTTATAAACGGTAATATATGTATGTATATATATTGCCTTATAATTTTGTCCAAGGGATATTTTTGCTTTACTAAAATCAAAATAATAAGCATTTTTGCGCAAAAATAATTGTAAATTAGCTGCTTTCTTTTCACGATGTATTGAATAAAAATAAATATAAAATATTGCCTCCATATTCATTTTATATGAAAAATGTAATGTTGACCAAATGGACTCTTAATCTAGAATTCGTACAGATTTGCTAATCTAACACCAGGGTTAAGAATGTCATAAGCAGCATTAGCTTTTGTTTTACAGAAGTAATTTTTAATAAGTTTTTGTAGTTTTGTTTGCTAACAAAACTTAAGATTTTAAAATCTAAGTCACGATTGATTTTTTTGAGAAAATTATTTTTGATAACTCAATTTATATGAAAAATGTCACTTTCGCCACTTTCAAAACAATCAGTTTCTATTATTAATAATATCTTACATAAATATTTTTTTAAACTTTTAGTACAGCAAATTTTGTATGGATCTATTATGAGAATTTGTGTCGTAGAAGAGTGACTAAATATTTCAGTGTAAGTAAGAATATTCCAAAGATTTTAATGTATCTCTTATCTTTCAACATTTTGTGACAGTTATATGATAAAAATTTATTTTAATACTTTATTGTATATAAATCATTCTGTTTGATTTCTATTCAAATTATTTTTATTTTAGTTCGCGCAATTGAACTTTATTTGGATATATGAAAAATGCAGTGGGGAATTAAAAATTACAATTTGCAGGAAATGAGTGAGCATCCAAACTATATGATATAATAATATAATATTTGTTTTATATAATTTCTATTTAAAATCCAGCCAAATTCTAGGTTAAAAATCAATAAAGTCGGTTCCGACAAAAATTGGAAAACAAATAGAGAAACGAATCCCGCTATAGAATCGATACATAACAATACAATATTCGAATAAAAGTCTAACTTCATAGTGTGTTGGCCGATTTGTCTTTATACAATTACATATTGTTTTAAATTATAAAATGTTCAAGGTTATCCGTAATATGTATTATATTATTTTTGTATTTTCCAATATAAAATATAACAAATAAAATATTTATTTAGAAAGATAAAGTGTTGTGTTATTGAATTTTCTATGAATAGTAAATGATTTCAAAGAAAATGATTCATTTAAAGGAGTAACATTATAATCAATATAATGTAACGAACTTTCCATACATATTTAAAAAAAACTGTATTTAAATTCATGTATGCCTTTAATTAATTGCCAGTATATTCTTATATCAAGGACAAACATTTTTAATTTTATAACGATAATGTTTTAAATTATATGATATTTTACTAAAAATAAGCACGCGGCATACTTAAATGTACGCAAAAATGTGCTTATTTAAAGACCAAACATAATTAGTTTTATTACCCAAAATTCTTAATTCTATGAAATGCATCCTCAAAACAAGTACTATTCACGTCTTTAAATTTACTATAAAACCTTCTTATTTTTATAGCGATTGTCTTTGGCTCGAAATCATTGCCGAAATCTTAAACTTTACGAAAAATTCATTGATTTTCAGTACGCTTTTTTTTTAGTGTGTCAAATCGGGGGTAACATATATATGGGGGCTATATCTAAATCTGAACCGATTTTCTCCGAATTTGGCAGTATTCCTTCATGTAATAACAAACCTCTTTCTGCCCAATTTCGTACTGATCGGATATAAAATACAGTTTCTACAGCGCTAATTTTGACATGGTCGATATATAGTCGATATATGTATATAAAAGAGAGTGTATGTTTGTGGGTTTGTATTTTTGTTTGTTCCGTATAGACGTCTAAACGGCTAGACCGATCATCTTGAAATTTTCACAGAATGTACATGTGAAGGGGGTGCTGAAAATAGGGTACTTGAATTTTCGATATATCAAGTGGGCGTGGACCCGCCCATATGGGTCCAATTTTGATATTGAGAACATTTTTTAGCTAGAGTGCTGAAATTTTTTGTGTATGCATTTACTGGCAGATTATGTGAATTTTCCAAAAATGGGCGGAGTCCGACCAATGGGCATGGCCCCGCCCATATAAGCCAAATTTTGAAATTGATATATCTTGCACAATTTGTTAGCTAGAGTGCTGTAATGTTGTACATATGTATCTGGTGGCAGTCCACGTGATTGGTCCAAAAATGGGCCGGATCGGATCAATGGGCGTGGCACCGCCAATATAAGCCAAATTTTAAAAATGTGATATCTTGCACAATTTGTTATCGAGAGAGCTGGAATTTTGTGCATATATATCCGTTGGCGATCTACGCGATTGGTCCAAAAATGGGCGGGATAGGACCAATGGGCGTGGCCCCGCCCATATAAGCCAAATTTTGAAATTTAGATATTTTGCACAATTTGTTAGCGAGAGTGCTGTAATTTTGTGTATATGTGTCTGGTGGAAGCCTACGTGATTGGTCTAAAAATGAGCGGGATCTGGCCAAAGGGCGTGGCCCCGCCCATATAACCCAAAATTGAGCTATCTTGCACAATTTATTAGCGAGAATGCTGTAATTTTGTGTATATGTATCTGGTGGCAGTCTACGTGATTTGTTAAAAAATGGGAGGGATCAGACTAATGGGCGTGGCCCCGTCCATGTAAGCCACATTTTGGAATTGAGATATCTTACACAATTTGTTAGCGAGAGTGTTGTTATTTTATGTATACGTATTTGGTGGCAGGATTTGTGATTGGTTCAAAAATTGACGGGATCGGAGAAGCTGTCTAGCTTCTGAAAATACCCATCGACCGCAACCTTCGCCTCTTCATTGATGGCAAATGTTTTTCCGTCGAGCAATTTTTTCAATTTTGCAACCAAAAAAATCCGATAATGCTATATCTGGCGAATAAGGTGCGTGCTGATGCAATTGGAAATTTAATTCCTTGATTTTGGCCATCGCAATAGTGGATGTGTGAACTGGTGCATTGTCCTCATTGTGAGCAAACGGCACCCACCTTGCGCACAGATTTCTCATAATCAAATCTTCGCGTCAATATGCTTCAGCTAGCTCACGAACCTTTAACCGACGGCCATCCAATACCATTTTGTGGATTTTTTTAACCATTTCTGGCGTTGAATAGCTCGGTTTTAATATTGGTTACACTGAGACCTTTCAAATGAAAGTGTTGTAATATATTGACCAATTTTTTCCACGTTTACAAATTCGCTGAGATCGTTTACTTTTGTGCTCAAAAAAAACTAAACAACGTGGCGCCTTGAAACTTAAAACATATGTTTTGGAAGGTTGCAACATATCACAAAAGGTTGCCACATATTTTCGAGTCAAGTCAACGAGGCAACATTTTTTCCCGAAATGAAATCGCCATTAGATTCCTTCATGTATTTTAATCATTTGCCTTAAAATTGTCATTCTCTGTCTTCAGCTAATGGTTCCATGTGTGCTTTTATACGAGTATATGTAGCAAGCAAACCGCAGCCTTCTTCAATATCCCTTAATTTATATAAATCCGAAAGAGTGGCCATAACCCACACCTGGTTCTCGCCCAGTCGTCTGGCAAACGACTTGAAGTGACTGTGGACATCAGTGCAATCCAAGCAAAATATCCATACAAATCCTTTGAGTATGTGTGTCCTTACTATTTTGGTTTAGAAATGACCGAAACGTGTACGACCAGTGACTCAGTGAGTACTTGTGCCGAAAGACTGAAGATGGTCATAAAAACTCATAAAAACGAAATGCTTGAAAAGTCCTTTAGGACTTGGGAGCTGCAAGCACTCCTCTTAATAATGTTGAGGGCAACTTGAGGGTATCATCCGAGTGTTTGTGTGTGAGTGAGTGTTTGCCTCGTGTGTGTGGCTTAGTATTCATATATAATTTCACTTTTATGTTACAGAGATTTATGGTACAACTCATAGTTTCATAATATGGGCAAAAGCTTAAGCCATAAAGATGAAACCTACACCACTTAATGTCAGTGAGTGAATGTGTGTGTGTGTGTGTGTAAATAAATATGAACTAACCGAGGGTTTGTTTGTTTGTGTTGGCACAACATTTTGAAAAGTATAAGCCTTTATTTATATGACGTTGCCAAATAGTAACCCAGTAAAAATAATTTCGGTGGTATAGATCTATAGGAATTATTTTACATTTTTACACCACTAAAATGTAAGCGAATGATTAAACTGGTTAAAAAACTTTTGGATGTCGTTTATTGCAAACATAGGTCTTTGTCTCAAACGCATAGTGAATGAAAACGTTCATAGTAAACGTAGTTTCTGTTGCTGTACACTAACATTCTTACGTTCAAAAATTTCCATAATTGACGTTTACGGTAAACGAGAAACGTTTATGGAAACCCAAAGTATTTAAACATGATTGAACATTATAAAGAGAGTTGGGAGAACAAAGAGTATAATGTTCTCATTTTTTATGTGTTGGCATAATATTTCTGCAGACGATGGTGGAGATTTTTCTATGCATCCCTCCCTTGCGACGAACATAGACCTGAAACGAATTTCGTATATAAAATTTTTCGTTTGAGTAACAAATTTTTTCTTTGCGTGTAGTCATTGCAAAGATTATGTTAAGCTCCGAATGGAAACAAATGTAGACGATTACTACAGAAGTTATTCGGAAGTTGTGTAGAGTAGAGTAGAGTAGAGTAGAGTAGAGTAGAGTAGAGTAGAGTAGAGTAGAGTAGAGTAGAGTAGAGTAGAGTAGAGTAGAGTAGAGTAGAGTAGAGTAGAGTAGAGTAGAATAGAGTAGAGTAGAGTAGAGTAGAGTAGAGTAGAGTAGAGTAGAGTAGAGTAGAGTAGAGTAGAGTAGAGTAGAGTAGAGTAGAGTAGAGTAGAGTAGAGTAGAGTAGAGTAGAGTAGAGTAGAGTAGAGTAGAGTAGAGTAGAGTAGAGTAGAGTAGAGTAGAGTAGAGTAGAGTAGAGTAGAGTAGAGTAGAGTAGAGTAGAGTAGAGTAGAGTAGAGTAGAGTAGAGTAGAGTAGAGTAGAGTAGAGTAGAGTAGAGTAGAGTAGAGTAGAGTAGAGTAGAGTAGAGTAGAGTAGAGTAGAGTAGAGTAGAGTAGAGTAGAGTAGAGTAGAGTAGAGTAGAGTAGAGTAGAGTAGAGTAGAGTAGAGTAGAGTAGAGTAGAGTAGAGTAGAGTAGAGTAGAGTAGAGTAGAGTAGAGTAGAGTAGAGTAGAGTAGAGTAGAGTAGAGTAGAGTAGAGTAGAGTAGAGTAGAGTAGAGTAGAGTAGAGTAGAGTAGAGTAGAGTAGAGTAGAGTAGAGTAGAGTAGAGTAGAGTAGAGTAGAGTTTAGGGCTCAATGGGTTCAAAAACAGAATCGCTGAATTTTATTAAAGAGCAGCCAGAGTCTGTTCAAGAGCTGGCAATGCACTGACCACAGTCTGCGATTCATAACATAATTGTCGACGTAAGATATGTTACCAGAATAAGTGTTATGTGATATATTTTGAAAAGGCTTTAGACATTTTAGGACGTGGTTGTATGTCCAGTTTGACCTCAGGCTGGACCTCAAATACATAGTTGTTTTCGATCTCCTTTGAGATCAGTATGTACATATACATTTTTAAATTATTAGCTCTTAAGAAACTTTTAAAAGCAGTGAAATTCTGCAAATATGTTTTGGTCACGGCTACACTGACCACAATATGAGGATTGAAAATAATTTTTCGCGCATATACATAAATATTTGTCATGTATAGTACTTCCTATTTACAAAGTTTTAACATTGTAGCCTAAAAGAGTCTTCTGAAAGGATAGCGCTGGAACTGACCGCAAGCCGGAAAACGACTACGTGTGTAGCCCTTGCTTTAACAGCACTACTGTCTATACGTGCGCATAATTTCAGTTTTCTAGCCATTACAGCAGTCAAGTGGTCGAGAATCACTTGGTGAAAAGTCTAAAATCGAAGTAGCCAATTTTAATTTCCGGGTATTGGCCTACCAGTTCGTAATGCTGGAATAGAGAAACAAACGATTTTATAATATTAGTTGTATAATTCATCTTAGATTTAAATAAACTGCAGTACATTTTAAAAAATTAAAGTGGAGTTGACGAAGTATATTTTCTTAGATCTTATGAACATACTTTCTTAGTGTACTTTTAGCCATTGTCATTTTTGTATTGTAAGTTTGTGGAAAATCTTTCATCTCCTGCTATGATGCCAATTTTCTTCCATTCTGAATTCCTTCGAACTATATCAGAAAATCTACTTATCCCATGAACACAACATTTCATTTGACAAATCAACTGCAACTTTTTCTCACATGTCGAAAGTTTTGCTGGTCTTTCACGTAAACTGCCTCCTCCCGACTCAGAAATGACATATAAGGACGCCACCATGTCACCGTTAAGGATGAGCAGCTCACCCGGATGAAGGCTGGGAGGAACGGATGAGGATGTGGATGTGGACAAACGGGGCAAAAAACGACATGGCTTTTGTTTGTACTCGTACCTAGTTTAAGTGATACAAGTTTGAAAATTGTTGGGCGCTTTTAGCCAAACATGAGTTTTAATAAAATTTTCTCTAGTTAAAGTTTGGCAAAGATTTTTTGTTCAGGTTCGGCTTTTTGTCCTGTTCTCCGCCCTCGGTTCCATGTTCAGATTGCCATGTGTTCTATGGGAAAAACATCAGCAATACGAACGAGTATGCATTGAAGCGTATAATTGCCATTAAAGTGGTTGTAGTTTTATCCAAAAACCAAAAGCAAAAAGGCAGATGCAATGTAAAAATGTTACCAAGCAATTTTAGTTTCCTATCTGACCACAAACACAAACAAATATCTATCTATGTTCATACATCCTTACACACGCCCATATGTGTGAAGGTATCTTCGCGGTCATATGTGGGAAAATATTTCTGAACTGTCCCAGACAAAAATGCAAATAAGATTAACATATTTTGAGCAATTTTGTTTAGAATTAAATTATTATATATAAGGGGTGATCCATTTCGAGGTTCCCTACTTTTTTAAAAAAAACAAAGAAAATTCAAATTGAATGGAGATTGTTTATTATCATTTGAAAGAACATTCTTTGGCATTTATTTTTTTGAAGATTATGTCTATCAAATGTTGTCCGCGGCTACGTCTCAGATCTCCCCACAGAAAAAAGTCTAACGGTGTGATATCACACGATCTTGGTGTCAAATCGACCGGCCCAAAACGTGAAATTATCTGCTCACCGAAGTGTTCTCTCAATAAATCCATTGATTGATGCGATGTGTGGGAAGTGGCGCCGTCTTGTTGAAACCAAATGTCGCCGAGATCACGAGCTTCAATTTCAGGCATAAAATAGTCGATTCTCACCGGCATCATTTTTGAAGAAATATGGACCGATGATACCGGTACGTCGGATCGGGAATCGGTTTAATGGCAAAAATATAGCTCTTAACGAGAGCTAAAATATTGCTCATGGGTGTCAAGGTCGTGGGCTATTGAAAAAAGTATCTCTACTTAGATCACCCTTTATAAATATATGAAGATTTTATGTCAAGTGAGTCAATTTTTGACGCGACGTCTTATTATCGGTGGGAAAACTTGCACCAAGTTTAGTCCTATTGAATAGTAGTTACGACAAAAAAATTTCAACGAGATCGTTTGTCCGAGTTGGAGGGTGTTGAATTTTGAAATTTTGGTCAAGTGTCCCTTTTCCCATTCATATAACTTATTTCCTATTGCATTTAGGTCAACATGCCCAAAGTGTTTTCGAATTTGCAAAAATATTTTTATTTTAAAATGAAATTAAAAATTGTTTAAACATTTTGTCAAAAAAACTTATTTATATATCAGATTTTTGTTTTGCTCCAATAAAGTTTAAGTCCTTTCATTTAAGAGCTATGTGGTCTATCAGTGGGATGGGACTTGTTTATCTATCAAAATAAACATAAAGATCTAAAAACCAGTAAGGAAGGGCAGAAAGTCGGGCGGGGCCGACTATATAATACCGGATGCGATAAGGGTCATTGCCATAATAATTTGGAATAATTGGTAAATGGGTAGAAACATATTATCTAATTTTGAAACGATAATCGCTAAATTAAGCAATATTCGTTCCTAAATTGAGAAACATCTTTCTGGAAAATTTTAATGATCGGAAGTAAAATACAACTTCTATAGCGGTTTGATACCAAATCAGGAGGAACATATATGTGGAGCTTTAATATAAATCTGAACCGATTTTCCCTGAATACTCATTCATGTAAAAAGACCTCCTTCTGTCGAATTTCGGATATAAAATGCAGTCTGTTCAGCGCTAAGATGTCAAATCGGGGGTAACATATATATGGGAGCTATATCTAAATCTTAACCGATTTTCTCCGACCTCCGCTTACAGGTAAAATCGGGGGTAACATATATATGGGTGTTATATTTAAATCTAAACCGAGTTTCTCCGAATTTGGCAGTATTCCTTCATGTAGAAAGAAACCTCTTTTTGCCGACTTTCGCACTGATCGGATATAAAATAAAATTTTTACAGCGCTCACATGTCAAATCGGGGTAACGTATATATGGGTGCTATATCTTAATCTGAACCGATTTCTTCCAAATTTAAAAGTGTTCATTCATATAATAGGAAACCTCTTTCTGACGAATTTCATACTGATCGGATATAAAATACAGTTTTTACAGCGCTTACATGTGAAATCGGGGGTAACATATATATGGGGGCTATATCTAAATCCGAACCGATTTTCTCCGAATTTGGCAGTATTCCTTCATGTAATAAGAAACCTCTTTCTGCCGAATTTCGCAGTGATCGGATATAAAATACAGTTTTTACAGCCCTTACATGTCAAATCGGGGGTACCATATATATGGGGGATATATCTAAATCTGAACCGATTTTCTCCGAATTTAGCAGTTTTCCTTCATGTAATAAGAAACCTCTCTTTGCCGAATTTCGCACTGATCGGATATAAAATAACATTTTTACAGCGCTTACATGTCAAATCGGGGCTAACATATATATGGGGGCTATATCTAAATCTGAACCGATTTTAACCAAATTCAATAGGGATCGTCCTTGGGCCAAAAAAAAGATATGTGTAAAGTTTCGTCGAGATCGGACCATAATTGCGACCTGTACTTTGATTACAAGAATACATGCACAGACGGACAGACAGACGGACAGACGGACATAGCTAAATCAACTCAGAAAGTGATTCTAAGTCGATCGGTATAATAAACGATGGGTCTATTTCTTCTCCTTTTGGGTGTTACAAACAAATGCACAAAGTTATAATACCCTGTACCACAGTGTGGTGTAGGGTATAAATATAGGTTAAAACATATTTTTTAGCATAACTGGGACCAGTTATGCTAAAAAATAGGAACCACACGACTAGGATCCTGTGGTTCCTAGGAGGAACAAAGGACCGCAGGAAAGATTCTAAAAAGATGCTAAAATCAGCCATCAGGAATTTAATATTGGTGTTTGGTACTCTATTGGAGCATGTGACACAAATTCTTTTCAACTAAGTGACATAATTTGCTTCTCTTAGTCCAATCAGCCAATTTCACCCACGTGGTTTTTTGATAACATTGACATACCATAAACGAAAGATTGCGCCTTTAAAAATGGAATAGGAAGAAAGTTATAAGGCTAAAATCCTTTTGCCTAGAGTGTGATATGCTTGTACACGGGGCAAAATCGCCTTTTTTGATATGTTTGAATCGGAAGAAAATATATTTGGAACACAAATTTTTAAATATTATATATTTCTTAGTAAATAAATTGTATTTGAAAATCAATAAAATATATTTGGTAAGCATATATTAATATATTACAACAAATTATATTTGCAAACTAAAGTTCTCAAATAAAATATGTATTTAAGTACAAATAAAATTATTGTTTACGAATTTTTCCAATTATATTTTATTTAAAAAAGATTTCTAAAACGTTTGCAGACTTTTTCGAATTTTAGTTATAATTTTTCCTTGGTTTCGAAATGTACTTCCCACTTATGATACCATGTGTAGGATTAACTCCTGTTTTAAATCATCATTTAACATTTCTGAGTATTCCTAGCCATGATTAGTTTTCAATCCTCCAAGTAATTTATATTGATCCATGATTATACGATTTCAATTATTACTATTTTTACAAACATTAAAAATTTCTAAAAATTTTACTTTGAATTATTGAAAAATGTAACACAATTTATGTATTTTATGAATACTTAAATGCAAATAAATATTTGTTTAATAAATAACAGTCACATTGGGATGTAAACAAATATTAGTTTAGAACAACATCTTCTCAAATACACAATTTTTGTGTGTACCAAATATTATATGGTTAGAGTGTACCCTAAACATATATATGTTTCAAGCCGAATATGTTTGGGACAATATACTACAAAAGCGATTTTTTTCAGCGTGTATTTACCGCTTTGAGTAACAATACCATGTTCAGTATTTGTATGTTCTGGATTAATGAAATTATTAAAGATTTGCAAAAAACAAGCATGTTTTAGAGTGGAGGTATCGATATAAACTTTACTCTTTTTGTGGTGAAGTAAGGCCTCCTTATAACAGGAAGCACCGTAATGTTATCCCCATAATACCATATCCATAATATTTATTTATTTATTTATATGAATTACAATACAAAGTAAATTTATATTCTAATTTTAAGGTCCAGGGAAAGGCCGGGTTACAAAGACCATATGGCTGAATTTTGCAGCGACAGACCAGAGCCTCTGGTGGGAATCGAACCCACGACCCCCAAACTCATAGGCGACCCCCAAACTCATCCCTTAATAAGTACATAAGGCTAATAATTCACAATAAATTGTTCCCCCATAACCATAATATGTTCAATATTAATAAAAATATGGTTCCCAAGGTCAATATGTGGTTGTGTATGTACAATAATATATTCCCCTCATTTTGTAAAATAATGTTAATGCAAAACCAGTATATATATCTAAATCTGAACTGAATTTCTCCGAATTTTCTAGTTTTCATTCATGTAAGAAGAAAACTCTCTCTGTCGAATTTCGTACTTATCGGATATCAAATACGGTTTCTACAGCGCTTATATGTCAAATCGGGTAAAACATATATATGGGGGCTATACATAAATCTGAATGGATTTTCTCCGAATTTTGTAGTTTTCTTTCGTGTAATATGAAAACTCTCTCTGCCGAATTTTGTACATATCGGATATAAAATACGGTTTCTACAGCGACTAATGTAAAATCGGGTGTAACATATATATTGGAACTATGTTTAAATCTGCACCGAATTTAGCAGAGTGCGTACATATAATAAGAAAACTCTCTCTGTTAAATTTCGTACCGATCGGACACGTTATCTACAGCGCTTACATGTCAAATCGGGTGTAACATATATTTTGGGACTATACCTTAATCTGAACCGATTTCGCCCGAATTTGGCAGTATTCATTCATGTAATAACAGAACTCGCACAGCCGAAATTCGTAGAGATGGGATGTAAAATAAGGTTTCTCGGTCCAATCGGGTGACACATATATGTATATGGGGGCTAGATCTAACTCTGAACGGATTTTCTCCGAATTTGGTAGTTTTCATTCATGTTATATGAAAACTATCTCTGCCGAAACTTATCGGATATAATACATGTCAAATCGGGTGTAATATATATATGGGGACTATATCTAAATCTGATCCGATTTTCCCCGAATTTGGCAGTGTTAATTCATGTAATAACAGAACTCTCTCTGTCAAATTTCGTACAGACCTGATAAAAAATACAGTTTCTACAGCGCTTACATATCAATTCGGGGGTAACATACTCGTATGTGAATATTTAATATCGACCTATGTAGTTTATTTTTAGGTAAAATGTTTATAAGCATTTACAAATTGGTAAAATAAGACAACGCTGTAATTTTGTTCTTTAAAAATTTTATGTGCATGTTAATTTTTGTAAAAATTAAAAAAATGAGTTTTTGTGTTTTACGAAATTTGTAATTGCTCTCGAACGGGAGAACCGATTTTTGCAAAGTTTACTTTGTATTAAAGAGGACACAATGCGCCGTTTTTTTTGTAAAAACTGCTTTTTTGGAAATTAAAAAAAAAATTACCAAAGTTTTTTGTTTTGAAAAAACCTTTGTAGAAAAAACTGCTCCCCCAATCGATTTTCTTCAAATTTTCACAGAAACGTTTGGTGCAAATGGTTATTGTGTTTGTCATAAGCAATGCCTGTTTATCCCAAACCCTGCAAAACGTTTGTTGCAAACGGTCATTGCGTTCATCACAAGCAATATCAGTTTAAAAATAAATGAGAAAACGATTGTCGTAAAAACTAATTTGATTGAATTATGATATTTAAAATGTTTTATAAAATTATGTTTATAATCAAAAATGTCACAATTTTTAGTAAAATGTACCCGGGAGCTCCCCTCTGCTATTATTTGGCTGCTATCTTCTAATTGAGTTATAGACAAACTGTGAATAAGAAAGCATGTATGTTAGAACAGTTTCCAGAAGTATCCAGTTGTATTGTGCCTGAATAAATTTATTTAACAATTACCATTAGCAGCTTCAGTAACTAAACGTATGATGATTGATTTTTAATGATTTTAATTTGCTTATTCATAATTTAAGGCGTGTGGGAAAATAACCAGTTAGTCGTTAACAAATTCTATTGTTTTTGTTATTCCGCCTTTCGACAAAATATTCAATATTTTTATGCAGTGCTCGATCCATTTTTTTGCTATTAACTATCTGGTTCTTTTCCCACATGTCTTCACTTCATTTACCATTTTCCTATAAAATTTAATTGGAGTCCGCAGTATATTTGCGAGATATCGCACCTCCGATAATTTGGGTCCTTTGGTTTAATTAATTCTTTGAATGAAATTATTTTGATTTCACTGATAAAAATATTTAAATTTTTTTTTTTATACCGAACACCACAAGCGCCAGTACAAAACTAAAGGCCCACCAGCATACGACTCTACGCATGCTGAGTACGATTGCAAATGTTATGCAATTGTATAACTGTGCGGAGGGATGCACATAAATAAATTTTCACCACCGTATGTTTATAAAGCAACGCGGACAAACGTTTTTTTTTTTGTGTTTTGTGCACACACATATCCAATTTTTTGCAGAAACGTTGCAACGTCGCTTTTTGTGTTGTATACACACACATCTGCATCTTTTGTGTTATGTACACATACATCTGCAAATATTATTCCGTCATATAAATAAAAAAAAGTTATAAAACCGCACTCTCATAAAATGAAAACAAGTTTAGTTCTTGGTTCCCTCAACTCTCTTTAATATATGCAATCATGTTTAAATACAATATAGTTCCGTAAACGTTTTTCGTTTACCATAAAAGTAAATTACGAAAATTTTGAAATAAAAGAATGTTCGTTTACAGCAAGAGAAACTACGTTTACGATAAAGTTTTGCATTCACCGCAAATATTTCAACCGTTATGGCAAAAGAAGACCGTTTGAGACAAAGAAAAATGTTTGCGATAAACGACGACCAAACGTTTTTTTTCTTTGCGTGTATGTAAGCGCTGTAGAAACCTTTTGTTTATATCCTATAAGTTGGCAGAAAGAGGTTTTTTATGATATGAATGAATTTATTCCAAACGCAGCCGCGGTCAACATTGACATGAAATCATTTTTAAACATTGAATTTAATAGACCGTTCCATTGACTCAAATAAAAATTGGATATATTTCCCCAAAATTTTATGGGTTTTTTTAAATCAAATCCAACAGCTATTAGAATCAATTTATTAAAGAACAAATAATTCACAAAATTGTACTAGAAGTTGGGGAGGTATCCGAAGGAGTGGGCCAATATTGTAAATCTTCGGACTTAGCATAAGATATAAAAAAATGTCCTCATACCAAATTTGAAGTCAGTCGGTTACTCCTTTCGAGAGATATCGTGTGCACCAACCAGACAGACGGACGTCCGTCCTAAAGATTATAATTTCAACATTTATCCGTAGATTTTTTTAAGTTGGCATTGGTTTTTTTTTCTTTAGGCTGTTATTTTGTAAAAAATAAAAAAAAAATATTTTCTTCAATCAATTTTTATAATTTTTTGTAACGACCGTTACTAGATCCCTGTTTCTACTCTGGTTGTATCGGGCTTATACTTCACACGAATATTGGAATTTGAATAAACTTTACCATACAAATTTTTTGGTTTTGAGTTCATGGCCTCGAAACAAAAAAAATTGTTGCATAGTGTAATTCAGCATAATATGGAATTCATGACCATAATATGGTGCCCTCATAACCACTTTATGTTCAATATCCACCAAAATAGGGTTGGAATGACCACATTGCGGATGAGTTGCGACCATAATATAGTCCTCTCATAATCATGTTATGTTTAGATTCCAATAAAATAAAGTTCTAATGATTGCCTCATAACCATGTTTTAATTACGACTAATAATATGGTATTAGACGTTATATCAGCTTCATAGGGTTTCACAATGTCCAAAAACATTTTTGGACGTTAGGTCCAAGTCCCATGTTCAACTAAATATTTTCTCCGCATGAGCCTAAATACATATTTTTTACTTGGGCACTTCAGAGTTCCCCCCAAATGTACATACGAGTACAGCCATATATGTAGGTAGTTGTGTGTGGATAAAGTTGAAAAGGTAGTTTTCAGATACGACCCTGAACCACTAAAACTACCGGTGGTACATTTGTCTTTGTTGTCACAGGAGGTGGTGGCCGGGGCGGTGGGACGGACGGACGGACGGTCGTAGAATAATCGTTGTAAACAGCGACAAACTTAAACATTATCATTACCGTCTTTTGCAACAACGGTCTCAGATTGTGGACTGTGGCATGTAGAGGACACTACTTTTTAATGGACGACCATATAACGACGGTTTGGCCTGATATCCTTTCCAAACAAGTACTACATACATACAAATGTGAATTAGTGAGTGTGGAAATGTGTGTGTGTCCATTGCAAATGGCCTTGTATGTGTCTTTTCACACATTTATAATCTCTTTTTTATGTCCTTTCCCCCATACCGCCATCAATGTCTGTTTTTACTCGTATGTATAAGTGGGTATGTGTGAATTAATGCATTTATGTCTGCGCCTGTATAAGTGTTTGTTTGTCTTCACCTGGATGTACGGGTGTATGTGTCCGTGTGTGTGTGTACTATTTTTATCAATTAGAAAAGTTGTTATTCAGCTTTAGCCAATTTCGGTGAAAACTTTCCTTTTTCGGGTTTTATGTTGGGGTTAGGTTTTGCTTAATTTCGGGTTAGTTGTTTTCGGTCAATTTGGAAGAGTTTTAAAACACCTGAGTTCCTTCAAGTTGACCGGGTACACTCTTTCGGTTTGCTTTATGTTGATTACGTTTAATTGAAGCAGCAACAAGAATGGATGTGTGAAAACAATTAAATTTATTTTTGCGAAAACAGGTGACAATTTGAAAATCACGAATTTATTGATATACAGATAAGGTTTTATGAACCTACGGTTTATGTGGATGCATTAATGAATAGGATGATTGGATCCGAAAACTCTACGCTATACGATTTTTCTCCCCGACCTTTTAAAGTATTTCTCGGCGTACACGGAAAAATAGATGTTCTCAGAAAAATGTCCACACTTGTAGAATGAACTTAAAATCGATCATAATCCCGAAGAAGGTCCCTGTTCATTCATCAGAAATCGAGTTGCAAAATCGAGGTAAGTTTACAAAAATTAGGCAGTTGCATTTTTAGGACTGACATTACATTATGCCATTTCAAAGATGTGGGGCTTCGAAGTTGAAGTTGTGTACCTATTTATAATTATTTTATGGGCTAAAATTAAAATTTATTGCTGATTTGTGTATCATTGACCTTCTATTTTAATTATTTTGCTGTATTTTGTTAGGTTGCGGGTCATACAAATAAGAAAAATTAACTATGATATTATTATGTGATATTATTCCAAAATTTCGAGCAACATGGTTGGTCATCTTCAGAGTTCTGGAGTTTTATTGCAATAATACAGATAATAATACTTGTTTCACATCACTCATTTTTAATTTGTAATTTTCTAAGTCAGTTATTTTGAAAGATTATCTATCAGATAATATTAGTGAATCTTATATTTTAATAGTTATCTCTCGGCAACTTGGAACTTTCAAACTAATGAAAATTAATTCGAATATTACGAGTATTAGAAGTGTCAAATATCATATATTTCACTTGTACCCTAAACATATATATGTTTCAGGCAGTATACGAGTATGTTAATGCAACACTCTCCTCTTTTTCTTCAAATTTATAGAGTCTAACCTTATAAAAGTATTTTGATATATACACGGGGCAAAATCGCCTTTTTTGATATGTTTGAATAGAAAGAAAATATATTTGGAACACTATTTTTTAAATATTATATGTTTCTGAGAAAATAAATTTTATTTGAAAATCGATGAAATATATTTGGAACTCGTATATTAATATGTTACAACATATTATATTTGCAAACTAAATTTCTCAAATAAAATATGTATTTGAATACAAATAAAATGATTGTTTAGGAATTTATCCAAATATATTATATTTAAAAAAGATTTTCGAAACTTTTGTTGAATTTTTCGAATTTAAATTTTATTTTTTGGTTTGAACCTCCCAGTTATGATACCACATGCAGCAAAAACTTATGTTTAAAATCAATCATTTAAGATTTCTAGTATTCCAAGCCATCACTGGTTGTCAATCCTCCAAGTACATATTTCGATCCAAGATTATATGATTTAAATTATTATTATTTATTATATTAAGAACGTTAAAATTTTTTAAATAATTAACATTGAATTACTGAAAATTTTAACACAATTTAGGTATTTTCTGAATACTTAAATGCAAATAAATATTTGTTTCGGAAAAAATAGTCCAAAATAAACACATACTCGTATTGGTATGTACACAAAGCTTTGTTTAGAACAACATCTTCCCAAATATATAATATACTACAGAAGCGATTTTTTTCAGCGTGTAGTAAAGAATTAATTTAGGTACAATAAGTTTGTAAACTTTCAATCCCATAACTTTTACGAAGGTCTCAGTACACGGAGAAAAATCTGTGCTTTTGATATGTTTGAATTGAAAAAAAATTTTTGAGAGCAAAATTTTTAAATAATATATATTCTGGTATAATAATATATTTGCAAATCAATACAATTTATTTGGATCGCATATATTAATATATTAGAACAAAATATATTTGCAAACTTATTTGCTCAAATAAAATATTTTTTTGGCCCCAAAATATATTTTATTTAAAAAATTTCAAGACGTTTCTGACTTTGTCGAATTCCTCTTTTAGATTTTCATTGACTTCAAAATCAGTTATATTGAAATATTACACAGTTTGACACCAATTTTTGGTCATGAAAATCTCTACATAATTCTGAAAGCTGACATGAAACAAAATTAAACTGTATACTCAGTATTTTATTTTCTGGTCGAGTTTAAAAGACATGACATTTTTATACCCTCACTTTAGTGTGACGAGGGTATATATCATTTGCTACGGAAAAAAGTGTAACACATCGAAGGAGTGATCTAAGACCCTAAGTATGTTCGGAGGAAATCCTTTTTGGGTCATTTGAAGTCGAATGAGCAATGTCCGTCCGTCTGTCTGTCTGTCTGTCTGTCTGTGTGTCTGCTGGCTGGTGCGCACGATAACTCTCGAAAGGAGTAACCGATTGACTTCAAATTTGGTATGTGGTAATATTTTGATCTATCTCCGGATGAGTTCGAAGATGGGCCATATTGGTCTACTCCTTCTGGTACCTCCCACACAAAGGGTTAACATTTAGTGAAATATTGATTCTTTAATAACTTCTATACTACTTATTCGAATCTTTTGAAATTCTGCACATAATATTAGTATATTAGTCGCTATTAACTCGAGAAAAATGGCTGAAGTTGGCTTGCCCCTTTTGGTACCTCCCACACAAATGGACCATTTTGCATCAAAATTTAACTGCTTATAACTTTAATACAAGTGCATAAAAATGCTTGAAATTTTCTACAGTATAATGTTTTTGTAGCGCCTATAGTCCGGTAAAAAATGGGCATCATTGTACAGCCCCTTTTGGTACCGCCCACACAAATGGCCCGTTTCGTACCAAAGTAAACGGCTTGTAACTTTAATACCAGTGCATACAAATACTTGAAATTTTGTACAGTGTAATGCTGTTGTAGTGCCTATAGTCCTGTAAAAAGTGGGCGTTATCACCCCGCCCCTTTTTGTACCTCACACACAAAATGACCAAATCATACCAAAATTACATAGCTCGTAACTTTAATATAACAGTGAACACAAACGCTTATAGTTCAGCACAATGCAATTTATTTAAGAATGTACTGTTTACCGAAAAATATGTGTATTTGGCAAACCCCTTCTGGTACCTCCCACACAAATTGACAGATTTATTGGTGTAATGTTATATATTACATTACTCACAAAGTGAGGGTATACCTTAGTCGGTTTACCCGACTGAAACTTTCTTACTTGTTTTAAGGTATAATTATTCAAAAAATTGTAGTAGTTTTTCTGAAAGTCGTAGTAAGACAAATGAAAGGACACATTTTGAGCTATCTAAATACTATTTTTGTTTTAACAAAGTGGAACTTAAAATTTTGAAAAAAATACATATACTTTGCGGATATTACTGTTCAGTTATTTATATCCAAATTTTAGAATTCTACGTTGATTAGTTGATCATACAGGGTGTATTTTGTAGACTTGGGATTTTCAGCAGATCAACAATGGATTGGTTTCGAACCACGTTTACTCTAGTGGATAATGCGCATACTCAGAGACGCCGTACAGTGCGCACAGAAGGCGCTATTGCTGCTGTGGAGCAGAGTAGCGAAGAAGACCCGAATGACCCATCGCGCGCAGCAATTGGAGCTGTGCCCATCCACTATACATATATCCGAACGACCATCAAGCGTGTCGCACGTTCGGTGAATGTGCCCAAAACGAGATGGCCACCGATCCCGATTTGCAAAATTTTGTTCAGCGGTGAAGCTCACTTTTGGATGAGTTAGTACGTTAATAAACAAAATTGTCGCATTTTGAGTAATGATAATCCACAAGCCATTGTTCAGACGCCGTTACATCCACAAAACGTCACTGTTTGGTGTGCTCTATGGTCCATATTTCTTCAAAAATTAAGCCGGCCATAATGTTACAGTCAATGGGGAACGCTATAAAGCCGTAATTAATGACATTTTCGTGCTTTAATTGGAGGATGTTGATGTGGACGACCTTTGGTTCCAGCAAGACGAAGTTACATGCCATATAGCCAACGAAACAATCAATTGATTGAAGGAAACTTTTGGTGAGCGAATTATCACACGTCGTGGGCTTGTGGCGTGGCCTCCAAGAACGTGCGATTTAACATCACTGGACTATTTATTGGTGTGGTTATGTGAAGTTGCTTGTCTACGCAGATAAGCCCGAATCGATTGACGCCATGGAAGAGATTCTTCGGCGCGTTATTGCTGACATACGGCGGCCACCCGCTCAAAATCAATAAAACTAAAGGCCAAAACTGCAAGGCCATTTTTCAACTTTTTAGTTCCACTTTCTAAAAACAAAAATAGTATTTAGATAGCCCAAAATTTGCCCTTTCATTTGACACACACATAAATTACAAAAAACTTTTGAATAATTGTACCCTTAAAAAATGTCATGTTCTTTTAAACGCGAACTCGATCAGAAAATAAAAAAAACTGAGTACACTGTTTGTTGTGTTTCTAGTCACTTTCAGAATTTTATAGACATTTCCATGACCATTAATTTTTGTTCAATTTTATCACACGGTGTTATACATCAGATGAACATCAAAGAACAGATGAGCCACACAATCATACTATTCAGTGTCTCCCGAAAACTAGGAATAGTGAAATATTCAAAATTAATTAGAAATTACAACTATATATTACGCATATTTTGCATTTAATTTCACACAATAAGCCGCTCTTCAAACAAATGTAAATAAAACTTTTTTTCGAAAAAAATAGATCCAAATATAACCAGTAAAGAAAGACAGAAAGTCGGGCGGGGCCGGCTATATAATACCCTACACCTTCCTAACAATGCGAAAATGGGCATTGCGATAAGAATTTGGCAGTATTCATACATGTAATAACAAAACTCTCTCCGCCAAATCGTACTGATTGGATATAAAACTCGGATTCTACAGAGCTTACATGTCAAATCGGGTGAAACATATATATGGGGGCTATATCTAAATCTGAACGGATTTTCTCCCAATTTAGTAGTGTTCATTCACGTAATAAGAAAGCTCTCTCTGCCGATTTTCGTACAGATCGGATGTTAAATACGGTTTCTATAGTGCTTACATGTCAAATCGGGTGAAACATATATATGGGGCTATATCTAAATCTTAAAGGATTTTCACCGAACTTTGAAGTGTTTATTCATGTAAAAAAAAGTTTTCTGTGCAGAATTTCGTACTGATCAGATATAAAATACGGTTTCTACAGCGCTCACATGTCAAATGGGATGTAACATATATTTGGGGGTTATATCTAAATCTGAACCGATTTTGACCAATTTCAATAGGGATCGTCCTTGGGGCAAAAAATTGCTAACAATTTTTCTTGCTAAATTTCATCACAATCGGGCCATAAATACGACCTGCACATACAGACGGACATAGCTAAATCGATTCATAAAGTGATTACAAGTCGATCGGTATAATAAAAATGGGTCTATCTCTTCTCGTTTTGGGTGTTACAAACAAATGCACAAAGTCATAATACCCTGTACCGCAGTGTGGTGTAGGGTATAAACATATTAGAAATCAAACAATGATATGTTTAGGGCTGCATATTTCCAAACATACAATACATAAAAAAATTCGAAATTCAATATTTATAGGAAATGTATTTTGATAAAAAATTTCGTCGGATTTTCATTTTTATTGAACACTTAGTCGAAAATTTGTTTTTTCGAAAATTTGTTTGAATGTTTTACTGTTGAAAATTTTCGTCGAAGTTTCGATTTTGCAGAAAATTTCCTCGTAATTAGATTTTTATAGAACAGTTCGTCGTAAAAATTATATTTCCAATTTATCTTTAAAAATGCAAATTCGAAAACGAAGTGTTATTATAATATAATAATTTTGACGAAATTTTTATAAACAAATAATTTGGACGAAATTTTCCATAAAAAATTTATTTCCACAAAATTTTTTGCAAAAGATTAATATCGATGAAATTTTCTATAAAAAGTTAAATTTCGATGAAATTTTGCCCCAGTAGGCGAGTTGGTAGCGTACTCGCCTAAGAGTTTGGGGGCCGTGGGTTCGATTCCCACCAGAGGCTCTGGTCTGTCGCTGCAAAATTTAGCCATATGGTCTTTGTAACCCGGCCTCTCCTTGGACCTTAAAATTAGAATATAAATTTACTTTGTATTGTAATTCATATAAATCAATAAATAAGATAAATTTCGATGAAATTTTCTGTAAAATGTTAAATTTCGACGAAATTTTCTATAAAAAACTAAATTTCAACGACATTTTCTATAAAAAAATTAATTACGAGAAAAGTTTCTACCAATAGTTACATTTCGACAAAATTGTCTATTAAAAGTTAAATTCTGACGAAATTTTCTATAAAAAGTTAAATTTCGATGAAATTTTATTATTATTTTAAAAAATTGAAATTTCGGCAAAATTTCTTTAACGAGTTCAATTGAAGAAAATTTAAAAATGTTCAATTTCGACGAAATTTTCTATAAAAAATTAAATTTCTACGAAATTTCCAATAAAAAGTTAAATTTCGACAAAGTTTTTTTTATCAAAAATTCAATTTCGACGAAATTATCTATAAAAAGAAATATTTCGACGAAATTTTCTATAAAAAGAAAAATTTCGACGAAATTTTCCTTAAAATGAAAAATTTCAACGAAATTTTCTAAAAAGTTTAATTTCGACCAAGTTTTTTTTTATCAAAAATTCAATTTCGACGAAATTTTCTATAAAAAGAAATATTTAAAGAAAAAAACCGACGAAATTTTTTATAAAAAGAAAAAAATTCGACGAAATGTTCTATTAAAAGAAACAAATTCGACGAAATTTTCTATAAAAAGTTCAGTTAATATTTTTTTCGGATTTTTTTGAAGTTGAATTTGCTTTTATTAAAAACATTTTTTACATAAATAAAATTCGATACAAATACAATTTTGACAAAATATGCTTAAAAAATGTGAATTTGATGAAATTTTTAAATTTTGACGAAATTGTCTAAAAATTTAAATTTCGACGAATCTTTAATATATTTTTTAATACATTCTGTAAAATGTTAAACTTCGACGACATTTTCTAAAAAAAGTTTAATTGCGACAAAATTTTCTATATAAAATACAACTTCAAAGACATTTTCTATAAAAAATTTGATTTCGACGAAGTTTTCTGTCAAAAATTCAATTTCGATGAAATTTTCTATTAAACATTAAATTTCGACTGAATTTCCTATAAAAAGGTAAATTTTTTAGAATTTTTTTTTGTAAAAGTTGTTCGCGACTTTTTTATTTTGTAGAAAATTAAGTTAAATTTGCTATTTTATAGAAACATATAAATAAATTTCGATAAAAATACAATTTCGACAAAAAATGCTAAAAAATGTGAATTTGACAAAATTTCGTACGAAAAATTAATTTCGACGAAATTTTCTATAAAATGTTAGATTTCTACGGCATTTTGTTGAAAATGTTAAATTTTGCAGTAGTTTTTACAAAAAACAATAAATTACGATGAAATGTTCTGTACATTGTTAAATTTCGACGAAATGTTTTATAAAATGTTAAATTTCGATGAAATTTTCTTTAAAATGTTAAATTTCGACGAAATTTTCAAAAAAAAAATTACGAAATTATCCATAAAATGTCACATTTCCTATAAAAATAAAATTTTGACGAAATTTTTAACAAGAAGTTAAAAGTTGACAAAAATTTCTATAACAAGTTGAATTTGGACAAAATGTTCTATAAAATGTAAAATTTCGACGAAGTTTTTTATAAAAAGTTAAATTTCAGTGAAATTTTCTATAAAAAAATCAGTGCATTTTATAAATCTATTCAGGAAATATTCTATCAAAAGTTCAATATCGACGAAATTTACCATAAAAAGTAAAATTTCGGTGGCATTTTCTATAATGATTTCAATTGACGAAAGTTTCTAAAAAAAATCAATTTCGACGAAATTTTTTACAAAAAAGTTTATTTCTAAAAAATTTCTACAAAAAGTAAAATTTTGACGAAATATTCTTTATCAAAAATTCTATTTCGAACAAATTTTCTATAAAAAGATAAATTTCGAAGAAATTTTCTGAAAAATGTTAAATATTGCCGAAATTTCCTATACAAAGTTAAATTTCGACGAAGTTTTCTGTCAAAAATTCAATTTCGATGAAATTTCCTATAAAAAGTTCAATGTCGAGGAAATTTTCTATAAAAAAAATTCAATATCGACGAAATATTGTACAAAGAGTTCAATTTGAGGAATTTTTCTATAAAAAGGCGATTTCAACGATTTTTTTTATAAAAAGTTCAATTTCGACGAAACTTATTATAAAAAGTAAATTTTTGACGAAACTTATTACGAAAAGTAAAACTTCGACGAAACTTACTACAAAAAGCCCAATTTCGAAAAAAAATTCTACAACAATCAAGGGATAACAAGGGAAAACTTTTTATATAATTAAGGAGAATTATATAAATAGTTTTAGAACATGAGGTGTTCTTTAAATATTCAAAGAAAAATGCCATTTTTTGAGATAAATGATTGGATGTTTATTTCATAATAAAGAGGAGGAGGTATGTTAATAATGAAAAATAACATCAGCCAAATGTCCTCCACGACCACGACCTTTTCATGAAATTTTCCATAACCAAATCGCAAAGTGGCTGCCCTTATCCTCGATAGCCTCACGAATTCTATCTTTGAGGTCTTGAATCGACGCTGGGCTATTGGCGTAGACTTTATCTTTCACGTGGCCCCAAAGGAAGAAGTCGCAAAGTGTTAAATCGCAAGATCTCGGTGGCCAATTGTGATCACCTCTTCGAGAGATAACACGGTCCGTAACAGAGCAGTGGTTTCGTTGCTTGTGTGGCACGTAGCGCCGTCTTGTTGAAAGTAAACGTTGTCCAGATCAATACCATCCAACTCCGACCATAAAAAATCATTAGTCATCTCTCGATAGCGCAATCCATTCACCGTGACTGTTGATCCAACTTCATTTTCGAAAAGCTAAGGTCCAATGACACCGTCGGACTATAAACCGCACCAAACAGTCACACGTTGCGGATGGAGAGGCTTCTCAACAATAACTCTTGGGTTTTCCGAGCCTCAGATGCGACAATTTTGCTTGTTGACGTAGCCACCGAGGTGGAAATGGGCCTCATCAGTCAATATGATTTTAGATTTTTCGAATTTTAATAATTTCAATGCGTTGTTGAATCGCGTTCCATTTTTAGTAATGGCGTAGTTTCTACTTGTCAAATGTCAAAGAATAAAAGCTTCAAAAGTGACATCTACCGAAATACCGGGTAACACCTCTTGTTGGAAATCCCTGTAGTATGCAAACTTTTTCAAAAACAGTTGCAAAAACAATTCCTTGTATCGCGATTTCATAGGTGCCATCCCAATCTTCAGCAAGATTCAGCTGTGACTATTCGGTTTAAAGCGCAGGACAGGCTTTAAGCAAACGAACAAGAAGTATTCCTTACTTCTGCTATTTATAAATATATATAAATAGAGCAATAGTATAATTTTTGTCAATGTTAAGAGATCATTTAAATAATAATTTTTCTGTTTAAATATGGACTAATAATTTATTAAATTATTTTACATTTATTAATTATTATTACATTACTTCAGCTATTTAAAATAAAACCAGTAAGGAAAGGCTACAGTCGGGCGGGGCCGACTATATAATACCCTACACCACTCTCGTAATATTGAATAACTCTAATATATAAATTTTGTAATTCATGTATACATTGTTTACATAAATTTACTTTTGGGACATTTTATACTTAAATAATACCCTGTACCACAGTGTGGTGTAGGGTATAAAAACGATTGGATCTAAAGAGCCAAATCGGATGAAACGTATATATGGGGGCTATAGCTAAATCTTAACCGATTTTCTTCAAATTCGGCAATGTTGGTTCATGGATCATGAAACTCTACCATTCAAAATTTCAAAACGATTGGATGTAAAATATAGCTTCTATAGAACTAAAGGGCCAAATCGGACGAAACATATATATGGGAGCTATAGCAAAATCTTAACCGGTTTTCTTCAAATTCGGTAGTGTTGGTTCATGAATCAAGAAACTCTACCATTCTAAATTTCAAAATGGTTGGATGTAAAATACAGCTTCTACAGAACTAAAGAGCAAAATCGGACGAAACATATATATGGAAGCTATAGCTAAATCTTAACCGATTTTCTTGAAATTCGGCAATGTTGGTTCATGGGTCAAGAAACTCTACCATTCTAAATTTCAAAACGATTGGTTGTAAAATACAGCTTCTATAGAACTAAAGAGCCAAATCGGACGAAACATATATATGGGAGCTATAGCTAAATCTTAACCGATTTTCTTCAAATTCGGTAGTGTTGGTTCATGGATCAAGAAACTCTACCATTCTAAATTTAAAAATTATTGGATGTAAAATACAGCTTCTATAGGACTAAAGGGCCAAATCGGACGAAACATATATATGAGAGCTATAGCTAAATCTTAACCGATTTTCTTCAAATTCGGTAGTGTTGGTTCATGAATCAAGAAACTCTGCCATTCTAAATTTCAGAATGATTGGATGTAAAATACAGCTTCTACAGGACTAAAGAGCAAAATCGGACGAAAGATATATATAGGAGCTATATCTAAATCTGAACCGATTTCAACCAAATTCAATAGGGATCTTTACAGCTGCGAAATACTCTAAACTGCAAAATTTCTGAACGATCGGAGAGAAATTGCGACCTGTAGTCGACGAACAACTTTACATGGACAGGCGGACGGACGGACGGACATGGTTAAATCGACTCAGCTAGTGAGTCTGAGTCGATCGGTATACTTTAAGGTGGGTCTAGCAGTGTTATTTTCAGGTGTTACAAACATCTGCCGTGAAGCAAACTTATAATACCCTGTACCACAGTGTGGTGTAGGGTATAAAAATCACATTAGGTAAGGATTTAAAGACCAACATAATACAAACGAAAATACAATAAGATAATACATTATATTCTTATATTTCCATGATTAATCTAATATCTACAAATATTATTTAAATTTGAAGCTAATTTTAAATACATTCACAATATTACGAGTATTTTTTTCATCCATTCATTAAAGAGTACCTAATATTTCTTATTAGCACAAAGTATTTCTTAGAATATAATTTATATCTCAACAGCTCTTGAATGAATACAAATGTCTGGATATTTACCATCAAACATTTCGGAGAACATCTGATTTTCATTGCATACTTTTGCACAATAAATACGAATAACATTGTAATTAATAAGATTAATTATAAGCCTCAAATAAAACAAAATGCCTGAGTACTTCAACGAAAAATCGCCATCGCCAGACACATCGTAAAGCCGCCACCCATCGAATGATGGAGTGAAAATGATACCAAAAGGCCCCGAAATTCCAAGAAAGATGAGATTTTAATGAGAACCTTTATTTTTGCGTTTATATTCTTTTTGTATGGCTGAAGCGAGGTTGTGGGTGGATGTGTTGGAGTGTACACGCAATAAAGACATATTCATGGGAAAGTTAAAGGAAAGAAATGATTTCTTCTGGCCAAAGAAATAAATGTTATTTATTCGACCATTAAGTCGAAAGTAATTAATAATCATAAATATTGCAAACACCAATTAAAAGACAATACACAAATGCAAACAGTCGAACAAGGACGACGATGGCAAAAATGTCTAATGTTTATTTTGAGAAACACAAATGTTAACGACGAATATGAACGCTTTACAAAGACAAGAAACTTTTGGGACAGTAGAGCTGTGTAAGGCTTAGATTGGGTTATTAATAAGCCTTTGCTTTCAATTTAAAAAGATTTTTTGAAAACTGGATTGTTTAACATGTTTTGAAAACAATTTCTAAATTAAAAATTAACTCCAATCAATTTTACCATTACTGGTTAGAGCTAAATATGTCTTATTTGTTTTTACGAGTCGCTCTTATAATTTGCCGACCTGACATATAGATGGCGGTAGTAGCTTAAAGAAAATTACTTTCGTAAAATGTTGTAACCTTCTAAAACATATATTTTAAGTGTCAAGGCGCCACTTTGTTTAGTTTTTTTTGAGCACTCAAAAGTAAGCAATCTCAGTGATTTTGTAAATATTGAAAACAATTGGTTATCGATATGTAAAACTTTAATCAATTTACGATCCGAAACTCAAACTCAATTTCCCCATAAATTAATAAATTCTCTAGCAATCATATACATATTTTGGTAGTCTTTATTTTAGAAAACTTATGTAACGGCTATAGACTGACAAAGAATGAGTAAAATTTATTTCACTGTTCTAGCTGCCACCCAAAATTCCATAGTCTATATTACATGACGCAATGAAATAACCCCCAAGTGAAATAATCCCCAAGCCGAAAACGAAATAACCCCCAGAATAAAGATTCAAAATTGGGTTTGGGTGAAATTTCATTAACCTTGGGTTTCATTTCATTTTTGAAGTTTTTTAATTTTTTGTTACTAAGACCAAAATGAAATAAAACCCAAAATAGAATAAATTTGGGATTTATTTCATTAATTTTGGGAATTTTTCATTGTTTTGGGATTTATTTCATTTTCATCGAAATGACTATAATTTTTCTTGGGCCGTATTTAATTTTATTTGGTGATTATTTCATTGACATTCAAAATTAAATTTAGGAAAGTTTTTATTAATAAAATTGTAAAATATCCCGTCATTGCCGTTAGACGGTTAGAATAGACTGAAAATATTAGGATGGACCTAGAAAGCAGTAATCAGTTCTTGATAGTGCTTCCCAGTAATCAGTTCTTGCTAGTGCTTCAGAGAAGAAAATTTACAAATTTTAAATTATAACAAATATGGAAATTGAAGTTGTAGGGTTATGGATAGCAGATTACGGAAAACATACCAGATGGTACGATTGCAATAGTATTTTGAAATTTATACTCGTACAAAACAAAGCTTGCCCCACAGTGTCTCCAAAGGTACGAATTTAAAAAAGCTAAAAGTAGAAATATAAATTCCAAGTTGAAATGTTGAAAGAATCACCACTTTTTTTAATTTTTCTCAATTGTACCGAATTTAACCGTTTTGTCATAATTAAAATTTAGAGTAAAACAGAGTTTATATTCCAAGGGCTTAATTAGCAACCTTAGGTCGTATTTAACGCTTTTTGGTCCAATTTAACACATTTTTCCTCATTGTACCATATTTAACCTCTTTTGTTTCACTGTACCATATTCAACCACTTTTGTCTCCAATTCGCCATAATTTTAAACTGTTTTCTCATACTTTGTTTCAGGAGTTATTTTATGTTTCAGGAGTTACATTCGGTCGCTGGGTCCATATTTTTGGCCAGTATACCAAATTTAATACTTCTTGCTCCATTGTACCATATTTAGCACTCTTTGTCGCACTGCTTCGAATTTTTTTTAAAAATTTTAAAAAATTAAAAAAAAATATAATAATTTTATGTCCACGTCCATCTAAAGCTTATATGTTAGAGAATTTATAGAAGTTTAAAATATAAAAATATGTATAACTTAAAAATCGCACACAAAAAATTTAACATATATATTTTTTAAATTTTTTTCTGAAAAGTACCAAATATGCTAACATTTCAAAAAAAAATATTTTAAAATCAGACCATAATTTAAGATATTATGACCAAAAACCCGATACACAGAGTGATATCTTAAGGATTGTTTAAATATTGATAACTTCTGAACGAGTTGTCGGAAAAATCTCACTCCACAAAGCGTTTATTTAGGTGTACTTAAAAAAAGGGAAAAATAAAAACCGAAATTTTTTTGAAACCGTCGATTTGTCGTGGAATTCCCCATATATATATTTTGAAAAACTCTTCATATCTCAAGTTTATCTACCAATTTTGCCATATTGTTCATTTTTGCCCCATCGTACCATAATAAACACGTTTTGTCCCACTGTTGTTCTTAAAGTATGAAATTCTAAAAAACATTTTTGATCTCTAGTTTTTGTTCCAAAAGCTACCCTAGGACCATGGGAACAGGTTCAACCTTTTTTAACCAATGTTAAATTTGGCAGTGGTACCCTATTTATCATTTTCTGTTCCACTGTACACTAAAATTTTCCAAAAAAAATCGTTCTCCGTTCTAATCTACGAGGTATGTTCAAAAAATATCGCGAATTTTTAATTTCCGCGGGCTGCGTGTATTTGATTTTTGATATTTTTGTAGGGTTATGTTGGTACATCAGGGACATCCCTGTTGGTACAAGGTCTGCCATTTTGAATGTTTAGTTAATTTGTGACAGATCTTGTGCTTGGATGTGTTTTTATACCCTACACCACACCGTGGTACAGGGTATTATGACTTTGTGCATTTGTTTGTAACACCCAAAAGGAGAAGAGATAGACCCATTGTTTATTATACCGATCGACTTGTAATCACTTTCTGAGTCGATTTAGCTATGTCCGTCTGTCTGTCTGTAGATGTATTCTTGTAATCAAAGTACAGGTAGCAATTATGGTCCGATCTCAACGAAACTTTGCACATATCCTTTTTTAGGCCCAAGGACAATCCCTATTGAATTTGGTTAAAATCGGTTCAGATTTACATATAGCTCCCATATATATGTACCTCCGATTTGGCATATATGCACTGTATAAGCAACATTTTTTGTAACCGATTTGTACACAAATTGACAGAGAGTAGTCTCGTGATACACTTAGATACAATACAAAATTTGGGGAAATCGGTTCAGATTTAGATATAGCCCCCATATGTATGTTGCACCCGATTTGACATGTAAGCGTTGTAGAAACTGTATTTTATATCCAATTAGTACGAAATTCAGCAGTAAGAGGTTTCTTATTACATGAAGGAATACTGCCAAATTCGGAGTAAATCGGTTCAGATTTAGATATAGCCCCCATATATATGTTACCCCCGATTTCAAATTCAATAGCTGTAGAAACTGTATTTTATATCCGATCACAGCGAAATTCGGCAGAAAGAGGTTTCTTATTACACGAAGGAATACTGCCAAATTTGGAGAAAATCGGTTCAGATTTAGATATAGCCCCCATATATATGTTAGCACCGATTTAACATTCAAGCGCTGTAGAGACTGTATTTTATATCCGATCAGTACGAAATTCGACAGAAAGCTCCATAGTATATGTTCCTCCTGCTTTGGTTACAAAGCGCTATAGAAGTTGTACTTTACTTCCGATCATTACAAAATTCTCCAGAAAGATGTTTCTCAATTTAGGAACGAATATTGCTTTAATTTAGCGATTATCGGTTCAGAATTAGACATATCCACATATATATGTTCTTACCCATTTACCAATTATTCCAAATTATTATCGCAATAACCCTTATCGCATTGTTAGGGAGGTGTAGGGTATTATATAGTCGGCCCCGCCCGACTTTCTGCCCTTCCTTACTAGTTTAACTTGTCTTCGATTTTTATCTATTTCAGAAAATGGATCAAATTTTGTGTGAAAAACAAAATAAAGTGCGCTGACGCATTCCGAATGTTGACTGTGGCATATGGTGAAGCTGCCTTGGACCAAAGCAACGTTTATCGGTGGTACAAAATGTTCTTAGATGGCCGAGAAGATGCGAAGGACGAACAGCGTGCCGACGCCCGTTTTTTTTTTGCTCACAGTTTTCTTTGGTGCATGCTCACAGGGGCGTGGTGCATTATGAGTTCTTTCCACAGGGTAGTGTGGTCAATAAAGAATATGACCTGCAAGTTATGCGCAAATTGCGCGAAGCAATCCGCCAAAAACGCCCCGATTTGTGCAAGAACAAAACTGGCTTTTGCACCATGATAACACCCCTGCACACACATCGTTGCTGGTGCGCGAATATTTGGCCAAAAACAACACAGTAATGGTGCCGCAGCCACCGTATTCCCCTGACCTAACACCCTGTGACTATTTTTTGTTCCCACAACTGAAAAGGCCCATGAAAGGACGACGCTGCGCCTCGATCGAGGAGATAAAGACGGCATCGAAGGAGGAGCTGAACAAGATCACAAAAATGATTATTTGAAGTGCTTCGATGATTGGAAAAACTTTTTGTAACATTTGGTACCATATGTATCCCCTTTTACCCCGGAGGGCGCGTCAAGTTTCGAAAAATCCCGTCTTATTTTTGAGTCTACCTACGAAGGCTACCTTCACACCAATTTTCACGATTCTAGTTCTTTCCGTTTTATTTGGCGTTGGTAACACATTTATCCCTATTTGCCCCACTGGGCACCTAAAAGTACAACTATCGAAAAATCGCGTCTTATTGCACGTCTACGTCCCAAGAATAACTTTATCGCCAAATTTAACGATTTTAGCTTCAGTCGTTCGGACTGGGCTTTGATCAGTCAGTCAACAGAAAGTAAACAAAATTTTAAAATCTAGGGATAATTAAAAAAACCCTAAAAATGCAATGGTTTTCCACATGTTTTTATACCCTCCACCACTAAATATTGATCTGAGACCCCATAAAGTATATATGTTATTAATCGTCGTAAAATTCTAAGACGATGTAGCCATGTCCTCCTGTCCGTCCGTCTGTTGTAATCACATTACAATCTATAATACTTCAGCAAGGTGGCTGAAATTTGGCACATATACTTCTTATATCTGCAGGTATGTTGGGATTGAAAATGGGCAATAGCGGTCCAATTTTGGATATATTCCCGTACATGGCATTTTTTCCCCGTTCGAACGTTACAAATTTTACCAAAAATGTGTAGCGCCGAACATGGTTTGATTTGTTTATATATTATTCACTAATGGTTGAAACAAGCTCGCGTAAAGGCTATTTTATATGTCAACAATTAAGATCTACATAAAATTGTTTCTTATGGCAAAAATAAAAATATTTGTATAACCCAGGAATATAAAGTTTAAAAAAATCTGTGCTCGGAATTTGTCGTGTCAGGAAAGTATTGCGCAGTGTTATCTTTATGCTCTACAAATCACATAACATAATCTGCCAAAGAGTAAATTTACGTATCATTCGCAAGAAAATGTTGCATCGCAGTACAGCTTTTTCTTTACTTGTATTTTAAATATTATTATTTAATCCGCTTAATGATTTTCTGTAAACCCATTACATTATATGAGCTGTAAAAATAGTTTTATTTTTCAACATTATCTTAATATAACCTGGCCAGAAAACATTCAATTAAACATTGCATGCCATTCCCACTAAATCTCTAACACAGAATTTATGTGAAATTAAAGAAACAAGAGTTCTTTCATCCGTTTGTGACTCGACTGCTTTTGAACAACATTTAATCTAATAAAAAATGCATAGTAAAAGGTTTAACAACAATTCAAATGGCTGCCACACTTAGAAGGAACACACGAGATATGGATAAGTACACTCGTGCTAACATACCTACTCACATACACACACTGTGGACCCACTTACTCCTGGCAAAGGTATGCAGGAGTATATATTAACATAAACATTTGTTCATTGCAACGAAGAGTCAGAGATGGAATAAAAGCAGAGGAACGGCAGCATTACAAAATCTACGAGGTGTAACAAATGTACAACTACTTAAGAATAAAGTATAATCTCTTTTCTCTTCGTTTTTGCTACTAACTACAACAACTACTGTAACGCATTTGCAACATCAACAACTTCAAACCAAAATGCTATTACTACAACATACTTACAACACCAGCAACAACAAGAACAAACAATCTCTGCAACAAGAGGCCTGGCAAGACCCAGAGACATAAAATGTCACATATATAAATCGGTGGGGTAAGTAACCAGTCCCGGGAAATGGAGGCCTTTTTAAAGACATATTTATGACCTTTATGACAATTGATCCACCAATCAATCCAAATAGAACTACACATAAATATCTGCTGTAGAAGATATGCTCCTTGTTATACCCTCCGTTTGTAACACCTCTAAACATTGATCTGAGACCCCATAAAGTATATATATTCCTAATCGTCGAAAAATTCTTAAACGATTTAGCCATGTCCGTCTGTTTTAATCACGCTACAGTCCGTAATAATAGAGCTAGGTTGATAAAATTTGGCAGAAATACTTCTTATTGGCAGGTTGTTTGGGATTGCAAATGGGCCATATCGGTCAATGTTTTGATATAGCTCCCCTATAGAGGTCGCTCTAAAATACGGGTTTTAAACCATAGATTCCAAATCTTTATTCTAGGTCGCTCTAAAATACGGGTTTTAAACCATAGATTCCAAATTTTTATTCTATTTTGAAAAGAATTCATCACAGAAAACATTTTACAAATCTGTTCATATTTTGTTATAGTCACCCTATAGAGGTCGCTCCAAAATATACGTATTTAAGCCATAAATGCCATTTATTCTAAGTATTTTAATGAATTCTTGTTTTTGTTTTTTTATTCGATCTGCTTTCATAGTACATATGTATTTTGTTTTTGCACTTAGGCTCAAGATCGTTATTTTTGTTTTCAGTATATGAAAACAACTTTGTTAATAGTTAAAGAAGAAGTAAGAGACATGTATTGGGGGTGGTTGTAATGGTTGGATAGACAGATCTGTTTCGGGAGCCACCAAACTCCCATTGTCAATATCCTTATTATAACCTTATTAGAAGTTGATCTGTCTGCCAACATGCCACTTACTTCTTCTTTAATTTTTAACAGTTTTAACTGAATCTTTGAAGTTTGTACTTAATTAAGACAAGAATTCATCGCAGTAAGAATTTTGTATATCAGTTAATATTTTGTTATAGTCCACCTATAGATGTCGCTCCCAAAAAAGCTTATTTAAGCCATAAACACCACATTTTCTAAGAAATTTAGCTGAAACTTTGCAGTTTGTATTCTATTTTGGCAAGAATTCTGAACAAAATTTATTAGTGGACCAAATAGCCCATCTTCGAACTTAGCCGGAGAAAGAAAAAATATTGTCGCATATCAAATTTGAAGTCAATCGGTTACATCTTTCGAGAGTTATCGTGCGCACCTGCCAGCAGACAGACAGACGGACATTGTACAAATGACTTAAAATGACCTTAAACCAGGGATCGGCACACTCATACAACCATACAAAAGCATGTCTCTCTCTCAATGCAAACCGAATGAATTATTTTATACTCATTTAATGTGTGAGAGAAGAGAACCGCCCATGGGCGCTGTTTTGCCTATCTCTGCCCTAAATCACTCCTTCGATGTGTTACACTTTTGGCTCATATATCATTGGGTATATACCCTCCTCTCTAAGTTGAGGGGATAAAATGGATCTTTTCATGATTTGCTACATATCTGGAAATATCTTTCCAGTAATAAAATGTAATGCAATCCATGGTCGAGGGTATATAAGATTCGGCCGGGTCGAACTTAACACTTTTACTCGTTTAAAATTTAATGCAGTCTAAATTGCAGGTCCCTGCTTTAGTGGCAAGCTGCAAGGCTCGCTAACCTCTTATTTCGGACACTGCGAATGTACACTCTCGACTGCACTTTATTTAACAATAAACAAAGTAACAATCCCACACAAACAAATAAACAGCCATACACTCACTTACTTACTCACTTCTCTCTCATTGTATGAAGAGGACAAGGACAACAACGAAAGGCACAGAGAAAACAAAACAACGAAAATGAAGTATACCTTTCGGCAGCTCAAGAAATACAATTTAAGCCACTTTAGACTGGATGTGAGGCTTTTTTGCTTTCGTCTTTTTAGCCATTAACAAATTAAAGCCTAAAGTAAAAATAACAAAACAAGAACAACACCAAAATAGGCAACACAGAGAATGAAATGGAAAAGCAAAAACATTCTCTAAATATAGAGTATACATATGGACGTGGAAACCTCAACATCGACATCAATAATAGTCCTAGAACAGTGACGAAATTTACAACAAAAGGAACGTGAACGTGACTTAAGTAACCATGGTATTTATACCCTACACCACACTGTGGTACAAAAGTTTGAGGTATTAAAAGTTTGTTTCACGGCAGATGTTTGTAACACCTGAAAATAACACAGCTAGACCCACCTTAAAGTATACCGATCGACTCAGAATCACTAGCTGAGTCGATTTAACCATGTCTGTCCGTCCGTCTGTCCGTGTAAAGTTGTTCGTCGACTACAGGTCGCAATTTCACTCCGATCTTTCTGAAATTTTGCAGTTTAGAGTATTTCGCAGCTGTAAAGATTCCTATTGAATTTGGTTGAAATCGGTTCAGATTTAGATATAGCTCCCATATATATTTTTCGTCCGATTTGGCCCTTTAGTCCTATAGAAGCTGTATTTTACATCCAATCGTTTTGAAATTTAGAATGGAAGAGTTTCTTGATCCATGAACCAACATTGCCGCACTTGAAGAAAATCGGTTAAGATTTAGCTATAGCTCCCATATATATGTTTCGTCCGATTTGGCCCTTTAGTCCTATAGAAGCTGTATTTTACACCCAATCGTTTTGAAATTTAGAATGGTAGAGTTTCATGATCCATGAACCAACACTGCTGAATTTGAAGAAAATCGGTTAAGATTTAGATATAGCTCCCATATAAATCTTTCGTCCGATTTGGCCCTTTAGTCCTATAGAAGCTGTATTTGACATCCAATTGTCTTGAAATTTGGAATCGTAGAGTTGAAGAAAATCGGTTAAGATTTAGCTATAGCTCCCATATATATGTTTCATCCGATTTGGCTCTTTAGTCCTGTAAAAGCTGTATTTTACATCCAATCGTTTTTATACCCTACACCACACTGTCGTACAGGGTATTCTAAGTTTGTTTCATGGCAGATGTTTGTAACACCTGAAAATACTATAGCTAGACCCACCTTAAAGTATACCGATCGATTCAGAATCACTAGCTGAGTCGATTTAACCATGTCTGTCCGTTCGTTCGTCTGTCCATCTTAAGTTGTTCGTCGACTACAGGGCGCAATTTCACTCCGATCGTTCTGATTTATATTTCAGAGTTATTCAATATTACGAGAGTAGTGTAGGGTATTATATAGTCGGCCCCGCCCGATTTTAGCCTTTCCTTACTGGTGTTTGTATGTTGATGTAAATTTATGCCTTCAATATTTACAAATTTACTGAAAATTAGCGGGATCGCATTATTCAGTGTGGCATAAGTGGGCGTGCCGTTATTTAAAAATGCCTCGAAAATTATTGATCGTTTGATAAGGGTGTTTCCAAAGTAACGGTCGTTACCGATTTTCTGAGTTTTTTAAATAAAATTCCAACCTAAGCAAATATGCCACCAGGATTGCTTAATTATACCCTACACCACACTTTGGTACAGGGTATTATAAGTTTGTTTCACGGCAGATGTTTGTACCACCTGAAAATAACACAGCTAGACCCACCTTAAAGTATACCGATCGACTCAGAATCACTAGCTGAGTCGATTTAACCATGTCTGTCCGTCCGTCTGTCCATGTAAAGTTGTTCGTCGACTACAGGTCGCAATTTCACTCCGATCGTTGTGAAATTTTGCAGTTTAGAGTACTTCGCAGCTGTTAAGATCGCTATTGAATTTGGTTGAAATCGGTTCAGATTTAGATATAGCTCCCATATATATCTTTCGTCCGATTTGGCCCTTTAGTCCTATAGAAGCTGTATTTTACATCCAATCGTTTTGAAATTTAGAATGGTAGTGTTTCTTGATCCATGAACCAACACTACCGAATTTGAAGAAAATCGGTTAAGATTTAGCTATAGCTCCCCTATATATGTTTCGTCCGATTTGGCCCTTTAGTTCTATAGAAGCTGTATTTTACATCCAATCGTTTTGAAATTTAGAATGATAGAGTTTCTTGATCCATGAACCAACATTGCCGAATTTGAAGAAAATCGGTTAAGATTTAGCTTTAGCTCCCATATATATGTTTCGTCCGATTTTGCTCTTTAGTCTTGTAGAAGCTGTATTTTACATCCAATAATTATTTTGAAATTTAGAATGGTAGAGTTTCTTGATCCATGAACCAACACTACCGAATTTGAAGAAAATCGGTTAAGATTTAGCTATAGCTCCCATATAAATCTTTCGTCCGATTTGGCCCTTTAGTCCTATAGAAGCTGTATTTTACATCCAATTGTCTTGAAATTTGGAATCGTAGAGTTGAAGAAAATCGGTTAAGATTTAGCTATAGCTGCCATATATATGTTTCATCCGATTTGGCTCTTTAGTCCTGTAAAAGCTGTATTTTACATCCAATCGTTTTTATACCCTACACCACACTGTCGTACAGGGTATTCTAAGTTTGTTTCATGGCAGATGTTTGTAATACCTGAAAATACTATAGCTAGACCCACCTTAAAGTATACCGATCGATTCAGAATCACTAGCTGAGTCGATTTAACCATGTATGTCCGTCCGTTCGTCTGTCCATCTTAAGTTGTTCGTCGACTACAGGTCGCAGTTTCACTCCGATCGTTCTGTTTTATATTTCAGAGTTATTCAATATTACGAGAGTAGTGTAGGGTATTATATAGTCGGCCCCGCCCGACTTTAGCCTTTCATTACTGGTTTTTGTATGTTGATGTAAATTTATGCCTTCAATATTTACAAATTTACTGAAAATGGGCGGAATCGCATTATTCAGTGTGGCATATGTGGGCGTGCCGTTATTTAAAAATGTCTCGAAAATTATTGATCGTTTGATAAGGGTGTTTCGTTACCGATTTTCGGAGCTTTTTAAATAAAATTCCAACCTAAGCAAATATGCCTCCAGGATTGCTTAATTTTTCGCTTACGAAAGTTCAAGAATCGGTACCAACCGAAAGAATTCATAAAAAATTTAATTCAATAATTTTTTTTACCATTAAAAAAGTAGCGGTCGTTACTTTATAAATGTGCTGATTTCAAATTTCGGAAATAAACATCATGCATTGTAAGATTTTGCACAGGATGTTTCAAGTAAAAATTCTGATTAAATTCTTTGAAATATTTTGTTTAAGGAATGGGTTTATTTTCAAACCAAAGAAAATTAGTTCCCAAAGAAATTTTTTGTTCAAAGTAATGGTGGTTACATTATAAGAAGTTAAATGTTTTGTGTTTTTTTTTTTACGAAATTTTCTTTCGCTTTCGCGTTTGTTATTTCCTTCCTGACTTTGGCGTTCGTCCGTCATCACCTTTTTTTAATCTAGTCTTGGTTTTTTTGAACGCTCCCTCTCTTTTGCCAAAAAGCCTCATGCTTTCCTTCGTCTTCTTTTCGTTTTTTCTGTATTTTTGAATCTTGGTAAGTTGCTTCATGATTTTTCGGCCATTCTCGGTGGAAACACCCATAACGAAATTTTAATTAATGGACGTTGCAGTGCGATGTCAGATGAATATTTCAAAAAGTAGGGACTAGACAGATATATCAGAAACTATTGAGTTCGGGTAGAATAAAACAATGGTACATTGAAAAATAAAATTGAGTTAAAAGAGATTTTCATCCCCTCACACATAGAGAGTAAGCATTGTAAGCCATTTGTGCAATGTCCGGCCTTCTGTGTATCTGTCTGCTGGCTGGTGCGCACAATAACTCTCGAAAGGAGTAACCGATTGACTTCCGGCTATGTTCGAAGATGGGCCATATTGGTCCACTCCTTCTAGTACCTCCACCACAAAGGGTTAACTTTTAGTGAAATATTGATTCCTTAATACCTTCTATACTACTTACTCGAATCTTTTGAAATTCACACATAGTATTAGTTTGTTAGTCGCTAACACGTCAAGAAAAATGGGCGAAGTGGCCACTCTCTTTTCGGTACCTCCCACACGAATGGACTATTTTGCACCAAAAATTAACTGCTTATGGCTTTAATATCAGTTCATACAAATACTTGAAATTTTGTACAGGGTTATGCTTTTATAGTACCTACTGTTCTCTGGACTAACAAAATCTTGATCAGCCGGTTGCATTATTGCATACTCTAAAATTTTTATATGTACTGCCAACAAAAAAACAATTTTTTGAAATATTATTAAATTTGTAGTAAATATATTAATATGTAACGGGTGTGACATGGTCTCAATTTGGAGGAGTAATAAGTATGACGAAATGATTTATTAGCCAACATGTATCTAATAAAACTGTTTTTCTGCGAAAAACAAAATCGAATTCGCTTTATTCTCCAAATAATATTCATATTGCCGACTTTCTTTATCACTTAGAGTAAAAGCTTACATTTTTAAATCGATTAAAAATTATTTACCGTCTTTGCATAACGGGTGTGACAAATTTTATAATGCAAATTCTAGCGTAAATATTGCAATGACACTGAAACATTTTGATTAACTTTGTACTACATAAGCTTGACCTAACTTACACAAAAGATTATATATGTATATCTACATAAAATGTATTAAAATTAACTATTTGTATATTTTGTGTATCGGGTGTGAAAAACAAAACGCTCCAAAATGCAAAACCGTTGGCAGGCACTGAATATTTTCCAAAAGTTACGAGTATTACACTAAACTAAGCTTAAGTATGTGTACTTTCTTGTAGTCAAAAGGCAAATTTCAGAAAATAAAAATCGAAAAATAGTTCATGTCAGTTCAACAGTAAAAGTAGTGCATCCAACAATTGTATATAAACTATATAAACTCATTGGTAGGAAAAAAACTATTCATAAATTTCATCAGCTCTTCATGAATTTCTAAAATTAAATTGTTCGAGATGTCCCTTATGGAATTTTTTGCAGAAATCTTATTTATTTTTGTATGTGCGATAGGGTCAGTTTACGTGGAATCACCCACCAGTAAATACTTTAAAGTTATTAAATGCAATTTAAATTGATAATAACACTATCCAACAAATTAAGACTTTTTGATTATAACAGAATAGCGACACCATAATTCTGAAAGGGCATATTGAGCAGATCATTTTTGTAGAATAAACTTATGGTCCAGCTGGTCTGAGTTTTTTTTACAGTGGGTCAAAGTTTTAAATTTTTGGTCGAAGGGAGCATTATACTAAATGAAAAAAATTCCTTAAGTTAATGTCTGAGAGATTTCTTATTGTCAGAGGAATTTTATGAGGATAATTTTTGTAGAAGATCTTAACCCCCTAGCTTCCCTCTAAATGGGTCAATTTGGTCCTTTTTTTCGAAAAATTCAAAAAAAAGTCCTTTCCAAAGGTACATTTAATAATTAAAACATTCTACGAACATTTTTGCAGCAAAATTTCAGTGGGCTTCGCCAAAGACACCAAAATCGTATATACAGCTTTTTATGCTTAATTAGCAAAATTACACGCCAACTTATACAAAATATACTATAACAAAAATTGAAAGTGGTGATATCTATGGAATAATTGGAGCAGAAGAGCGACTCTATAATTCTGAAAGGGCATGACGAATAGATTATTTTTGTAGAATAAACATATGGCCCATCTGGTCTGAGTTTTTTTTACAGTGGGTCTAAGTTTTCAATATTTGATCGAAGGGAGCATTAAACTAACCGTAAAAAGTGCTTGGGATTGAAAATGGGCGATATCTGTCCATATTTAGATATAGCTTCTAACTTGTTGTTCTCATCTACTATATTTTTGTGTGTTTTCGGCGTTATTAACTCCTGAAAATAACGCAGCTAAAAGTATACCGATCGACTCAGAATCACTAGCTGAGTCGATTTAACCATGTCTGTCCGTCTGTCCATGTAAAGTTGTTCGTCGACTACAGGTCGCAATTTCACTCCGATCGTTCTGAAATTTTGCAGTTTTGGGTATTTCGCAGCTGTAAAGTTCCGTATTGAACTTGGTTGAAATCGGTTCAGATTTAGATATAGCTCCCATATATATCTTTCGTCCGATTTGGCCCTTTAGTCCTATAGAAGCTGTATTTTACATCCAATCATTTTGAAATTTAGAATAGCAGAGTTTCTTGATCCATGAACTAACACTACCGAATTTGAAGAAAATCGGTTAAGATTTAGCTATAGCTCCAATATATATGTTTCGTCCGATTTTGCTCTTTAGTCCTGTAGAAGCTGTATCTTACATCCAATCATTTTGAAATTTAGAATGGTAGAGTTTCTTGATCCATGAACCAACACTACCGAATTTGAAGAAAATCGGTTAAGATTTAGCTATAGCTCACATATATATGTTTCGTCCGATTTGGCCATTTAGTCCTATAAAAGCTGTATTTTACATCCAATCGTTTTGAAATTTAGAATGGTAGAGTTTCTTGATCCATGAACCAACACTGCCGAATTTGAAGAAAATCGGTTAAGATTTAGCTATAGCTCCCATATATATGTTTCGTCCGATTTTTCTCTTTAGTCCTGAAGAAGCTGTATTTTACATCCAATCATTTTGAAATTTAGAATGGTAGAGTTTCTTGATCCATGAACCAACACTACCGAATTTGAAGAAAATCGGTTAAGATTTAGCTATAGCTCCCATATATATGTATGTTTCGTCCGATTTGGCCCTTTAGTTTTATAGAAGCTATATTTTACATCCAATCGTTTTGAAATTTAGAATGGTAGAGTTTCTTGATTCATGAACCAACATTGCCGAATTTGAAGAAAATCGGTAAAGATTTAGCTATAGCTCCCATATATATGTTTCATCCGATTTGGCTCTTTAGATCCAATCGTTTTTATACCCTACACCACACTGTGGTACAGGGTATTATTTAAGTATAAAATGTCCCAAAATTAAATTTATGTAAACAATTTATACATGAATTAAAAAATTTATATATCAGAGTTATTCAATATTACGAGAGTGGTGTAGGGTATTATATAGTCGGCACCGCCCGACTTTAGCCTTTCCTTACTGGTTATTATGATAATATTGGTATGGTTCAATTATGTATGGAACAAAATATCGACCAAATGGCCTCCGCGTCCTCGGCTCACAAAGTGAGGGTATTCCTTAGTCGGTTTACCAGACTGAAACTTTCTTACCTGTTATCTGTCAGTGTCATATTAATAAATTTTTAATATTCTCTTTATTTGTCATTAAAACAAACGAAAGTCGAGCCCATTATAATCAATATTGTGAAAAATTTCAAAGTTTTGACTTATTTTTGATGTTTGCATTTTATTCATTTGAATTTTTTAATTTTAAATATGACGCTGTAATATCAGCATTTCATTAAAAATAATTTATAAGTATAGAGGAATAGGGGACAAGAAATATTGTTAGTTATAATCCTAGAAAACAGGAGTATAGGACAGGAAGTATTGTTCGTTATAACAGTTATAACAGTACAAATGCAAATCTGAAGCAAAATCACTAGGACCACAACAATTGTTCGTTTTAAATGAAAATTTGTTATAACCGGTGTTCGTTATATACTCGTACATACTCGACAATACAACCATCCTTCATTTTGTCGTTTTTGTTAACTGACAAAAGCATGCTAGAAATTTGTTTAAAAAAATATTTTTTTTTGTATTTTGTTGTCGGAGAAATTCGAGCTTATCACAACACATGTTATTACATGTTGCACCGACCGACAGACAGAGTGGCTACCTCTTTACTTCCTTCCACCTTATCATCTTTCCATAGTTGGTAGTTGTGGGTTACGGCTAGTTATTGCCGAAGCAACCATGAGGAAATCTACGTTTTTTAGTTGACTACAAAACTTTGCCAAAGAAAAACAAAATCACAGCAAAAAAATACCTAAAAGTATGCTAAATGAAAAACTGCCTGGGCACGGCACAAACCTTGGCTCAAATCAGCAATTGAGGCAGTCAACCAGGCAGCCACATGGAGTAGGCAACAAGAAAAAATGTAGAGGAGAAGAAAAAATGAACCTGCTTTAATGAAAATTCCATATACAATAAGAATAAAGTAATAAAAGTAGAAATGCAATGAGAGAAAAAAAAACGCCAGATGAAAATTACAAAAAGTAGTTCAACTTTTCATATTGCAATTTTCGTAACATTTGCGGTGTGTTTTTCTTGTTGATTCTTTTGGGGTGAGAGGGGTTTTTCACAAGGAGGCATCAACACAAAGCGGTGGACAGTAAACACGAATTTGACCCAAAGCAACAAAGCCATGCTGTGGCCGCAGTTCTTGAAGTACACTGAAAATGTTCCTCCTTTTGTTCCAAAGAAATTCCAATATCTAAATTAAGGGCATTTTATTCTTTAAATAAAAACAATTTCCTGAACATTATTATCATAATACTGCTCTTAAATAGTGCAGAGTAATCTATATTTTTAAATCAGGAATCCTTTTTCATTAAAACAACGACATTTAATACTTAAATTAAGGACAATTTCTCTAATATTAAGTTTATTTTTTTAAATGTAAGTACATAATGTCTTTATTTGCTGCAAAAATCCTTCAAATAAACTATTTTTCCTTAAAACAAGGACAATTTATACGTAGTACATTTACACTGAAAAAAAAAATAGTAATAAAACTAATGATGACACATTCTTGTATTAAGTATGCTACCTCGGCATCAATTCAATGGCAATTTTCAATAAAATAATGAAAATTTACACGTTTTTTACGAAATTTTCCTTAATATAAAGTTTTTTGAATTTGAATTAATGACTATCTAATCATTAGTTTTGTATACGCGCTTCTTTAAATGTACGCATTTAAATTAAAGAAAAAAATCGTTATTTTTGTGCCAATCCGCATTATTTTAAGTAATATTTCAATACTTTTAAGGATTTTCTACATTAACACTATGACGTAGACATGTCATAGTTTTAATGCCGAATCGGACTTAATTAACAGTATGAGATATTTGAGTAATAAATTTAAGGCTATGCTCCCCTTAAAGGAAAGGCTGTCTTGGTAATAAATTTTATGACTATTGTCATTATTTTTAAGAATACATACGAGAGAATTTTACAATCTCTCCCTCCCTCTCTCGCTCGGAGAATCAGTTTTGTTTGGTAATGTGTGAATCAATTATGGAATGCTAGAAGAGAAAATAGAGAACAGTTCTGTTCGTCAAATCGTCAGTTATTTACAAGCGATGGAAGGAAACGGTTGTCTGTTTTCGGTACGCGGATTGTGAAAAAATTTGATTGCTGTGAATATGTAAGTATACGTATGCATACATACGTGCATATTGCACCGAAAATAATTTTAATATGGGCTGTTAACAGTTATTTTTGCTAAAGCATAGAAACAACAACAAATGAAACCGTCGTGTACATGTGTGTATGCATGTGGTTATGCCGTCGGCGTCACCATCGATCTCTGTGATAAGGGAGTGCGTGTGTCATAGTTATTTTTGCTGTATGTTATTTATGGCGATGTATGTACATGCGTTTTTAAAGGAGATCTTGTTTGTAAGTCCTGTGAAGAGATTTGTGCCAAATGGATGATAAAAATGTGAGTAATAGATTTTGTAATACTGAAAGAGACAATGGGAAAATGTTTAGGTACGTGAAAAATAATATTATTATCCTGAAATAAACATCTTATTGGCAATTACAAAATTAATAAAACACATTTTAATTGAAAGTATTTATTTATTAAAAATACCAGCGCATAATGCAGAAATGTAAAATTATTTGTGGCAATATAGAAATTTGTTATTAATAATATGTTATACACATAACTATCTTTTTTAATTTTTTTAGTAAAACAATTTTAGAATGGGTCTTTTGTGAGAAGAGTGGCAAATTTTACAAAATATTTCAACGTAAGTATTATATATGAACGGCTGAAATATTTCTCTTAGTTTTCAGCGTTTTCCAATTGTGATATGATAAAATTTATTTGCATTTTTTTTTGTTTGTAGATAATTTTATTTGATTTATTTTCAGAAAAAATTTAATTATTTTAATTTTAGATCACGCAATATTTGAAGGTAAATGTGATGGATATATGAAAAATGCAGTGCTGAATGCCATTTATAAATTACAACAAATAAGTGAGATTTGGAAACAATATTTGTAAGTATTATGTATTTCTGAACAAATATATTTTGTTTGAAAATCAAGAAATTTAATTTGGAACGCATATATTACGGTATTAGAACGAAATATATTTGCGAACTGACGTTCAAATATAAAATACGTGTTTTCACACAAACAAAGTTATTGTTAAAAAGTTTTCCAAATAAAATTTATTTAAAAAGATATTTTCCTTTTTTGATTTTTAGTTTAAATTTTTCCTTGATTTCGTGTTCATAACTGCTTCATAAGTACTTCATAATTAAACCTGCTGTTAGATTAGGCCCGTTTGGTCTAATTTTTGTATCGTTTCCTACTGTAATATATGTATGTATAAATATTGCCTTATAATTTGGTCCAAGGGATATTTTTGTTTTACTAAAATCAAAATAATAAGTGTTTTTGCTCAAAAATGATTGTAAATAAGCTGCTTTCTTTTCACGAAGTATTGAATAAAAATAAGTATAAAATATTGTCTTCCATATTCATTTTATTTGAAAAATGTTATTTTGACCAAATGGACTCTTAATCTAGGATTCGTACAGATTTGCTAATCTAACACCAGGGTTAAGAATGTCATAAGCAGCATTAGCTTTTGTTTTATAGACGTAAATTTTAATAAGTTTTTGTAGTTTTGTTTGCTAACAAAACTTAAGATTTTAAAATCTCTCACGATTGATTTTTTTGAGAAAATTATTTTTGATAACTCAATTTATATGAAAAATGTCACTTTCGCCACTTTCAAAACAATCAGTTTCTATTATTAATAATATCTTAGATAAATATTTTTTTTAACATTTAGTACAGCAAATGGATCTATTATGAGAATTTGTGTCGTAGAAGAGTGACTAAATATTTCAGTGTAAGTAAGTATATTCCAAAGATTTTAATATATCTCTTATCTTTGAACATTTTGTGACAGTTATATGATAAAATTTATTGTAATACTTTATCGTATATAAATCATTCTGTTTGATTTCTATTCAAATTATTTGTATTTCAGTTCGCGCAATTGAACTTTATTTGGATATATGAAAAATGCAGTGGGGAATTAAAAATTTACAAATTGCAGGAAATGAGTGAGCATACAAACTATGTATATGATATAATAATATAATATTTGTTTTATATAATTTCTATTTAAATTCCAGCCAAATTCTGGGTTAAAAATCATTAAGGTCGGTTCCGATAAAAATTGTTCTTGGACAACAAATAGAGAAACGAATCCCGCTATAGAATCGATACATAACAATACAATATTCGAATAAAAGTCAAACTTCATAGTGTGTTGGCCGATTTGTCTTTATACAATTACATATTGTTTTAAATTATAAAATGTTCAAGGTTATCCGTAATATGCATTATATTTTTTTTGTATTTTCCAATATAAAATATAACAAATAAAATATTTATTTAGAAAGATAAAGTGTTGTGTTATTGAATTTTCTATGAATATTAAATGATTTCAAAGATTTCATTTAAACGAGTATCATTATAATCAATATAATGTAACGAATTTTCCATACATATTTAAAAAAACTGTATTTAAATTCATGCATGCCTTAAATTAATTACCAGTATATTCTTATATCAAGGACAAACATTTTAAATTTTATTACGATAATGTTTTAAATTATATGATATCTTACTAAAAATAAGCACGCGCCATACTTAAATTTACGCAAAAATGTGCTTATTTTAAGACCAAACATAATTTGTTTTATTACCCAAAATTCTTAATTCTATGAAATGCATCCTCAAAACAAGTACTATTCACGTCTTTAAATTAACTATAAAACCTTCTTATTTTTATAGCGATTGTCTTTGGCTCGAAATCATTGCCAAAATCTTAAACTTTACGACAAATTCATTGATTTTCAGTACGCTTTTTTTTTAGTGTACATTTTCCTAGTTTTTACTGTCAATTGTCCTTAAAAAAACATTATTTTTCTTTAAACCAGTAAGGAAAGGCAGAAAGTCGGGCCGGGCCGACTATATAATACCCTACACCTCCCTAACAATGCGATAAAGGTCATTGCGATAATAATTAAGCAATATTCGTTCCTAAATTGAGAAACATCTTTCCGGAAAATATGAATGATCGGAAGTAAAGTACAACTTCTATAGCGCGTTGAGACCAAATCAGGAGGAACATATATATGGAGGTTATATATAAATCTGGACCGATTTTCCCTGAATGCTCATTCATGTAAAAATACCTCTTTCTGTAGAATTTCGTACTGATCGGATATAAAATATAGGCTCTACAGCCCTTACATGGCAAATCGGTGGTAACATATATATGGGGGCTATATCTAAATCTGAACCGATTTTCTCCGAATTTGGCAGTATTCCTTCGAGTAATAAGAAACCTCTTTCTGCCGAATTTCGCACTGATCGGATATAAAATAACATTTTTACAGGGCTTGCATGTCAAATCGGGGGTAACATATATATAGGGGACATATCTAAATCTGAACCGATTTCTTCCAAATTTAAAAGTGTTTATTCATATAATAGGAAACCTCTTTTAGCCAAACTTTATACTGATCGGATATAAAATACAGTTTTTACAGCACTTACATGTCAAATCGGGGGTAACATATATATGGGGGCTATATCTAAATCTGAACCGATTTTCTCCGAATTTGGCAGTATTCCTTCATGTAATAAGAAAACTCTTTTTGCCGAATTTCGCACTGATCGGATATAAAATACAGTTTCTACAGCGCTTATATGTCAAATCGGGGGTTACATATATATGGGGGCTATATCCAAATCTGAACCGATTTTCCTTCATGCAATAAGGAACCTCTTTCTGCCGAATTTCACACTGATCGGTTATAAACTAAATTTTTTAAGGCGCTTACATGTGAAATCTGAACCGATTTCTTTCAAATTTAACAGTGTTCATTCATATAATAAGAGACCTCTTTCTGCTGAATTTCATACTGATCGGATATAAAATAAAGTTTTTACAGCGCTTACATGTCAAATCGGGGGTAACATATATATGGGGGCTATATCCAAATCTGAACCGATTTTAACCAAATTAAATAGGGATCGTCCTTGGGCCAAAAAAAAGATATGTGTAAAGTTTCGTCAAGATCGGGCCATAATTGCGACCTGTACTTTAATTACAAGAATACATCTACAGACAGACAGACGGACAGACAGACGGACATAGCTAAATCGACACAGAAAGTGATTACAAGTCGATCGGTATAATAGACAATGGATCTATCTATTCTCCTTTTGGGTGTTACAAACAAATGAACAAAGTCATAATACCCTTTACCACAGTGTGGTGTAGGGTATAAAAAAGGACATTTCAAATTAATCTAAAAACAAGTTCCCTAATATAAAGTAAATTTTTGTAATCTAACATGCCAAATATCTTTGTTTGTGGCAAAATCCTTATAATTAATTAAACATATTTTTCTTAAAATCGAGGACTGTACTTAAAAAATAAATTGTGTTTCTTCCGTAATATAAGTAACGCTTTCTTGCTTCTAGGTATATGTTGTCTTTATTTGGAGCTAAATCTTTAAATGTAAGATTTTTTCTTTTCTTTAGAACAAGGATATTGTACACTCAAAATAAAGACAATTTAATTAATATTATTCATAATTCTAAATGCGGTTTATCTCCATTTGGGTCAAAATAAAGTACATTATCATAAATTTTGGGAATATATCATTAAAATTAAGTAATTTTCTTTTAAAAATTTAATTTTCCCAATTTTTAATATCAATTGTCCTTAAAAGGAAACATTATTTTTCTTTAAAAAAAGATACTTCATAAATAAAATTAAAATAATTTATTTAATATTATATATATAGGGTGATCTAAGTAGAGATACTCTTTTCAATAGCCTTTTTTTGACAGATCACGTGTGAGTCGTGTCATGCTGTCATGTTATTTTTGTTAAGTATTGTTTGGCATTTCATCATGGAAAGACTTACGCCTGAACAACGTTTACAAATTATTCAGTTTTATTATCAAAATAATCGTTCGCCAATTGTCCATTTTTTTTAAATAAAAACAAACACTTTCCAGTTTACCCACGACCTTGACACCCATGAGTAATATTTTAGCTCTCGTTAAGAGCTATCTTTTTGCCATTGACCGTTTCCCGATTGGACGTACCGGAATCATCGGTCCATATTTCTTCAAAAACGAAGCCGGTGAGAACGTAACCGTCAATGGCGACCGCTATCGTGCCAAGATAACTGACTATTTGATGCCTGAAATTGAAGCTCGTAATCTCGGCGACATTTGATTTCAACAAGACGGCGCCACCTCCCACACATCGCATCAATCAATGGATTTATTGAGAGAACACTTCGGTGATAAACCTCTGCATCAAGACATTCATTTCTTCGTCTACAGTAGTGTACACTACTTCACTGCACACTGAAACATTGTATATTTTACTCGATTGACACCACCATAGAATGATCGAAAAAAAAAACAACAAACACTTCACACTGTTTGATGTTTACAATCTAGTCGTTATTCATAATTCTAAGTTCGAATTGTCTCTATTTGGGACAAATAAAGGCAATTACTTACAATCTGTCTTTATTTAGGGCAAAAATCTTTAAAATTAAGTTTTTTTTTTCAATGTTTTTTGTTTTTGTTATTCGATCTGTTGTGACTTTTCATAGTTTTGTTTTTGACTATTGAGTTCGAGATCGTTGTTTTTGTTTTCTGTTAAACAGAAAAACAAACCTCCTTTAAATAAGAAGAGTAACAGTGACCACCCTTAATACATTTCACACATTTCTTATTCTTCTTATTTAAAGAAGGTTTGTTTTTCTGTTTAACAGAAAACAAAAACAACGATGTCGAACTCAATAGTCAAAAACAAAACTATGATTAAGTATTTTTCTTTAAAAAATTACAATTTATTAATCAAAGTAAATGTTCCCAATTTTTAGTATACATTTTTCTTAAATGGAAACATTAGTTTTCTTTAAAAAAGGATAATTTTAAGTAAATTTTCATAATTCAAAATGCGAACTGTCTTTATTTGTGACAAAATCTTTAATTAATTTTTTTCTCGAATTCGGGGACATTATATACTTGAAACTAAAAGATGTAAATTATGTTCCTTCCTTCCACGTTAATAAACAATGTTACACTACACTGCTCCAGAACGCGGAATATTGCTGACTATTTATTTGACCAATAATCGGTCGGTGACTTTGGCACAAAACATCGAAAGGTTACTTTTGCGCCACCTTGTATAAGTTACGTTTTTTTACTCCTAAAAGTAAGAATATTATTCTTTTCTTTATAACATGGGCATTGCATACTCAAAATGAGGACAATTTCCTTAATAATTCTAAGTTCGAACTGTCTCTATTTGGGACAAAATAAAGGCAACTTATTTACTATTAAGTACATTTTCCAAATACAAAATGTCTATATTCGAGACAAAAATCTATTAAATTGAGTATTTTTCTTTAAATAAAGGACAATCTGTACTTCAGTGTAAATTTTCCTAATTTTTAGTATCAATTTAAAAGGGAACATTATTTTTCTTTAAAAAATGATATCACATTAATAACATTAAAGCATCCTTAACATTAAGTAAATTTTCATAATTCAAAATCTTTATTTGTGGCAAATTATTTAATGAAATTTATGTTTTTCTTAATTCGAGGACATTATATACTTAAAAACAAAAAAACGTAAATTATATAAAGGTATGTTTTATATATAAGTTATGTTTTCTTACTTCTAAGTATGAGTTGTCTTTATTTGGAGCAAAATTTTTAAAAGTAAGAATATTTTACTTTTATTCATAGCAAGGACATTAAATACTCGAAATGAGGACCATTTCCTAATATGAGTCATAACTCTAGGTTTGAACTGTCTTTATTTGGGAGAAAATAAAGACATTTTCTTTAATAATAAGTACATTTTCTAAAATTAAAATTATTTTTTATCATTAAAACAAAGATATTTTGTGTTTAAAAATAAGACAACATCCTTAATATTCAGAAAATGTTCCAAATTTGGTATACCCTATGACCTTAATAGAAAACATATTTTTTCTTTAAAACAAACAGCTTAATTCAAATGTAAAACTAAGAGAGCTTTTTTAATAACAAGTACATTTTCATAATTCTAAGTACAAACTGTACTTTGTGCAAAATCTTTAAAATATTAATTAATTAATTTATTTTTCTAGAAAACAAGTTCATTTTATGCTTAAAATTAAGAAAATATTCTTTAATTTTCTTTTCTTAAATATTAGGTTACTGTCTTTTTCAGTGTAGCTGTGCCGAATAGGCTTAATTGCTTAGTTTTGTGGGTGAACGGGGAAGTGAGGTTTGGGGGGAAAATTCATTTCGAGTGATACTCTTCTGTCGTCCACTGTCATTTACTTCCACTTTTCATTATCATCATATATTTACTTGTGTATTCTGGCATGACAGAAAGTGGCATTGAATGGATACTATTCAGTGCAATTTTTTTTTTTTTGAAGATTCCAACCAAAATGTTCAGTTTATTCATGACTTAATTTAGGACGTTGAGTTCGTTTTTTTTAGTTGTTTAATATACGTTATTGAAAAGAAAATGATGAAAGTAAGCAATTGTATAGTATAGCATGCCTTTAAGGATGGTTAGTATTTTAAATAGTGGCATTATTTTATGAAGTGCAATGAAGACAAATTAGCTTTAATTGACTCAATTTTTATAATTTTGTTAAATGGTCGGATAAAGGAATTTCGCAGAAGAATTGAAGTTCATCTTATGAAGAGCCTTCAGTTATAGAATCATCACTCCATCAATGGAACAAAATGTTTTTTTTGGTAAATTAAAAAAAAATTATATCAGAAAGTAAATATATATATCTATTATTATATTGTGATTTTTTTTTATCTATAAATCCGACGTACACCACCAACTTTGTTAAAAAATATTTTAGTGGAATTTACAATATTCATATATTTGCATTCTATGCTCTCTGAGTAATAGATTAATATAAGCGTTTCCGCAATAAATCCATATAATACAAATACTTCAAAAAACGGATATGAATCAAATACAGAAAATTCGGGTTAGTAGAGTACATGTTAAAATAACATAATTTTTTATTTTGTTAACTTGCTGCTTGTTTTATATTTATACCCTCACTTTAGTGTGACGAGGGTATATATCATTTGCTACGGAAAAAATTGTAACACGTCGAAGGAGTGACCTAAGACGCCAAGTATGTTCGGAGGAAATACGTTTTGGGTCATTTTAAGTCGAATGAGCAATGTCCGTCCGTCTGTCTGTCTGTCTGTCTGTGTGTCTGCTGGCTGGTGCGCACGATAACTCTCGAAAGGAGTAACCGATTGACCTCAAATTTGGTATGTGGCAATATTTATACCCTACACCACACTGTGGTACAGGGTATTATAAGTTTGTTTCACGGCAGATGTTTGTAACACCTGAAAATAACACAGCTAGACCCACCTTAAAGTATACCGATCGACTCAGAATCACTAGCTGAGTCGATTTAACGATGTCCGTCCGTCCGTCCGTCCATGTAAAGTTGTTCGTCGACTACAGGTCGCAATTTTACTCCGATCGTTCTGAAATTTTGCAGTTTAGAGTATTTCGCGGCTGTTAAGATCGCTATTGAATTTGGTTGAAATCGGTTCAGATTTAGATATAGCTCCCATATATATCTTTCGTCCGATTTGGCCCTTTAGTCCTATAGAAGTTTTATTTTACACCCAATCGTTTTGAAATTTAGAATGGTAGAGTTTCTTGATCCATGAACCAACATTGCCGAATTTGAAGAAAATCGGTTAAGATTTAGCTATAGCTCCCATATATATGTTTCGTCCGATTTGGCCCTTTAGTCCTTTAGAAGCTGTATTTTACATCCGATCGTTTTGAAATTTAGAATGGTAGAGTTTCTTGATCCATGAACCAACATTGCCGAATTTGAAGAAAATCGGTTAAGATTTAGCTATAGCTCCCATATATATGTTTCGTCCGATTTTGCTCTTTAGTCCTATAGAAGCTGTATTTTACATCCAATCATTTTGAAATTTAGAATGGTAGAGTTTCTTGATGCATGAACCAACACTACCGAATTTGAAGAAAATCGGTTAAGATTTAGCTACAGCTCCCATATATATGTTTCGTCCGATTTGGCCATTTAGTCCTATAGAAGCTGTATTTTACATCCAATCGTTTTGAAATTTAGAATGGTAGAGTTTCTTGATCCATGAACCAACATTGCCGAATTTGAAGAAAATCGGTTAAGACTGTATTTTACTTACATCCAATCATTTTGAAATTTAGAATGGTAGAGTTTCTTGATCCATGAACCAACACTACCGAATTTGTAGAAAATCGGTTAAGATTTAGCTATAGCTTCCATATATATGTTTCGCCCGATTTGGCCATTTAGTTATATAAAAGCTGTATTTTACATCCAATCGTTTTGAAATTTAGAATGATAGAGTTTCTTGATCCATGAACCAACATTGCCGAATTTGAAGAAAATCGGTTAAGATTAACTATAGCTCCCATATATATGTTTCATCCGATTTGGCTCTTTAGATCCAATCGTCTTTATACCCTACACCACACTGTGGTACAGGGTTTATTTAAGTATAAAATGTCCCAAAAGTAAATTTATGTAAACAATTTATACATGAATTACAAAATTTATATATCAGAGTTATTCAATATTACGAGAGTGGTGTAGGGTATTATATAGTCGGCACCGCCCGACTTTAGCCTTTCCTTACTGGTTTTTTCTATCTCCGGCTAAGTTCGAAGATGGGCCATATTGGTCCAATCCTTCTAGTACCTCCCCCACAAAGGGTTAAAATGTTGTGAAATATTGATTCTTTAATAACTGCTATACTACTTATTCGAATCTTTTGAAATTCCACACATAGTATTAGCTTATTAGTCGTTATCAACTCGAGAAAAATGGGCGAAGTCGCCACGTCCCTTTTGGTACCTCCCAGACAAAAGCACCATTTTGCACCAAAAGTTAACAGCTTATAACATTAATAACAGCGTATAAACATATTTGAAATTTTGTACAGTATTATGCTTTTATATTGTCAACAGTCCAGGGAAAAATGGGTGTTGTTGTCACGCCCCTTTTGGTACCTCCCACACAAAGGTACCTTTTTGCACCAAAAGTTAACAGCTTATAACATTAAAACCAGTGTATAAAAATACTTGAAATTTTGTACAGTGTAATGTTTTTATAGTGTCTATAGCCCTGTGAGAAATGGGCGTTATTGCCACGCCCCTCTTTGTACCTCCCACACAAAATGCCCAAATCATACCACAATTTAACGTTTATACCAGTGCACATAAATGCTTATAAGTCGGCACAGTGCAATGAATTTAAAGTATCTAATGTTCAGCAAAAAAAGGTGTATTTGATAAACCCCTTCTGGTACCTCCCACACAAATTGACAGAATAATTCGAGTAATATTCAATTTTACATTACTCACAAAGTGAGGGTATACCTTAGTCGGTTTACCCGACTGAAACTTTCTTACTTGTTTATTTTGTATTAGCTACATTATTTTATGTTATTATTCGATTTTCTTCTGAATGTTCTCATTTTATTCATGAATTTTTTTATGTTTTTTAAAGGTTTTAAAACAAATATTAAAATTTTCTCACTAGCTATCTTTGGAACCGCTTATGGATGAAAAAATAATATTAGAAGAAGTTGAATGTTACTTAATTTAGGGTTCTCTAAAGTCTTTCTGAACCAATTCGGATAAATGGTTCTCGAGTTATCCTAAAATATTTGTCTCAACCTCTATTTCGTTTAGATGTTTATCTTTATTTAGATAGATAAACAAGTCCCATCCGACTAATAGACAACAAACGTCTTAAAGGAAATGACCAAAGCTTTCGTTTGAACAAAAAATCAAAATTTAATAAAGTTTTTGACAAAAAAAAGATTAACTTTAAAAGAATACTTAAGCAAAATGTTCTAAATGCTATATGTAAGGAGCAACATGTCAAAATTCAACACCCTTCAGGTCGAATAGTCCTTAACCGATCACGTTGTAATTTTTTGTCATAATGATTATACAAATGTGCACGAATATTATGGCGTTATTAGTTTTTCAAAACTCATTCTAGTTTTGTGGTACAGAGCTTCGAAGTTACCTATGTCAAGGATTTTTCTCAAAATTTGTTAGACTAGCCATATCTTCTTAAGCGCTTTACCTATTTTGAAGATATTAATACCAGGAAAGTCTGGAATATATACTTAATCCTTGAATATCTTCAAAAAGTATCAAATAATGTCCAACATTTTTGTTTGGTGCTAATGGGCCAAACTATTATGAATTGACTATGAAAAACTCAAAATGGAACCCTGATGAGATATAGCAATTTTATTGAGTCAATATTATAATTTTTCTTGAAAATTTGTATATATCAATTGCTGATTTATATACCAAAACGGCTGATATTCGTGGAATACGTTAGTTTAGGATATGCCACGAAACTCTATGAACGACATTTCTTCTTAATATTTTTGGCACTAAAACTGAGTGAAATATTTTGATTTTATTTTATTTATGATACCAATAAGCAAACATATAACATTAAAATTAATTTATCAATAATTAAACTTAAAAATACAAAATCTAATTTCATTATATTTTTGGTCCAACAAAATTCTACAAGGAGCGAAGGAAAGGAGTGGACCAGTTTTTACTAATTTTTTTCTGGTACTTTTTCCCATTTAGCCATTATAACAGGATTCTGTTGTTGGACTGATGATGAATTCGATATTTGCACCTGTTACTTTAAATGTTTAAAATCTTTAGAGACATTATACAACAACAATTATCAAATACGAAGAATATTTCGTCCATAAACGCATTCATTGTTCCTTCTATAAACTTTAATTTCCCAACACTGCTCGTGGACATAAAGCCCCTTGTTATGACTGTTTCGTCTCTATGATTACACAGTGCGACAAAATAAACTCAGGTTGAGAAGCAAATGAGCGATACTATTTTTCCTGTACGTCTTGTCGAGTAAAACACGAATGTTTTTTTTAGAATTCCCCGGTCACCCACAAAATGCAACCAGTCTCTTAAAAATCCGTTTGCAATTGCCGGAGTTATTCAAGTGAAAAAAGACAAGAAAATCGGGTTTTTACCCGTAAATCTGGATTTTGGGGGTGTCCGCAAATTTCGTAAAACAAACGTTGTTCTACTCGCCAAAAACCTACAAGAAAATAGTATCGCGGTTTTTGGACTGTCGCACTGTGCTACACTGTGCCACAAATTTTTAACAGAGTCGTGATCAAAAAATGCTGGCACTTAATCTTTAAAAAAATTGTCCGCTGAGTTCGAATATGAAGTCAAAATGTTCAAAAGTAAAACTGTTATTTGTGCTTTTAAAAAAGATTATGTGACTTAAATGCAAATATCTTAAAAATTATTGGACGGATTATATGTTTTTTTCTTGAACGACAACAAAATTACTAAAATAACCATGGACAGTTTGTAAAAATAGGCCAAGAAATGATAGAGTAACTGTGGACAAAATTTCAAACTTCATGAAAAATTTTATAATTTTTTTCAATTATTTTTTTATTTTGAAAACTGTTCTACTGTTGACCATTCTGACTCATATTCGGATTCAGCGGACAATTTTACATAAGGTGTGAGATACATTTGGTAAAAAAACCTGTCACGTAGTATTATAGTTTCAGATCTAGTTTATTATGATCAACATCATCAACGCCTCCTTGGAATAAGCCTGGATGAAGAGGTGGAGCTAAGTACTTTGTTAACTGAAACGAAACCAATCATTCCAAATTATTATCGCAATGCCTATTTTGTTAGGGAGGTGTAGGGTATTATTGTTAGGGAGGTGTAGGGTATTATATAGTCGGCCCCGCCCAACCTTTAGTCTTTCCTTACAGGTTTTTACATATACCTGGCCAGCCCCTATACAATTTGTATGAAATAAATTATTATTATACACATTTTGGGTTGTTTTACTGTGAATTGAATGCAGATGTTTACTTCCAGGTAGTTTCTGTGTAAATTTTTCTCGTATTTCTTTCTTTCGTTTGTGATTTTGGGTTTGAGTTCAGTTAGTTTATTATTGAATGCTGAACATACAACATCGACAGTCCGAAATACATAATTTTTTTTTGAAAATTTTACTATTATTATGCCAGAGGATTTAGAATTTGTGTACAATACGCGCTTGCATACAGGCAGCCTTACTAATCATTTGGAACAACAACTATCATCAGCGTTACAGCGTGATTTCGCACTTCACACAGAAGCAGACGAAGAACTAGATTTATTTGAGACCAAAGCGGTGAAAACACAGAATTTGTGCCCGAAGATGACGCCTCGGACATTGAATATGAATTGGAAATTGAAGCAAATGAAATATTCGACAGCGATGAAGAATCCGAAGAAGAAAGTGAGAATGCACCAACTCAAGCTGCAGACGGGGTTTTTGCTTGGAAAAGATAGTACCAAGTGGAGTACAGCTGAACCCGCTACAGTGAGATTCCGCCAGCACAACATCATGCGTTTCGGAGGTGGACCAAAAACAAACCTGACCACTCCGCTTGAGGTTTTCAAGCTTTTTTTCACCGAATATTACGTTCATCATCGTAACACAAACAAATCTATGTGGAGAAAAAGTTACACGCAAATGGAACGCAGAACATGCAAACTGCACACCACGAGTATGGGTTGATATGACAAGTGTTGAGCTTGACGCTTTTATTGGGATACTATTGGCTTTTGATGTCAGTCATAATACTTTTTAGCTCTCAAGATAGATATAGACGATTTATTACTTTGATGCGCTGTATTCGATTTGACGATAGTCGTACGCGCGCATTTCGTCAACAAACCGACAAAGCTGCTCCCATTCACGACATATGGAACTTCTTGTGTCGCGAATCTTGCCAGTAATTTTGAACCATACGAAAGTGTAACCACCGATGAGCAGCTATTTCCATACAGTGGGCGCACAAAGTTCACACAATACATCCCATCAAAGCCCGCAAAGTATGGAATAAAAGTATGGCGGGCATGCGATGCGAAAACCAAATATCCGTTGCAAGGAAAACTGTACACTGGTAAGGAGGGAGAACAACAAGAGACAAACCAAGACGAAAATGTGCTCATGAGTTTGGCTAATCGATACACCAACAGCGGCAGAACTATTATTGCTGATAACTTCTTTACAACATTAGACGCAGCTAAACGTCTTTCGTCGATTGGAATAGCATACGTTGGCACCGTTAGATCCAACAAAAGGTGTTTTCCCAAAGAAGTGGAAAAGACAGCAAACGGCCAGTGCTTTCATCTGTCATCAAAGCAGTAAATCTACTATCCACTGTGCACTACACCATGAATGTTAAAGGCGTAGCAAAAAAAACCGGAAGCTATATCATTTTACAATTCAACAAAGTCCGGCGTTGATACAATGGACCAAGTAGTAACGCATTACTCCACAAAACGGTCAACCAGACGTTGGCCCTTAACCTTTTTTTTCCAACATGATAGACGTCATGGGATTAGCCGCCTTCATCATATGCAATGAATATATAGAAGGAACCAGAAAAGAGAAGCGACGATTGTTCTTGAACACGCTGAGTAAACAATTGGTGCTTGCTAATACTGAAAATCCCATGAACACCAATCCCAGCAACATGCTGCCTAACCAACAATGCGGCCCTAGTACACTTATGGTGTTTTCTTTTCTAAAAAAAAATGTTGCCCTGTCAGAGAGCACCATTTAAAAATGTCGCCTACACCCTCTTGTACTGCTGCATTTTTTATGGTCAGAATCGATAACAAAAATGAAAAAAACTAGCCTCTTAACTCACTAAAAGTAGACTAAAAACAAAGAATACTCCACGGCGCCGCCTAAATAAAGCATCTGACCAAACTTCATTATAAAAAAGCACGCACGGACACACGCGGTTATTTAGGCTATTCGCTCGACGCCGAAAAACATCTGTTTTGTAGGGCAGCGTCCACCCCTTCGATTAAATACAGGGCTGAAATGTTGAATTTTTGCCCCGTGCAAGAGCGACATTTTTCACAAAAAAAAAGGAAACCCTTTCACAGTGCATTATTTATTTGCAATCAAAGATAAAAAGACATTTTTGGGGCGAAAGGCATAAAAAATGTAGCATTTTTTGGTACCAAAGAAAACACCATTAGTTTCAGAAAGATTCCGATACTTCGGTTCCGACCTATTGCCAGACTTGACTCATCTCAGAGGATATGACTGGATGATAATGAGAAAATACGTGTCTAGTACCGATTTTCTGTAATCCGTGGGGTATGAAAATCGTAAATAAGGAGCGCACAACAGGCCGAACCACTGGCTTAAGTGTATGTCCTGGGACATGAGACGTTTTAAACTTCTCCTCTATTCAACCTAACCTAACCTAACCTAGTTCCAAAAAAGATTGCAGAATTAGTTTAACGCAAGACGAAAAGCTGCGTAGGAAGACACGTTTTTACTGCACCAAATGCACTAATCCTGTATGCCAACAACATTCTAGTGTTGATTATACTTGTTTTCATGCATTCCACAAAATGAATAAAAAATATCAATAAAAAATAAAAAAAATTTTACATTTAGTCTAAAGACCAAAATAATATACGGACATACTTAAAAACTACGGTACCCTTTTTGCCATACAAATGCATGCAAATGTATAACGTCGGCCAGCCATATGTGTTTGCTTGAAGGTTTCAGAATATGTGTTTGACGGGAGGTTAAACAAAATAAATTTGAATAAATTCCTAAACAATAAGATGTGTGTTTACATCTCATTTGAGAAAATTAGTTTGCAAATATATTTTGTTGTAATGTATTAATATAACGATCGATCCATTCTTAACAATGCTAAGTGCAAAAAAATAGTTTTTCAGGAGAGGGGATCAAAGTTTGATGTCGACTCTGCATGTTTTAGGATCGAGGTATCGATTTGAGTTTCAAATAAATTTTATTGAATTTTAAATTAAATTTATTTCCTCACCATTTTTGAAAAAATATTTGGAACCAAAATTGTTAAATATAATATATTTGTGAATAAATAAATTTTATTTGAAAATCAAGAACTTTTGTTTGGAAAGAATATATTAATATATTAGAGCAAAATATATTTGCGAACTGACTTATTATTTTGTCTGCAAAAATCATATTTCATTAAACATTAAACACAAAACGACAAAAACGAAACTGATTCTTTCACTAGTTATGGGGAAATGTCAGCCCAAAATCAATTACCATTTCCCTAACGACGACAATAAAGATCAACAACACAATGACAATACAAGCAAGCATGCATGCAACCAACCAACCAACCATTGCACGACATCGTCACAAGTGAATGCAGGACAAAAAATAGATAGACATGGAAATTTATCAAAAAGTTTTATCCTAATTACATCCTGCACAACATTATCGCACTAACAAGGCAAACGTATGCAAGGATAGCAATATGAAGGAACCTCTACCCAGGAACAACCACCTCGGCACCCACCCGCCCGTCAGCAGGGTATGTGTGCCGTACGAAAGTACCTGAGACTCGCATGAAGTATCTGTCTCTCTCTTCGTCAAGGAGTCTGTTACTAAATACTTTGCTTCACTGCCATCGCGACTATTGCGACTCTCTTACCAGCACTCGTTTGCTATGGTAAATTGTAAAAAAGGTAGAAAATGCATTTTATTTATTGTTTTCTCCATCTATCCCCGCAAAGGCCTCCTCCATGCGCTCACCGCTCGTTGTCGGCAACAGCCATCATCCGCCGCAGAAAAAGCTTAACCGCATCGTGGAAAAACTTTTGAGAAGAGAAGACCCGGAGATAGATACGAACGAGTACACAGAACCAGAAGCAGAGCCAGATCCTTCATACCTGCATAACTTCCGTTTCCATAGTCATAGTCGAAGGAAATGCAAGAAAAACACCGACACCAACACCAGCACCATCAAAAATTGTAAAATATTATATGAAGACTTTCTGCTTGCGAAAGTGTTGTTACTTCTCCCGAGGAAAGAGGATGGGAGAAATGCACTAAATGTATGATTCACATTTATTTACAGTCATATAAAGGATGGGACTAGTGGCAGTATAAAACGGTAGATTGTTTTAACGTCAGGTCCTGACAAAGTTATTGCAATATTTATTTAAAATCAAAACGTCCTCTTGCAGATTTTCAGAAAAAAATATTTGTTTTTAATTTTACTCATTGTTTGTCAGACTACGGTCATTGCTTACTCTGTTAACACAGTAACGCAAACCAATTTTTTTCGATTTCTGTAAAAAAATCTTATCGTCGTTTGAGACAGGGAATTCTAAGCTGACCTCAAAGAAGTTGAGAATTATGTTGTTTAAATAAGCATGGAGAGCCCACATCATTTACTTACAGTACTCCCATGGCAACTTGGAGGCATGAATTCACTTAAGAAAATCATTAAAAATTACAAATACCCTAAAATTTTTATAAATATAAATTTTTTGTGTTCGAACGACTTTATAAAAATGGAATTCCAGGATACGTGGGGACACAGGACACCTGAGCATGGTGTAACTATATATTTGAAGTACAGTTATTCATTTTCCACAAATCGAAAAAATCATGAATAGAAGTCTAGCTTTCAAAATTTCTTAATTTAACTGAATCGAAAGATGGACCTTTCGCCAAACCCCTCCATCTGTCACCGAATATGTACAACGCGCGAAGCGACAATGTTTTATCTGAACTTCAACACTTTACCACAAAAGAGTGTGTGTGTGTATGTATCTGTTCCTGTGCTATATGTGAATGGGTGTTTGAGTTTAGCTGTGTATGTATGCTGACACAAGGACGCTCTGTACTCGTCGTATAGTATGTGTGTGGGTGTCCGCTGAAGGAGCTCACCACTTGAGCGCACAGCAAACGTTAAGGAAAAACCTTTAGCAGTGGAAACGAAAATTTGTTTGTTCCTTGTCCTGAAAATGTGATATTTCCATGCTAAAGACGGCTGTTGCAGAAACGTTGCACTGCGATATGGGGAACATAGTATGGCAAGTGTAGGAAATTAATCATAGATCAGAAAACTACCATTCGCAAAAATACATAAAGATTAGATTGCAAATGCCGGGAAGAATATATGTGTATATTAGGTCGGGATAAATAAAAAATATAGCGGTTGTCCGCATCTCAAATGAAAGCTTGTTTTGTTTAGTGAATATCCTCAAAATATTTCGGCTATATCTTGAACTTCCAGTGAGCTAGAACGATATTACATAACCTTTAAAATTATGTTTTTCTTGCAAATATCAACATTTTGGACTGAGGCGCATCTTTTTCATATGTGCTTTTCATGTGGAACTCGCCATTCTGCACTGGGCAAAATCGCATTTGTTGATATGTTTGAATACAAAAGAAAATTTGGAACACAAATCTTTGAATGTTATATATTTATACGGAAAAAAGTGTAACACATCGAAGGAGTGACCTAAGACCCCAAGTATGTTCGGCGGAAATCCGTTTTGGGTTATGTTAAGTCCAATGAGCAATGTCCGTCCGTCCGTCCGTCTGTCTGCTGGCTGGTGTGCACGATAACTCTCGAAAGGAGTAACCGATGGACTTAAAATTTGGTACGTAGTAATATTTTTTTTTTCTTCTAAGTTCGAAGATGGGCCATATTGGTCCACTCCTTCTGGTACCTCCCCCACAAATGGTTAAAATGTTGTGAAATATTGATTCTTTAATAACTGCTATTATACTTATTCGAATCATGTGAAATTCCACACATATTATTAGTTAATTAGTCGCTATCAACTCGTGGATAATGGGCGAAGTGGCCAAGGCCCTTTTGGTACCTCCCACACAAATGCATCATTTTGCACCAAAAGTTAACAGCTTATAACATTAATACCAGTGTATAAAAATACTTGAAATTTTGTACGGTGTAATGCTTTTATAATGCCTATAGCCCAGTGAAAAATGGGCGTTATCACCACGCCCCTTTTTCTACCTCCCACACAAAATTGTCAAATCATACCACAATTTAATATCTCATAACGTTAATATGCCAGTCCACATAAACGCTTATAATTCGGCACAGTGCAATGTATTTAAAGTATCTACTGTTCAGCGAAATATATGTGTATTTGTTAAACCCCTTCTGGTACCTCCCACACAAATTTACAGATTAATTTTTGTAATATTCCATATTACAGTACTCACAAAGTGGGGGTATACCTTAGTCGATTTAACCGACTGAAACTTTCTTACTTGTTTTAAAAATGTTTCTTTAAATTTCCCATTTTCTTGGAAGGTGCCTTTAGTATTTGGACCCTATTTTTGAAATTTATGTCCTATAATAATGGAAAAATTCCACGTGGATGAGAAGTTTCGCAACTGTCTTTAAAATTATTCATGTAGAAGGAAACCTCTTTTTGCCGAAGTTCGCACTGATCGGATATAAAATAACATTTTTACAGCGCTTACATGTGAAATCGTCCGTCTGTCTGTCTGTCCGTCTGTGCATGTATTCTTGTAATCAAAGTACAGGTCGCAATTATGGTCCGATCTCGACGAAACTTTACACATATCTTTTTTTTGGCCCAAGGACGATCCCTATTGAATTTGGTTAAAATCGGTTCAGATTTAGATATAGCCCCCATATATATGTTAGCCCCGATTTGACATGTAAGCGCTGTAAAAACTTTATTTTATATCCGATCAGTATGAAATTCGGCAGGAAAAGGTTTCTTATTACATGAATGAACTCTGTTAAATTTGGAAGAAATCGGTTCAGATTTAGATATAGCTCCCATATATACATTACCCCCCATTTGATATATAAGCGCTGTAAAAATTTTATTTTATATCCGATCAGTGCGAAATTCGGCAAAGAGAGGTTTCTTATTACATGAAGGAATGCTGCTACATTCGGAGAAAATCGGTTCAGATTCAGATATAGCCCCCAAAGATATGTTACCCCCGATTTGACATGTAAGCGCTGTAAAAACTGTATTTTATATCCGATCAGTGCAAAATTTGGCAGAAAGAGGTTTCTTATTACATGAAGGAATACTGCTAAATTCGGAGAAAATCGGTTCAGATTTAGATATAGCCCCCATATATACGTTACCCCCGATTTGACTTGTAAGCGCTGTAAAAATGTTATTTTATATCCGATCAGTATGAAATTCGGCAGAATGAGGTTTCTTATTATATGAATTAACACTGTTAAATTTGGAAGAAATCGGTTCAGATTTAGATATAGCCCCCATATATACGTTACCCCCGATTTGACATGTAGGCGCTGTAGAGACTGTATTTTATATGCGATCAGTACGAAATTCGAAAGAAGGAGGTCTTTTTACATGAATGAGTATTCAGGGAAGATCGGTTCAGATTTATATTGATTGTTCCTCCTGATTTGGTATCAAACCGCTATAGAAGTTGTATTTTACTTCCGACCATTAAAATTTTCCAGAAAGATGTTTCTCAATTTAGGAACGAATATTGCTTAATTTAGCGATTATCGTTTCAGAATTAGATAATATGTTTCTACCCATTTACCAATTATTCCAAATTATTATGGCAATGACCCTTATCGCATTGTTAGGGAGGTGTAGGGTATTATATAGTCGGCCCCGCCCGACTTTCTGCCTTTCCTTACTGGTTTAAAATAAAGTTTTTTTGGCACAAAAAAATATAAACAAGTAAAAGCGTTAAGTTCGGCCATGCCGAATCTTACCATGGATTGCATTAAATTTTATTACTGGAAACATCTTTGGATATGGAGCAAATCACGAAAGGATCCCTTTTGATTAAGTAAATTATTAAAAAAACAAATGCTGCAATTTTAGCCTAATTTTAGGCCTCAAATTCTTTAGTCAAACTCTTCATCTGAAAAATGTGTTATTTATCACTTAAATTAGCATATTTGAGGACTACCACTACACGGAAACTACAACAAAATAAAATTTGATTTGTTTTCATTTTATTGAGATGAATTCTTGCCAAAATAGAAGACAAACTGCAAAGTTTCTGACAAAATTTCTTAGAAAATGTGGTGTTTATGGCTTAAATAAGCCTTTTTGGGAGCGATATCTGTAGGTGGACAGACAAACAGACGGACAAACAGACGGACAGACAGACGGACATGGCTTAATCGTCTTATAATTTAATGACGATCAAGAATATATATATATACATTTTGGAGTGACAGATCAATATTTCAAGGTGTTGCAAACGGAATGACAAAGTTAGTATACCACCATCCTATGATGAAGGGTATAAAAATAGCAAAAAAATTGTTGTTGTTCAATTTTTTAAAACTAGCATCCTAACGAAGAAAACAATGCATTTTAAGAAGAAAGTCTATGAATAAATGTAGAAATTATAACACATTTGGTAGAAATAAGAGAATTTCAACATAATCCGGTTTTTATATCCCCGCTATTGTGAACAAGAGAATACGAGTATATCAGATGGCCCGCATGCCAAACGTAGAACACATCCTTGAAGTGACCTAATATACCCCAAAAATATTTGGAGGAAATACATTTTGGCAAATTTTAAGTCATTTGAGCAATGTCCGTCAGCTTGTCCGTCTGTTTGTCTGGTTGGGGCGCACGATAACTTTCAACAGGTTTGACCGATTGGTATTTGTCAATATTTGTTTCTATCTTAGGCTAAGGTCAAATATGGACCATGTTGGTTTACCCCATCGAGTACCTCCCCTAAGAAGGGTCAACAATTTGTGAACTATTTATTATCTCATAACTTCTACACTACTACTCAGAATCTTTCATTCAATTCCAGGCAGTTAGTTTGTTTCTTGGTCACTATCATCTTGAGACAAATTGGCGTTTTTGCCACGCCCCTTTTGGTACCTCCCATACAAATGAACCATTTTGCACAAAAAGTTAACGGCTTATAAGTTCAATTCTTGCACATACAAATACTTGAAATTTTGTACAGTGTACTGTTTTTATGGTACCCATGGTATATCAGTCGGGTAAACTGACTTATAAATCCTCTCACCTTGAGTCCCAAAAAATATTCGTAAATTTATTTTTTGTTTTAATTAAATTATTATCAATTTAAATTGCGTTTAATAACTTTAAAGTATGTACTGGTATTACATTTAAAATCTGTTAACTTTTGGTACATAATGGTCCATTTGTGTGGGAGTTACCAAAATGGGCGTGCCAATAACGCCCACTTTTCTCTAGACTCTAGGTACTAAAAAGCATTAAACTGTACGAAGTTTCAAGTATTAGTATGTACTGGTATTAATGTTAAAACCTGTTAACTTTTGGTGCAAAATGGTCCATTTGTGTGGGAGGTACCAAAAGGGGCGTGCCAATAACGCCCATTTTTCTCTGGACTCTTGTTACTATAAAAACATTATACTTTACAAAATTTCAAGTATTTGTATGCACTGGTATTTAAGTTCTAGGCTGGTAACTTTTGGTACAAAATGTGGAGGTACCATTTGTGTGGGAGGTACCAAAAGGGGCGTGCCAATAACGCCCACTTTTTTCTGGACTCTAGGTACTATAAAAGTATTACACTGTACAGAATTTCAAGTATTTGTATGAACTAATATTAAAGCCATAAACAGTTAACTTTTGGTGCAAAATGGTCCATTTGTGTGGGAGGTACCAAAAAGGGAGTGGCTACTTCGCCCTTTTTTCTTGACGTGTTAGCGACTAACAAACTAATACTATGTGTAAAATTTCAGAAGATTTGAGTAAGTAGTATAGAAAGTATTAAAGAATCAATATCTAGTTCCCAAATATGCTAATTTAAGCCATACATATCACATTTGTCAGCGTTCGTTTTTATACCCAACACCACACTGTGGTCCATGGTATTATGAGTCTGTGCATTTGTTTGTAACACCCAGAAGGAGAAGAGTTAGACCCATCGTTTATTATACCGATCGACTTGGAACCACTTCCTGAGTCGATTTAACCATGTCCGTCTGTCCGTCCGTATGGTCCGATTGTGATGAAATTTGTTTGTGCTCTTTTTTGGCCCAAGGACGATCCCTATTTAAATCAGTCAAAATCTGTCTAGATTTAGATATAGCCCCTAGACGCTGAAAAAAAAAAATATTTATATAGCATATTCGGCTTGAAACATATACGGGCAAATATCAAAATTTTCTTTTTGACTGGAAAGAGCCAAGGAGTTGCTTCGCTTGCACGAAAGTGGCCGGTTACCGAATTTGGTTTTCTCCGATGAGAAGCCATTCCAAATTAAGCAGTTTGTGAACAAACAAAATGATCGGGTTTACTTGCCAAATAGGTGAAGATGTACACCTTCGATTGGCCACCAGAACTCAAGCGCCGCCGATGGTAATGGTGTGGGCCGCCGTAACTGCCGATGGTCGCTCTCCGCTCGTATTCATCGACCATGGGGTCAAAATAAATACCGAATATTATCGGGAAAATGTCCTAAAGACAGTATTGAAGCCCTGGGCAGACGGCCGCAGACCATGGACATTCCAACAGGACTCAGCACGCGTCAACCAAGAATGACTTAAAAAGGAGGTTCCTCGCTTCATTTCTACCGCACAATGGCCACCAAGATCTCCGGATCTCAATCCGATACCAAAGTATCGATCATCGCACGACGGCGCTTCGCCGGGAATGGGCCAAAATATCGCATAGCCACTTTCGTGCAGCGTGTGATGGCTTTGTCGGCCGTTCGTACCAAAGGTGGCCAGTTCGAACAAATCAAAACTGTTTCTAAAATTTTATGTTATTTCCGACATTTTTTGCTTTCGAACAAGAATTTAAAGAATTTAAAAGAAAATATTAAAAAAATATAGCGCTTTACTTTGTTGCATTACATATCAGCCACCCTGTATGTATGAACAGTGCCAAACTCTTATCGCAATGTCCATTTTCGCATTGTTAGGGACGTGTTAGGGTATTACATAGTCGGCCCGCCCGACTTTCTGTCTTTCCTTACTGGTTTTTCAATAATATGCTTAAACAACAAGTAAGAAAGTTCTGTTGGGTAAACCGACTTATAAATCCCCTCAACATCAGTCCCAAAAATATTCGTAATTTTTTTTTTGGCTTAATTACTTAAATTATTACCAATTTAAATTGCATTTAATAACTTTAAAGTACGCACTGGTGTTAAAGTTAAAAGCCGTTAACCGTTGCTTCTAAATAGTACATTTATGTGGGAGGTACCAAACAGGCCGTGTCAATGACGCCCACTTTTCACTGGACTGTAGGTACTACAAAAACATTACACTGTACAAAATTTCAAGTATTTGTATGTACTGGCAAAAGTTATAAGCTGTTTACTTTCTGTGCAAAATGGTCAATTTGTGTGGGAGGTATCAAAATAGCCGTTTCAACTTCGCACATTTTTCAGTGCTTCAGTATTAAAGTTATTAGCAGTTAACTTTTTGTACGAAATGGTCCGTTTTGTGTGGGAGGTACCACAGTGGGCGGAGCCACTTCCCCATTTTTCTCTAGCTGATAGCGACAGATAAATCAATACTATGTGTGAAACTACAGAAGATTCAGATAAGTAGTATAGAAGTTAGTAGAGAATCAATAGTTCACTAAATTGTAACCCTTTGTGAGGGAGGTACTAGAAGGAGTGGAGCAATATGGTATATCTTCGAACTTAGCCTCAGAGAGAAAAAAAATATTATCACATACCAAATTTGATGTCAATCCGTCACTCCTTTCGAGAGTTATCCTTTCGAGTATTATAGTCCATTTGGGTGGGAGGTACCAAAAAGGCATGTCAATAATGCCCAATTTTCTCTAGACTCTAGGTACTATAAAAGCATTACACTGTACAAAATTTTAAGTATTTTCATGGTGTGGTATTAAAGATATAAACTGTTAACTTTTGGTGCAAAATAGTCCATTTGTGTGGGTGGTTCCAAAGGGAGCGTACCAATAACGCCCCCCTTTCACTGGATTCTAGGTACTATAAAAACATTACACTGTACAAAATTTTAAGTATTTTCATGCAGTGGTATTAAAGTTATAAGCTTTGAACTTTTGGTGCAAAATGGTCCATTTGCAAATTCACCCATTTTTCTCAAGGAGATAGCAACTAATAAACTAATACTAGGTGTGGAATTTAAGAAGATTCGAGTAAGTAGTATAGATGTTATTAAAGAATCAATATTTCACCAAATATTAACCGTTTGTGGGGGAGCTACTAGAAGGAGTGGACCAATATAGCCCATCTTCGAACTTTGCCGAAGAGAGAGCAAAATATTATCGCCTTCCAAATTTGAAGTCAATCAGTTACTCCTTTCGTGAGTTATCGTGCGCACTAGTAAGGGTCGGTCCCCATACAAAAAAAAATTGTTGCGCCAGTCACCCCCTAGTTTTGAAGATTATCTAGAGACAATTCCGGGGCAACAAAAAAAAATTTTTTCTGTGCACCCTACATGACGCCCTTTTAGTTTTATTATGCTGCGTTGCCATTTGATGCCCGATCGTAACGGAATGCATATTGTTTTTCGAGTTTTGGCAAGGGCTATATTTCGTCCATATATCACTTTTGACTCCGAAGTCAAATTCGATAAGTGACCTCTGTCATCTCGTTTTCTACCCCCCTAAGTGGAGAATATTTTAAAACTCTAATAAAGGTCTTTAAAAATAATGAAACTTTTGCTTTTGAAGTACCCAATATTATTCATAAAAAAAAAAGTTATAATAGTTTTAAAATTACATAATATATGCAGATATCAAATTACACTATCTACTTTTGACGTCGTTTTCTGTCTCTCTCTCACACACACATACACACAAGTAAACCCCGTACCCAAAAATGAGTTCGGTTTAGTACAAACGAACTAAATTTGCGAGACTCCACTTAAACAAATGCAGTTACTAGTGACTTCAGTTATCAGATTTTCTGCCCATGTAAATGGTATTTATTTTGCAACAAGTAACGTCATTTGAAAATAAATAATTTTCCTTTCGAGATTTATATTTGCATTCATAATATTTTTATTATTATTAATGGTATGTATGGCATTGAAGATAATACTGACGTAAATCCAGTTTACTATACGTCTTATTTTGGAAAATATATACCCAATCCGCTTTTCACATATCCTTACTTGCTGATTTATTAACAATCAGCACAAAAAATTCATATTTTGAGAATGACACGTACAATTAAATTAAAATTAATTAATATAGTTTTAAAGCTAACATAAGCTTCTAAAATTCAATTACAGAAAGTGCAACTTTAAGATAAGTCTGAGAATCGAATACAAAGAGAGAAAGAGATGCAAAACAGCATTACAACTGTATTACCTTGATTGTTGTTTCTTGTCCATTAACTTAGATCTTCCGAAAGTACCAGCAACGAAAATAATTGTGGTCTTAATTTTGGACATACCTTTCAAGTTTTTTCTTGGACTGTAAATTTAATATACGAGTATATATTTATGAATAAAAAAAAATATTTATTTCAAAGTTCTTTACTTTACAGAGGTAGAAAATCGGATAAGTCACTAGTAAAAATTCGACTCGGATTACTGACTGACATAGGGAAGAAGTGTAGCCATTGTAAAGATATCATCAACGACGTATCATACGTTAAGATCATACGTTAAATAAGCACACAGTGACAAAATTACTACTATTTTGGTGTCGTGTAGGGTGCATGGGAAAACAATTTTATTCTGATTTCGTTCCTTAGAACGCTTTAACATTTGGTGACGAAGCTCTCAAATTGATTTTTTTCGTATTGAACCGAACCGTCACAGGGGATGTGAATGGGGTATATCTGTGTGTATGTGTGTGAGAGAGGCAGAAATCGACGTCAAAAGTAGATTGTGTAATTTGATCTCTGCATGTATTTTGTAATTTCAAAACTAGTATAACTTTTTTATTTATGAATAATAGTGGGTACTTTAAAAGCAAAAGTTTCATTATTTATGAAGACCTTTATTGGCGTTTTAAAATATTCCCGACATAGGGGGTTAGAAAACGAAATGACAGAGGTCACTTATCGAATTTGACTTCGGAGTCAAAATTGACATATGGACGAAATGTAGCCCTTGCTAAAACTCAAACAACGATATGCATCCCGTTACGATCGGACATCAAGTGCCAACGCAGGATAATAAAATTAAAAGGGCGTCATGTAGGGTGCACAGAAAAAAAAATTTTTGTTTCCCCGGAACTGTCTCTAGATAATCTTCAAATCTAGGGGATGACCGGTGCAACTTTTTTTTGCGACCCACTCTAGTGCGCACCAGCCAGCAGACAGACAGAAGGACGGACGGACATTGCTCAATTACTTAAAATGAGCCCAAACGGATATGCGCCAAACATACTTGGGGTCTTAGGTCACTCCTTCGATGTGTTACACCTTTGGCTCGTAGCAAATTATATATACCCTCCTCTCTAAGGTGAGGTGATAAAAAGGATCGTTTCATGATTTGCTCCAAATCCAAGGATTGTTCCAGTAATAAAATTGAACGCAATCCATGGTGGAGGGTATATAAGATTCGGCATGGCCGAACTTAACGCTTTTAATTGTTGAAGATTTCAAAAAGCGATTTTGACGATCTTTGCGTCTCATATTGACGATTTTTACCCAAATTCGTCTGGCAACACTGCCTATTTCTGTAAAAATAATTCGAAGGTGACCAAGTTGTAAGCAATTACAACTTTTGAAATTATCTATCAGGATATTTGGTAATGGAAAATTTTGCTGGGTTGTGTATAGCGACATTCATAATACAATTAATACAATTTTGGAATGAACTTCGCTGCCACATGCGTCATACCCAAAATTGTCGAAAAAATGTTATGGCATGACCCAACCGATATGCCGACATCCTCTACAACTTCTCTAATAGTGATTCGACGATCCTTCATAACAATTTTCTTCACTTTCGCAACATTATTATTGGTTTTTGATGTGGTGGATTATCACCACTACATGTCACTCCCAGTGTTTCAAGTGCTTTTGAGCACTTAATTCCATTTTGTACACAAAATTTTATGCAAATTCGTTCCATTTTCTTCCACAGCAGAAAAGCGCCGAACAAGCAAAACACTTCTAACCATTATGTCTCTCACAAACAGACTAAGCTAAATACCAACCAGTAAGGGAAGGCTGAAGTCGGGCGGGGCCGACTATATAATACCCTACACCACTCTCGTAATATTGAATAACTCTGAAACATAAATTTTTTAATTCATGTATAAATTGTTTATTCTAAATTTCAAAACGATTGGATGTAAAATACAGCTTCTATAGAACTAAAGGGCCAAATCGGACGAAACATATATATGGGAGCTATAGCTAAATCTTAACCGATTTTCTTCAAATTCGGAAGTGTTGGTTCATGGATCAAGAAACTCTACCATTCTAAATTTCAAAATGAGTGGATGTAAAATACAGCTTCTACAGGACTAAAAGCAAAATCGGACGAAACATATATATGGGAGCTATAGCTAAATCTTAACCGATTTTCTTCAAATTCGGCAATGTTGGTTCATGGATCAAGAAACTCTACCATTCTAAATTTCAAAACGATTGGATGTAAAATACAGCTTCTATAGAACTAAAGGGCCAAATCGGACGAAAGATATATATGGGAGCTATATCTAAATCTGAACCGATTTCAATAGGGATCTTTACCGCTGCGAAATTGAAATTGCGACCTGTAGTCGACGAACAACTTTACATGGACAGACGGACGGACGGACAGACATGGTTAAAACGACTCAGCTACTGATTCTGAGTCGATCGGTATACTTTAAGGTCTAGCTGTGTTATTTTCAGGTGTTACAAACATCTGCCGGTAAACTTATAATACCCTGTACCACAGTGTGGTGTAGGGTATAACAAACTCAACTAAGAACATATCGCTCATTTAGAAAAGGACGTCACAACTCAAAATCTAAGATTCCGCTATGGATGATTTGTGAAGCCTAAGAAAATGAACCTGACAAGAGAATGGGACAAATGGGCATTGATAATATGATAAAGTAAGAGTAAACATTATATCTATTTTTACGATCTGTATTTAAATATAAGTACATAAAAAGCGGTAACTCCTTTCGAAAGTTATAGTGCGCACCAGTCAGATAGACAGATGGATGGACATTGCTCAGATGACTTAAAATGTCCTTAAAGAGATTTCCATCGAAAATGGATAGTCTTACGTCAAGGACATTTTCACATAATTTTTTTCACTCAATTTTCTCAACTTATTACACGTCCATCCTCCTATTTCCCATCCTGACATCGTCAAACAGACAGTAAAATATACATATACAGATTTTCCGAAGAAGAAGAAACCGCGAAATTGTTGATGCAACACTTGAAGCAACTGCGTTTTGATAGAAATTCTGTGGAGTATTTACGCTTTTCACGACACACTGCGTTCAACGACGCGAACAACTTTGAAGTTCTCTTTGAGGTGACGAATGGAAAATTTATTATGAAATATGACTGCTGATAATGAAAAAGGGGATTTCAATAGCCAACAACAACGAAGAACAGCAACCAAATACTCTAACCCAAAGTTTTGAAAAATTAGAAGTACAAAGTGACTATAGCCATAAAGTTTGGAAATATGCGTTTAGATTTAAAGGAATTTAGCGGTTAAACTAAGATGTTGGAAGGAAATTAATTTCAAAGTTGTTGGACAACTTTTTCCTTAATTTTCCTATACTGAAGGAAATTTCCGTGTGGTGTGGGGAGGGTAGGATATCTGGAACAAATATACATACAAAACGATAAACGCACATTTGAAGCAGGAGCTAATGTCCCATCCATAAATCATCACTTTCATATTTGAATGATTGTGTTGAGCTGACCCCTCCTTCAGGGGGCGGGGCGGGCACCAAAAAGTTACACACCATTAGTACCGTAATAAATGTAATCAAATAACTTTTCATGTAAATACACATTAATTTTATTGCAATTCGCTTTTTTGCTTTACATGTTTATGTTGTCTTTGAAAAACAAATTCAATTCAATTTAGGTAAATTTTTTATGTTTTTTTTTCGCAAACAATCAAACAAAATCACTTTTCCTTTTATTGTTGTTGGAACTGTTCGTCATTCCCGAGTTTCTGAGTTTTATGACCTTTAAAGAACTTTCTGTTACGCTCACCGTCGGCTGTGTGGAAATGACTTCGTCCTCCACCTTTACCACTCCGAGGAAGAAAAAGCCCTAAAGCATATCAAACGATACAAGAAAAGTATATATATATATTCTAATGAATTATGACTTTAATATGAAAACAGCAAAACATCAGAAAATGAAAACAAAATCATAAAAAAATTTGCTGTGTTTATTAAAACTTTTCAAAAAAGAAAATTAATAAAAATCGTATATGTTCATTTGTCTGATGGAAATTAAATGATGTTTCTCATAGAAACTGACGATGTACTCGTATATACGTACACTGGGATCGGATTTAGAGGAGTTATCGACATCACGTTGCTGTACCCAGGATCTTCCAACCCATCTGTAAAAGGACAGTAGAGTAATGCTGGGATCTGAACTCGCATATAGTTACGTATACGGCAGTCCGATAACACTATGCACCAAAAATGTTGTCCAAGGGATGCAGATAACAGTTTCTAGTGCAAGTTGGTGTCAAAAACACAAAAAAAATTAAAAAAATTTTATGGTAATTTTTTTTAATTTTTTTTTTTAATTCCAGTTTTCGTGGAAAGTACTTTTGGTATTTGGACTATATTTTTAAGTATACGCCGCAATATACCTCAAATTAAAGGGAACTATGAGGGCTACATATGCTGCAAATACCGCTTTCACGTAGAATCTTTGGTTTAGTAATAATCGTCAAAAATATGAGAAAAAAAATGATTTAAAAAAAACGCTTTTTCCTGTTAAGAAAAAAACCATAAAAAATAGAAAAAAAATCGAAAAAAAATTTATTACATTTTTAAAAAGCCAGCATGCTAATGAAGAAAGCAGTGTCTATTTGACACTATGGATAGATGTAAAAGTTATGAGCCATTTTGTAAATGTTAGGGAAATTCAAAAAAATCTTGTTTCATATTTTTTCGTTTTTAAATGAGACATATAAGAGACATTGCACTTGCATTTTATTTTATGAGGATTGATGTCAGACATTATAAAATTATAGAGAGGACGAGGTTTTATGGTTGTTCGTAACCATCCATAAAACATGATATGCAATGTCAGTGTAATTCAGCGCCTTAACGAGATAAGTCGATTTTCTGAAAAAAATATAGTTATAATTCGAAGTATGAGTAAACGGCAAAGAACTTTTCAATGTGTAAATGATCCCGACAATTTCTGCAACATCTGTCAAAAATATGTTATTAAAAAAAATCGACGTGCGTTTAGTAAAATAATAGAAGAAATATATGTGCAATATTTTGGTATACGAGTTAAAAATATGAACGAACCGTGGATACCTAGTATTTTGTGTAATTCGTGCCAATGATTTGGAGACAACCATTCATTCACGATACGGACTGCTATTTTTGTCTAAGTTAATAGATTGGAGTAGGAAGTGTCCAAGTATAGCTAACAGCCTAATAACGGAAACATCATCAGGTTCAACTGAGTACTCAACTCTGAGCGATTCAAGTTTGAGTCAGAAGTCATCGCTTTTAACTCAGTTTTAACTCATTGATCTGGTGAGAGATTTGGAACTGACCAAAGATAAGGCAGAACTACTTGCATCTGGGATGAAACAGTACAATATTTTGGCCCCAGATGTTAACATATCATATTATAGAGTCCGTGATATACCTTACAAACAATTTTATACAACTGTGGATAACAGATGCATTTGCATTGCTGTCAACACTAAGGAATCATACGAAACAATGGCTAAATTGATAAAATACATAAAATATGAACACGACTGGAAAATTTGTTGCGATTTAAAAGCAGTTGGTATGTTATGCCTCTGGGATAGCCGTGTTCGCGAAGATCATTACAGAAGAAAGAAATGGCCAACATGAAAACACATTACATTGGGTGAAAACAATATAAAATACACACCTCTAGTCCAAAAAAAAAAATATTTTGCCAACACTGCATATTAAGCTGGGGATCTTTAAAAATTTTGTAAAAGCCTTAAGGAAAGATGGCAATTCACTCTCATAATTAAAAGGTTTATTTAAAAGTCTTTCTTTACAAAAAATCGAAGAAGGAGTTTTTGATGGCCCTAAAATAAGGAAACTGATGAAAGATTTGAATTTCAAATCATATTTGACGTCGGATGATATTTCAGCATGGAGGTCCATTAAGCTTGTAGTTTTAAATTTCCTTGGATTCAATAAAAGCCCGCAAATGAAACAATGATTAATGATTTGTTAAAAAATTATAAAAAAAATTGGTTAGAGATATATTTTTTTATATGTATGTATATAGAACATATGTATGTATTCTTCCAACTTATTTTTCGCTTTATGTATTCCAAAAGGTGTAAATATGTCCCTCAAAATACATTTCTTGCATTCTTCCGAGAATCATGGCGACGTAAGTGACGAACATGGCGAAAGGTTTCACCAAGAATTGAAGTCCATCGAGCGGCGTTACTAAGGGCACTGGGGTGAAAGAATGGTGGGGGATTATATTTGGTTCCTCATTAGAGAAACCGATTCCGAAATCTACAAACGTCAACAAAGAACTCACAATTACTTCTAATGAAACTTGTTCATGTAAATAAACTCAAATGTACATAGTATAAATAAAAGTAATAAATAAAATCGCTATTTAAACAGAAATTTAAAAAAAAAAAAATTTAATTCTCTTACCTCTACCAAAAGGGCTATAATTTCTACATTTATCCATAGATTTTTTTCAAAGAGGCATTATTTTCTTCGATAGTATGCAAACTTTTAAAAAATAAGATAAAATATTTGTTTTGATTTTTTTCTATTTTTTATGTTTTTTTTTGTCCCAGGATTTGTTTTTTTTTCAATTGTTTAATGCCTGTTACTAAACCACTGTTTCTTAGTGACATTGGTAGCCCACATTCATAGCTTCAATTTAACGTATAAGTCGACCTGATCGGGCATATACTCCAAAAATTATAGTGCAAATACCAAGGGTACCTTCGACGATAATAGAATTTTTAATAATTTTTTATTAAAAAACAAGTAAGGAACGGCAGAAAGTCGGGCGGGGCCGACTATATAATACCCTACACCTCCCTTACAATGCGATAAAGGTCATTGCGAAAATAATTTGGAATAATTGGTAAGTGGGCTGGAATATATTATCTAATTCTGAGCCGATAATCGCTAAATTAAGCAATATTCGTTCCTAAATTGAGAAACATCTTTCCGGAAAATATTAATGATCGAAAGTAAAGTACAACTTCTATAGCGCGTTGATACCAAATTAGGAGGAACATATATATGTAGGTTATATATAAATCTGAACCGATTTTCACTGAATACTCATTCATGTAAAAAGACCTCTTTCTGTAGAATTTCGTACTGATCGGATATAAAATACAGTCTCTACAGCGCTTACATGTCAAAACGGGGGTAACATATATATGTGGGCTATATCTAAATCTCAACCGATATCCCTCAAATTTGGCAGTATTAATTCATGTAATAAGAAACCTCTTTCTGCCGAATTTCGTACTGATCGTATTAAAAATAAACCTTTTACAGCGCTTACATGTAAAATCGGAGGGTAAGATATATATGGAGGCTATATCTAAATCTGAACCGATTTTCTCCGAATATGGCAGTATTCCTTCATGTAATAAGAAACCTCTTTCTGCCGAATTTTACACTGATCGGTTATAAAATAAATTTTTTACGGCGCTTACATGTGAAATCGGGGGTAACGTTCATTCATATAATAAGATACCTCTTTCTGCTGAATTTCATACTGATCGGATATAAAGTAAAGTTTTTACAGCGCTTACATGTCAAATCGGGGCTAACATATATATGGGGGCTATATCCAAATCTGAACCGATTTTAACCAAATTAAATAGGGATCGTCCTTGGGCAAAAAAAAAAGATATGTTTAAAGTTTCGTCAAGATCGGACCATAATTGCGACCTGTACTTTGATTACAAGAATACATCTACAGACAGACGGACTTAGCTAAATCGACTCAGAAAGTGATTACAATTCGATCGGTATAATAAACAATGGATCTATCTCTTCTCCTTTTGGGTGTTACAAACAAATGCACAAAGTCATAATACCCTGTACCACAGTGTGGTGTAGGGTATAAAAGTGTATCCATAAAAATATTGTTGGTTTTGATTTTGTTATAACAGTATGCATAATCTATACCAAAAAATTATTTTTAGGTCTAGGAAACAAAAAACATTTTTTTGTTGCATAGTGTAATCAGACCGATGGATGACATTGTCGTCTGATGGCCAAGGTTGTTTTCATCCCAAAGGCGGGAAAGACGTCCCACCTCTAGCAACATGCAAGCTCCCCTTGGGAGATGCGGCGCCAAATGACGGGTGGTAACTAGTCAGTTTAGACTCAAAACGCACCAAAGCACTGTTGTCATTGTCGTTAACAGACGTCTCGTTTGATGTTTGGTCACAAGAGCATTCATCATCAGCCAGGTCTCACATCCGTATAGGAGCACCGATTTTACATTATAATTGAAGATACTTTGTTTAGTGCTCCTGCTTGGTTCTTCAAATATTTTAATTGATACATTGAAGTTTAGCAATATAGCGCTTTATTATTTATAAAAAGTTAATTTTTAGGTAAGTGACTTAATTGTGTTACATTTCGAACTTTTAATGCAAATTTCTCAAGTGTTAATTTAAAAACAAAAATAAATATTTGTTCTAAATACGCTTAAGACTTTATTCAAACATTAGTACTGTAGTTGCAGAGAACAAGAACAAATTGTTTTTTTTTTTTAAATATGTATAACCTAAAAATATTTTATAAATAATATTGTAGAAAACAATGACTATTATTAATTATAAATAAGTAAAAACGGAGTTCTTCACTTGCGATAATGACCTCCACCACTATAATGCGAATGACCATGTCCCCCATAGCCCCCATGATGATGATGGTGGCTGGGGTGTCGAATGTGGCCCGTGTAACGTATGGGATGTGTTTGATAGTGCTGCTGCTTCTGATAGGAGTAGGCATGAGGTGAGTGCAATTTATGTATGACCGTATGCACTATGGGTACCTTGATGGGCACATGATAATAGACCGGCTGGGCGACTTGCTTCTCCACCGTGTAGGGCACCCTCTTCTCAACCAAATATGGAATGGGCCGTTCCACGGGAAAGGGTTTAACACGTTCTATGGGAATTTTAACTTCTTTAATTTGTGGTACAGCTATAGTTTTGGAAACAGGCACCTCAATGGGTACCGGCTTACTGACAGTGGTTATAATGGGATCGGGTACATCTATATTGACATTTTGTTTGGTAGGCACATAGACTTGTTGACGTTGTGGCACGGGGATGCTGCGCACAATATGGGTGTGTTTGGAGAGAGGCGTTCCCGAAAGGGCGTGTAAACTGTGGCTGTTGTGGTGTATGGTTTGACTGACCGGTGGCAGTGAGTGCCCGGGGGCGGCGGGTTGAAGCTTGTATTGAACCTTTGCAATTTGCAATTGCTGATCATGATCGATTAGTTGATGTTGCAGTGTAATAAATTGTTGCTGCTGCTGATGCAATTGTTGGTGCAGCTCTTCCAATTGTTGTTGTTGTACGTTTATGGTTTCGGCATCATCGCCATCGCCTGTGGTAGAATGTTCTTGCAGATGTTGCCCCTCGAGGGAGTAGGAGTCGGAGTAGCTATCCTGCAAAGGATCACTGCGTTTACTTTTGTTTTTGCCCCGCTTTTCGCGGGTGCGTAAAACGAAGGAGGACTCTGCAGTTTCCGGTTCCTTATAGTCTTCACTCTCATCCTGCTGGAATTGACGAAGTTGCAGTTGATGTTGGTGAGCGGGTGTGGGTGCTTGTGGCTGCTGTTCTTGCGAGTTATAATAATTGTCGGCTAATTGCTTTTCCATGTCCCAATTCCATGTTTGATAGCTGGACAAGTGTTTATTGTCCTCGTTATTATTTGGATAATTGTAATTTGCATAGAATTCCAGGGCTGTTGTTGATGGCAGTGGTGGGGGTGTTGGTGTTGCTGATGATATGGCTCGACTGTAAATGTTTTGTTTGTCCATTTGCTGGTAATGTTGTTGATTTGGCACATGTTGTTGCTCCGCGTTATGATAATTATTTAATGGCAAATATTTATGCGGACTTTGTGGTCCACCGCCATATGCCGTTGCACTGGATGAGGATGAGGACGATGTTGTCATACCAGCTCCAACTCCAACTGCAGTTCCCATTGCCGATGTTGTTGGTGTAAAATAATTAGCAAAATTTTGCAGTTGTTCCCCTTCATTAGTGCTGGGATCATTGTAAAGGTTTGCTGCATAATTATCATAAACCGGCTCGAAACTATGACCATCACCGACTCCAGAGGACATCACCATGCCCGACAAACTCCTACCAACACTACCAGCTACTCCTACTCCTGCTGACTCCTCATCATAATTCGATAATCGTCCGTACAAACTGGGAGGGCCATTGTTGAATGCGGCGGCTGCTGCCATACTGGCATAGGCTGTTGTTGTAGCCGATTGCTGTAAATCGAGTTTGTCGGCCGCATTCGATGGAGATTGCAATGCTGCAGGAACATGGCCATTCGTTTTATCGACTACAGATTGCATGCCCAGAAAAGATGAGGCATAGTGTTGGCCGGCAGCACTCAGTGTAGTGGGTATGAAACCACTATCGGGTACATTAAAAATTTCTAAGGCTTCTGGTGATGTTGGGGCAGAGCCGCCGCCGCTACCACCACCACCCACTCCATTACCATAATGGCTGGCATGTAGTTGCAGACCACGTCCGGTTGGTTCCTTATCGACCACTGTGGGGTTGTTGGGCGGACCTATAGAGGGGCTGCTTTGAGGGTGTTGCTGTTGGTGTTCGCCGGCATGTCGCAGTTGATGATAGTAACTCGGCATGTAGCCATTCGATAATCCAGTTAAGGCCGATACTGCATCAACTCCTTGATAATTGCCTGGGCTGTGATGATGCTGATGCAGCCCAGGACGGTTGGCTGCTACTGCCGCTGCTGCTGTGGCTGATTGAGCCGCACCACTCACCAGCAGGGCTGGCAAAGCGGCTGTTGTTATTGACCCCAATGCAATTGTCGCCAGCATCGTGGCCGTAATGCCCAACAAGGCATTGATTATGCATAGGCGTGTGGAAGATGCAGAACCTACTTTGCCGGCAGCAGGGACAGCATGGCAACGTATGGCCTTTGCCCTGAGCCATGTTGTGCTACTACTCAATGACCTCGGCATTCCTGGTTAGCTCTTGCCAATATTGTTTGTTTATCTGCAAGTGATTTGTTTTGTATTTTGTTTTGAGTGGAGGGGGTGGATGTGGGGACTTCTAAGTCCTCTATAACACTAATTCCGTTATCCTAAGCTTCTTTGTCCACACTCACTCACTCCTTGTTAACTCTGGCAGTGAAGCAGACGTTATAGACTGGCCTCCTGGCTGCCGGCTGCTGGTGTCACTGCGTGTCTTGCGTGTACTTTTGTGGCCGTTTTTGATTAAAATGTAAATTTTCTTTGGTGTTAGACAGCTTTTTATACTGTCTTCTCGCTTGTAGTGCCCGGTAGACAGATAGGCAGGCAGTCAGTTGCAGTGGTTCATGCATTTTTAGAGTAAAAGGGTTTCAGATTTCACTACACATTTATGCCTCAAGCGTATCATATAGATGGAAGAGAAGCGATGGCGGTGGTGGCTGTGGCGGTGCTGGTAATATGATATCGGAACGTCAACAACTCCATGGTTTTCTGGCGCCTTTGAAAGCTAAGTTCATGAACATGTGCCTCAAATGAATGACTGAGTGAGTGACAAGTTTCGTAATAGGGTAAAATGAAAGGGAAATGAAACTGTCGCACTACATGCCACACCGAGAAATTAATGCATATGATGGTAATAGAAACGGAAAATAACAACGACGTACGAGTACTCAAATGGAAGCTTTAAAATACTTTTAATTTTTCTAGTAGCATTCAAATGTATTTCGAAGGTATTATAGGTTAAGAGAGTATTTTTCCAAAACTGGATCTGTTGGATATCAGTTATTATCACTTAAGTGGATGCTCAAAAATTCGAACACCTCGAAAAAGTGATCTAAGTATGTTTGGCGGAAATCGAAGTTTTTCGATATTTTACATATAACATTTGAGCTATGTTCGTCCGACCATCTGGTTGTTGCCCAGGGTAACTCTGAAAAGTCAATCCGATTAACTCAAAATCTTGTATGTAGCATTGGTTTTTCCTTTCTTAGGGTAAGTTCGAAGTTGCTTTCATTCATCTGCAACATTCCATACGTTAGGTTGGGGCAGCTAGAGTTAACAGCTCACGTAGACCAATTGAGGTCGCTAGTGCTACCATGGGCGCAGTTGGCCCTCATCGGAACAAAACTGTTTCATATACAAAGTTGCCGATAATACATATATCTGTATGGGCCATATCTACATATTTCCTAGAAAAGCCGACCTCAGTATACCCAAACGCCGTTTACTGAATGCGAAACAGAAACAAAACTGGTAATCCAAGCTCTCCACTTCTTCATATCCACAGCTTCTACAGAAGTCATTGGACACAATTCCCAATCTCCACTCATGTTCGCCGATCAGGCAGTGTAATGAGATTTTTTACCTCTAGTGCGAAAGGATAATTTGATGTTCTCAGGCCGTACCGTGCAATATTTGTCTAGTACATGTGTTAATTTCTATCCATCTTGCACTAAACTGCCTCTTGCCTAAGCAAAATTTTGGATATGAACAGTGGCGCAATATATGCAAATTTTTCTTGAAATTATAATCTCATCCCTTTCCTGACTAATTCTTAGGCTTTGCAATTTCCAGGGATATTTCTGTGTCCAGTTAGTCATTAAGGTATATGTTAAACTGCCCAGCCATCTCGTTAAGAGATCTGTTATACCCGAGGACTGTTTGGGAATGTTGAGATATAGTTTCCAGAGATTTAATGGCACCCTGGCTGTTCGATTAAATGACGACGTCAGTGCTAGTCACTATGTGCAGCGCCAGAGTAGTCACAAAATATGAGCACGACGCAGTGCAAGAATATACATATACATATACCGCCCTAGGTGGTATAAATGTGCGATGACACAACTTTATGTTGTAGAAGCAGTATCTGATAGACTCCCACCACCCAGACAGGTCAGTAGAGAATCTCACGATCTAGAGATTGAGGTCCGATGGTACAGAAGAGCATCTAGATCTGATAGCGTAACAAGCAAGGTTGAACGAAGTTAGCAGCAGCTAACAACTATCGGATGAATATTGTTCTCCATAAGCATTCTCTATCAATAGATGAGAGACTGCCGCGACAAATAAGAGCTGTTTTGGTGCTGGAGAAATCTGGTTAGCGTAACAGCCTTAATTTATACTGGGCAGAATTTGAATCGAATTACATAGAAATGTCTGCTTAGGCAGGTAGTTCTCTGAACCTTCATCATATGAATGGTGATGGATTCCATATCTGTCGCCGTTCATGGCCGAAGTTCCAGTGAACGATTTTAGGAGAGGGCACCCAATGTGGCTATTCAGCTTTTCTACATGAAAATAAGGCGACGGTGACCTTCCTTACCGGCAATAACCATTATTTGGTTTTAAATTCTTTAAGTTCAATATCAATCGGCAATAGATGGTGTAGAATTTGTCGACACTATGTAACAGTAGTCTGTAAAGCGTCGCTGATGCTCAAGTATAACCCTATACTCGGTTTGGCGAAATTGGTGACCAATTTTTTTTATGGGCCCCCAAAGTTTCTGAAAATCAGTGGGCCACTCGAAAAAGGTGTCATCAGCTTTTGTCCAACAACTAATTCCGACTTGGTGATTCCGCTTAACTATGTTTGGCAATAATGTAGCTAAGAATATGCTGAAAAAAGTTTCTTAGCATTTTTTGCAAAAAAAAAAAAAAATTTCCGGTCCTTTTTTGTGAAAAAGTGAAGGAATAAAATATTTTTTTTCACTTTTTTCAGCATTATTTCCGGGGACTCGCAATTTTTCACTAGCAATACTTGGCAAAATTGTAGCCAACGTAAATCTGTAAATTTTTTGTAAATATATCAATACAATCTGAACGTGTCTAGGCACCCTAAATAGATATTTTTTGGTATAGGGCATGTACAGCAACTTTATAGAAAATATTAAGGTCAATATTTTTGTGGAACATTTTAACCCTCTAGCTCCCCCACATAACTGTAATTTTTGGCCCCATTTTAACAAATCGAAAAAACACCCCTTAAAAGGGGGAGGGCGGGGATGAAATGTTTTACAAAAATGTTCGCCATAAAATTTTACTATATGAAACGGAACACACCAAAGCCCAAATCTTAACTTAAAAACCCAAAAAACGGTCAAATTCCAGTCAATAACGCTAATTACTGGTATCGTTATTGCTTCGACTACTATGTAGATCGTACGACTAATATTGCTTCACGAACAGGAATTTGACCTTTTTTTGGTGGTTGTGTTATGTTTTGACCTTTGGTGTGTTCTGACACATATAGTAAAATTTTATTGCGAACATTTCATCCCCTCTCTCCCCATTTAAGGAGTGTTTTTTACGATTTGTTCAAATGGGGCCAAAAATTACAGTTATGTGGGGGAGCTAGAGGGTTAAAATGTTTCACAAAAATAATGGACTTAATATTTTCTATAAAGTTGCTGTACATGCCCTATAAAAATATATATATTTTTGTTGCATAACAGTGAAATACCTACATTTTTGGGGTACAATGTGGTTTTTTGAGCTATTTATGGTGCCTAGACACGTTTATATTGTATTAATATGTTCACAAAAGTTGTTCAGATGTACGTTGGCTACAATTTTGCCAAGCATTGTTAGTGAAAAAATAAGAGTCCCCGGAAGTTATGCGGAAAAAAGTGAAAAAAAATATTTTTTTCCTTCACTTTTTCAAAAAAAAGTACCGGAAAAATTTTTTTTTCGCGAAAAATGTTAAGTAACTTTATTTATCATATTCTTAGCTACATTATTGCCAAACATAGTTAAGCGGTATCACCAAGTCTGAATTAGTTGTTGGACAAAAGCTGATGACACATTTTTCAAGGGGCCCACTGATTTTCAGAATCTTTGGAGGCCCATAAAACAAAATTGGTCACCAATTTCGGCAAACCGAGTATAGGGTTATACTACCCTTTGATAGTAGAATTGCACCTATACTGTCAAGTCCGTGTATTTTTTGCACTGTTGCACAGTGTTATCAGTCATCAGTCGCCGTCGATCACACTACAAAGCTGTACGGGTCGAACGAAAGCTAAAGGCTCGGATCCGCATACTCCGTAAACGAAATTGTTTGCAGTGCAAATATATGGAATTTCGTTTTCGTCGCCGATTACTGTGTAGCGGAAACGAGTCTTAAGTAAGTGGGCAATTTTAGGTGAGAGTTCCTAAAGTAGCGACGTTGAACTTAAACGGCGACGTTGATCTTCCTTACCCGTACCAACACATTCCCTGGAAAAAAATTCTAATATATTAAGTCTAAATACTAGCTAAGAGTCGGTTTAGGATCCACATGTGGAATCTTATTATTCCTAGTAAAGAGAGCCAATTGTGTTTAGTTTGGGTTAACGTGTAAAAATTGAACTTTGGCTGGGAAATAATCCATTGTTTCGATGTCTTGCGAGCATTTGGACGATATTTTGTTTCGCACATATTTGTTATAGATCCTTCTATCATAAAAAAATACTAAGATAATTCTCTGAAAACTTGTTGTTTTATTTACAATTAACACCGTGCATTTAATATGGGCCACCCATAGGAACACCCAAACATGTTTTTGGTATACTAGTCTGAGGAAGATACTATCCACAATACCCTGTGCAGTGGATTATCTCTAAGGGGCTTAGATACTGTTGCATCTAAGGGCGAAATATAGTTTGATTCGACAACTCTAACAAAGAATGTCGACAGAGGTACCCCATAAGAAGGAGTACATTTTTCAAAAATTTGAAATTTGGTTATGAATGAGATTGTGGCATTTGCGGACGACGCTGTAATCACATTAACTGGAAAATTCCCCAAGGTCTAAAGACATATTCTAGAAGTGGCTTTGAATAAGTTGGCTAGATTTTCTACAAGCAGTGATTTGGGCGTTTGTCCAAACAAAATAGAATTGTTTCTATTTGCTAAAAAGTATAAGATTCCAAAATTTGTAGATATAATCCTAGAAATTGTCCTTCAGGTTTAATGTACATATATGAACTGGTAAGGACGGTCAATGTCGCCTTATGTATATAGAAAGCTTTAGGAGAGCAAGAACAGCCTATGGGCACTGTTTTGCCGATCTCTGCTTTAGAGACACGTTGGGGCTCTTTCTATACCTTTCTTAGCAATAGTTTGGCCAATACTATCGTACGGCATTGTGCAGAGGTGGACGGCGACTGATAAGCGATTCATCAACATTCACCTGGTTCAGATAACTGGCTGTTGAGTATTAGTGGAGCTTTAAAGAAAACAACGACATTGATTTGAGGAAATACTATGGGTTAATGTAGAAATTATAGCACTTTTGGTAAAAATAAGAGAATTTCAACATAATCCGGTGTTTATTCCCCACTGTTGTGAACAAGGTTATATATCAGATGCTGCGGGCCAAAAGTGTAACACATCTAAGGAGTGACCTAAGAGACTCCAAGAATATTTGGCGGAAATTTGGTATGCGTCAATATTTTTTTCTAACTCTGGCTAAGGTCAAAGATGGACTATGTTGGTCTTCTGCTTCGAGAGAAATATTGATTATCTAATAACTTCTATACTATTATAAAGAATATTTTACAATTCCACACATAGTATTAGTTTACTGGTCCCTATCTCCTTCAGAAAAATGGGCGAAGTTGCCACGCCCCTTTTGGTACCGCCAATACAAATGAACCCTTTTCATTAAAAAGTTAACTGCTTATAAAATTGATTCCAGTCCACACAAATACTTAACATTTTGTGGAGTGTAAAGTAACATGGGCGTTATTACCACGCCCTACATGGTACCTCCCATGCAAATGGAGCATTTTGCACAAAAAGTTAACGGCTTACAACTTCGACTCCTGCACATAATAAAAAGTATGAAAAATAATTTTTTTTATTTTCCTTATTTTTACAATATATAATATATAAATGTATCCATGGAATATGCATTGTTTTCTTCGTTAGGGCATTAGCTTTCAAAAAATTGAACAAACATTTTTTTTGCAATTTTTTTCTAGTTTTTATTGTTTAACTACTATTCTTCTTTTTCTGGAAGTGATGTTTTCAGTATTTCTAGTCCTCATAATTTCTCTTTATTTAAACGGTATCGAGCTTATACCTCAAAGAATGCGGTCCAAATACGAAAGGTAGCTTCCGTGAAAATTGGAATTTAAGTAAAAATTTCAAATTGAAGTAAAGTTTTACCATAAACAATTTGTTTTGTTTTCATAAAATAGTATGTCTCCTTACATACAAAAAAAGCTTTTTAGATCTCGTACACAAAGCAGGAGCAGAGGTAATTTCATTTACATCATAAAGGAATTCCTTATATATTTGGAAATTTCATAAAACATTGTTTGCCTCTCATTAAAAACTACCTTTCAGGACTTAATACACTTTGGAATGACACTATCTAAGTAATGTTTAATATTAAAAACTTTAAGATTGCATTTGATATTGAATGTGCTTCGATTTTATCATATTTACCTTGAAAATCACTACACATTCCTCTAGTTGTAACATTGACACTTGTCGATGTCAATATAATTCCTAGAAAATGAAACCAATACTTCAATAAGATATCACAATTTCTCGTCAAGACATTGGTCATGAAATCAATGTATGTTCGATTTTCCAATCAAACTCTTGGCATTTCTCAAATTTCATAATTGCAACACTGTCGCATCTTCTATAGACATTTCTTCAAACATTTGCAGAAATATACTCCAAGCTCACATACATAGAGTATAGTACGAGTGTCTCCAAAAGCCATCACATCTTCTTTAATTACAACCACAACGCATTGTTGAGCTTCTTCCGCTGAACGCTTTGCTCTCATCGATGCTTTGGTTGCTTTTTAATAATGACCAGTCTTTGGTTACCTTTTGATGTAACCAACAACGAGGGAAAGCGCTGCTCCGCGCTCACCACCGCATCCGCAACCAGCCACCGCATCTGCACAAAGTAGTTACTTACTGCAGGAGGAGCAACACATGCGAGTAGTAATGCCACATTTATGGAGTACCTTTGAATCACAGTGACAACAACAGCGATTGCCATTGCAACAACAGTGCGGTAATGCACTTGTCTGGAGCTGTGATTCAATGACGGGCCGCAGTTGCATCTACGCATCTCCCCTGCATGGGGGCGGTGGTTGCCATAGTAGCTGCTCCAGTGGAAATGCCTCATGTTTCTATATCACAGGGCTTCTCAAACCTTTCAACCGGCTACCTACAACCTTGCAAAAGATAGTAATGCCCCATCTCGCAAAAAACGGCAGAAATGCTATTGCATAAATTGAAATGCCAAAACTTGTATTTTTTTTAAATGTCCTCTGAATTACTTTTATCTACAAAATCGTTTTCTAGAAAATTGTGCTGAAATTTCATTTTTTTTACAATATTTGGTTGACATTTTTTAGGAAATTGTATATTTGGTTCCAAATTTTGTACAAATGTCAAAACAAATTTTGTAGAGAAATTAATTGTGTTTCTTGTTTTTATCAATTTGAATTTTCTAGAAAACATTTTATAAAATCTATTTTTCTAGAAATTTTCTCATAATTTCAATTATTCCAAAACATTTGATACAAAAATTGCTATTTTGTAGAAAATGTCATCATAATTTGACTTTTCTAAGAAATTTTGTTGCAATTTAATTTTACTAGAAAATTTTTTAAAATTAATTTTTTTTTATGAAAATTTGATCAATATTAAATTTTTAATAAATTTAGTTAGAAATTATTTTATTTTTAAATGTCCTCAAAATTTAATTTTTCTAGAAAATTACGTTGAAATGTGACTTTTTCTGAAAAAAATTCATCGAAATTACATTTTTTCGGAATTAATTTTTCCACAAAATATTGATATTCAAAAATTTAATTTTATGGAAAATTGCATCATAATTGCATTTTCGAATTTGAATTTTTTTCGAAAGTTTCGTCGAAATTTCATTCCTCCACAAAATTTTGTTAAAATTGTTTTGCTTAAAAAAAATTTCATCAAATTAAATTTTCCTGAAAACTTTTTTGAAATTCCTTTCTTCTAAAAAATTACTTTATTAGATTTCTTCTTAGAATTTTGTTGAAATAATTTTTCCATTGCAAATTAGTAAAAAATGTCATTATTATTGCATTGCTATTACAAAATTTTTTTTAAAATTAATTTTCTTGTCAAATTTCATCAAAATTTTATTTCTCTAGAAAATTACTTTGAAATTTTATATTTTTTTTACAAAATTTAACCAAAATTGCTTCTCTAGAAAACTTGTTTGAAATTTCTTTCTTCTAGAAAATTTCTTCGGAATTACATTTTTGCAAAAATATTCGTTAAAATTCTATTTTTCTCGAAAATGTGTACAAAATTGCAATTATGTGGAAATTTCATCATAATTGCATTTCTCTCTATAATTTCATGAAATTACTTGTTTTAGAAAATTTCGTTAAAATACATTTCTCTAAAAAAATACGTTGAAATTGCAGTTTTCTTGAAAATTTCGAATTGCATATTTTGTAGAAATAACTTTTCATCAACATTTTGTGGAGAAATCAAATTTAATTTTTTTTAAAAAATTTCAAAAAATTTAATTTTCTAGAAAACTTTTTTTTAAATTACACTATTCTAAAAAATTTCTCCGAATTTAAATTTGTCCACCAAATTGCACTTTTGTAGAAAATGTGATCAGAATTTAATTTTTATACAAAATTTCGTTAAAATTTAATATTACTACAAAATTTATTGAAATTGGATTTTTCTTGACAATTTGTACGAAATTGCATATATTGTCTTTCTTCGGAATTTCATTTCGTCGAAATTTCATTCCTCCACAAAATTTTGTTAAAATTTATACAAAATTTAAATTTCTTAAAAAAATGTCATCATAATTTCATTGATTTTACAAGATTTGTCTTAAATTAATTTTGAAATTTCATCATTTCAATTTCATCTAAATTTTATTTCTTTAGAAAATTATGTTGAAATATTATATTTTTTTACATAATTTAACCAAAATTGTTTTTTCTAGAAAAATTTTGTTGAAATTTCATTCTTATTCGGAATTACGTTTTTCCAAAAAATTTCGTTGAAATTAAATGTTTCTAGAAAATTTATACAAAACTGGAATTGTGTGGAAATTTCATCATACTTGCATTTCTCTCGATAATATCATCGAAAGACTTGTTTTAGAAAATTTCGTTAAAATACATTTCTCTAAACGTTGAAATTTCAATTTTTTTGATTAAATTTTTCTTGAAAATTTCAACGAAATTTAATATTTCTTTTTTATTTTTTTTTATAAAATTTAATTTCTGCTAATCATTGTTAAAATTGTATTTATCTACAAAATCATTTTTTAAATTTTATACAATTTGGTCAAAATTAATTTTTTTATTAAAATATCTTTAAGATTACTTTTCTCTAGAATATTTTATACATTTCTTAAAAAATATATTTCTCTCCATTCATATTCAAATTTTTTTTCCGAAATTAGATTTTTTCACAGAATTTTGTTGAAATTAAATGTTTCTAGAAAATTTTTACAAAATTTTATTTTTCTTGAAAATTTCTTCATAAATGCATTTTTCTCGAAAATTTCATCGAAATTGCATTGTAAAATTGAGAGTAATACAATTTATCTCTCGAAGTTGCATTTCCGCAAAATCTCGTTAAAATCGTTTTCCAGAAAATATTGGTTAAATTTCTTTTTTTTAGAATTGCATTTTTCTTATTAACTTTTTGATATTCCATTTTTCTTGAAAACTTCAGCGAAATCTCATTTTTTACAAAATTTCGTTGACGGTGCATTTTTCTATTAAAATCGTTGAAAATTAATTTCTCTAGACATTTCCTTGAAAATTTCACTGAAATCTCATTTTTGCAAAACCTCCTTAAAACTAATTTTTTCTAGAAAATGTTGTTTAAAATGTTTTTTTTTTTGCAATTGCATTTTTTTACTAACTTGGTTGAAATATATATATATTCTATTTTTCCTTGAAATTGTTTTTCTTAAAAATATGCACTAAAATCTATTAGAAAATTTCTTCAAAAAATCAGTTTGAAATTAAATTTTTCTAGAAATTGCATACAAAATTTCAATATTGTAGAATCATATGCAATTTTCTAGAAGATTTCGTTGAAATTTTATTTTTTTGAAAGAATTTGATAATTTAGTCGAAATAGCATTTTTTTTTAAATTTTGTCGAAAATTACTTTTTCAAGAAAATTAGCGTGAATTTATATTTTTTCTTCCAAAATTGCATTTTTCAGAAAACGTTTTTAAAATTCCATTTGTCTAGAAAATTTCTTCAAAATTTAATTTTTCCACAAAATTTTCCCCTGCAGTTTAGTTGAAAACTTCTTATGCTTAATTAACAATTGCAGTTGTATACCACATTTTATTGATATTCCATTTTTCCTGAAAATGTTCTCGAAATTGCATTTTTTTAAAAAATTCGTTAACATTGCATTTTTCTAAAAAAAACTTCTAAATGTTCTAGAACATAATTCTTTGAAATTGTATTTTTCATAAAACTTTCACTGAAATTGCATTTTGCTAATTTTTCTACAAAATGTTTCGTTGAGATGGCATTTTTCGTGAAAATGTCGTCGATATTAAAATTGTAAATCTCTAGAAAATTTCGTTGAAATTTTATTTTTTTAAATTTTTCGGCAAATCTTTGTTAAAATTGCATTTTTTATAAAACTGTGTTGAAGGTCCATTCATCTCCAAAAATTTTTACGAAATTAGATTTTTCTTTACAGAATTTTGTTGAAATATAATATTTCTAGAAAATTTATACAAAACTGATTTTTTCTTGAATATTTCATAGAAATTGCATTTTTATACCCTCACTTTAGTGTGACGAGGGTATATATCATTTGCTACGGAAAAAAGTGTAACACATCGAAGGAGTGACCTAAGACCCCAAGTATGTTCGGCGGAAATCCGTTTTGGGTCATTTTAAGTCGAATGAGCAATGTCCGTCCGTCTGTCTGTCTGTCTGTCTGCTGGCTGGTGCGCACGATAACTCTCGAAAGGAGTAACCGATTGACTTCAAATTTCGTATGTGGTAATATTTTTTTCTATCTCCGGCTAAGTTCGAAGATGGGCCATATTGGTCCACTCCTTCTGGTACCTCCCCCACAAAGGGTTAAAATGTTGTGAAATATTGATTCTTTAATAACTGCTATTATACGTATTCGAATCTTCTGAAATTCCACACATAGTATTAGTTTGTTAGTCGCTATCAACTCGAGGAAAATGGGCGAAATTGCCACTTCCCTTTTTGTACCTCCCACACAAATGCACCATTTCGCACTAAAAGTTAAAAGCTTATAACATTAATACCAGTGTTTAGAAATACTTGAAATTTTGTACAGTGTAATGCTTTTATAGTGCCTACAGTCCAGTGAAAAATGGGCGTTATTGCCGCGCCCCTTTTGGTACCTCCCACACAAATGCACCATTTTGCACCAAAAGTTAACAGCTTATAACATTAATACCAGTGTATAAAAATACTTGAAATTTAGTCCATTGAAAAATGGGCGTTATTGTCACGCCCCTTTTGGTACCTCTCCCACTAAGGTACCATTTTGCAACAAAAGTTAACAGTTTATAACATTAATATCAGTGTATACAATTACTTGAAATTTTGTACAGTGTAATGCTTTTATATTGCATATAGTCCAGTGAAAAATGAGCGTTATCACCACGCCCCTTTTTGTACCTCCCACACAAAATGACAGAAAAAATTGACAGAATAATTTGTGTAATATTCAATATTACATTACTCACAAAGTGAGGGTATACCTTAGTCGGTTTACCCGACTGAAACTTTCTTACTTGTTCTTGAAAAATTTCCCCGAAATTGTGTTTTTTACAAAATTTCGTGCATTTTTTATATAATTTCTTCTCAATTGTATATTTATTTTTAAAGGTTTGTTGCAATTACTGCTTTCTAGTAAAATTGTCGAAATTGCATTTCCCTCTCTATATTGCATTTCCGCAAAACCTCGTTAAAATTTAATTTTTTTACATTCTAGGAAATTTTGATTAAATAGCTTTTTTTGGAATTCCGTTTTATATTGTTGATATTAAATTTTTCCTGAAAATTTAGTCGAAGTTTATTTTGTTTTCCAAAATTTCATTGACACTGCATTTTAAAATTTTCTAGAAAATGTAGTTTAATTTTTTTTTCAATTGCATTTTTTTACTAACTTGGTTGAAATTTATTCTTTTATCGTTGAAATATTTTTTCTTCAAAAAATTTCACCAAAATCTTTTACAAAATTTCTTCAAAAAATCAGTTTGAAATTAAAATTTGCCAGAAATTTTATACAAAATTTCGATGTTGTAGTATGCATTTTTCTATTTAGCTGATATTGCATTTTTTTTGGAAATTTCGTCGAAAATTACTTTTCCTGGAAAATTACGGTGAATTTATATTTTTTCTTTCAAAATGCATTTTTTAGGAAACTTATTTAAAATGCCATTATTCTAGAAAATTTCTTCGAAATTAAATTTTTTCCAAAAAATCTCCACCAGCAATTTTGTTGGAAACTTCATCATGCTTAACTCAATTTTTCTCGATAATTTTGTCGGAATTGAAATTTTCAAGAAACCTCCTTTGAGATACATTTCTTTAGAAATTATTCTCTATAGCATTTCTTTGAAAATGCGTTCTGCAAAACCTCGTTAAAATTGTATTTTTGTACCAAATCGTTTTGTAAAAATTCTTGTTTAATTTGACTTTTTAGGAATTTAATTTTTGCTACCAACTTTAGATATTTTGAAGAAAATTTCGTTGAAATACATTTTTGTAGAAAATTACCTTGTAACTGAAGTTGTATACCACATTTTATTGATATTGTATTTTTTAAAAAATTTTGTCGAAATTGCATTTCTAACAAAATTTCGTTGACATTGCATTTTTTCTAAAAAAAAAAACGTTTAAATGTTCTAGAACACATTTCTTTGAAATAGTATTTTTCATAAAAATTTCATTGAAATTGAATCTTTGCTAAATCTCGTTAAAATTTAGTTTTCTAGAATTTTTTTGGTAAAATTGCGTTTTTTTAACAAAACTTCTTGAAATTGCAATACTTAGAAAGCTGCTTAAAAGTTCAAATATCTGGAAAATATTGTTGAAAATTAATTTTTTTACAAAATGTTTCGTTGAAATTGCATATTTCGTGAAAATTTCGTCGATATTGAAATTGTAAATCCCTTGGAAATTTCGTTGAAATTTTATGTTGCCAAAAAAAAAATAAATATTTTCGCAAAATTTCGTTGATATTTTAATTTTTCTGCAAAATTTTGAGTAGATATAATATTTTAAAAAAAAAATTATTAAAATTACATTTTTCTACAAAATTTCTTGAATCTGCATTTTTTAGAATGTTAAAATTTAACAAAAAATAAAGTTTATAAATAATTTTCATAATAATTGCATTTTCTTAGAATATTTCCTTGAAATAGCATTTTTGTTGATAATTTCATCCGATGTGGTTTTTTCAATTTTTGTTTAAATTGCATTTTTAAAATTTTTTTTATATTCGTATTTTCTACAATAGAATCCTTTAGAGCATTTTGTTAAAATAATTTTTTTTTTTTGTTAAAAAAAATTTTTCTAGAATATTTAATAAAAGTCTGTTATTCAGTCATAATTTATTTGGTTTAAGACCATATTCTTCATTTAAATTCTGTCTATTTTATCGACAATTTTATCATAATTTAATTTTTCTAGAAAATTTTATTGAAATTTAATATTTCAATTGCACTTTATTCAATAAAATTTGCATTTTTCTACAACATTTTTTGGAAGTTAAGTTTGTTTTTACAAAGTTCCGTTAAAAATCCATTTTTCTTTATTGCTTTTATCTTAGAGAATTTAGATAAAATGAATTTCGTTTAGAAATCTTCAATCCATCACCGGGCCTCGATCCCTTCAGTGGCTTTTAATCCGTCTTCATCGACCTTTAATGTGATCAGTGTTCATTATTTCGGTAATTGTCCATTAATACCTCCCATCGACATTTAATCGAATCTCTGACGGCCATCAAACATTAATCCGGTACATAACACTGGATTACAGGTAATTATCGGGTTAAAGGCCACTGATCGTATTAAGGTTCAATGTCCGCCTTAAAGGTCGCCGACCGATGACCGGATTTGTAATTAGAGATCGATGAACGATTTAAAGGACACTAACCGGTTTAAGGACCACTGACGCGATTTAGGATGCCTGACTGGATAAAATGTCGATAAGCTGATTTTGATTAAAGAAGACCTGATTAGTGGCCCCGGTCCGGTTTAAATGTCGTCGACTGCACTATAGGTTAACGAATTTTCTGAAAAGATTAAATTTTAAGGAAAAAAAGTAAAATTTCTACAGAAATGCAATATCGAAGAAGTTTTTAGCAGTTGAAATGGCATTTTTCCAGAAAAAACAAGCAAATATTTTCGACAAAATGTTCCAAAAATATCTATTTCAAAAAAATATTTTATAAAACTACGATTTATATGAAAATTTTCTAAAAACTAATGTTTTTTAAGTTTTTTATAAAAATGTTATTTTTTATAAAAATTTAATTCCCATTAAAATGTAATTCTCTGAAACATATTTATTTACTCTTCTGGAAAAATACAATTTCTTCAAGTTCGAAGTAATATTCAATTAAATTGAATTTTGACATAATTTCCTACAAAGTTCAATTCGATGATTGTTTTTATAAAATTGCAATTATTATGAAAATTTCTCTACTCTTTCAACTACACGGCTCCCTACATCTCTACTTTTTCGAAGACTCTTTTAAGTAATTTTTGGATATTTTCAAAAGTCGAAATCCCCATAATGGAAATTTTTATGGGGATTTCGACTTTTGATTAAGGTATTTTACACATAACATCAATGAAGAAATTGTAATATTTAAATGAAATGTACTTACAGCTCACCTTAACAATTTCTATGACCCCCTAGGAAGCCGCGGCTCCCCGTTTGGGAAAGCCTGTTCCTGAACTTTACGGCAGTAGCAACCACGGTCGGAGTACGTGTATAAGTGTACGTTATTTGAAACTAATTTCCGGTTATAGTTACAGTTCACCACGCTAACATATCGTTTGTATACATTCCAGGTATATATGTATATGTACTACATCTGTTGTTTTATAGTAATACATGGGGGGATGGGGGTATAATAACTTCGTCATTCCATTGAAATATTGAACAAATACCAACGACCAAATTCTAAGAAATTGTTGCATTTCCTTTGAAGCGTGGCAACAGTTCTAGTTTTTTTCTAGTTTCTTCCATGAAGTTTTAAGGTTGACGAAAATAACCATTATTTTGATAGACAATTCCAACAATTTGCAATCGTTGTTCTAGTGTATATTTATTATGGTGAAATGGCAAATCGAACTAAACAAAAAGCAACTATCCGGTATTTAAGCGGTTGTCAAATAAAGCAGTAATACCAACTCAAAGTTGTGAACCTGTAAAAACAACCTATATACGCCTGATTTTTCGCTATAACTTGTCTAGTTAAGAAATTGTGGAATTATTTCCCTTTATTTTCGAATTGTTCCCGCTGTGGGACGGACGGACCGATCGTCAGACATGGTTCAACTAAATCACATAGTTATAGTGGATCTAGAGGGAACTTACTGTAGACATTACGAACATCTAGTCCACAAAAAATTGTTTTTTGCAATCACGTAAAATACCAAAATAATAGAAAAAATAGTTTGTTCCATTTTTTTAAGGTAGTATCCCAGATAAGAAAACAATGCCTATTTGCAAAAACATCTATGGACAAATATATATATTATGACCCATACAGTAAATGTAAGGGTAATAACGAGAGATTTGTCACAATCGGTTGGCTGGTGAAGAAATGGCGGAATTATTGTTTTTTTCCCATTCCTCCCGCTGTAAGACAGACGGAGGAACAGACACAGTTAAATCGAATCACCGAGTGGCAGTATTAATAGGCATTACACACATCTGTCCCAAACATAATATAGATATAGACCGCCGGTTGCCATTGCCGAAACTTACCAAAAACTAATTCTGATGGAATTAATTTAATTTATGTACTCGTACATACATACACCTTAATTTCTCAGCACCATTAGCTATTTGAAATGAAAAACCGATTGTCACAAAATTCTTAAATTATCTGTTCCGTACTTAAACTTTTGAAGAAATTTGTAAATTAGAAAAACCTTAGAAAATAATAAAAAGAAAAGAAAGTTTTCCCATCACAACCCCTTAATTGTCATGGAAATGGAGAGAAATATATTCGTAATGCTTCAATTGCATTACATACGTTTTTCTCCAATTGGTCCGCCACCCTTGATATTATTACCCGCGAATCGAAGGGTATATTTCTTTTTTGTTTATGGGTTTCGTAATAAATGTTTTGGTAAATTTAGCATTTTTCTCGTCGCCCGTTTCATTTCACTTTAATGTGCATTTTTTTCTTATTTTGGAGCAGAGAAGCGAAATAGAGACGAATGAAATAACATTAATAGTTTTTTTGCCGTTTCGAGAGATATTTTTTTTGCATATCCTTTGGAAAAGTTAATTTTTTCTTGTGCTTTTCCTTGGCGGATGGTGGGTTGGAGGCATCATGAAAAGGTGGGGTGGCTGAGTTTGAAATGTTTTTCCTTTTTGTCCACTGCCATCGACAGTCAGTCAAATGAACTTTTCGGCATTTTTTCGTCACTGGCTTTCGTTTCCTTTGACATTTTCCTTGTTGGGGGGAGGGGTAAGAAACGTGACCATTTCTCGGTAGTTCATTTTTTATTGTCCACTGTCCCGTCCCAGCCAGTGTGGTACACTCGCTTTGCTTTTAATCGCTTACGTTGAACAACTCATGAAGAAAATTTGATTTTCATTGTTATTTGCTATGTTTGTTTGCATTTTCGTACCGGTCACCGATCACAGCAAAGCACATTTGTTTGTGGCAGCAGGTCCAACGAATATTGCCATAAATTTCTTGCAGGGGTCACGTCAAGCAGTCAGACTAAAAATGCCACCCCCACCCGTCTTCTAGTCAACCACCCCACGTCCAGCATCTCTGCAAGATTGTGATGCCATAAAAAAGGATGATTGAATGAATGGACGGATGGCTGGATAGAACGAAATGATGTTTAAGTCGAACCACCCGGTCAAAGCTAAATTGTCAATAACACAAAATCAAACATTGGTGGTAATTGAATTTGGAGTGATTGCTCTGGTCTCAATATGAAAAATCAGACAAAGAGCTGAAAAGGCCAGGATGACTTTTGAATCGGGGCGGTTAGCAGCAGCAGCGGGCATACATACGTTCGTGGTCGTAGCGATAAGACATGGTAGTCATCTATCGTTGTGCCCCAATCAAAATTGGCTGGGTCACCTGTACAAGCAACTGGGTAAAATTATAGCATTGCTAAGAGAATGAGTCCATCATAAATCTGTGACGTAATTTTATCTGTGAAACAAAACGAAAAAGTGAGGAAGGATGCTCAAAGTGTTACCAACTACATGCTGCTGTAGTAACCAAATGTTTAATGGTAACACGCTAATTTTTTGGCAAGCGTCAGACTGATACGTTCATGTTTTACGTTGCAGGTAAAAAAAAGTTATCAACATGGAACATGTATTTGCCTGGCAAATCGCAACTAGCCATTGTTAATACATCACAGGGTGTTATATTATCACCAATCCTATGGGTCACTACTATAAATAGTCTCCTAAGGATTCTAACGGATGAAGGACTTAAACCAGTATGTTACGCAGATGACGTTATAATACTTCTGAGGGGAAAGAATACTAATCAACTTTGTAGAAGGGCCGAAACGGATCTATAAATTGCATATGACTGGGCTCGACCGAGAGGTCTAAATGTAAACCCAGAAAAAACAGAGATACGAGTATGTCTGTTCACAAGGAAAACGAACATTGGTCAATATGATGACCCACTTTTCCTAAACAAAACAATTCCAGTATCCAACAATGTTAAATACTTAGGTGTAATCCTGGACAGGAAACTAAATTGGAAGTGCCACATAAAAAAACGAGCAAACAAAGCTCAAATATGCTGGGCACTATGTAGAAGAGCCGTTGGCTCAAAATGGGGCCTTAATCCAAGGATGACTCACTGGCTCTGCAACAGCGTAATCAGACCTATTCTAACTTACGCATCAGTAGTGTGGTGGACATCAATGAAAAAGAAGTGCAACATAATAAAATTACAAAAAGGCCAACGAATGTGTTGTCTCGGCGTAAGGCAATAAGGACCACATCCAGTAGGGCATTGGAGACGATCTTAAATATCCAACCAATAGAAATACAGATTAGATATGAAGCAGACCTCACGGCGACGAGACTCAAAGTGATGGGAGAATGGATCGAAAGCGATCACAAGTCATATCATCAAAAGATTTGCAGAAGCCATTCTCAGAAATTGCCAGGCTGCCTTAGTATTTCGCCCATAACTTTTAAAAATATTGCTTACACCAAATCCAAATACTGTTTTGGTGTACTCGTACACATTAAAAAATAGACCAAAAATTGGTTTACATTCTCTTAACATTGTCGGTTGAGCCGTCCAAGAGCAATCTAAACAAGATCAATATTAATAAGATGATAAGTGCTCTCACGAGAAACTCAATCTTACAAGCTCATCTTCATCGCATAGGACTATCAGAAAACGACGAATGCAGGGCATGCAGGGAAAGCATCGTAACGATGGAACTCTTTTTGTGTCACTGCCCGGCTTTCACACATGCAAGATCCCGATGTTTCGGATTCGACTTATTGTCACACTTGACTCATCTCAGAGGGTATGACTGGAAGATACTGAAAAAAATCGAGTCTAGTACCGATTCCCACTAACTCGTGAGGTACAAAAATAAATAAGAAACGCACAAGTGTATGTTCATTCATGTTCTCTTCAACCTAAGATAACCTATGGTACCTCAAAAAGATTTTAAATTGTGCTTCGTTATCATTCCACAGGGCTGTGAAACCAAGCCGAAAAAATTAGCTGTACTCCTGTCTTGAGCGTTAATTTTTGTTTTCAATATTAAAATGTCCATGTCTTTAATAATATGAATTCGGAATTTATAAACTTCATTCATTAAAATCTCCGTTTAACCAAAGAATATAAAAGTTCATTCCAATTCCTAGTGGGAAAAATAGGATTGATATAATTTTGATGTTACTATCGAAAGGGTTAACAACTAGTTTTTACGAAAAGTTGCAGGAAATTTAATTCATTCAAATTTCGCAAATACGAGGGCGGTCAATAAGTAATGTTTGACTTTTTAAATGAAACACAAGTTTTTGGATAAAAAAAATAATTTTAGTTTTCAATGTAGTCTTTTTTGAGCTTTATACATTTTGTTCAAAGTTTCTCCAATTTGTGTATACCTACTCCGTTCGCAGTCAATTAAAGGGAGAAAAAATAAGTGAAATTCCACCCACATTTCTAAGTCCTAATTTTTTGGGAAGTTTTGAAAAATTTTAAACGCACTAATGCGTGAACCAGTACTTTAATGATGATAAGTAGCTGTCAGTAAAATTTTGAAAAATGCGTAGTATTTATAGGTGTTCATTGATCGATTTTTGTTTTGTTCTAAATTTTGTTTCCATGCAAAGATACAATAAAAATCTCATATCTTCTGTGTAAGAAAAGCTATAATATGAATCGGAATTTTTATTTTCATGCTAAATAAAGTTTATAAAAAAACAGCATATTTGTGGATTTCCAGTTATTGCACAAAATGGGAAAATAATGGTAAAATTTTCATTTTTGTGATATTTAAGGCACTGTATGCTTTTTTCCGGGTAGGTCCTAGCTTTGCTTCAGACACAAATGATATATTCCGTACGGTATAACGAGAAAAAAATATAGAATAAGTGCTAAAATCCGCCTTGAGCAAAAAAAAAATCGTATGGCCATTAAATTACACAGTGCTACAGTCAAAAATAACTTCTGATGTGACATAGTGTAGGTTGTAGGTCGCATTGAGTACAACCGGAAAATCAAAATTGTAAGTGTTGTATACCCCCAAAATCTCATTTTAGCGTTGAAAAACCGCTTTTTTTGACTTCTTGTACAAATCGATTTGTTAAACTCTTATTTTTCAGCCGATTTTTGGTTACATAACGGCTTTTGAAAGAGGAGACATAGCCCTTTAAAAATATGTGCATATTATGGTACTTTAAGTTTAATACACAGAGCTACAGGCGTGTAAACTTGAAACTTCCATAAATTTTCCCAATTTTTCAACTTTGATCGCGACGCATTGCAATATTTTATTAGCAATGGTGCTCTTTTTACGTATCATTCTGAAAGAGTGTTTATCCTCAATAAAATTAAGTGTGATTTCACAGCAATCGGAGAAAAATTGCGTCAGTTAGGCGAATTTAAAAAAAAAAAGAAAATTTCAATTGCGCTTTTGTATGGGGTTGTTACATGTACCTTATTACGAATGTATTATTCTAATAAGCTTCGCTGTCTCTGTTAAGATATTTAAAAAACTGCTTCATGTAGCCCAGTTTAAGGTGTAACGGAGGTAAAATAATTTGATCTGTTCGCACTAGTGGAGCGTTGATAACATGTTTGTTCCCTATTTGGAGAGGGGTGCGTAAAGGCCACTGTGTTTGCTGGTAGTGGTTCTGTGCACGACTATCCCATTCACAAATATAACATGGATGTTTTGTGTAACCTCCAAACAAGATCGTCAATACTTTTAAATCGGACACTATTTTCCATTGATGTTTGGCGTAATTGATAACCCTTAGAATTGTTGCCATAGTTTCGTAGGTTTCGCTCATGTCCGTAGCATACGCAACAGGTACTGATGGCAGCTGACTCCCATTGTGAAGCAATACAGCTTTCAAACCTTCGATAAATATTTATGTACATATCAAGTGCTAATTTTATATTTATGGTGTTCCCCAACTTATAAACCAATTGAACACTTACTCTTGCATGATCCATCTATAAATAATCTCCAGTCCTTTGGTTTGTGCTCGTGACCGAAGCATACAAACAATTCCTGAACGTCGGTACAGTAAACGAGATTGATGTTGTCATCATCTATTTTGAAAAGTTGTTCAAATGTGTTTCGATTCTTCTCCCTTGCAAATCTGATTTTAAAGCCATTTTCGACGAGATTCCATTGTTTCAACCGTGATCCTATAATTTCAGCTTGCCTCCATGACAATCCAGAATCTCGAACTAAATCGTGGTAATCTGAATTAGACACTAAATGCCTTTCCGTCGATGATGGAACTGGAATGAATGGAGCATCGATTTTATCACTAGATGAGTTTTCATCTGATGAGGAATTATCGATTTCAGCATTTTCAATAGATTTTGGGACTGGCTTAGAGAAAGATAGCACATTAGCATATCGTATAATGTCGCGATTTTTGTAGCTATAGCCTACGACTTCCGTTTGGCAGAAGTAGCAGTAATCTGACTTGTGTACAAGCTGACGGTGCCAAGTCATCGGAATTGAAAACGGCAAAGACTGTTTCTTGCTTTTATCATATTTCCACTTTTTAAGTGACCCGGAACATCTCGAACAGATGAACTCGGGCTCAAACCAGCGACTACCAACAAAAGCAATGTTGATTGCTTCAACTAAGGCTTTATTTTTTTGTAAAAGTAAACGATGCTGCTTATCAACAAAAAGGCCGCAGAGATAACAAAAGTTATTACGTTTATCACACATTTTAGAACACTTTTATTATCTTCATTTATTTGCTTCGCTTATTTCTTTATTGCATTATTATCTTTTAAAAGCTAGAAACAATTATTTTTAAATATACCACCGTGCGACACCAATTTTTGGTCATGAAAGTCTCTACATAATTCTGAAAGCTGGCATGAAACAGAACAAAAGTGTATACTCAGTTTTTTATGTTGTGGTCGAGTCCGCGTTTTAAGAGACATGACATTTTTTAAGGATATAATTATTCAAAAATGTGTTGTATTTCTTCAGAAAGTACTTGTACTCGTAAGATAATATTGGTGTCAAATGAAAGGTCATTTATGGTCCGATTGTGATGAAATTTGGCGCAGTGCTCTTTTTTGGCCCAAGGACGATCCCTATTGAAATTGTTCAAAATCGGTCATGATTTAGATATAGCCCCCATATATACATGTTATCCCCGATTTGATATGTAAGCCCTGTAGAAACTGTATTTTATATGAGATTAGTACTGAATCTGGCAGATAGAGTTCTCTTATTACATTAATGAACACTGCCAAATTCGGGGAAAATCGGTTCAGATTTAGATATAGTCCCCACATATATGTTTCACTCGATTTGACATGTAAGCTCTGTAGAAACCGTGTTTCCCACCCGATCAGTACGAAATTCGCAGAGAGAGTTTTCCTATTACATGTATGAACACTGCCAAATTCTTATCGCAATGCAAATTTTCGCATTGTTAGGGAGGTGTAGGGCATTATATTGTCGGCCCCGCCCGACTTTCTGTGTTTCTTTACTGGTTTTGTTTTCAGAAAGTGGAACTAAAAATGCAAATTTTAGTCCTGCATTATCCTAAGATTCACGGTATAAACATTTTGAAAAAAAATATATTTTGCGGATCATACTGTTTAGTTTATATCCAAATTTAAGCATTCTTCGTAAATTAGTTTGTTTTCTAGAAATATTTTAATTCAAATTTTGCTCTTTCAGAAAGTAATATAATCAATTGTGTTGAAAAAATTAACCAAATTTATTAAGTAATTAACCAAAAATGTTAATTTAAAATAGTTCTACAAAACAAACTAATCAACGTAGAATGCTAAAATTTGGATATGAAGAGCAAACAGTAAGATCCGCAAAATATATTTATTTCGAATTTTTCTACCGTGGATCTTAAGGATAATGAAGGACTAAAATTTGCAAGGCCATTTTGGCAACTTTTTATTTCCACTTTCTTAAAATAAAAATAGTATTCAGATAGCCCAAAATGTGCCCATTTATTTGACATCAATATCGTCTTACAGGGACTTTCAGAAAAATTACAAGAAAATTGTTCAATCCTTAAAAAAGGAACATTACTTGAACAGAAATTAAAAAAAATTAATACACAGTTTTGTTTTGTTTCTAGTCAGCTTTCAGAATTATATAGACATATCCATGACCATTAATTTTTGTTCAATTTTGTCGCACGGTGTATTACTTAGAGCTCCATAATAAGGTTAAGTTTCTAAACTTATTTGTCCAAATCTCAAATTCTACTATGCTAGAGTTTTGAACATTTCTATACATTGCCCCCAGCCATAGGTGTGTGATACATCATATTTCACCATATTTGCAACGTTTTACATTTGTATTCATCTTCTTTTAATGGCGGTTATTGTAGCTATGTTATAAAACTACATTGAACTCAGTGATTAATCGAATTTTTCCGATTTTGTAATAATGTATTTACCAAAAATTTACACGTTAGATGACAGCGCAACATTTGGACACGTGTCATTGAAGAATTTTTTTGGAGAATCAATCGAAATAATGTAAAATCCAATAAAGCCAGTAAGGAGGGTGATATGTTCGCCAGAGTCTTATATAAATAGAAAAATCCTATAAATAGAAAAATCTTTGAAGTGGAAAAGTAGTAAATAATATAAAAAACAGTTAAGAACGTTCATTTTAGTAAATGGACTTATGAAACCACTCAATTTAAATTCCAAAAAAATAAAATATCTGTTCTCTTCCAATTGAATTATTTTGAATTTAAAATGCATTTAATAACGTTAATGTATGTACTGGTATAAAGGTTATAGGCTGTTAACATTTGGTGCAAAATAGTACATTTGTGCCGGAGGTACCAAGAGCCATTGACACACATTTTTCACTTTAGGACCTATTAAACCATTAAGGTAAGTACACACGATTTACAGATCGGACAACGTTGCCAGAAAAATGGCGGAAAAATGCAACCCTGTGAATTTTCAACCGTGTGAACACACAATTTTTGTTTTGCAACGTTGGCAGAAAAGTCATTGCGAGATAATTTGCAGATTGTTATATGTGCGAAGTTTATGTATGTGACAACGGCGCCATTGCCAGAAAAACATTTTATTTGCAACACTGTCTATAATGTAGTTTTATTGGCAATCCTGCATATAAATATTTACAAAATATATTGTAAATATATGAAATTGTAATGTTTTCTTGCAATCGTCTGAACTGTCAATTCACCTTTGTCTAACAATCTGTCATTGTCCGTATATTTGCAGCACTTTAACAGGGTTGATAAGGTTTGCCGATCTGGCAATCGTCTATACTCAGCTTTACACTGCACAACATTGCAGGTATTTGAGTGCACTGGTATTAAAGTTATAAACTGTTAACGTTTGGTGCAAAATGGTACATTTATGTATGTGAGAGGCACTAATAGGGGCGAGCCAATAACATCCACTTTTCACTGGACCCTAGGTGCTATAAAAGCATTACACTGTACAAACTTTTAAGTATTTGTATGAAGTGACATTAAAGCTATAAGCTGCTAAATGTTTTTACAAAATGATATCAGTGTGTGGAAGGTACCAAAAGGGGTGGCGTGTCGCCATTTTTTCAAGGTGAAAGCGAAGTATAAGCTATTACTATGTGAGGAATTACAGATGATTCGGATAAGTAGTATAGAAGTTATTAGAGAATCAACATTTCACAAAATTGTAACCTTTGTAAAGGATGTACTAGAAAGAGTGGACTAATATCGCCCATCTGCGAACTTAGCCTGAGATAGACAAAATATTATCACATGCCAACTTTTAAGTCCAATACGTTATTCCTGAAATGATTTCAAATACCCTAAAACGGATTTCCGCAGAACATACATGGGGTCTTAGGCAATCATTCGATGTGTTACACTTTGGCCTGTAGCAAATTATATATTCCCCCCCCTTTACCTGGAAGGTTTGGGGATAGTGAAACGAAATCTGAAACATCAAATGGTGTAGAAAATATGGCATCTATTGCTTAACCTAATAGATTTTAAAACGACTACACTGCTGAAATTTAGATACGACTTTCTTTCTCAGGAGGGCAGTGTAGGTCCCTATTGATACCACGGGCACAGATCCGATCATCGAAACCAACCTGTTTGATAAACACAGTTATCAATAGTGCAAATATCGGTATGGGAAGGATCTGTCAGACTTTCTAGAAAGGCCGACCCCAGTATATCCAGACGTCGTTTTCTCAATTCGGAATATTAATAAAACAGGTGATCAATACTCTCCACTTCTTCCTGATCTTCACAGAATCTGCAGAAGTCATTGGAGTCAACACCCAACCTTCTGAAGTGTTCGCCGATCAGCCAGTGTGCCTTCAAAACTGACATAAGCGTAGATTTTTTTTCCTCTCTTGTGCGAGGAGATATTTTGACCTTCTCATTTCGCATTTTGGCCAGACATGTCTAGCTGAAGGATAGGGGACGATTTCTGACTATGTTTAACTGGACTGTCTGATTGACTCTTTCCTATGCCAAAGCTTGTATCTGGCGCACCAATATATATAAATTTCTCGGGAATTTGTAATACCCTCTGCTAAATAAATTCCCTTTCATCAGCTTTGTACTTCCCCGGGATATACCTATTTCGGCGACCTGTCATAACGCCCAACGGACATAACGCCCAAATTTTTTTTTGGGCCTTATGACCTCTCAAAATGCGGTCATAACGCCCAACTTTGTTTTGGGCATTATGACCTCTCTAGGTGCGGATACAAGGCCCAAAAAAGAAGGGACATAAAGCCCAATTTTTATTATTATTTTGTAATTCTCTCTCTATTAATGTGTAATGTCGAATACTTTTGTGAAAAATGTATTATGATTGTAAAAGAAGTAACGGTTCTATAGTTAATTCAGGTTCAGAAATGCCTTCGATGGTTGTAATTGAAACATTCATTCAGTTGTTTTTGAAACAGTGACGAGAATGAGTGATATAGTTGAATTTCAGTTTGGTGGGGGTGCTCGCAGAAACTGCGAATTAGTTTACAGCAAATGCAAAAGGAAAAACCTAAATATAGAAGCATTGACATTACTTTCAATAGGGTATGATATATGTTGATATTAAGTCTTAAAGCAATACGTATGATGAAGATAAGAACTTGCAGAAAAGCCGAGTGTAAAGAATTCTATGAGAAATCGCGCGCGCGATTACTCGTAGAATTCTTTACACTCGGCTTTTCTGCAAGTTCTTATCTTCATCATACGTATTGCTTTAAGACTTAATATAAACGTATCATACCCTATTGAAAATAATGTCAATGCTTCCATATTTAGGTTTTTCCTTTTGCATTTGGTGTAAGGTTTTTCCTTTTGCTTTTTTAGGAAATTGTGGGGCAGGTGGAAGGAATTTACATTTGATTTAAATTGAACCATATTGGACAAACTACCAACATTATTATAAACTATTTAACCCCAATAAAACTACTCCAAAATTCCCACCAGATACAAAAAAGAATAATCTACAAAAATACATCAGATTACGACTAGGACACACATATCTAACACATCGTTATATTTTTAACCGCTCTAGACCTGAGACATGTCCACTATGCAATATTGAAAACCTAACCATACAACATCTTATCTTCAGTTGCAGATCCATAAATACATCACAGACCACTCTTTTTGGTAAACCGCTTTTACCAGAATTACTAAGTAATATAAAAATAGACAATATAAATGCAGACAAAAATCTCTTAAAATATTGTAATATTTTCCACCTAATTTGAATAGTTTAGGTCGAAACCCTTTGTCGTTAGTACCTAAAAAAAAACACTTATTCTCATAATTTATTACATTAATAAAGATTTAATAATAATAATAAATATTAAATTACCACATAAATTATTACTACTTATTATTGCAAAAACAAAAAAAGGACATAAAGCCCAAAAAAAATTTTGGGCCTTATGTCCGAGCAATGGTCGGTCATAAGGCCCAAAACCAAATTGGGTGTTATGACCGCACTTAGAGAGGTCATAAGGCCCAAAAAAAATTTTGGGCGTTATGTCCGTTGGGCGTTATGACCGGTCACCCCTATTTCCAGGTACCCATATGAGGTGAATCGTAAACTGTTCAACCATCTCATTCAAAGATCTGCGGTAGATAAGGGCTGGTTGTAAATTAAAGGATGTGGCCTTCGGAGAATTGATGTCAGACTAAAGGAAGATAGGGTAATTGGACTAAAGTCCTTTGGCCTGATGTGCGATATCTTTCCCGCTTTGGGTAAGAATAGCTATTTAGTGCCCCTTCATATATTAAGGATATATGAAGGGGCCTGATATAGCCTTCATAAATTTTCTCCAGCCAAGCGATACTGTACTTCAACATTTTCTGCATTTCTGCTGGAGTAATGCCGTCTGGTCCAGATGATTAAAAGGGCTCAAATATGTTAAACGCCCAATTGATTCTCAATCACTCAGTCGACAGCTGCTTGCAGTCCTCTCGCTCTCTTGTTGATCCCGCTGTTCTTCGAGTTCTGTCGGAGAACTCCTCGGGTAATGTATGTCGAGCAGTAGTTTGAACGACCGCTCACTTTTTTTGTTCAGTTGCGCAGCCAAGCGTGATCCGAAGAATGTCTTTGTGGTTGCCATAGCTTCTTTTTTTGTAAATATTTAGTTGCTCTTTATAGGCATCCCAATCACTAGTGACACAGTTTTGCCTTATTCAATAGCTTGCTGCAGGTCTTTTTCGTAGCCTTTAACTCAGATGTCCAACATTGCGGTTTAGTTGTACCCTTGTCCCTTAGTTGTGGCCAGGATTCTTCAAGGGAACTATCGAATGATGTAGTGGTGTTCTCGACCAGATTATCCAGACGACGTCTTGGAATTTTATGGGGATCAAGAATCAAAGTTAGTGTATACCCACACTAAGGTGAATGGTATAAAAATACTCATATAAATTAGCAAGATGAGAATGAATTTTGAAATTTCGATGAATTTGAGTTTCTTACTTTTGCATATTCACTCTATGAAAATTAAATTTCGTTTTAACTGATCTAAAAAAATTATATGAAGTGATGTTACAGAAAAATGAATAAAATTTGCTTTTTTGTACAATGCCATGTGCGATATTCTCATAAATACTTACTACTTCCTTTGACTGTATTACTGGTTATTCCAAGTTTAATTAAATTCAATCGATTTTCTATCGGATTTTAATTCAAACTTTATGTCCTGTGACGAATAAGTTACATAACGCGCTTATCATTAACATATCCTTTGCCAGCGATTAATCTTCCTTAGAGTGTGGGCACACCCACAGAGGAACCGTAAGAGATTTATAATCATAACCATTTCATGGAATACAATCATTACGTCTGCTATACACTTAGGATGTCACATATTCAAACTCATTTATATATAATTATACTTGTGTGTAAATATGTATGTACATATTAGGGATGACAGTTGCATTGGATTTCAGACTTCGTTAAATTCGGTATTGTTTCGTCCTTGGCAACTCTACCATAATGAGAGAATGTAAACTGCAGCTTTTATAGCGCTTAGAAATCAAATCAGAAGGGAAATATATTTGGGGCATATATCAAAGTCTTAACATATTTTCTCCAAATTCAGTTGTTTTTGTTACAAAATCTGAAAATCCTTTTCTTTCACAGTTCGTAAATATCAAATAGGAGGGAACAGGTATATATATAGGAGCTGTATCTTCATCTGAACCTATTTTCTTCATCTTTTAAGGTAAAGTGTGGTTAAATTGTAAGGGCCGATGTTGAATGTGAACTACACCTAAAGTTTTTTCTTCATTTCATTTGACATTTCTCAATTTCAGACTAACTAAATTTGAACCACGGAAAGATACACAATCGAGCAACGCGTTAAAGTTTTTTAAGCCTTTTAAGAAAATGGGCGTTCAAATCAAAATTCATTTCGTGCACTTCGTGGTGTTTTTTTGATCAGCATATTCTACCAAATGTGTCCACAATCGGGAGAATTGTGCGCAAATTTCAGCAAACCGGGTCTGTAGTAGATTTGAAAACACCTGTGCATGCTCGCCCAGTTTGTTTGGTGCGACTTATGGGCTGGCCACGTCATCGGCCCATACTTGTTCGAAATGAGGCCGGTCAGGCAGTTACTGTGAATCGTGTTCGCTATCGTGAGATGATAACGAACCGAATTGGAAGATATGGATATATACTCATACTACATAGTATGCAAATATGTACGTACATATTAGGGATGACATATGCATTGGATTTCAGACTTCCTTAAATTTGGCAGTGTTTCGTACTTTGCAACTCTACTAAAATGAGAGAAGGTAAACTGCAGCTTTTATAGCGCTTGGAAACCAAAACGGAAGGAAAATAAATGTGGCTAGCTTCTCAGTGAAGTAAGTGGCATATAACACTATGCAACAAAATGTTTGCATAAATGCTGTGCATAACATTTCTGGTGTAATATAATGTCCTAAACACAAAAAAATATCAACAATAAAATGTTATGGTAAATTCTTTTTAAAACCAGTAAGGAAAGACAGAAAGTCGGGCGGGGTCCTACACCTCCCTAACAATGCGAAAATGGGCATTGCGATAAGAATTTCGCTGTGTTCATATATGTAATAAGAAAACTCTCTCTGCCGAATTTCGTACTGGTCGGATATTAAACACAGTTTCTACAAAATTACATGCCAAATCGGGTGAAATATATATATGAGGCCATATCTAAATGTGAACTGAATTTCCTCGAATTAAGTAGTGTTCATTCATGTAATAAGAAAATTCTCTCTGCCGAATTTCGTACTGATCGGATATAAACTACGTTTTCTACAGCGTTTACATGTCAAATCGGGTGTAACAAATATATGGGTACTATATCTAAATCTGAACCGATTTTCCCCGAATTTGGCTGAGTTCATTCATGTAATAAGAGAACTCCCTCTGGTAAATTTCGTACTGATCTGATACAAAGCACAGTTTCTACAGCGCTTACATGTCAAGTCTGGTGTAACATATATATGGGGACTACATCTAAATCTGAACCGATTAAGGGAGCGTCCTTGGGCCAAAAAAGAGCACTGTGCTAAATTTCATCACAATCGGGCCATAAATACGACCTGCACTTTGATTACAACGATACATCTACAGACGGACGGGCAGACGGATATGGTTAAATCGACTTAGGAAGTGATTCCAAGTCGATCGGCATAATAAACGATGGGTCTATCTCTTCTCCTTCTAGGTGTTACAAACAAATGTACAAACTCTTAATACCCTGGACCACAGTGTGGTGTAGGGTATAAAAATATTTCTTTAGAATTTCCATTTTCTTGGAAGATGCCTTTAGTATTTGGATCATACTTTTTTAAGTATAAGCTTGATAAATGGAAATTATGTACTACAAATGTTAACAATGATACTTTCACGTAGAAACAGAAGTTTAGTAACTGTCAGACAATTAGAAAAATTTGATTCTTTTCACAAAAAAATAGTTTTTTTCGGTCCGAAAAAAATCTAAAGAATAGAAAAATCCCAAACCATTTTTTGTTCCAAAACAATGCCTATTCGAAAAAAATCTATGTATAATTGTAGATATTATATCACTTTTGGTAGAACTAAGAGAATTTCAACATAATCCGGTTTTTACACCCCCGCTATTGTGAGCGAGGGTATACTATTGGCAATTGTTGCGGGCCAAAAGTATAACGCATATGTAGAAGGAGTGACCTAAGAGATCCCAAGAATATTTGGCGGAAATCAGTTTTTTTCCATTTTACGTCATTTGAGCAATGTCCTTCAGCCTATTCCTCTGTCCGTCTGACTGTTGCGCACGATAACTTTCGACAGGAGCAGGGACGTATCCAGGATTTTGGTTCGGGGCGGCCCAACCTTTTTTCCCATAACAAAGATAAACAATTAAAAAATTGCGTTTATTGTGTAGGTAATGGAAGTTAAGTTCCTTAGTTTTTTATTCGAATTTTATTCCTAAATATAAATGTGTACTTTAGTACGAGATCAGTAAAACTTTTTATAATAAAATACGTAAGAGTTAAAAATGTAATCTTCGATTTTTTGAAAGAAAGATATCAATTATTTCATCGATTTTGACTTCATCTTTGTATATAGACATGAAAGCCAGATAAGATAGCCTTTCTCCTTCCATTCTGTTCCGGAGATAAGTTTTTATTCTTCGTAACGTCGAGAAACTTCGCTCAGCAGATGCCGTTGTCACAGGTATTGTGGCCAGTATCTGCAAAAGGGTAAAAACGCTTGGAAACAAGTCCTCATCACAAACTGAAATAACATCCTAATGCATTAGATGGCTTATCATTCTTCTGCTTCCAATAATCAATCCATATACTTATTTTAGCTAAAACAGATTTTCCTGAATTTTTTAAATCGTTTTTGTAAAAAAGTGGGACTTCTTCGAAATCTTCCTTTATTCGATTTACAACTCGTATCGGAACGATATTAAACAGACTTGTAATTATAGCTTCATGTTCGGAAAATCTATTATTTAAATGTGATATTACTTCGTCCAGATATGGTATGAACAATGTTGTCCTAAAATACGCTTTGGCATCTGAACCAGGAATATTAGCCCTATACTTTTGAGTGCCTACTCTTCTAGGTAATGCAGCTTCTATTCCAAAACTTCTTGCAAGTTGTGTGGATTCTTCAAACAGTTTATCAAACTCCGCATCTGAATTTCTACGCATGTCACTTAATTTAGTCGTTGCCAATTTTATGATTTCGTAAGCCTTTATTATATCTAGGTTAATCGTTTGTAAATACCGTGATAAGTTCTGTGTAATGGCCAAAACCGTACTACTTATTACCACACCCAATATAAAGTAAAATTTACATACACGGTTGTGCAAACTCATTCCATCACTGCAACCTACATGTTAAAAAGGTAGATATATAAGAAATCATAAATGTAATTATACCCTACACCACACTGTGGTACAGGGTATTATAAGTTTGTTTCACGGCAGATGTTTGTAACACCTGAAAATAACACAGCTAGACCCACCTTAAAGTATACCGATCGACTCAGAATCACTAGCTGAGTCGATTTAACGATGTCCGTCCGTCCGTCCGTCCGTCTGTCCATGTAAAGTTGTTCGTCGACTACAGGTCGCAATTTCGCTCCGATCGTTCTGAAATTTTGCAGTTTAGAGTATTTCGCGGCTGTTAAGATCGCTATTGAATTTGGTTGAAATTGGTTCAGATTTAGATATAGCTCCCATATATATCTTTCGTCCGATTTGGCCCTTTAGTCCTATAGAAGCTGTATTTTACATCCGATCGTTTTGAAATTTAGCATGGTAGAGTTTCTTGATCCATAAACCAACATTGCTGAATTTGAAGAAAATCGGTTAAGATTTAGCTATAGCTCCCATATATATGTTTCGTCCGATTTGGCCCTTTAGTCCTATAGAAGCTGTATTTTACATCCGATCGTTTTGAAATTTAGAATGGTAGAGTTTCTTGATCCATGAACCAACATTGCCGAACTTGAAGAAAATCGGTTCAGATTTAGATATAGCTCCCATATATATCTTTCGTCCGATTTGGTCCTTTAGTCCTATAGAAGCTGTATTTTACATCCGATCGTTTTGAAATTTAGAATGGTAGAGTTTCTTGATCCATGAACCAACATAGCCGAATTTGAAGAAAATCGGTTAAGAGTTAGCTATAGCTCCCATATATATGTTTCGTCCGATTTGGCCCTTTAGTCCTATAGAAGCTGTATTTTACATCCGATCGTTTTGAAATTTAGAATGGTAGAGTTTCTTGATCCATGAACCAACATTGCCGAATTTGAAGAAAATCGGTGCAGATTTAGATATAGCTCCCATATATATATTTCGTCCGATTTGGTCCTTTAGTCCTATAGAAGCTGTATTTTACATCCGATCGTTTTGAAATTTAGAATGGTAGAGTTTCTTGATCCATGAACCAACATTGCCAAATTTGAAGAAAATCGGTTAAGATTTAGCTATAGCTCCCATATATATGTTTCGTCCGATTTGGCCCTTTAGTCCTATAGAAGCTGTATTTTACATCCGATCGTTTTGAAATTTAGAATGATAGAGTTTCTTGATCCATGAACCAACATTGCCGAATTTGAAGAAAATCGGTTAAGATTTAGCTATAGCTCCCATACATATGTTTCGTCCGATTTGGCCCTTTAGTCCTATAAAAGCTGTATTTTACATCCAATCGTGTTGAAATTTAGAATGGTAGAGTTTCTTGATCCATGAACCAACACTACCGAATTTGAAGAAAATCGGTTCAGATTTAGATATAGCTCCCATATATATCTTTCGTCCGATTTGGTCCTTTAGTCCTATAGAAGCTGTATTTTACATCCGATCGTTTTGAAATTTAGAATGGTAGAGTTTCTTGATCCATGAACCAACATAGCCGAATTTGAAGAAAATCGGTTAAGATTTAGCTATATATATGTTTCATCCGATTTGGCTCTTTAGATCCAATCGTTTTTATACCCTACACCACACTGTGGTACAGGGTATTATTTAAGTATAAAATGTCCTAAAAGTAAATTTATGTAAACAATTTATACATGAATTACAAAATTTATATATCAGAGTTATTCAATATTACGAGAGTGGTGTAGGGTATTATATAGTCGGCACCGCCCGACTTTAGCCTTACCTTACTGGTTTTAACTTAATTTTCGCCATAGCTGGTTATCATAAATTTAAAGCCAACAAATAATTAGGCTTTAAAACAACATTTTTTTTGGGTTTCTGTTTTAATGCATACATTTTGATTCTAGACGTAAAAAAACGTCAAAATCTCCAATCTTAGCTTTTAAAGTTTGTTTTTGTAAATTTTATATCGATAGGAAAGTTTTAAAGTTAAAACCTTACTAAATTAGCTATAACTTTTTAAATTATGCATCGATTTTCTTCGGAATGGGCTCGTTTAATTCATGTCCGAACAGACTTTACGATAAAATCATAAAATCATAAATCATATAACATTTATAAATTTTTATTTTAAAAATATTAAAATTTTATCAAAAAATCAAATTTTTTTGCAATATTTTGTAATAGTCATATATCGTCGAAACCGCTGAACGGTATTATATGAAGTTGAAGGCTACTTAATATTTAATTCTTTAAATCTTTCCTCAACCAAACCGGATTAATGGTTCTCTAATTATGCCACTATATGTGGTTCAACCACTAATTTCTTTCCATATCACAGCTTATTGCGAGAATTTAAAGAGACAACCCTTTAGGCTAAGAAAAAAGAGAGGTTGAACCACATATTATGGCATAACTAGAGAACCATTCATCCGAATTGGTTCAGGTTAGCTTTACAAACTTCAGAATTAAGTAGCCTTCAACGTAGCCGAATACAATTTCCCATCCGTTCAGCGGTTTCGACGATATCTTACAAAGTATTGGAAAAAATCATATTTTTTGAGAAAATTTTAATAATTTTTAAATAAAAGCCTCATAAAACATCTAGAAATGCATAATTGTCATATTTTTGTGATTCTATCGTAAACTCTGAAAGGTTATGAATAAATTGAGACCATTCCGAAGAAAATCGATGCATAATTTAAAAAGTTTTAGCGAGGAAACCATGCACTTTTCTTATTTTTAGTTGTTATTACTTTTACTGTTACCATTTTTTACGCTTTTGTATTGTTTTTTTTAACGGCCTTCCAAATATTTTTCGTATTTTTTTTGAGTGATTTTAAAAATTGTAAACAGTTTATACCAATTCGTCCCTGGACAGGAGTAACCGATGGCCTCCAAAGGAGTAACCGATTGTCTTAAAATTTTTTAAACTCAGACTAAGCTCAAAGATGGACTACGTTGGTCCACTCCTTCGAGTACCTCGCCCACGGGTACAAATTTAGTGAAATATTGATTATATCACAATTTCACACATAGTATTAGTTCCGTGGTCGCTATCATCTTGAGAAAAATGGGCGTTATTGCCACTCCCCTTTTGATACCTCCCATACAAATGGACCTTTGCACAAAAATTAGCTGCTTATAACTTTGATTCCAGTCCATAAAAAACTTAATATTTTGTGGAGTGTAATACCTTTAGAGTACCTATAGTCCTGAGCAAAATGCCGTTATGTCCCTTTTTGTACCTTTCATACAAATGGACTATTTTGCACATATAACACAGTACAACACAAAAAAAAATAACAGGGTTCTGTCAATGGATTATGGTAGAGGAGACCAAAAAAATATATACGTATATCGGCGTTTTGAAAGATCACATCGGAATTTTATTTTAGGGGGGGTTAAAGTTTTCCCCCCTTTGCTAGATCGTGCAGAATATCGGTATATAAAACTATGTGTTCTGTTCATCTGAGGTGTGTTGTATCTTCAGCAACTTTGTAGCAAATGTTAAGGCCTATATTTTTGTGGAATACATTAACCCTCTAGCTTCCCCCCATAACGGTGATTTTTGCCTATATTTTAACAAATCGTAAAAAACTCCCCTAAAAATGGGTGGAGCGGGGTTGAAATATTCTACAAAAATGTCGGCCATAAAATTTTACTATAAGTGTCAGAACACACCAAAGCCCAAAACTTAACACAAACACCAAAAAGCCGGCCAAATTCAAGATTTCCTGTTAAGGGATATTATATAGTGTTAGTACCAAAAAGGTCTTTAAAAATTGGATTTTTCGGGGTTGATGTGAGAGATGCCAAAAAAATAATGATTTTATTTTACAATTAAATAATATTTATTTTATATTAAATTATATTTCAGGACTATAAACAAAAAATCTATTAATAACGCATATACAAGGAGAAATACTTATTAAATACATAAGTTCATTTATTTTTAATTCACTTTTTTTTCACTCTTGGCAATTCGACGCCATTATCAAACAATGTCCAACATAAATCTGTTATAAGTGACAAAATGCTCTTGCCTTTATAGCGTTTTTTAATAGGAAGACATATCTGATGGAACCGTTCGCCATGCTCATCAGTTTCAGTTGAAAACTGAAAATCAAAATATAAATATATATCTATAATCAAATATTAATCAAAACTTGTATTAGCTTTAGACCACAGCATCAAACCGATATAGCAATTTCGGCATATATGTTTTGGCACCCATGGCTCATCTGGAAAAACTTCCAGTTCAAAATAAACTTAATATATATCCTCCACTTTGCTCGTAAAAAATGAAACTCTATGTTCCATAAGGGTATGCTTGCCCCAGACGTAGCAAAACCAGTCAAGTTTTCCCAAACAGTCAGTCATTAGTATTCTTACAAATTCCCTTGTAGACTATTGTAAGAAAATAAAAAGATTAACTGGTTGACCCACGATGTCAAACGTTAACGTTCATAAGTAACGTGCCACTCAAAAGTTCCGTTATGGTAATTTTGAGTGACAAAAATATAATGACAGAAATAATGAAGAAGAACAAAAGTACTCTTGGTAGTTGTTGAATAACAACCTTCTCTTCAGAGCTGGGAGAACCTACATATGCGAGGAATAACAAATTAACCCTAACAGGCTATCTTAAATTTGGGCGTTTTTTTGGAGTTTGTGTTAAGTTTTGGGCTTTGGTGTGTTCTGACACTTATGGTAAAATTTTATGGCCGACATTTTTGTAGAATATTTCAACCCCGCTTCACCCATTTTTAGGGGAGTTTTTTACGATTTGTTAAAATATAGGCAAAAATCACCGTTATGGGGGGAAGCTAGAGGGTTAATATATTCCACAAAAATATAGGCCTTGCCATTTGCTACAAAGTTGCTGAAGATACCCTATACCTCAGATGAACAGAACACATAGTTTTATATACCGATATTCTGCACGAACAAGCAAAGGGGGGGAAAACTTTAACCCCCCATAAAATAAAATTCCGATGTGATCTTTCAAAACGCCGATACACGTATATATTTTTTTGGTCTCCTCTACCAGAATCCACTGACAGAACCCTGTTATTTTGAAAAAAGTTTGAATTTGTTGTACAGTGTAATTTATGGCTTATAACTTCGAATCCAGCACATACAAACACTTGATGTTTTTATAGTACCCATAGTAAATTAAAAAATGAGCGTTATTGCCACGCCCCTTTTGGTAATTCCCAAAATAAAAAATATGAACAATTATTTGTTTGAATTTCCCTATTTTTGCAATATGGAACATAATTTATTCATTTATCCATATACATTTTGCAGATAGTCATTTTTTATTCGCTTAGTTGCTAGTTTTAAACAAATGGAACAAACAAAAGTTTTTGCGAATTTTTTCTATTTTTTATGGTTTTTTTCGAGCCAAAAAAAAAATCATTTTTTTCTAATTGTTTTATCGACAGATACTGAAATTGATGTTTTAGGTTTTCTAGTCCACTTAATTTCCTTTAATATAAATGGTATCCTGAATTTATTGAGCTTATACTTCAAATATGGTTGAAATACTAAAGGTAACTTCTATGAAAATTGGAATTGTAGAAAAAGAATAGAAGTGGAATAGAACGAAAGCTGTTGTTCGTGTAAACAAAGCATTTACCAACAACAAAAACAACTTTGAATTTGTCGAGGTAAAAATAACACGGCGTCAGGTGATTGACTTGAAAAACAATTCCTATATGTAAATTTGGAATAACTTTCTTATAAGTAGAAGTAATGACATGTGGACCGCAGGCCAAAAACAAACATTACTGCATCCGAAGAGTTGACTAACCATCAACGAAACGTCATGCATTGGTTGATGTTGGATTTCAAGGTCGTTTTCTTTTTCACTTGACTATTCAAAAATACCTTCCTTCACTTTGAAGGAATTCTTTGATCTTCAGCTCAACTCCACAGTGAGAAAACCATAAATTAAAAAAATATTATTTTTATACCCTCACTTTAGTGTGACGAGGGTATACTCGAAGGAGTGACCTAAGACCCCAAGTATTTTCGGCGGAAATCCGTTTTGGTCATTTTAAGTCGAATGAGCAATGTCCGTCCGTCCGTCTGTCTGCTGGCTGGTGCGCACGATAACTCTCGAAAGGAGTAACCGATTGACTTCAAATTTGGCATGTGCTAATATTTGTTTCTGTCTCCGGCTAAATTTGAAGATGGGTCATATTAGGCCACTCCTTCTAGTACCTCCCTCCCAAAGGGACATTTTTTCTACTCAGAAATATATAATATTTAAAAATTGTTGTTCCTAATATATTTTCTTTCGATTTAAACTTATTAAAAAATAAGATTTTGCCAAATGCGGTAGTAAAACGATCTACGGTTAGTCAAATTAGACGGCTTGTCAAAAACACCCGATAGTTGTGGCAACTTCAGTGATTAATTTCACAACTTCTTCCCTAAAATATGTATATGTATTTACGTAAACATACTCTCACATATACTCATATACACTCGGCTGTTCTCAGTCAAAAGTGCATTTGATTTGTCTCCTGACTTATCCACCTTTTGCGGTATTAAATTATTACCATTTTGAAACTGTTGAAATTGTGATTATAGCATTGCATCACTCACTCTTAGGCAAATGGAAGACACATACACAATAATACATATCCTTTTCGTCACCATTGCACACACATAATACACACACACACTTATTCATGTACACTCTCACATCAATATATACCTTCATAACCATGGAAATCCTTAGAGCAACACAAACTCACACTCACACATCGGCTCACGTGGAAAGCCAACAACAGCAAATGTATCTTAATTAGTAAAACAACACAATTTACACACTAATTTGTTACTGATTATCTAATGCGTTGATGGCGAATACATAGTATACTCCGACATAACTTGTACAAGTACGAGTATGGGTGTATTCACGATTAAATCACGTGTGCCCGAGAGTACTTGCTTATGTAGATACATACTCGTATTTATGTATGTTTATAAATATTATTAATTGTAGTTGGTTGCGCTGATGCCCGCACTCAGAGATATTGTGTACTGTTACTAAGTATTTACCCTCTCGTCCTAGTGTACAGAACAGTTTATTACAATCTATATATGGGTAGTTCTTCCTCAAGTGTCAAGGCCAAATCTGACGAAACATATGAACCGATTTTATTCAAATTTGACAATGTTAGTCCATGGATCAAGAAACTCTATCATGCTAAATTTTAGAACAATTGGATGTGAACTGCAGCTTCTATAGGGCTAATGGGCCAAATCGGACGAAACATATATATGGGAGCTATATCTTAATCTGAACCGATTTGAATAAAATTGAGCAATGTTCATCCATAGATAAATAAACTCTGCCATGCTAAATTTCAAAACAATTGGCTGTCAAATGCAGTTTCTATTGGGCTAATGGGACAAATAGACGAAATATATATATGGAAGCTATATCTAAATCTGAACCGATTTTCTTCAAATTGAGCAAAGTTGGTACATGGGTCAAGAAACTCTACCTTGCTAAGTTTCAAAACAATTGAATGTAAAATAATGCTTCTATATGGCTAAAGGGTCAAATCGAACGAAACATATATATGGGAGCTATATCAAAATCTGGACCGAATTTCTTCAAATTCAATAGTCTTCTTTCCAGTTACGAAAGACTCTTAATTGCAAAAATTTCAACACGATCGGGGTGAAATTGCGACCAGTACTCGGCGGACGACTTTAGATGGACAGATGGACGGACGTTAAATCGACTCAGCTAGTGATTCTGAGTCGATCGGTATACTTTAAGGTGAGTCCACCTGTAGTATTTCTAGGTGTTACAAACATCTACCATGAAATAAATTAAATTAAAATTGTACATAGACAGGGGGCAAGGTCAAAATTTAGAAAAATGTATCTTGTTCCTCTGTAATGGGTTTTTGAAGTTAGTTTTAATGAACAATTTAAGTATAAAATATTGTTTCTTAAAGAATTTTCCGTGCACTTTTCATAAAAAATACCAATTTGAACTAAAACAGGTTATTTCGGCCACTTTTCGAGGAAATAAAAACATAAATTGCTATATCTCAGAATCGATCTTTTTTCCTTGAATTTTTTATAAAATATGGTGCATAAAAATGGTCTATAGCAAGTAAGAAATTTTCAGTCGGGTAAACCGAAGTCAATCCGTTACTCCTTTCGAGAGTTATCGTGCGCTCCAGCCAGACAGACAGACGGACGGACATTACTCAAATGACTTAAAATGGCCCAAAACGGATTTCCGCCGAACATACTTGGTGTCTTAGGTCACTCCTTCGATGTGTTCACTTTTTTTCCATAGCAAATGATATATACCCTCGTCCCGCTAACGTGATAGTATAAAAATGATCTACCGATGGTGTAATTTTTGGAGTGGGGACCACTTTTGTCCAGAAGTTTCATTATAATAACTGAAAATTCAATAAATTAGAAGGAAAATATATTTGAAAAAAATCAATAAAAAAAATATGTTTGTGTGTTGTGTATTGTATAGAAGTCTGAACGGCTGAACCGATGTTCTTGGTCCATATGTCTACGTTTTGATATTGAGGACAATTTTTAGCTATAGTGCTGAAATATTGTATGTATGCATTTAGTTGCAATTTATGTGATGGGTCTAAAAAAGGACGGAATCTGACAAGCGCGCGTGGTCCCGCCAATATAAGCCACATTTTTAAATTGAGATATATTGCACAGACCTATGGTCGTGTCCCCGCCCTTATAAGCAACATTTTGAAATGGAGATGTCCCCAACATTTTGTTAGCGATAGTGCAATTTAGTGTATATATTTCTGGAGGCAGTCTACGTGATTGGTCCAAAAATGGGCGGGATCATACCAATTTTCGTGGCTCATATAAGGAAAATTTTGAAATTGCGATATCTTGCACAATTTAGCGAGAGTGCTGCAATTTGGTGCATATATATCTGATGGCAGTCCACGTGATTGGTCCAAAAATGAGCGGGATCGGATCAATGGACGTTTGGTAAAGGAGAGTACTGTAACTTTATTGGTATGTATTTGGTGGCCGCCTTCGTGATTGGCTCAAAAATTGACGGGATCGGAAATCTGAAATCAGGGGCAACTAAGAGGACCGGTAAATTTTTGTTTCTGTTTTGATAATTATTACACTGATAGATAAACCGTTCGTCACTATGACGAATCAGTTTCGTCAATATATCTTCGTAGTGGTGACGAAAAGTTTCGTACAAGTGATGTTTTTGAACGTCAATAAAACGAACACATGTTTTTGGTGATTTCGAAATTCATCGAGGGAACGAAAGATTTATTTTACCATTTTGCTCAAAATATGATAAAAAGAAGCAATCGATTTATAGCTTGTGCTTAATTGCACTGTTCTATATGCGTTTTGATTACCTTAGTTAAATAATTTGTTGTAAAAGTTTAATTAAAACCAGTAAGGAAAGACAGAAAGTCGGGCGGGGCCGACTATATAATACCCTACACCTCCCTAACAATGCGATAAGGGTCATTGCGATAATAATTTGGAATAATTGGTAAATGAGTAGGAACATATTATCTAATACTAAACCGATAATAGCTAAATTAAGCAATATTCGTTCCTAAATGGAAAAACATCTGTCTGGAAAATTTTAATGGTCGGCAGTAAAGTACAACTTCTATAGCGCTTTGATACCAAATCAGGAGGAACATTTATATGGAGGTTATATATAAATCTGAACCGATTTTTCCTGAATACTCATTCATGTAAAATACATCTTTCTGTGGAATTTCGTACTGATCGGATATAAAATACAGTCTCTACATCGCTTACATGTCAAATCGGGGGTAACATATATATGGGGGCTATATCTAAATCTGAACCGATTTTCTCCTAATTTGGCAGTATTCCTTCATGTAGAAAGAAACCTCCTTTTGCCGAATTTCGCACTGATAGGATGTAAAATAACATTTTTAAAGCGCTTGCATATCAAATCGGGGGTAACGTATATATGGGGGCTATATCTAACTCTGAACCGATTTCTTCCAAATTTAAAAGTGTTCATTCATATAATAGGAAACATCTTTCTGCCGAATTTCATACTGATCGGATATAAAATACAGTTTTTACAGCGCTTACATATCAAATCGGGGGTAACGTATATATGGGGGCTATATCTAAATCTGAACCGATTTCTTCCACATTTAACAGCGTTCATTCATATAATAAGAAACCTCCTTCCTTCTATAGCCCCCATATAACGTATATATGGGGGCTATATCTAACTCTGAACCGATTTCTTCCAAATTTAAAAGTGTTCATTCATATAATAGGAAACATCTTTCTGCCGAATTTCATACTGATCGGATATAAAATAAAGCTTTTAGAGCGCTTACATGTCAAATCGGGGTAACATATATATGGGGGCTATATCTAAATCTGAACCGATTTAAACCAAATTCAATAGGGATCGTCCTTGGGCCAAACAAGTTTCCTGGTGATCGGACCATAATTGCGACCTGTACTTTGATTACAAGAATACATGCACAGACAGACGGACATTGCTAAATCAACTCAGAAAGTGATCCTAAGTCGATCGGTATAATAAACGATGGGTCTATTTCTTCTCCTTTTGGGTGTTACAAAAAAATGCACAAAGTTATAATACCCTGTACCACAGTGGGGTATAGGGTGTAAAAATGGAATAATGGTGATGAATGAAATTCGTCGTGGTGATGAATGGGATTCGTCGTGATGATAAATGGAATTCTTCATGGTGATGAATGAAATTCGTCGTGGTGATGAATGGTATTCGTCGTGGTGATTAATGGTATTCGTCATGGTGAAGAATGGTATTCGTCGTGGTGATGAATGGTATTCGTCGTGGTGATGAATAGTATTCGTCTAGGCAAATACATTACTTGATGAGATTATTTTTGATTTAAAATGTCATAAGTAATGAATACTTCTCGTTCGTTTGCTTCAACCCTTTCCTGATAAGAACTGCGTTTCGAACCGAATAATCACAACTGACCCTGGCAAAGCAGTCAAGTAATTTTATTTTCTATACCCTTTTTAAATGGTCTGAAACCAGAAGAATCTTTATTGATCAGGGGCATGAGTTCGTCGTGGAATTCGTCGTGGTTATGAATGGGATTCGGCGTGGTGATGAACTCGATTCATCGTAGGGATGAATGGTGTTTGTTCATCGTGGTGATGAATGGGATTCGTTGTGGTAATGAATTCGATTCATCGTAGGGATGAAATGTGATCACCCTGAGGTCGAAAAAGTTTTTGGAAACATAGATTCGTCATGAGTAATTTAAATTGCATAGTTAAAATATACACTGGTATAAAAGTTAGAAGCAGTTAACTTTTGGTGCAATTGTGATCTATTTGTGTTGGAGTTAAAAAAGGGCGTGTCAATAACGCCCACTTTTCACTAAAAGCATTACACTGTTCAAAAGTTAAAATATTTGTATGAACTGATATTAAAGCTAAAATCAGATAACTTTTGGTGCAAAATGCTCTATTTGTGTGGAAGGTACCTAAATGTGGGTGATAACTTCGCCCATTTTTCTTCAGGTGTTAGCGACTAATAAACTAATTCTGTGCGTGGAATTTCGGAAGATACGTATAAGTAGTATATAAGTTATTAAAGAATCAGTATTTCACTAAATGTAAACCATATTTGGGGAGATTCTTGAGGTGTGGACCAATGTGGCCCATCTTCGAACTTAGCCAGGGAGTGAGGAAAATATTGCCGCATACCAAATTTGAAGTCAATTCCTTTCGAGAGTAATCGTGCACACAAGCCAGCAGAAAGAAAAGACAGACAGACTTATTGTACCAAGCTACTTTTATCTCTAAAATAATTTATTTTTATGACCGTGCGGTAATTTTTAATTAATTATGTTATTTTATTTTATGTTTTACTCAATGTTTTGTTGGCTTTATTCCAAATTCATCAGGAGTAATTGTTGAATTTTGTAAAGCCTTCTTTAGTTATTTTGTAATATAGTTAAAAATCATCCTTTCGGATAAAACCACTTCATTTTAAATTTGTTTCCTTAAAATATCTTCAAAATGATGATAATCATTTCTTCTGGCAACACTATTCCTGGATTACAAGAAAAAACCCATAAATCTATTACAAATTGATCTGTTCAGACAAATTACATATTATACGAATATTGCCGAAATACACAACAACATTCCCCATTTGAAAAGCACTATCAGTATTAAGCTTTAAAGCTCTTAGCTGAAATTACTTATTTTAGGCTCCACAAGTATAGAATCCTGAAGGGTTGCATACCCATAAACGTCAACCCTTTGAATGTTGTTAAATAATTAAAGGCAATTTATTTTGCATCTAAAAAGGAGCCCAAATAAAAAAGTTGAGTAAATTACCGACGTATAAAAGTAATTGCTCATAAAACCTCTCAAAGCATACGTTGTCGCATAGCGCCAAGAAACAAACCAAAAAAACAAAAAACAATTCAACTTAACTGAACTCAACCCAAGAAAACAAAGTGCACAATAAAAAGTCACTAAATTTAATTTGGCATACTTTACGGCTGTAGTGTAATTTAAACAAAAAGCGAAGAAAAACGAACACACGAACAATAACACAAACGGAAATAAAGAAAATTACAAGAAACGCAGAGAACTGCAAATGAACGTTGTTCCTGAGTCCTTCCATCAAAGGTTTTTTTCTTGCTTTTCTTGAGAAAATTTTAAATTATTTGTCTTTTTGTTTTAACCCAAAATAAAGTAAAAAAAAATGCTGAAATTAAACCCGCTTTCTAAAAAATGTATTAGTGTTCCTTTTGTTTTGTGAACGTTGCTGCAATTAAAGCTGTAAACTTTCTTTAGAGAAAATAATAATACCATAGGAACATGGAGCTACCGAGGAGAGAGAAACGCATCACAGTGGGGACATTTTGGGAAATGTGCAAATTATTCTGTAGTTTTTTAAACAAGCAAACCTTTGTAATGAATCTGATAGAAGAGCGGTGGTGATACAGTCCTCAAATAGGACTCATAAGGTATACGATACTGTTGAATTCATCTGAGTCAGTCAGTACGAGTACCGGTGGAGAAGTGTGATATTTAGAAGTATATTTTTCGTTGGACGTGCAAGACAACAAATTAAATATTTTCTTTACACTGAGAAAATTATTTTCTTAAATTTAAGAAACATTCTTCAAGATATATTCCTTTTAGAGTGTCACTTAGTCTAAGAAGGACTGTGTAGAATCTGAGAAGCATTCTTCATCCATTTTTTTTTGTAATTATAAAGAAACAATATTTTGACAACACAATGAGCGTACTTAATTCATACAATCGACAAATTCAATTTACGATGGAAGAAGAAAAGGACAATCGGCTACCATACTACGACATCAAAACAATGAATTAATTTTTATTCTAAGCACACAAGGTGGACAATAAAAAATACCGCGACGAATTTCATTGCTAGAGTATTAGCAATAAGTGACGGAGAGTATCACGAAGAAAATAAGCAGAAAATAAGAGACATTTTAAAAATGAACAAATTTCCATAGAAGACAATCAATAATTTTCTAAAACGAGATAATAAAATGAAAAAACATTGAGACAGAACCAACAATTTTATACCTAGCCACTTTTATACTGTAATGAACATTCTGTATCGATGAATAACTTAATAAAAAGTATCGAGTTTTATAGAACTGAATACAAATTCAATTCTTGATCAAATAATAGTCAGGCGTAGGACTGCGGGAGCCATCAATATGCTAGCAAAACAGTCGGTTGGAGGGTTCGGGTCCTTTCCTTCCTAGAATCAGTCAAACATAACAATAATAATGTATAGACTCCCTATTTATTTAAATTTACTAATAGGCCAATGGCACTAAACTTTCAAATAAACCGCCCTAAGTTTAGTAACCGTTTTATGAAATTGAAATGAATGGAATTGGTTGAAGGTCTCAAGATTTTTGGAATATCCGAGATGGATTTGGATGGCACATGCCTCATTACCCTCCCTAGCCAATGTTCTAGTGGCATAAACATCTCTTAACTAGAACCCCAAATTTTTACTAAATAAGATACCTAAGTCCTTCTCTTCATCATCGTTGTAAGAAAACTCTTAATGATTCTTAGTAATCCATACTTAAATCAGTAACATTTTTATTGAAATAGATCCTCATTATTTATAAAGGAAAGAAGAGATACAAGATATTCTAACGATTCGATAAATCTGATAAAATTTTAGGTGATTAAATTCAAATATTGATCTTCTAAAACTTAGTATGAAAGAACTACATGAACTTAAGGTGCATGCATTCTCTGAAATCGTAGGGTATTCATCTCTAAAACACAATATCACTTGGTCATTTTTTATGACCGTACCATCAAAACAAAACAACAACAAAATAACTAAGATGCAATGGAAGAACTGTTAAAAGCGATCAATTTGTTTTTTTTTTCTTTTCTTTCTTTTCTATCAAAACAGAAGCAAAATTTTAGAATTATGTAATTCAGAAGCAGTTCGGTTGATGTAAAAAATTCTCTGTTACGTTGTTAACGACATTCTCAGTTACCTGGTCTATGAAATTCCATGTTACATTATTAACATTTCTCTGCTACAATTTTGACAGTTCTGCACTATACCATTCGGAATTTAATTATATCAATGTTAATGATAACCAGTAAGGAAAGGCTAAAGTCCGGCGGGGCCGACTATATAATATCCTACACCACTCTCGTAATATTGAATAACTCTGATATATAAATTTTGTAATTCATGTATAAATTGTTTACATAAATTTACTTTTGGGACATTTTATACTTAAATAATACCCTGTACCACAGTGTGGTGTAGGGTATAAAAACGATTGTTTCTAAAGAGCCAAATCGGATGAAACATATGTATATATGGGAGCTATAGCTAAATCTTACCTGATTTTCTTCAAATTCGGCAATGTTGGTTCATGGATCAAGAAACTCTACCATTCTAAATTTCAAAACGATTGGATGTAAAATATAGCTTCTATAGAACTAAAGGGCCAAATCGGACGAAACATATATATGGGAGCTATAGCTAAATCTTAAGCGATTTTCTTCAAATTCGGTTGTGTTGGTTCATGGATCAAGAAACTCTACCATTCTAAATTTCAAAACGATTGGATGTAAAATACAGCTTCTATAGAACTAAAAGGCCAAATCGGACGAAACATATATATGGGAGCTATAGCTAAATCTTAACCGATTTTCTTCAAATTCGGTAGTGTTGGTTCATGGATCAAGAAACTCTACCATTCTAAATTTCAAAATGATTGGATGTAAAATAAAGCTTCTACAGGACTAAATAGCAAAATCGGACGAAACATATATATGGGAGCTATAGCTAAATCTTAACCAATTTTCTTCAAATTCGGTAGTGTTGGTTCATGGATCAAGAAACTCTACCATTCTAAATTTCAAAACGATTGGATGTAAAATACAGCTTCTATAGAACTAAAAGGCCAAATCGGACGAAACATATATATGGGAGCTATAGCTTAATCTTAACCGATTTTCTTCAAAATCGGTAGTGTTGGTTCAGGGATCAAGAAACTCTACCATTCTAAATTTCAAAACGATTGGATGTAAAATACAGCTTCTATAGGCCTAAAGGGCCAAATCGGACGAGAGATATATATGGGAGCTATATCTTAATCTGAACCGATTTTCTTCAAATTCGGTTGTGTTGGTTCATGGATCAAGAAACTCTACCATTCTAAATTTCAAAACGATTGGATGTAAAATACAGTTTCTATAGGCCTAAAGGGCCAAATCGGACGAAACATATATATGGGAGCTATAGCTAAATCTTAACCGATTTTCTTCAAATTCGGTAGTGTTGGTTCATGGATCAAGAAACTCTACCATTCTAAATTTCAAAACGATTGGATGTAAAATACAGCTTCTATAGGACTAAAGGGTCAAATCGGACGAAAAATATATATGGGAGCTATATCTAAATCTGAACCGATTTCAACCAAATTCAATAGCGATCTTAACAGCTGCGAAATACTCTAAACTTCAAAATTTCAGAACGATCGGAGTGAAATTGCGACCTGTAGTCGACGAACAACTTTACATGGACAGACGGACGGACGGACGGACAGACATGGTTAAATCGACTCAGCTAGTGATTCTGAGTCAATCGGTATACTTTAAGGTGGGTCTAGCTGTGTTATTTTCAGGTGTTACAAACATCTGCCGTGAAACAAACTTATAATACCTTGTACCACAGTGTGGTGTAGGGTATAATTAACACAGTCTGTTAATGACTTACCAATACATCCCAGTGAAGATTGAGAAGGCCTTTTAAATTTCTTTGATGTGTGATGTCGAGGAATTCTCTGTTGAAAACGTGAAGGTAATTTATAAAGATGACATTTGTGGTATTGTGATATTGGTGTTTAGGGATTTTGGTGTGGTAATTCTAGTGATAAATTTTAAATTAATTAATTAAGGAACTCTGGTAATTTTATAAAATAAGTGAGATTTGATTCATGGAAAAATAAAAGTTACCTTTAAGTATTACTATTTCACAATTTTAGTTTACGCTGTTTTAAATATTCTGTATTTCTAATTTCATGGTGGGGGAGGTCTTGTGACACGTCTCCAATCCGTTTAGCTTGCTTTCATTTTTATACCCTACACCACACTGTGGTACAGGGTATTATAAGTTTGTTTCACGGCAGATGTTTGTAACACCTGAAAATAACACAGCTAGACCCACCTTAAAGTATAGCGATCGACTCAGAATCACTAGCTGAGTCGATTTAACAATGTCCGTCCGTCTGTCCATGTAAAGTTGTTCGTCGACTACAGGTCGCAATTTCACTCCGATCGTTCTGAAATTTTGCAGTTTAGAGTATTTCGCGGCTGTTAAGATCGCTATTGAATTTGGTTTAAATCGGTTCAGATTTAGATATAGCTCCCATATATATCTTTCGTCCGATTTGGCCCTTTAGTCCTATAGAAGCTGTATTTTACATCCGATCGTTTTGAAATTTAGAATGGTAGAGTTTCTTGATCCATGAACCAACATTGCCGAATTTGAAGAAAATCGGTTAAGATTTAGCTATAGCTCCCATATATATGTTTCGTCCGATTTGGCCCTTTAGTCCTATAAAAGCTATATTTTACATCCAATCGTTTTGAAATTTAGAATGGTAGAGTTTCTTGATTCATGAACCAACATTGCCGAATTTGAAGAAAAGCGGTAAAGATTTAGCTATAGCTCCCATATATATGTTTCATCAAATTTGGCTATTTAGATTCAATCGTTTTTATACCCTACACCACACTGTGGTACAGGGTATTATTTAAGTATAAAATGTCCCAAAAGTAAATTTATGTAAACAATTTATACATGAAGTACAAAATTTATATATCAGAGTTATTCAATATTACGAGAGTGGTGTAGGGTATTATATAGTCGGCACCGCCCGACTTTAGCCTTTCCTTACTGATTGTAAGTAATCTTGCGCTTCTATTCATGGATGGTAATTTTTATACCCTACACCACACTGTGGTACAGGGTATTATAACTTTGTGCATTTGTTTGTAACACCCAAAAGGAGAAGAAATAGACCCATTGTTTATTATACCGATCGACTTAGAATCACTTTCTGAGTTGATTTAGCTATGTCCGTCTGTCTGTCTGTCCGTCTGTCCGTCTGTCCGTCTGTCTGTGCATGTATTCTTGTAATCAAAGTACAGTTCGCAATTATGGTCCGATCTCGACGAAACTTTACACATATATTTTATTTGGCCCAAGGACGATTCCTATTGAATTTGGTTAAAATCGGTTCAGATTTAGATATAGCCCCCATATATACGTTACCCCCGATTTCACATGTAAGCGCTGTAAAAACTGTATTTTATATCCCATCAGTATGAAATTCGTCCGAAAGAGGTTTCCTATTATATGAATGAACACTATTAAATTTGGAAGAAATCGGTTCAGGTTTAGATATAGCCCCCATATATACTTACCACGATTTGACATGTGAGCGCTGTAAAAATGTTATTTTATATCCGATCAGTGCGAAATTCGGCAGAAAGAGGTTTCTTATTACATGAAGGAATACTGCCAAATTCGGAGAAAATCGGTTCAGATTTAGATATAGCTCCCATATATATGTTACCCCCGATTTGACATGTAAGCGCTGTAGAGACGGTATTTTATATCCGATCAGTACGAAATTCGACAGAAGGAGGTCTTTTTACATGAATGAGTATTCAGGGAAGATCGGTTCAGATTTATATTAAAGCTCCATACATATGTTCCTCCTGATTTGGTATCAAACCGCTATAGGAGTTGTATTTTACTTCCGATCATTAAAATTTTCCAGAAAGATGTTTCTCAATTTAGGAACGAATATTGCTTAATTTAGCGATTATCGTTTCAGAATTAGATAATACGTTTCTACCCATTTACCAATTATTACAAATTATTATGGCAATGACCCTTATCGCATTGTTAGGGAGGTGTAGGGTATTATATAGTCGGCCCCGCCCGACTTTCTGCCTTTCCTTACTGGTTTGGTTTATGTTTTCTGCCATTCACATGTTCTACCTATAGAACAGGTTTCTTTCCATATAATCCAGACTTACAAAAATTTGTTTTTCAATGAACATCGGTGCTTTGGTGGTATCCCAGCATTAAATATGGATGTAGGAATTAAGCACCTTCTTCTTGATAGTTGTTTAATTGTCTGTTATCTATTGTCATAAATATTTCAATGGAGTTGATTCCAGAACTAGGAATAAATAGATTTCAATCCACTTCAAAAGTAATGGTCACCAAAAGATCGATGCAAATGTAACTTCGAGGCGTATTTTCGCGAAATCTTGTCACTTATGGTATCTAACAAAATAAATTACTCAGTATGGAAATTTGAAAATACAATACTCTCTTTACCTTTAATGAGTCTGTCGTAGACTACGGACTGAGATCGAAGTATCAGCAGAAGTATTCAGGTGTGATGCTAGGAAAGTTATTTAGTAGGGTTTTACCCAAAAACGCAGAGGTTATAGCTGCCGCATGGACAGCGTGGTTTTCTGGGAAGTTGCGCTATTTAATTACTGGAGTCAGTCTATGACTACGGAAATAGGTTTCCTCGTTGAAGCAATGCTGCTATTTGTTTAATCTTTCGACGAATATACGATAATTATTATATTTGCCTTTATCTAAAGGAATATTCTTTGCAATTTTCAGTTAGAGCACTATATTATTGGAGAACAACACTAATTATTTGTTACCCAATGGATAAGGATTTATTTTTAGTACTATGTTTTTGAAATATTGATATGTGCGATTCGAATGGTAAAATAGAAAGGAACGTGCTTTCGAGAAATTTTATAAAGAAAACTTCGTCATCTCAAATGAGGCCTACTGAACAATAACTGATTCTATTACAGTTTTATCGATATCAATAATGCATACGCAAATGAATATTAATTGTAATAGATTAACTATGTTCGACAAAAATTAATTTGCGCAAAATAGTACTGTAAAATCCTTTGAAGGGAACATTGTAGACATTGAACAGTCCAAAAACAAATTTAAAGAGGGTAGCAATATGTAGCATAAAGTCCATTACAATACCTGGACTAACAGAAGGTATTCTGGATTTAGGTGAGTTCCTGCCGTTAGGCTTAACCACACCATGCTCTAAACACCTGGGTGCATACATGCGTCGACCGACGCCCCAACGCAATGTGCATGAGTACTAAACAATTCCGTGTTTTTGGACACTTTTTCCCTCCTCCTTGGTTAGGAGTGGAGCCTATTTAAAACTCCTTGCCATTCTAAGGGTCGTGGCACCCGGTTGGTTTGCAGAGATTTTGGTTTCAACCACAGCCACCACGTTGCACCCAATAGTGTCCTTACCAATAGTCAGGCCGGAACCTGCGTCCCGAGGGCATTCCTGACTCACGTGGTACCATATTAAGTGCTAGACTCCACAAAATCTAGGACTGGTGACCAATCTGGGTTCACTATCCAGTCTCCCTCCTGGGAATAGATGGCAACTATATTCGTAGATCTCCCACCTGGACTAGCGGAATGATTTAAGAATTCGGACATGTATGATAAACAAATGATTGAACTAGTTTATAAGACAAAGAATATGACAAACCAATTATTTAGCAATACCAAATCAACCGTAGCGAAAGAAGACAAATCTAATCTAGTGTATGAAATAATGTGTAATGGCGACGAGTCCGACATATGCCAGAAGGTATATACTAAATCCAAACTAAAGACAAGACTTTCATCACACAAAGCCATACCGAAAAGCCATATCGGAAACGAAAATAAATTAATTAAAAAATGCATTTTAAATAAAAGGCCCTCTAGCCGAAAAATATCAAAAAAACATTTATGAAATTTACTTAGAGTTTCATTAAATCTAACCAGTAAGGAAAGGCAGAAAGTCGGGCGGGGCCGACTATATAATACCCTACACCTCCCTAACAATGCGATAAGGGTCATTGCCATAATAATTTGTAATAATTGGTAAATGGGTAGAAACGTATTATCTAATTCTGAAACGATAATCGCTAAATTAAGCAATATTCGTTCCTAAATTGAGAAACATCTTTCTGGAAAATTTTAATGATCGGAAGTAAAATACAACTCCTATAGCGGTTTGATACCAAATCAGGAGGAACATATGTATGGAGCTTTAATATAAATCTGAACCGATCTTCCCTGAATACTCATTCATGTAAAAAGACCTCCTTCTGTCGAATTTCGTACTGATCGGATATAAAATACCGTCTCTACAGCGCTTACATGTCAAATCGGGGGTAACATATATATGGGAGCTATATCTAAATCTGAACCGATTTTCTCCGAATTTGGCAGTATTCCTTCATGTAATAAGAAACCTCTTTCTGCCGAATTTCGCACTGATCGGATATAAAATAACATTTTTACAGCGCTCACATGTCAAATCGTGGTAAGTATATATGGGGGCTATATCTAAACCTGAACCGATTTCTTCCAAATTTAATAGTGTTCATTCATATAATAGGAAACCTCTTTCGGACGAATTTCATACTGATGGGATATAAAATACAGTTTTTACAGCGCTTACATGTGAAATCGGGGGTAACATATATATGGGGGCTATATTTAAATCCGAACCAATTTTCTCCGAATTTGGCAGTATTCTAATAAGGAACCTCTTTCTGCCGAATTTCGCACTGATCGGATATAAAATACAGTTTTTACAGCGCTTACATATCAAATCGGGGGTAACATATATATGGGGGCTATATCTAAATCTGAACCGATTTTCTCCGAATTTAGCAGTATTCCTTCATGTAATAAGAAACCTCTCTTTGCCGAATTTCTCACTGATCGGATATAAAATAACATTTTTACAGCGCTTACATGTCAAATCGGGGGTAACGTATATATGGGGGCTATATCTAAATCTGAACCGATTTCTTCCAAATCTAACAGTGTTCATTCATATAATAAGAGACCTCTTTCTGCTGAATTTCATACTGATCGGATATAAAATACAGATTTTACAGCGCTTACATGTCAAATCGGGGGTAACGTATATATGGGGGCTATATCTAAATCTGAACCGATTTTAACCAAATTCAATAGGGATCGTCCTTGGGCCAAATAAAATATATGTGTAAAGTTTCGTCGAGATCGGACCATAATTGCGACCTGTACTTTGATTACAAGAATACATGCACAGACAGACGGACAGACGGACAGACGGACAGACGGACAGACGGACAGACAGACAGACGGACATAGCTAAATCAACTCAGAAAGTGATTCTAAGTCGATCGGTATAATAAACAATGGGTCTATTTCTTCTCCTTTTGGGTGTTACAAACAAATGCACAAAGTTATAATACCCTGTACCACAGTGTGGTGTAGGGTATAAAAACAAGTAAGGAAGTTCAGTCAAGTAAACCGACTTATAAATCCCCTCACCTTGAGTCCCAAAAAATTATTAGTAAATTTATTTATTTTTTGTTTTAATTAAATTATTATCAATTTAAATTGCATTTAATAAGTATGAAGTATGTACTGGTATTAAAGTTATAAGCTGTTAACTTTTGGTGTAAAATGGTCCATTTGTGTGGGGGCACCAAAAGAGGAGGGCCAATAACGCCTACTTTTCTCTGGACTCTAGGTACTATAAAAGCATTGCACTGTACGAAATTTCAAGTATTTCTATACACTGATATTAAAGTTAAAAGCTGTTAACCAAAAGGAGCGTGGCAACAATTCCCATTTTTCACTGTGTAATTTCAGGTCTTAACTTTTGCTATTAACTTCTGGTTCAAAATTGTCCATTTGTGTGGGAGGTACCAAAAGGGGCGTGTCATCTTCGCCCAGTTTTCTCGAGGTAATAGTGACTAATAAACTAATACTAGGTGTAGAATTTCAGAGGATTTAAATAAGTAGTATAAAAGTTATTAAATAATCAATATTTCACTAAATGTTATCCCTTTGTGGGGGAGGTACTAGAAGGAGTGGACCAGTATGGCCCATCTCTGAAATTAGATAGAAGAAAATATTACCACATACCAATTTTGAAGTCAATCGGTCACTCCTTTCGAGAGTTATGGTGGCACCAGACAGACAGACGGACGAACATTGCTCATTCGACTTAAAATGACCCAAAACGGATATATGCCGAACAAACTTAGGGTATTAGGTCACTCCTTCGATGTGTTACAATTTTGGCTCGTAGCAAATGATATATACCCTTCTCTCTAAGGTGAGGGGATAACATCATGAAGATGCTTTGAAGACTCATTTGAAGAGAATCCGGTGTGATCAAATATTATCCAAATAAATTCGCGTTTCTAAACTTTAGTTCTGTAGCTTATTCCCAGCGTTTATATAAACATTTTAATAGTTGTTTCTTGTTTTTGTTATTTGATCTGTTATGACCTTTCATAGTTTTGTTTTTGACTATTGAGTTCGAGATCGTTGTTTTCTTTTCTGTAGGAACCTCATCGGCAACTTGGGCAAATTCTCTGTCAATAATTGGCACAATATGCTTTCAAAGTCTCATATCTCCAAAACATTGCAGACTGTATTTCTCAACCTTAATACATCCCCACACTTCTTGTTTCGTTATTTGTGTGTCCCTGCAATTTGCGGGGAAGGCACACGGTTTGTTGTTGTTGTCGCTTATTACATTTTAAGTTATTTTTGCTGTTCGTATCGATTCCTTCATTCCTAAGTGTACGAAGTCGAATCAAGTAGTTTTTCAGGAAAAACTATGAATGATTTATGGATTTTAGTTTTTTTAAGTTTTTGTAATGAAAATTTACTTACTTCTCTTCTGCTTTGTGGCGGCTTCTGTTGGCTTGACGGCTAAGCACCATGTTGTGACATATTACAATTTGGAATGTGTATAACTTAAAAATACGATGTCCCATAAGGCATGTTATATCTACTAAGTATACCTGGGAATGATTCTATCGATATGTACCCAGTAAAAAATTACTGGTTATATTTGTAACTGACTCGTCCAGAAATACTTCCAGTTTCGTTTCCCAAGATTCAATTAAGCATTGCTCTTTGCATTCTACTGAAGTAGCTGTAGAACTAGCGCCAAGGCATTAATTCTTCACTGTATTTTTCCTACCGGAATATAATATGCTAAATTTTTCCTGGATTTTCTAATGGAGAACTTAATTCCAAAAATCAGCAAAAGTAAGCGAGTCTAAAAATAGAAATGTCTTAATTCCAAATTTTTCATTTAATAAACACTTTTAGCAGCTTGTGCGCTGCATATTGACTTTTAAATTATAATTTTTATACCCTACACCACTCTGTGGTACAGGGTATTATAAGTTTGTTTCACGGCAGATGTTTGTAACACCTTAAAATAACACAGCTAGACCCACCTTAAAGTATACCGATCGACTCAGAATCACTAGCTGAGTCGATTTAACGATGTCCGTCCGTCCGTCCGTCCGTCCGTCCGTCCGTCCGTCCGTCCGTCCGTCCGTCCGTCCGTCCGTCCGTCCGTCCGTCCGTCCGTCCGTCCGTCCATGTAAAGTTGTTCGTCGACTACAGGTCGCAATTTCACTCCGATCGTTTTCGTTTCCGATTTTACATCCGATCGTTTTGAAATTTAGAATGGTAGAGTTTCTTGATCCATGAACCAACATTGCTGAATTTGAAGAAAATCGGTTAAGATTTAGCTATAGCTCCCATATATATGTTTCGTCCGATTTGGCCCTTTAGTCCTATAGAAGCTGTATTTTACATCCGATCGTTTTGAAATTTAGAATGGTAGAGTTTCTTGATCCATGAACCAACATTGCCGAACTTGGAGAAAATCGGTTCAGATTTAGATATAGCTCCCATATATATGTTTCGTCCGATTTGGCCCTTTAGTCCTATAGAAGCTGTATTTTACATCCGATCGTTTTGAAATTTAGAATGGTAGAGTTTCTTGATCCATGAACCAACATTGCCGAACTTGGAGAAAATCGGTTCAGATTTAGATATAGCTCCCATATATATTTTTCGTCCGATTTGGTCCTTTAGTCCTATAGAAGCTGTATTTTATATCCGATCGTTTTGAAATTTAGAATGGTAGAGTTTCTTGATCCATGAACCAACATAGCCGAATTTGATGAAAATCGGTTAAGATTTAGCTATAGCTCCCATATATATGTTTCGTCCGATTTGGCCCTTTAGTCCAATAGAAGCTGTATTTTACATCCGATCGTTTTGAAATTTAGAATGGTAGAGTTTCTTGATCCATGAACCAACATTGCCGAATTTGAAGAAAATCGGTGCAGATTTACATATAGCTCCCATATATATCTTTCGTCCGATTTGGTCCTTTAGTCCTATAGAAGCTGTATTTGACATCCGATCGTTTTGAAATTTAGAATGGTTGAGTTTCTTGATCCATGAACCAACATTGCTTAATTTTGAAGAAAATCCGTTAAGATTTAGCTATAGCTCCCATATATATGTTTCGTCCGATTTGGCCCTTTAGTCCTATAGAAGCTGTATTTTACATCCGATCGTTTTGAAATTTAGAATGATAGAGGTTCTTGATCCATGAACCAACATTGCCGAATTTGAAGAAAATCGGTTAAGATTTAGCTATAGCTCCCATACATATGTTTCGTCCGATTTGGCCCTTTAGTCCTATAAAAGCTGTATTTTACACCCAATCGTGTTGAAATTTAGAATGGTAGAGTTTCTTGATCCATGAACCTAAAAGTAAATTTATGTAAACAATTTATACATGAATTACAAAATTTATATATCAGAGTTATTCAAAATTACGAGAGTGGTGTAGGGTATTATATAGTCGGCACCGCCCGACTTTAGCCTTTCCTTACTGGTTTTTAATATATTTAACTTATATTTAAGACATTACAAAAACATGTCAGTTAAGAAAAAAGTTTCAAAAATCGTTTGCTGAAATCGCAATCTTAAAAATTATTTGTCTTCGTTTTCCTGAAAAGTTTGATTTTATGATTTAATCGATTACACTATTAAACAACATTTTTAGTCATAAACACGAAAAAAATACAATATATGTAAAAAAATATATTTAAAAAAAATTATTGTAATTGTTTTACAAATTTTTCTTTAAAATTCCCATTTTCGTGGAAGTTGCCTTTGGTATTTGGATCATACTTTTGGAAGTATGAGATCGAGAACACCTTAAATTATGGGAACTACACATGTTAATAACGACACTTTCGCGTGGAAACAGAAATTTAGCAACTGTCGTTAAAACATTAATTAGAAACAAATTGATTTTTTTCACAAAAAAAAACAAAAATAGAAAAAAATCACCAAAATTTGTTTGTTCCAGTTTTTGAAAGCTAGCATCTTAACGAAGAAACTAATTCCTATAATGCATATCTATGGATAAATTTAGAAATTATAGCAATTTTGGTAGAAATAAGAGAATTTCAAAATAACGGGTTTTCCAATAGAGATGATATGATTTTGAAGTGACGTTTCGGCCATTTGTAATATGTCATGATCTATCATTTGTTTTTCATTGTATTCAGTAGTGTTTACAATTTCATCATGGAGAGATATACGCAAGAACAACGTTTACAAATTACTCTGTTTTATTATCAATATAATCGTTCTCCAATTTCAATTTTTTGTGCGCTAAGTCCATTTTTTTTAAATCCAAAAAAACACTTTCCTGTCGACCTTAACACCCATTGAATTCATTGGTCTTTCGAAATAAACCAGACTCTCTTCAAGTTTACAAGTCAATATTGAACGTACCATTCATGACATACGACTGTTCAAAATTTGTTCAAAATCAATGCCATCCATTTTGGCATTCAAGCGCTATGGAATTAGTATTTTACATTTGTTCATTATGAAATTTGGCAGATTCATGAATGAACACTTCCAAAATTTAGGATAATCGATTAACATTTCGATAGAGTTCTGATATATAAATATTCCGTTATAACAATTGTTTAGGTTTAGGTGGCTGCTTGTATGATTTTCTTACTTGTGCTCTTTAGTCCATTGCGCATCCACAGGGACGCAAGGAAATGCATAAGTTGTTCCTAGTCCTTAGACTTGAATACATTTGATTTCTTTAGAAAGCTCAGAATTAGGCGAATTTCAAAACCTGCTAAGGCTGCTAACTCTGCAATTAAATGAGAGCCTATGCCATAATACGACCAACGAAGGTCAAAATTTATTCTCGCACTAGAGAGGAAAATACTGTGTAAGGTAGTTCCAGTTCAGATGCTCGGAATATGATGAGGAAGTGGAGAGCATTGATCATTTGCTATGATACTGTCCCGCATTGGGTAAACGACGTCTGCGTACATTGGGGTCGGCCTTCCTAGAAAGTCTGACAGATCTTGCCGGTACCAATACTGGTATTAAAAATAACTTTGTGTATCAAACAGGTTGGTTCCTATGAGGGAAAGCTTGGCCTCTGGTTACACCAGGGACCCTAACTGGTGTATGTCTCTAACTCAGGCTGCCAGCCTAACAGAACCTAAACCTATCGATAAATCTCTCCAGGTTCTGAGATGAAGACTACCTTGGTATCCATTTTGTTTATATATTGGGCTGATTGTGATACAACAAGTCTAGAGCACCCTCAATAGTATCAACAACTGCTTGTAGCTCCTTCAGCTATAAATTGGCTGGTCCTGGCGACTTGAACGTTGTAAAGATGGGTATCCGTTCGAAGAGCGAGTAGATATTTGTTCCGGACACACCATTATCTAGCATAATCGCTTTTAAAAGTGTTACCTACTTTATATGATATAAAAGGCTCAGATTTGAAAATTGTAGTCATTACAATCGATGAACTAGTTAAGAAATGCTACATTTATTTCCCCCACTGTGCGCATACTCCAACTAATTGCAACGTGTTATGTGTACCAAAGTGCATATAATTTCAGTGTTTGCAAAAGGATATGTTTCAGTTTCACAAAAACTTTTGGCCACCCTTACCCGGCCCGATCCCCGATCACGATGCCATCCTTTAATGAGACCCACTGCATTCTGGTCTGATGCTGCGTCCGCAGCTTAAGCCCAAACGGGAAGAAGAACAAGAAGTTGAGGTCGCTTAAATGCGGTTGCAAGCAAAAGGAAGAGCAAATATAAATTCTTTTTGAAAATGTTGTCCACGCACGAATTGATTACAATTTGTTAGTCATACGTTTTATACACAAAACCAATACTTAGACACAGACAGAGGAAGACAAACGAGCCACCCGCCGCTGCCCGTACAAATTTCAAATAAGGATATTTGTTTTTCATTCACCCACACACACACACACACACATCCATACATATACACTCCCATACCCCTAGTCAAACATATAGATCAAGCATTTTGTCTATGTGGTTAGTTAGCAAACTTTGAAGTTTGCAAACAATTTTGTGGCAAAAGTCCAAAAACTTTATATTATACAAAGTGTGGTTTAAATAATGATTATCCTTTTGAAAATAAGACTTGGACTGAGACTGCATGATATTCCCATTCTCCATTTGGGGGAAAAGATGGTGCAAAAAACCTCAATGTCCTATGGATGGCACAACAATGAGTTGTGAAGTTCGAGTTCGAGAAAACGAATGGTTGCATAAACTAATTGCCTACTTGTGGGCATTAATTTATTAGGAAATCAAAGGCATACTTTTAGGGGGTGAACTGAGTTAGGCAAATGAAAATATAATTTAATTATGCAATGATAATGAGACAAAAAATGTGATGTGTGTGTGTGCATTTATTCATAAGTGCAATGAATGAATTATTCATTATTTAAGAAGAGATGGGCGCTTAATTGAAAGTTGGTGTGTATGTGACGGAGACTATAATCCTCTAAAAATCGACAAATATATAAACATATTTATTTTTTGTGGTTGTCTTATAAATAATTATGTAAGTGCATCAAATTTATGCTATTGAAAAAATTATAGAAATGTGAAATTAATTGATGTAGCCAAACGAAACGGACGTAAAACAATTTCAATAGAATACTCACTTTGTAAGTAATCTTATATTTTGGGGAGAGTATGATGTCCGAGGCCCTTCGATCTGACCCCGTTCTTGGATAGAGCACCTCAAAGAAAAATTATATGAATTTTTTCGATAAATCGCCCGCGTGATCGGACGTTAAATTTGAAAAATTGATGTTTTCGCTTCAATGAGCTCAAAGAAAAAGTCGACAACTGCCTTAGTCATCGACAATTTGTAGTTATCGATCGTGCAAAATTGATAAAAATCATGTGTATTTTTATATAATGCAAAATTAAAAAATACATGTACATTAAAATATGTCCCGTTATGTTATCTTTCAAACGACGAAAACTTGGTAAAAATCGCTAAAATCTAAAAATGATTTTTTAAAATTTAAAATCCCTATTTTTTTTCAAAAAACAAATGCTAGCTACATAAACATTTTAGTAAAAAATATATTTCATAGGTACAAGGAAAAGCGTAAGATTCGGCTACGCCGAGTCTTATATACCCTCCACCATGCACTGATAGAAAAAGCTTCGTCATTCGTCAAAAGTCAGCTAACGTACGGATAATCCTATTGATGAATTTGTTCGTCGCCCTGATGAATCTCTGTTTAATCTCTGGAAACTATAGCTTCGAGGGTTATCGTTCGCTCCAGTCAGGCTTATGGATGGACGGACATTAGTAAAATGACTTAATGTGTTCTAAAACGGATTTCCTCCGCAAAAACTTAGGGTCTTAGGCCACTCCTTTGATGCGTTACTCTTTTTCTATATGTTATATATACACTTATTGATATTTGTATTATAAATCAAATAAATCCCCATATTTATCCCCTCACCTTAGAGAGGAGGGTATATATCATGTTTTTATTTGTGAGCACGATTCATCGTAGGGATGATATGTAATCACCCTGTGGGGTTTTAAATAGTTCTTGTTCTAGTATACTTAAACAGAGATTCGTCATGGCGACGAACAAATTCATAGACAGGATTATCCGTACGTTAGCTGACTTTTGACGAATGACGAAGCTTTTTCTATCAGTGTGGTTTGCATTCAATTATATTACTGGACAAATCTTTGGATGTGGAGCAAATCATGGATCGATTCTTCTTGATTAACTTGGTTGTAAGTTACGTATGAAAAGTAGTTCCAGTTAGAAATTGTCTCGCCACTATCCAAACCATATACGACTTTTTTCAATATCCTAAAAGGCAAATAGCTCTTCAGAAATCTCGGTAATGATAAAAAGCAAAAATTAAAGCGTTATTGCAACCTGGGTAGAACAACATGAGTCTGGTCAAATATACCTTCACCTACAACTAGCCGTTATCGAGCCTTTGGAATGCATTTACCTCACCCGGTCTGATCAGAAAACTACAACATCTACATTTCAGTTGTTGATGGCTATAAAAACTTTGGATTTTCCAGTTTCGGTCCATGCAGTTCATCCAGTTCTCTGCTTGGCATTATCAGTAGGTCGCCTTCTTCAAAGTGAAAATCAAGATTTAGCTGTAGCCGTCCATATGGCTGAAAATAAGAAAAACAAATTTATGGACTTACACGAAAATTTTACTCAACATTCCAGTGAACAAGACATTCAAATCAGGAAACCTAGGATTTCGGCCCGACAAAGTTATCGTTGAATGTTGATGCAACAAATATTGAAAAATATTATAAGATTTCGACCTATATTCCATATCTAGATTTATTTGTCACTCATCTCGAAGATCTTATTTTGGCACACAGTGGAATTATGTCAAATTTCCAATGTCTTTTTCATTCTAAAATGACAATTCTAAATGAAGGAAGATGTAAACAATTATTTGAACAAGTAAGAAATTTCAGTCCGGTAAACTGACTTTTTGAGAAATGTAAATATGCACTGGTATATGCGCGGATATTATGAGATATTTAATTTTAGTATGAGGTGCCTTTTTTGTATGGGAGGTACTAAAACGGCTGAGGTCACAACACCCAATTGTAACAGGACTGTAGGAATTTTAAAATCTATACACGTTGCAAAAATTTTGAGTATATATATTAGGGGGAGCCAATTTGTATGGGTTGAAAAAAATTAACAAGTCGTCACTCACAAATTAAATCTCTTACACTGTACCAGTTATCGAAAAAGTTTATTTTAAATTTCGTGCCAATTTTAATTGGATAACGTGAAAGCTACCGAAAATGTTTGTCTTATTTTTTCCCATTTAAATGAGTTTAAGATACAAAAAAAGTAAAAAAAAACGATTTTTTGTTGTTGATAATTTCGTGCCCATTTTAATTCGATAACACGAAAGTTATCGAAAATATTTGTCTGATTTTTTCCCATTTACATGAGTTTAAAATACTACAAAAGTGAAAAAAAAGATTTTTGTTTTCGATAACTAAGGTCTTTATCTATTTATTTTTCTCTTTTTACTTTTCACCATTCAAAAGAGCTAAAAATACTAAAAAAGTAAAAAAATCGATTTTTTCACTTTTGATATTTCTATAACTAAGGTAGTTATCGAAAAATTTTATTTATTTTTATACCCTCACTTTAGTGTGACGAGGGTATATATCATTCGCTACGAAAAAAAGTGTAACACATCGAATGAGTGATCTAAGACCCTAAGTATGTTCGGCGGATATTCGTTTTGGGTCATTTTAAGTCGAATGAGCAATGTCCGTCCGTCTGTCTGTCTGTCTGCTGGCTGGTGCGCACGATAACTCTCGAAAGGAGTAACCGATTGACTTCAAATTTAGTACGTGGTAATATTTGTTTCTATCTCCGGCTAAGTTCGAAGATGGGCCATATTGGTCCACCCCTTCTAGTACCTCCCCCACAAAGGGTTAAAATTTTGTGAAATATTGCATCTTTAATAACTGCTATACCGCTTATTCGAATTTTCTGAAATTCCACACATAGCATTAGTTTATTAGTCGCTATCAACTCGAGAAAAATGGGCCATGTTACTGCGCCCCTTTTGGTACCTCCCACACAAGTGTACCATTTTGCACCAACAGTTAATAGCTTATAACATTTATAGAAGTGTATAAAAATACTTGAAATTTTGTACAGTGTAATGCTTTTATAGTGCCTACAGTCCAGTGAAAAGTGGCTGTTATTGCCACCCCTTTTGGTACCTCCCACACAAAGGTACCATTTTGCACCAAAAGTTAACAGCTTATAACATTAATACTAGTGTATAAAAATAATTGAAATTTTGTACAGGGTAATGCTTTTATATTGTCTATAGCCCTGTAAAAAATGGACGTTATTGCCACGCCCCTTTTTGTGTCTCCCACACAAAGGTGCTGTTTAACTCCGCGCCAGAGTGGCGGCTTCGGCTGCTCCTTATTTAAAGATGATTGTTTGGTGTCTTATCGTCCGTCAGTGGCTCGTGAAGCCTTGTTACACGTAATAAAACAATGGTATAGAGACGCAGACTAGGCGGAGTGTCGGTGTCGATAGGTGGCGATGTTGTTAAACGCGAATCAAATTAAATCTTGGGGGCGCTGGTGTTAAAGATCAGCTGTTGACACTTCAAGAGGTACCATTTTGCACCAAAAGTTAAGAGATTACAGCGTGAGTACCAATGCACGAAAATGCAACAACATTTTGCACAGGTAACACTTTTGAAGTGCCTACAGCCCTGTACAAAATGGGCGTCATCACCACGCCCCTTTTTGTACCTCCCACACAAAATGGCCAAATCATACCAAAATTTAATATCTGATAACGTTAATATACCACTGCAAATAAACGCTTATAATTCGGCACAGTGCAATGTATTTAAAGTATCTACTATTCAGCGAAAAATAGGTGCAGTTGTTAAAAACCTTCTGGTACCTACCACACAAATTGACAGAATAGTTCGTTTAATATTCCATATTACATTATTCACAAAGTGAGGGCATACCTTAGTCGGTTTACCCGACTGAAATTTTCTTACTTGTTATACCCTACACAACACTGTGGTACAGGGTATTATAAGTTTGTTTCACGGCAGATGTTTGTAACACCTGAAAATAACACAGCTAGAGCTAGACTAAAGTATACCGATCGACTCAGAATCACTAGCTGAGTCGATTTAACGATGTCCGTCCGTCCGTCTGTCCATGTAAAGTTGTTCGTCGACTACAGGTCGCAATTTCACTCCGATCGTTCTGAAATTTTGCAGTTTAGAGTATTTCACGGCTGTTAAGATCGCTATTGAATTTGGTTGAAATCGGTTCAGATTTAGATATAGCTCTCATATATATCTTTCGTCCGATTTGGCCCTTTAGTCCTATAGAAGCTGTATTTTACATCCAATCGTTTTGAAATTTTGGATGGTAGAGTTTCTTGATCCATGAACCAACATTGCTGAATTTGAAGAAAATCGGTTAAGATGAAGCTATAGCTCCCATATATATGTTTCGTCCGATTTGGCCCTTTAGTCCTATAGAAGCTGTATTTTACATCCGATCGTTTTGAAATTTAGAATGGTAGAGTTTCTTGATCCATGAACCAACATTGCCGAATTTGAAGAAAATCGGTTAAGATTTAGCTATAGCTCCCATATATATGTTTCGTCCGATTTTGCTCTTTAGTCCTGTAGAAGCTGTATTTTACATCCAATCATTTTGAAATTTAGAATGGTAGAGTTTCTTGATCCATGAACCAACACTACCGAATTTGAAGAAAATCGGTTAAGATTTAGCTATAGCTCCAATATATATGTTTCGTCCGATTTTGCTGTATTTTACATCCAATCGTTTTGAAATTTAGAATGGTAGAGTTTCTTGATCCATGAACCAACATTGCTGAATTTGAAGAATATGTATGTTTCGTCCGATTTGGCCCTTTAGTCCTATAGAAGCTGTATTTTACATCCGATCGTTTTGAAATTTTAGAATGGTAGCGTTTCTTGATCCATGAACCAACACTTCCGAATTTGAAGAAAATCGGTTAAGATTTAGATATAGCTCCCATATATATGTTTCGTCCGATTTTGCTCTTTAGTCCTGAAGAAGCTGTATTTTACATCCAATCATTTTGAAATTTAGAATGGTAGAGTTTCTTGTTTCATGAACCAACATTGCCGAATTTGAAGAAAATCGGTAAAGATTTAGCCATAGCTCCCATATGTTTCATCCGATTTGGCTCTTTAGATCCAATCGTTTGTATACCCTACACCACGCTGTGGTACAGGGTATTATTTAAGTATAAAATGTCCCAAAAGTAAATTTATGTAAACAATTTATACATGAATTACAAAATTTATATATCAGGGTTATTCAATATTACGAGAGTGGTGTAGGGTATTATATAGTCGGCACCGCTCGACTTTAGCCTTTCCTTACTGGTTTTATTTATAATTTGTTGTCATTCTGCCCATTTTACAAAAAAAAATCCGATTTTCAACTATAACTTCCGATAACTCCAAAACTAAGCGAGTTATAATAAAAAGTCATATAGTTTTGTCTTCTTATTTTGAGGTGCTCTAATATGGGGTAAGATCGACAGGCCTCGGATACTCATGCCGTTATATTGAATAAGATTAATTGTGTGGTAGCCAGAAAGGTGGAAACATTTTGCTCAGTCTATAGTCATTGCAAGAATTGTCTAAAATATAGAATATAAAAAGATTTATATTAATTCTACTGAAGTTATGGAGCTGTTGGCAGTGTAGAGGCACTATACTGCACAAAATTTGAATTATTTGTTTGCACAGCTTTTAAAGATATGTGCCGTTTAATTTTTGTAAAAAATTTTCTTTTTATGGGGCAGATACAAGCAAGATTAGACTAATTCGAACATATGCTTAGATAGAACAAAATATTGCCACATAATAAATTTAAAGTCAATCGGTTACTCCTTTCGAGAATTATCGTGCACACCCAACCAGAGAGACGGACGTACATTGCTGAAATTACTTAAAATTTCCTAAAACGGATTTCTGCCGAACATACTTAGTGAGGGTATAGTAAAGATAAAGTAAAGTAATATTTTATTTTAAAATCCAAAATATTTGCTATTGTAGCACTTCAATTTATACATTTATGAATGATAAATAAAATAGTTCGTGCGACTTTATCGTATTCCATTATATTACATTATTGATTTTGTGTAGTATGCATTATCTAATAGCTTTAATAAATACTTCAATAAAAGTATACTTTACAAACTCCACTTAAAATCTATTTGCGTTTTAAACAGGAGGAGTTTTTCCTCCCACTTTTCGATATTGAAATTAAATATTGAAATTTGATAACATACGATAAAAAACAATCAACAAGTGACTTTAAACAAATATTACACTTACATCAAATTGCCCAAAAATATACATTCACACTTACATACGAAAAATTTTCGAAATTATTCAGTTTATTAAACAGTCATCAAAATCAACGAGGAGGCACTAAATAAAAATGCCGTATATACTCGGAATATGGAAAATTTCAAAAAGGCTTGAACGGTCTATGCCTAGGGAAGGTCGTTGGCAGGAGGCGTCGTCGTGGTGGGGGAAGTAAAAAAAAGTTTTTCAATTTAACACCAAAATACTTTGAAACGCTTTAACTGCCACAAATCCACATTTGTTTTATTGCATTTCACTTTGCTTGTGTAAGGTATAGTTTTTATTTTATTCTATTTTTTTTTGTTCGGAGGATTCGTATGCTGTTGATTCCAAATGTGCACTTCACCCAGGGATACATACATCCAAATGAATATATTTACATATGTGTGCATTAAGATGGGTTATGGAAATCTTGATACACTTAGATATAATACTTGATACGCTTAGATATAATACTAAATTTGAGATGGGTTATGGGAAAAAACGCAATTTTTAACCGATCTGAAAAAAAGTTGACACAAAGAAGTTTAAATATCTCGGTATTTATAATAAAATAGTTATACCCGGGTGATGTGGGGATAATAGAAACACAAATATATTATGGTTTTTCAAATTAAAAGAAAACACGGGGGTAATCGTACCTTCGGGTGCTTTGTTTATTTCAGAGGGCTACTATTACACCTAAACAGAGGGGAGCGCCAACTTCGCTCCCATCACAAACTTCAACTTATTACTTCTTCATCTTTTCATCCTTCGTTGTAATTAGGTAGGGTTGTATTTTACAATTCATTTCAACTTGAAACTAACAGGGTGCCGCCGCCCCTTGCAGGAGTGCAACATAGAGACAAGCAGGAGTTAGACTGGACCAGAGTCGGAGTCTGGGAAATTTGCCCGGAGTCGGAGTCCGGAGTCGAAAAATTATGGTCGACTCCGACTCCAAGATGGATTGTGCAAAATGTACCATTAATGTGATAGAACGTTAGCACTCAAAAATGTTTGGGAAAACAATTTTGATATAAAAGAAGGATAAAATATTCGAAGCTTTTTTAACCTTTTTTGTATGCCACAAATATCTATAAAGTTAACCAAACTATCGAGTTTTGGGAAACTCTGATTATATTTAGCTAACAAAATAAATATTTTTGCAAGACTATACGATATTATTAATCGAGTACAAAACAAGTAAAGAAAGTTCGGGCGAACACCTTGTTAGAGCAAAATAAGCTCAGATATTGTAAATATAAAAATGTGATAATTACCTTATAAATCTGAATCTAAACAGAATTTTCTATAGAAACATTTATATATGGGGGCAATTTCAATCTAAACCGATTTTGACCAATTCCAATAGGTTTCCACCCTGGTGTGAAAGAGTCCTTATTGCCAAATTTTAGCAGGATTGTAGTGAAATTTCGAGCTGTACTTAACGAACACCTTAAGATGGACAGACGGACAGCTAGTGATTCTGAGTAGAACGGTATATTTTAAGGTTGTTCTAGCTGCAGTATTTCTTACAAATCTGCCAAAAAAAAAAACAATTTATAACTCCCTGTAACATAGTTTGGTGTAAGGTATAATAACTAACGAATGAACTGGTTGCTTGAAGAGAACATAATTTCCAAAAATTGATGAAAATTTATAACGAAAGTGTTGAATATTAGTTGCAGCGTGCATGTCAAGCATCAATAAATAAACAATACAATTTTATTTAATTACTGGTATTGAATACCAATTTTTTCTGTCTTTTAACAAAGCTATATCTTATTTTCAAAAACATAAACTCACGTATAAGTAGAAATATTATTTCAGAAATTTATGTTATTTAACTGCCGGAGTCGGAGCTGGAGTCGGGGTCGGAGTCGAATGGTTTTAAAATTCGAGTCGAGTAGTTTTGGCTCGACTCCGCAGCCCTGGACTGTACACCAGGACGAGAATTCAATCATAACAATTCAAAAGGACGTGCACAAATTACAAAAACTCACATAAAGATATATTATAATGAGGGTGGTAGGTCCATTGTCAGGGCTGGAGTCATCCACAGTACCGGAAGGATTCTGTCCACGCATGTTTCGGCTGCACATGTGGCCTATACCTTCAAATCCACACGACCATTGATTTTAGGGCGACAGCTCGGTGGTCGTTGCTGTTGTGAATTTGGGGGGCATGTTGACGACGGGGCCACTCTTTTTGCTGGAGGGAAAATCATGGACATCACACACACGCAGAAAAAGAAACGAATTAGTCTTGCTCATTATTGGGAAGTAGTTCTAGCTTCACAAATGGTCTTGTAAGAACGCCACTATCTGTACGAACATCAACCACTCGTACCTTTTTATCGGGACCTAAATAGACTTTCTCAACCCTGCCTTTTTTGCACTCATTGGGAGGCAAGGAAACTTTCCTGATAACGACCATGTCAGTAATAGCATAGTCTCTCTGAGGGTATTTCCACTTATTTCGCTTGTGAAGTTCCACCAAATATTCCTCTTTCCAACGTTTTGCGAAAGAGTGATGGAGAACTTAAAGCTTCTGCCATCTACATATTTACATAGCTTAACGACTCAATAGCCATGTCGGGCTCCGAAGGGAAAGCAGTGCAGAGCTCGATCATTGGGGTTTTCACTCATCGGACTTACGGGCCTAGAGTTTTGACAAGCTTCGTTTCTGGCTAACATAATAGAGAATTCTTCGAAAGTAAATCTCAGGGCGTGAGACACTTTTTTCAAATGAGTTTTGAAACTCTTGACTCCTGCCTCCCAAAGCCCGCCCATGTGGGGAGCTCCAGGCGGAATGCACTTCCGTTCCAGCAATTAGAAGGCGTAAAGCGAAATAACTTTCTGCTTTACTTTCGTAATAAATTGGTCCAAGAACATTAGATGCTCCAACGAATGTCGTTCCATTATCGGAAAACATCTTTGTAGGGTAACCTAATCGAAAGATAAATCTAGTGAACGCAGCAATAGTCGTATCATTAGTCGCTTCCAAATAGATTGCCTTATTTGAAAAGCAGACAAACACGAGCAAATACCAATGTAGGACTTGATTTCAGAGGGGCCTGCAAAATCGAATCCAGTGCATTGGAGATAATCGGTTCAGATTTAGATATATCCACATATATACTATGTTCCTGCCTATTTAGGGCTAATGAAACTGTATTTTACGTTTCATCTTTATATTATTTGGCAGAAATTAGGTATTTGATCCAAGTTGATGAAAAGCTGTTTAGATTATGTGTAGTCCAAACTATTTGTTCCTTCGGTTCTTGATCTATGAACGAATACTGCGCATTTTAAGATTATAGTTTGAGATCTAGTTTATTATGATCAACATCTTCAACTCCGCCTTGGAGTAAGCCTTGATGAGGAGGTGGAGCTAGGTACTTTGTTAACTGAAACGAAACCAATTATTCCAAATTATTGTCACAATGCCCATTTTCGCATTGTTAGGGAGGTGTAGAGTAGCATTCGAAAACATTCATTGCTTTTGCGATTACTATACTGTACTCACTTTCTTTGTTTCAAACAGAGTAGTGAACTGCCGTTATTTTTTTCGAGTAGTTAGTGAAGAGAGACAAATGAGAGTGAGTAGTCTGTTCTCGTTGTGTTTGCTCAAACGGTCCATACGAGAAACAAGATGTTCGGTAAACGGTCCAAATAAAACAAAAGTATTCGAAAACTTAGTGTATGACACCGAATATTTTTCGGTACTTAGGGTATTTTTATGAGCTTGGTAAGAGAAATCAAGTCACAAATAGATTTTACTGAAATTTGTACGTAAATCTAAATTAATGTTTTTAGCTAATAACCTGTTATTTTAATATCATATAATATATAATATAATTATAAAATATTGATATTTGGTAGCACTATAAACTATACGTGAGATAAGGTGACATTTTTAGAAATTGATGATGATATCAATTCAAGAAAAAGTGCAGTATTTTCTTTGCTCTTTTCCCGTATACTGCATTTTTCTTATTTTGGAAATTTGAAAATGTTTGTTAGTTATATTCGGCGGAATACATTATTTGCACAATAGGCCAAATGTGGACAAATCGCAAGGTTAGTCTCACGTCGGGTATCCTCTTCATGAGATGTGTAGATCATTTGTTCGATCAAAATAAAATTTTATCTAATAATTAGAAATGTTTACTGTGCCCAGGTATGGAAGCAGTATAGTGTAGTTTAGAAGGTATGTAACATTTTCTATATATGTATATAGATTACATTTATAAAATTGTTGCGTAATTGAGTGACGTACAGCCCAAAAGGCTAAAACTAGAATCATCAAATTTGGTGGAAAAGTAGTTTTTTAGGACGTAGACGTATACTAAGGCGGGCGCACATTGGGACAAGAACAACATGTGGTGCAACCGCCAAATACGTACAAAGACTAATGCTAGAATCGCCAAATTTTATGTGAGAGTAGTCCCTTGTCCGTAGACTCGTAAAAAGATAGGATTGGTTGAAATTTAAAAATCTACGCGCACAGTTCGTGAAAAAAGAAATAAATGTTGTAACGCAGACAAATGGAGCGTAGATCCGCCACAGAGATCGATTTTTTAAACTTGTTAGGGCACAGTGGGACAAAAACGGATAAATATGGTACCACCGCCAAATTCAACGTATAGATGTTCCAAATCCATACATGAGAGGTAGCGGGTGCAAAAATCATTAGAAATATGGTCCCAGTGTGGGAGGGTAGCTCATAGAACATAAAGTAGAGGTAGAAGTACTACACAGTTGTAATATTAAGTATTATTACTTAAAATTCTACGATTTTAGAGACACAATGAGGTAAAGTATGGTAAACAATGCTTAATACAGTGGCCAAAAACGGTTAAATATTATGTAATGGAGCAAAAATGTTTAAATGTGGTGCAGTGGTTCAAAAGTACATATATTTGACTATTCGAAAATAGTCAAAAATTATGCAGAAGGCAAATGGTTAAACATGAAGAAGTTGGTCAAGGTGTTAAATATGGCACAGTGAGTAAAATGGATAAATACGATATTGTTGGAAACAAATGTTATATATGGTACAGGGGAACAAAAATATTTGAATATGGTGAGGTGGTGTGAATGTGGGGCAACAGGATTTTAAATATTGTGCAGGGGGGCAAAAATGTTAACAACTTTGGCCCAACATGGCCCAATATCATATTTATTCAATTTTGCCCCACTGTACCATGTTCAACCATTTTGACTTCACTGTACCATATTTAACCTTTTTCGCCACACTGAATCATATGTGTCATTTTTGTAACACATTTACCCCTTTTTGTCCCACTGTGCCATATTTAATCGTCTTATAGTTAATCCATTTTAGCCCCACCATACCATATTTAACACCGTCTTACGTTACTTTGCCACATTAAATCCTTTTTTCCCCACTGTATTATTTCAAACTGTATTTTTGTCCCACTGTACCTCATTTAACACATTTATGCCCCACTGCACCATGTCTAACCATTTGCCCCACTGCAACATGTCTAACAACTTTTTGAACTGCACTTTATTTAACGCTTTTTTGCCCACTGTACCATATTTAACACTTTGTCGCACTGTAAAATATTTATTAACTATTTTTCTATTCCTAGAACTTTTTTGCCCCATTGAGCCTTGAAAATTAAAATTTCAAAAAATAACTTAGTAGCCTGATTATATGTCCTTCGGAGAGCCAACGCATCAAATTTCACTGTGCCCCAAAAAATCGACATATCGTTTCTGGTGCGTCCCAAGGCCTCCCCTATACCAACTTTCAAGATTTTAGCTCATGCCAATAGGATTAGGCGGTGTAACAATTTTAGTCAACTTTCGCCCCACTATGTGAGAATTTAGAAAAGTTCCTCGTTCTTCCGAGTCTACTTCCAAAAGTATACCCTAACATAAAATTTAGTAATTCTAGCTCTTGTCGTTTGCATTTTTCGGCAGTACTAAATTTTTTGTCCCACTGTGCTCAAAAGTACGAACTTCGAAAATTCACCCTACATATATGTATGTCATTACGTTTTCAGAATCCGTTTTGACAAAAGCTTAATTAAAATATATTTCATATTAATTTGTATGTTATTTGAATTACCCTCATTCAATAGTACTGAAATAATGAGGAAACTCACATGTAGGCATGTGCAAAACAGCAGCATACGGAAATCTACAGTTATTCCCAATAGTTATTTTTCAATTATTTCGAGTACATTCATCGCAGTTCGAACATTTCAAATGTTCTCGAAAACTTTTCAACTACTTAGTGAAATGAGTGAAGTTCAGCTCAGCATTTTTTGTAACCAAACAGTTCAGTTCAGTGTAGTTGTGTGATGTCATGACACTGCAGTGATCGGATCGATAATGTTGGCTTCACTTCAGCATTCGTTTTGGTCGCGATTCATACATGTATGTACAGTATTCATTTCTCATACGCTCTCTGGTACGCCGTGAAAGGAATATATTCATGCAGGGCTTTATTATATATTCGGCCCGCCCGACTTTCTGTCTTTACTAACTGGTTTCTGAGTTAATTTCTTTTGAGTGTAGTTTTTGTATATCATTTTATCTTCAGTACGACAAAATTATATAACCCATATAGAAAGTACCGTTAGGATAAATTGCTTGTACACAAAAACACACCTGACTTTTATTGTGACTGGAGTGACCTAAGACCCTAAGTAGTTCGGCGTCATTTTAAGTCGAATTTGCAATGTCCGTCCGTCTGGCTCTCTGCTAGCTGGTGCGCACGATAACTCTCGAAAGGAGTGACCTTTTGACTTAAAATTTGGTATGTGGTAATATTTTCTTCTATCTCCGGCTAAGTTCGAAGATGGGCCATATTGATCCACTCCTTCTAGTACCTCCCCCATAAAGGGTTAACATTTAATGAAATATTGATTATTTAATAACTTCTATACTACTTATTTGAATCCTCTGAAATTCTACACATAGTATTAGTTTATTAGTAACTATTACTTCGAAAAATGGCTATTATTGCCACATTCCTTTTGGTACCTCCCACACAAATGGACTCAAGGTGAGGGGATTCATAAGTCGGTTTACCCGACTGAACTTTCTTACTTGTTTTTTTATTTTATTTTCTGAAGAATATTGTGTGAACATTAAAGATGAATCAGAGCGAAAATAACGAAGATGCAGCGGTCTCAGCAACCGCCCTCATACGTCACACAGTACATCCGAAACATTTTAGAGTGTTTTTCCCACAACCTACGTTTTTAAAGTCGGTGTCCATCATAACATCAAAACCACTGCACCGATCGTTTTGAAAATATTAACACTATTTCTGTACATAATTTACGAGGTACGCAAATCTACTTTTTCCGAGACGCTTTGGAATAATTGCTGCCATTGCCATATCCGAGTTATGATGTACACACCAAATCTTCTTTTTTCCGAGACGCTTCGGAATAATTGCTGTCATTGCCATATTTTTTAATTTTTAATCATTGAATTTTTACACAATATAATCGAAAGTTATACTTTAATATACCATTGGTTCTAATCAATAAAACCACAACAAATTAGGGAAAATTGTTCCCTAATTCTCAACATAATCTCCTTTAACCTCGATGCAATTTCTCCAGCGATTTTCAATAGCTGCGATACCCTGTTTATAGTAAGAACTGTCTAGATCCGTAAAATAGCCATCAAGCGCAACCTCCAACTCTTCATTACTGGAAAATCTGTTTCCGCCGAACCTTTTTTATTATACCCTCACTTTAGTGTGACGATAGTATATATCAATTGCTACGGACCAAAAGTGTAACACATCGAGGGAATGACCTAAGGCTATAAGTATGTTCTGTGGATATCCGTTTGGGGTCATCCAAACAAATGGACCACTTTGTACCCAAAGTTACCTGATTATAGCTTTAATATCACTTTATACAAATACCAGAAATTTTGAACAGTGTAATGCTTTTATAGTATCTAGAGTCCAGTGAAAAGCGGGCGTTATTGACACGACCCTTTGGTGCCTCCTACACAAAAAAATGTCCAACATTTTTGTGGGACATTTCATCCCCGCCTTCCCCATTTTAAGGGGGGTTTTCTACGATTTGTTAAAATAGGGCCAACAATTACAGTTATGTGGGGGAGCTAGATTGTTAATATTTTCCACAAAACTATTGCCCTTACTGTTTTCTACAAAGTTGCTGAACATACCTTACACAAAAAAAAAATATTTTTGTTTTAGTGTTACAAAATAGTGAAATACTAACATTTTTAAGGTACAAAGTGTTCTTTTTTGAGCTATTGAGGGTGCCTAGACACGTTCATATAGTATTGATATGTTCACAAAAGTTGTTCAGAATTACAATTTTGCCAAATATTGTTAGCGCAAAATGACGAGTCATTAAATGTTATGCTGCAAAAAAAAATTTTTTTTTTCTTTTTTCACTTACTCGTATTCCAAAAAAAGTGCGGGAAAATATTTTTTTTTAAAAATTGTAAAGTCGCTTTGTTCAGCTTGCTCTAAGCTAAATTATTGTCAAATATAGTCTAAATCACGAAGTCTAAATTAGCTGTCGGACAACAGCTGGTGAAACCTATTTGGATGGGCCGAATGATTTTCAGAAATTTTAAGGCCCATAAAAAAATTGGTCACAACTTTGCCAAACCGAGTAAAGGGTTATACTACCCTTTGGTAGTAGAATCGAACGTATACTGTCAAGTCCGAGTATTTTTTCCATACCATTTCTGGCGTGGACACCTCAATTGGTCGACACCTACGGGGTTCACCTTGGCAGCTTGGCATCCTCGTTTAAACGCTGTCACCCAATATTTTATAGTTGTGAACTAAGGATAGTCTGCTTCTTTTAATATTGATAGATTATATTATCCGTTTTTGCTTCACTGTGTCCATAAAATTATAAATCAAAGAACACCACCCTCGCACTCTGTTACCATATTCTATCTTTTTGTCCTATTTACAATTTTTTGCCGAACTGTGTCCCTAAAGGTAAGGATTTAAAAAAACACTCAATAAAATACTTTCTTTTAACTTATATTCCACATACAGATTCCTAGAATTTAGAAATGTGTGCCCTTCTTACTTAACTTACAACAATTCCAAGTATTAACGGTTTACACCGAGCAATGTAGCACTTCTTTACTTTTCATTACATTAATGTAAACTGTTTATTTTCAGAAATGCTTCTTATGTTAGCCACTGTGACAATGGTAGAAGCTTAAGAATAAAATTTAAAACTAAAAATGTGTTTGTAAATGGTTTTAGTTGATTTGTAAAAGGTTTCGTTTAATTTGAAAATGGTTTCATTAAAACTGAAAATGCGAAAGGGTGGTTAAATTTTAAGGGCCGATGTTGAATGTGAACCACACCTAAACGTCATCTGACATTTCTCAATTTCAGACTAACTCAATTTGAAACGTGGAAAGATACACAATCGAGCAACACGTTAAAGTTGTTTAAGCCTTTTACGAAAATGGGCGTTCAAATCAAAATGCATTTCGTGCACTTCGTGATGTTTTTTTGATCAGCATAACGACCAAATGTGTCCACAATCGGGAGAATTGTAAGCAAATTTCATCAAACCGGGTCTGTAGGAGATGTGAAAACACCTGTGCATGCTCGCCCAGTTCGTTTGGTGAGGCTTATAGGCTGGCGACATCATCGGGCCATACTTCTTCGAAATGAGGCCGGTCAGGCAGTTACTGTGAATGGTGTTCGCTATCGTGAGATGATAACGAACTTTTTATGACCCGTATTGGAAGATATGGATGTGGTCAATATGTGGTTTCAACAGGACGGTGCCACTTGCCACACAGCTAACGAAACAATGGCTCTTTTGGACAACAGATTCAATGGCTGTGTTATCTGGCATCGTGGCGATGTCAATTGGCCGCCAAGATCATGTGATTTGACACCGTTGGACTTCTTTCTTTGGGGTTATTTGAAAGAAAAGCTGTACGTCGATAAGCCAGCAACGATTCAAGAGCTAAAGGATGAGATAATTCGGCATATTGACTGCATAGAACCTCAATTATGCCTGTGCCGCCGCGGTCACGGCGGCCATTTGGCCGATATTTTGTTCCATACATAATTGAACCATACCAATATTATCATAATAAAAAGAAATGACAAGCATTTCCTAAATAATTTTTGTTTCATTCAAAATCAACATCGGCCCTTAAAATTTAACCACCCTTTATATGTCAGCTACTCTATTGGTTAAATGTTGATTTTTTCGATTGACTTTTCATATTTTTTTTGATGTCGTTTCGAAACGATATCATCCACCAAACCAGTGGTCCGCCTAATACTTTTCACACATTTTGTCTTCATCTTGCTCTTTATGGAAAACAAAAACAACGATCTCGATTCGTTAGTAAATCTATAAAAAAATTTAAAATAAGATAATTTTTATAACGATTTGTTAAAGGTGACGAGAAACGTGAAAGTGTAATGTTCGCAAATAAACATCGTTGCATGGAATTGACACTGAAGTCCATAGTTTCGGTTCAAAGAGGGGCACGTTTGGCGGCAATCCTCCCAGCAGATGCACCATAAAGAGACTTGTTAACAATTTTTCCGAGCATGGGACAGTCAACAGAAGACCTTACCATCGAAACCCTTCTGTTCGGACGGAGGAAACAATCGCTGCTGTAGCTGATGCCATACAAACCAATCCATGAGTTTCGACAAGATCCTTATCTGCTCAAATGGGTATAAGCCGACAGTCATTGCAGTCAATTATGCACAAAGATTTGGAGTTATTCCCATATAAAATTCAAATGGCCAACAAAGTGAACTCAGCAGACTTCCCGATTCGCTTGGAATTGCCAGAAGATGCTTCAAATGGTGGAAGAGGACGGAAACATATTGAACTGTCTTTTCATGTCTGACGAGGCCCATTTCGATTTAAACAGCAACATAACCTTACTGCACCTGACTTTTTCTTGTGGGGTTATTGCAAACAGGAAGTCTACAAAGCAAAACCAACAAATTTGAATGAACTAAAGCAATCCATTCTAGAAACAATTGCGGCTATTCCCGTCTCAAACTCTCCAAGCAGTAATGGACAACTTTTTGGTAAGATGCCGCACATGCATCAACGAGCAGGGGGGGCCTTTAAATTCCATTATTTTTAAAACTAATTAAGCTATATTTAATTAAATTTAATGAGCTTTAACATGAATAAAAGAAAACTGAATTCCATACACTGAAAAAAAAGTTATTTGAGTTTCTTAATGTAGCAATATTCATCAGCCACCCTGTACTATAGATGTTTCATACCTTTTCGCGACCTATTCTTATATAACCTTCTAGGTATGTACATACTTGTTGGATAGGAACATTATGAACAAAACGGATAAGAGCGATTTAAAATAAAATTTACAACTCTTGCCTACATATCACTCACTCACAGATTCCATCGAGTTCATCGCACACACAGCCACATTCGTGGTAAAATATGTTGAAAGAAATAACAGAATTGTTATGTTATGTTTTTTTTCTTTGCTTAAAATTATAGAAATAATTGTGTATATATGAGCAGAACAATTTGGTTGAATGTACAGGCAATATTCACGAGATGATAGGTATGCAAAATTTGTCATTGCTTTGGCAAAAAGTTTGAAATAGTGTATATTACATTGATCAGCAAGCGATTTCCCCCAAAAAATTAAAACAAATCATGGTGGCGCTTACCTCTTTTTGGCGGTTAAGGCTCGATATGACATTACATTTCCAATTAACGTATCAAATCTTATATTGGAATTATTTTTTAATGTTTCATTCGTCGATAACGATTAAACTTAAATTGTATAAATTTATTTAGAAAATCAACTGGAAGTTTTTACACGCACTATTCTGTTTCGTGGATCGGAAGGAAGTGTCCCATGGCACTCAACAGCGATCTAACGAGCATATCCACATATATATAATATATATGATAAGTCTTGCCGTACCATGAGTTACTCTGCAATGCCCAATTGACGGAATGTAGTAACCTCATCCACAGTGCCCTCTAGGCTAAAATATGTAGCTGAAATTTTATGTTGGATGTTTTACTTTATTTGAAAATTTCGTTGAATGAGAACAGCATATCCGTTTCCAAATCATTTGTGCCCAAACGAGGGGGAGCGGAGGCAGAGCATGCAATGGAGGTGCTATAGAGATACAGCAAAAAAGACGAAACTTTAGGCTAGTGTTAAAACCACGACTATTGAAGAGTGGAATGTTTTGGAGTTTGCATTGCAGTTTCATAACAAGTAAATTGCCTAAAACGTTTTATTCTCCCATGTTTTTTGGGTTTATTTCTGTTTATTTGTTTCAGACTCCTTACTCACTTACCATCTCGCGTTCCGCCCCAAATACGTTATTAGCAGCCATTCTTTAGGCTGTTTCCCTACATAACTATATTGCAGAAAACAAGTGAACCTCTTAGAAAAAAATAGGCAAAATTTTTTTCAATGCCCTGTTTTCATTTTAGTTGTTGAACACGGGCTAATTCAGTTTTAAAACTCTTACATACAACGGACGGACACCAACGCCAACGCCAACATTCAAGTTAACTTTTTTGTGGTTTTTCCAAATACTGGCCGTAAGTGTTTAAATGTTTATTTAGAGAGGATTACTATGGTTCAAAAGCCAATTCAGCTATGGTTTAGTTGGGAAATCATTGACAGACGGCATCCAATGTTATGCGAAAATATATATATATATTTCCAACACTTCACAACAAATCCTATTCTCCAATTGTAATTGGTTAAATGCTTTTACAGTTTAAAAAAAAACTTCTTTATTTTTATTTTCTATTTTTTCCTCCATTTGACTGCATTTGACAGAACAGACAGGAAACGGAAATTCCTGTGAATCACTGCGGCGATGAATGTGTGTGTGTCTGTGCGAGTGTTTTTTTACTCACTTTAAGAATGGTCATTCGAGGAAGAGTTGAACAATGGACTGCGGCGGCACTTATCCGTTATCTGTTGACTGTAATTGTCATTTGGATGGGTTGGCTGTCTCATCCAGCGATTGACTTCGCGTTTAACTCTAATCGAGTTTGATTTACGAAAATTTACATTTGAATGACAATTGCAGTGAGTACTTATGCCGCAGAATTTTAAAAGCAAATCAAAAGTGTTTTGTGTTTTGCTTAAAGAATCGTTTTTGTAAGTTTTTGTTTGTTTTTAAAATAGTTTAAGTTTATTACTTCGATTGTTTAATGGCTTGATCAATTAATGGATAAATTTAAAACAATATGTATCAAACAACGCAACAAACATTCCATTAATTGATATAATAATATACAGGGGTCGCCGCTCGAAGTGTTACTGACTTTAGGTTACTGCTACATGCACTCATTTACGGTTAAGAAGCCACAACAGAAGCATAGCTACGTCGCAGTTAAAAGAATGGTATCTGAATGGAAATCTGAACCAATCTTCTTCAAACTCGGCAAAGGGTGGGCCATCTAATATTTTAAATTTGAACTACCGATTACTTTGACTTGTTATTTGAGCTCTTTGGATAAATAGCCATTAAGGATAAATGTTACGAAAATCATCCAGAGACAATTGAAGCGTTGCAACATGAAATCGAAGTTGCCGTTGCAGAGATTCGACCCGAAACAATCGAAAATCTACTGAAAAATTGGGCTGGTCGGATGAGGTACTGCCGAGCCAGAACGAATGATATTGTTTTCCATTATTAAATGACAAAGTTCAACCTTTCCAATAAAACTAGAATTTTGAAAAAATATCAGTCCTTTTTTTATAGCCGATTAAAATTTAAATGGCCCACCCGTGCTTGAGTCCATCCCTAAAATTCTCAATTGCCGAGTAAGTCGTTGTAGTCATACACACAGAATACAGTTTGGTTGCCTCAACCGAATTATTTGCCAACCGAATTTTGGTTTGGTTCTGTCTACTATCATGCGATTCCATCAGTCCAACCAACATTTTGGTTGCGGTATACTTCTGCTTCCATGGTGACAACAATCATTTTTGGTTGCGCCAACTACGAAAATGGTGGCTAAAATTATCTGTTGTATGTTGCCACAACCAAATGTTTTAAAAAACTGGTTGTTCCGACAATTTTTCAGTCATATACTACCGACAATTAATTACACTATGCAACAAAATGTTGTCCAAGGAATGTGGATAACAGTTTCTGGTGTAATTTGGTGTAACACAAACACGAAAAAAATATTTAAAAAAATTGTTAATTTTATTTATTGTTGACCTTTTTATTTAATGAAATTGTTGATGGATAGGCTTGAGGTCATGTATTAATTAAAAAACTGGTGGTTACGTTTTTTTTTTTAATTTTATTGTTTCCAATATTTCGAATGTCTTCGACAATCATCATCAGGGAACTTCACTTTAAAATACAAACAATAACAAATTAAAAACAATAATAAAAGCACAATAATTACATTTAAAACAAAGCTATGGACTTCTTCTCTTCAGAGTTTACAATCAACTAAACAATTATTTTCTTCGTCCGTATTTTTCAACTAGATTTCTATAAATTTGCGCACAATGGTCCGTATCAGTCTTATAATTCATTCGTTTGTTATTCGGTACATTTATAATATGTAGCATTTCTAGTGTATATCTCCTTTTGGAATGATTCTCCTGTGTCAATATGTCAACTTCCTTAAGATTTGGTTTGTGTCCCGTCAAAGTGCAATGTGCTGTGCCGTCTTTTGTTCAATTGGTTTATCAGTTGCGTTATGATCAGACTTGTGTCCGGAAATCCTGGTCTTTAATTTTGATTTAGTCGTGCCAACATATACCTTCTGGCATATGTTGGTCTCGTCACCCTCACATTTAATCCTATAAACTACGTTTGATTTGTCCTCTTTTTTGAGTTTTGTTTTGCTGTTACTGAAGAAATTGTTCACTGTGTTGTACGTCCTTTGTGCTAACTGGAAATTGTCTTTATTGTAGATGTTAGAGTGTCAAAATCGTTCGGAAAAATTGTTATGGTAATTTTTTTTTAAATTCCAACTTTCATGGAATGTACATTTAGTATTAGGACCATAACTTAAGGTATAACTAACTAAAAGTATAAGCCTGATTGAGCCTAAATTAAAGGGAATTATGAGGGCTACATATGCAGCAAATATCACTTTCAAGTAGAATCCTTGGTTTAGTAACAGTCGTCAAAAATATGAGAAAAAATATTTTTTTTAAACACTTTTTCCTGGTACAAAAAGAAAAACATAAAAATAGAAAAAGAGTCGAAAACATTATTTTACCTCACTTTTAAAAAGCCAGCATGCTAACGATAAAAACACTGTCTATTTGAAAAAATCTATGGATAGATGTAAAAGTTATGAGCCATTTTGTAAATGTAAGGGAAATTCACAAAAATATTGTACTGTAAAAATAGAAAAAAAGTCGAAAACATAATTTTATCTCACTTTTAAAAAGCCAGCATGCTAACGATGAAAACACTGTCTATTTGAAAAAAATCTATGTATAGATGTATAAGTTATGAGCCATTTTGTAAATGTAAGGGAAATTAAAACCAGTAAGGAAAGGCTAAAGTCGGGCGGGGCCGACTATATAATACCCTACACCACTCTCGTAATATTGAATAACTCTGATATATAAATTTTGTAATTCATGTATAAATTGTTTACATAAATTTACTTTTGGGACATTTTATACTTAAATAATACCCTGTACCACAGTGTGGTGTAGGGTATAAAAACGATTGGATCTAAAGAGCCAAATATGAGAGCTATAGCTAAATCTTTACCGATTTTCTTCAAATTCGGCAACGTTGGTTCATGAATCAAGAAACTCTACCATTCTAAATTTCAAAACGATTGGATGTAAAATATAGCTTCTATAGAACTAAAGGGCCAAATCGGACGAAACATATATATGGGAGCTATAGCTAAATCTTAACCGATTTACTTCAAATTCGGTTGTGTTGGTTCATAGATCAAGAAACTCTACCATTCTAAATTTCAAAATGATTGGATGTAAAATACAGCTTCTATAGAACTAAAAAAAACATATATATGGGAGCTATAGCTAAATCTTAACCGATTTTCTTCAAATTCGGTAGTGTTGGTTCATGGATTAAGAAACTCTACCATTCTAAATTTCAAAATGATTGGATGTAAAATAAAGCTTCTACAGGGCTAAAGAGCAAAATCGGACGAAACATATATATGGGAGCTATAGCTAAATCTTAACCGATTTTCTTCAAATTCGGTAGTGTTGGTTCATGGATCAAGAAACTCTACCATTCTAAATTTGAAAACGATTGGATGTAAAATACAGCTTCTATAGAACTAAAAGGCCAAATCGGACGAAACATATATATGGGAGCTATAGCTAAATCTTAACCGATTTTCTTCAAATTCGGTAGTGTTAGTTCATGGATCAAGAAACTCTACCATTCTAAATTTCAAAACGATTGGATGTAAAATACAGCTTCTATAGGCCTAAAGGGCCAAATCGGACGAAAGATATACATATATGGGAGCTAAATCTGAAGCGATTTCAACCAAATTCAATAGCGATCTTAACAGCTGCGAAATACTCTAAACTGCAAAATTTCAGAACGATCGGAGTGAAATTGCGACCTGTAGTCGACGAACAACTTTACATGGACAGACTGACGGACGGACGGACAGACATGGTTAATTCGACTCAGCTAGTGATTCTGAGTCGATCGGTATATTTTAAGGTGGGTCTAGCTGTGTTATTTTCAGGTGTTACAAACATCTGCCGTGAAACAAACTTATAATACCCTGTACCACAGTGTGGTGTAGGGTATAAAAATCGACGTGCGTTTAGTGGACACCTAGTATTTTGTGTAATTCGTGCCATGTAAATCATACTCGATGGAGTAGTGGGAGCAAGTACCTTATAAGTACTTTATAATTAATGTAGTATAATGTTTTGTGGAATAAAACGTTTTAATTTTAGACATCACGAGCAATTTGGAATGCCAATGATTTGGAGACAACCATTCATTCACGATACGGACTGCTATTTTTGTCTAAGTAAACACATAGGAGTAGGAGGGAGCATTCGCTGGAATTACGCTGAAGTAAAATCTGTCACTTTGCCAGTTGCACATTCGGAAACAATATCAATTCCTAAGTGACAGTCTAATTACGGAAACATCAGCAAGTTCAACTGAGAACAGATGTTAACCTATCATATTATAGAGTCCGAGATACGATTGTTCGAGGAACTTAATCAAACATAAATTCAAAGGAATGGCGGTTATTTGTTGACAGCAGTAAAGAAAGTTTGAAAGCAGTACTTTTGCAGAACGGAAATCAGAAACCGTCGATACCCATTGCTCATACCGTCAACACTAAGGAATCATACGAAACAATGGCTAAATTGATAAAATGCATAAAATATAAACAACATGACTGGAAAATTTGTTGCGATTTAAAAGTAGTTGGGATGTTATATGGAATGCAAGGTGGATATACAAGATATTTCTGTTTTTTAGCCGTGCTCGCGAAGATCATTACAGAAGAAAGAATTGGCCAACAAGAAAACACATTACATTGGTTGAAAACAACATAAAATACACACCTCTCGTCCAAAAAGAGAACAAAATTTTGCCAACACTGCATATTGAGCTGGGGCTCTTTAAACATTTTGTAAAAGCCTCAAGGAAAGATGGCAATTCAATCTCATATTTAAAGAGTTTATTTAAAAGTCTTTCTTTTCAAAAAATCGAAGAAGGCGTTTTTGATGGGCCTAAAATAAGGAAACTGGTGAAAGATGTAAATTTCGAATCATATTTGACGTCGGATGAAATTGCAGCATGGAGGTCGTTTAAGCTTGTAGTTTAAAATTTCCTTGGATCAAATAAAAGCCCGCAATATGAAACAATGATTAATGATTTGTTAAAAAATTTTGAAAAAATTGGTAAGAAATATATTTTTCTATGTTTATGTATATAACACATATGTATGTATTCTTCTAACTTATTTTTCGCTTCATGTATTCCAACAGGTGTAAATATGTCCCTAAAAATTCATTTCTTCCATTCTCAATTAAACTTTTCCCCCGAGAATCTTGGCGAGGAACATTGCGAAAGGTTTCACGAAGAAATGAAGTCCATCGAGCGGCGATACCAAGGGCACTGGGATGAAAGAATGATGGGAGATTATATTTGGCTCCTCATTAGAGAAACCGATTCCGAAATCCACAAAAAAAATTAAAAAAAAAAATTATCCATAAAAGAATTTTTGGTTTTGATTTTATATAACAGTATGCCACAATCTATACAAAACAATAATTTTTAGGTCTAGGACACAAACATTTTTTTTGTTACATAGTGTTATTTGAATAACCCAATGGTTTATAGTTGGAACTGAGTCCCCAATTTCAAATTTTTAATTTTATTAATGTTATAATACAATTCCGTTTGTCGCTTTAAAGTCAAATGAACATTAATATGCTTCACATTTTTTTGTAATTTTATCCAAGAACCGTTTCTTGCCTCAATTAATATATTAAGATACCATTTTGATAACCAGCTCACAACAATGAATCGTAATTAAATATCAATTAAATTCATTATTAAAAAATTTTATGGAAACACATCACGGTTGTATAAATCATTACATTTTAATTGCAAATAAAACTTTTCAAGCTAATTTTGCATCAACTGAATACCTTTAAAACATCATTTTATTGCCAGACTTCTAAAAGAATCACAAAACTTAAATCAATTAACTATTTTCGTCGGCGGTGTCATAATGAGTTCCTTCCATTGTGAACAATTATGAAAGGAATGCAATTCAAAATAAATTTCTGAAAATCTCTGCTACGTTTAATGGAAGCAGTTTGCGCCATAACAAAGGGGACAGCCAATTCTCGCTTTTGAAGCACAACAAAAGAGGGAATAGCGTAACGAAAACTCGGATTTCGAGTCGTTTTAAAAACGGAGTAAAATCCGGTTATTTGACGTATAACTCTCCATATTACAACAGTTTAGAGGCAGAGTTGAACTGCGGTAGATTTGTTTGGAGAAAGGTATATATCATTTCCTACGTGCACTAAATGTAAAAAATCCAATAAGTGACCTGAGACCCTTAACCTGTTTGGCAGAAAAATGTTTTAGGGAATTTTAAGTAATTCCAGTAATGTTTGTTTTGTAATAAAACTATGCGACAGCCAAATACCTTTAAAAGTTATATTGGTCAAAAATAAAGTTATGCATGTCCCGGCGTTTCGCTGGGTCACGTCTAGGAATCGAGAAATATCGATTTGAAGTTTGTTAGTAAGAAAAATTAAGAATTTCAACGGAGCCCTGCAGCTCCGTCCCTGTATTCCATTGAAGGGTATACAGGGACGGAGCTAGAGGGCCTCAACGTTGGCTATCTCTGGTGAACAAAATGTTTAAGCGCGTGTAAATGTTGACTTTTTCTTCAGCTTTATAAAAAATGTTAAGTGCATTCCGAGGTATACAAAGGACTTTTTACCCCGAAGGGTTATCTGGTATAGTTACCGAGATATTTGCAATTAAAAAAAGGAATTTTTAATATTTCCTTGACCTTGTCCTAGTATTTTGTGAATATCGGAATAGAATTTGCACGGATTTCTGTCAAACCAATTTTTTTTCTTAGTTAGAAAAAAATTTGATATATGATGAAAAACAATCGGTCCGATATACACGGTTAGACAAAAGTAACGGCCATTTGAAGTTTTAATTAAAAAAGGGACTTTTTGTAATTTGTTTGGGAAAGAAATATATATGTACATATGTGGCTTTTTGGAGTTACAGAGGAAGTTATCTAAAAAATGAGGATGTTATTTAAAAGAAAGAACAGTTGAAAAAATTCACTGGTATTGTTGCCAAACTCCCCCAATTTGCACTTTTTTAAAACAATTTTTTTAATTAGGCCACAGTTTCTTCAATCAAAAAGTTAGAATATTAAAACCTCTATCATTTATATAGTAGGATGTAACACTAACTTTTTATATAATAGATATAGGGGAAAATGCAAAAATCTCAATTTTTGGGATTTTTTAAATTTTTTTGGGAAGTATGGTACTATGGGACTTTTCCAAATCTATATATAGTGATTCACGAATTACTTACGATTTGTGATGTAAAACTACAACATATTTTATTGAAATATATAATTTTTTTTAATATTTTATGGCTTTGTTAGTTTTCTGATGGCATTTGGAAATAGATTTTTTAATTTTTATACCCTACACCACACTGTAGTACAGGGTATTATAACTTTGTGCATTTGTTTGTAACACCCAAAAGGTTAAGAAATAGACCCATCGTTTATTATACCGATCGACTGAGAATCACTTTCTAAGTTGATTTAGCTATGTCCGTCCGTCCGTCCGTTTGTCTGTGCATATATTCTTGTAATCAAAGAACAGGTCGCAATTATGGTCCGATCTTGACGAAACTTTACACATATCTTTTTTTGGCCCAGGGACGATCCCTATAGAATTTGGTTAAAATCGGTTCGGATTTACATATAGCTCCCATATATGTACATATACATATATGCAATGTATAAGCAAAATTTTTGATCCGATTTGTACACAAATTGGTACAGAGCAGTCTCGTGATACAGCCAGTAGAGACAGTACAACATTTGGGGAAAATCGGTTCAGATTTAGATATAGCCCCGATTTGAGATGTCAGCGCTGTAGAAACTGTGTTTTATATCCGATCAGTGCGAAATTCGGCAGAAAGATGTTTCTTATTACATGAAATAATACCTCCAAATTCGGGGGAAATCGGTTCAGATTTAGATATAGCCCCCATACATATGTTACACCCGATTTGACATGTTAGCGCTGTAAAAACTGTATTTTATATCCGACCAATACGAAATTCGGCAGAAAGAGGTTTCTTTTGACATGAATGAGCATTCAGGGAAAATTGGTTCATATTTAGATATAACCTCCATTTATATGTTCCTCCTGATTTGGTATCAAAGCGCTATAGAAGTTGTACTTTACTTCCGATCATTACAAAATTTGACAGAAAAATTCGTTTCTCAATTAGGAACGAATATTGCTTAATTTAGCGATAATCGGCTAAGATTTAGATATACCTACATATATATCCAATTATTATCGCAATGACCCTTATCGCATTGTTAGGGAGGTATTATATAGTCGGTCCCGCCCGACTTTCTGCCTTTCCTTACTGGGTTTTCTTGAGCCTGTCGCAGCATTTTTTTAATATCAGTGCAGAATACAAACCGACTTTGCTAACATCAAATTTTATGAAATAATTGACAAAAAAATCTTATAAACGATGTAAAAACTTGCTGTCTGATGAACCAACTGAGACAAAAGTTATGGTCATATCAATTAATATTTTAAACAAGTAAGAAAGTTCAGTCGGATAAACCGACTAATGAATCCCCTCACCTTGAGTCTCAAAAAAATATTAGTAAATTTATTTATTTTTTGTTTTATTTAAATTATTATCAATTTAAATTGCATTTACTAACTTTAAAGTATGTACTGGCATTAAAGTTAAAAGCTGTTTACTTTTGGTACAAAATGGTCCATTTTTGTGGGAGATATCTAAAGGGGCCTCCCAATAATGGTCACTTTCCTCAGGACTCTAAATACTATAAAAGCATTACACCGTACACACTTTCAATTACTTATATGCTCTGGTATTAAAGTTATAAATTGTTAACTTTTGGTGTAAGATGGTCCATTCGTGTGGGAGGTTCCAAAAGGGGCACGCCACTTTTCTCTAGACTCTAGGTACTATAAAAGCATTGCACTGTATGAAATTTCAAGTATTTGTATGCACTGGTAATAAAGTTATAAGCTGGTAACTTTTGGTACAAAATGGTTCATTTGTGTGGGAGTTACCAAACGGAGCGTTGGAATAACGCACATTTTTCACTGTATTGTAGGTACTATTAAACCATTACACTGTACAAAATTTCAAGTCTTTGTATGCACTGGTAATAAGGTAATAAGCCATTAACTTTTGGTTCAAAATTGCCCATTTGTGTGGGAGATACCACAAGGGGCGTGGCAACTTCACCCATTTTTCTCGAGGTAGTTGTTACTAATAAACTAATACTATGTGTAGAATTTCAGAGGATTCAAATAAGTAGTATAGAAGTAATTAAATAATCAATAGGCATGTTTTCGTTACAAGCTAGCACTTTTAGTTTAGCACTTTGCAACGAAAACAGCTGACTTCCACTAACTGGCACATAAGCAATAAGTGGCGGATTTTCACTATCTGGTAGCAATGGTGTCATGAGTTGCGAAGAAAGAACAGTGCGAAACAGACAAAAAATTAGTGAAAAGTATTTACAAAACATATATTTACTATTCTATGTTCAATTGTTGACACTCTTTTGCAAATATTAAAATAATTTCCCATTTTTTTTTCTTCTTCTTCCCGTTAATACACAATAATTGATAAAATCTCTCCAAAAATGGGATGCCATATTGCTAAATATAGGGTGCCCAATCTGGCAACATCATACTCGATTAAGACATGAACACAAGCACCAAACTTCATCGGGAACTAATAGTGCTTAAAAGTGCTTAGCTCCCCATACAAATTAAGCACTTATGGTGTAACGAAAACACGCCTAATATTTCACTAAATGTTAACCCTTTGGTGGTGGTACTAGATGTGGTACTAGAAGGAGTTGACCAATATGGCCCATCTTCGAACTTAGCCGGAGATAGAAGAAAATATTACCACATACCAAATATGAAATCAATCGGTTACTCCTTTCAAGAGTTATCGTGCGCACCAGCCAGCAGACAGACAGACAGACGGACGGACATTGATCATTCGACTTAAAATGACCCAAAACTGATATCCGCCGAACATACTTAGGGTCTTAGGTCACTCCTTCGATGTGTTACACTTTTGGTCAGTGTAACACATTTTGGACAGTCGCAGAACTAAAATATGAATCTTTTACATTTGTGTGTAGCTATGTGTTACACCGTAAGCTGCAAAAGGCATTTTGTACCAGGCTTAATTATAATAGATTTTGGGAAAAAACTAAAAAAATGCGTTTTTGGGGATTTTCGTATTTATATTTGGAATTATGTGATTTTTCTTTACTAATATAACATCGTTATAATAACCTCGATCTCTGATGTCAAGACGTACAAATTAAAAAAATACAGGGTTTTCCAATAAGAGTGATATGATTTCATTGAAAAAAACACACTTATTGTTAAGGAAATTCAAAAGTTCTAAATAAAAAGTCATTCAAATGGCCTCCACGACTTCTTCTGCAGGAACAAATTCGATGAACCAAATGTTCGAGCACTTTTTCCACTAAATCAAGTCGTATGTCCTGAGGTCGTAGGTCGACTGGAAAGTGTATTTTTTTTTTATTTTAAACAAGTGGACTTAGCGCACGAAAAGTTGCAATTGGAGAACGATTATTTTGATAATAAAACTGAATAATTTGTAAACGTTGTTATTGAGTATATCTCTCCATGATGTAAATTGTAAACACTACTGAATTCAATGAAAACTAATGACTGATCATGACATATTACAAATGGCCAAAACGTCACTTGAAAATCATATCATCCCTATTGGAAAACCCGTTATTAGATCCCTATACATATAGACTCCTTTGTCATTATTGTATCTGGACGGACAACTAAATTAGCTATTTAATACCCACTGAGACAAATGTTTTTTTGGGTATTTCTTGTACTTTTGACAAAGAATTTTTTTTCTTTGTAAAGTATAACTTCAAATGGCCATATCTTTTGTCTCAGCGGGTGTATCTATATTCATCATATAGAAAATTTTATTGTTAACGTGAACGGAATCGGTCATATCCTGCTCCGATGTTCACAAAATACTACGGGGAAAAAAGTAAAAACTCAATTTTTAATTGAGGTTATTTAGAAAACTATACGATATAACTCTTATGTGTACATTTGCTTTTGTAGACCTCGGTTTACAGGATGTTATACGATCGTAAACCCGAGTCGGCCAACATTGAGATCCTGTAGCGCCGACCGCCCCTGTACACTATTGGCGAATCAACTTTAAAACATAACCTATGTAATCTCTTCTACTAGAAAGCCAAATTTTGTCACAATCGATTGACTGGTTAAGAAACACCCGATATATTTCCCTTTTTTAATTGCGTAGTTATAGCTTCTTCACCGCTTGCACTTCATTAGAATGGAGCGATGTTACCAATCCCATTTTGGAACCTTCCAACCAACAAGGAACCAATTTGAACAATAATTTGATTATAATACTTACAAAGTGAGGGTGTACCGTATTCGGTTAACTCGACCGAAGTTATGTTATATCGACAAACTCGTTATGATTCCGAATTTATTTTTCTGTATTTTTTCAACGTCATTTCATGGAAAGAACTATTTTGTTTGGTGAGAAAGTAATACATATAATTTGTATGTAAGATGTAAATGTTTCTCTGTCGGCGATTAATATTTTAAAATGATATGTTGTGTTGTAAAACCGCTTAACCGGGTTTTATTTTTATTTAAATGCAATTTCGCTGTGCAACATTTGCAATAAAGCCAGTGTCTTATGTAGAGATGTACTTGTTGGTGTTGCCTCTATACCTCTGTTGCCACTGCAACAACTTCTGCATTTAGATGGTTCTTATGTTTTAATTGGCAATTTACAGCAATTAATTTATATCAACATTAAAAACTGTTCGTTTCTTCTTCATTATGTCTTATAGTTGATGTGACGGAAAAAGAGGGCGTGGAAGAGCAGGTGGATGTGTATGTGTTTGGCAACAAATTTGCTCACTTTTGTTGTATTATTAATTTTTGTACGGAAGTTGCACGGTTACCTCACCTTGTTTTCATCACATTTTTGTTTGTTTCATCGAGCCACGCTTCACAGTGGACGGAAATGCCAAAAAGTAGAAGTTATGATTTATAAATTGATTTCCATGAGACTTACCACTATTAGAGAAGAGGTTTTGCGAAGTTACTCCACTTCACGCAGGAGTAGACCACAGTGGTCGACTCTGGTATAGAGGAAGACCACAGTGGTCGACTCTAGTATAGAGGAAGACCACAGTGGTCGACTCTAGTATAGAGGAAGACCACAGTGGTCGACTCTAGTATAGAGGAAGACCACAGTGGTCGACTCTAGTATAGAGGAAGACCACAGTGGTCGACTCTAGTATAGAGGAAGACCACAGTGGTCGACTCTAGTATAGAGGAAGACCACAGTGGTCGACTCTAGTATAGAGGAAGACCACAGTGGTCGACTCTAGTATAGAGGAAGACCACAGTGGTCGTCTTTAGTATAGAGGAAGGCCACAGTGGTCGACTTTAGTATAGAGGAAGGCCACAGTGGTCGACTTTAGTATAGATGAAGACTCTAGTATAGATGAAGACCACAGTTGTCGACTCCAGTATATACATAGAGAAGACCACAATGGTCGACTCTAGCATAGAGAGAAGATCACATGGGTCGACTCTAGTATAGAGAGAAGACTACATTGGTCGACTATAGTATAGTGAGAAGCCCACATTGGTCGACTCTAATATAGAGAGAAGACCACATTGGTCGACTCTAATATAGAGAGAAGACCACATTGGTCAACTCTAGTATAGAGAGAAGACCACATTGGTCGACTCTAGTATAGAGAGAAGACCACATTGGTCGACTCTAGTATAGAGAGAAGACCACATTGGTCGACTCTAGTATAGAGAGAAGACCACATTGGTCGACTCTAGTATAGAGAGAAGACCACATTGGACGACTCTAGTATAGAGAGAAGACCACATTGGTCGACTCTAGTATAGAGGAAGACCACAGTGGTCTACTCTAGTACAGAGGAAGACCACAGTGGTCTACTCTAGTACAGAGGAAGAACACAATGGTTGACTCTAGTATAGAGGAAGACCACAGTGGTCGACTCTAGTATAGAGGAAGACCACAGTGGTCGACTCTAGTATAGAGGAAGACCACAGTGGTCGACTCTAGTATAGAGGAAGACCACAGTGGTCGACTCTAGTATAGAGGAAGACCACAGTGGTCGACTCTAGTATAGAGGAAGCCCACAGTGGTCGACTCTAGTATAGAGGAAGCCCACAGTGGTCGACTCTAGTACAGAGGAAGACCACAGTCGACTCTATTATAGAAGTAGACCACAATGGTCGACTCTAGTATAGAGGAAGACCACAATGGTCGACTTCAGTATAGAGGAAGACCACAGTAGTGTGGTCGACTCTGGTATGAAGGAAGACAAAATGGGTCCTCCCACACAAAGATACTATAAATCGTAGCGTAATAGTTTATAAATGTCGTAACAGATATAGCCTATTGTGACATTGTAGCTAAATTCTATATAGTAGATGAGAAAATCTCTACTAAAAGCGTGAATTTCCCACTGTGCTTCATCATCCTTCTGCCAGCATCTTTCCTGGCTGTGCATGGCAAAGAATGTCATTTTCTTCGCCTTTGTGAAAATAAATGTTTTTGTCGTTTCTTATAATTAGTAGAGCTGCTACTGCAGTTTCCCCCCTCCTCTCAATAATGTAAACTGAGCATGAAGCTGCTGAACGGGTTGCTGCATCTTTAGATTGTTACGGCAGTTACACGACGTCGACAATGCCGACGTTGCTACCTTGCAACTTCTTGTCTTCAAACACTCACTCGTGGTATGAATGCAATGTAATTATAACCAATCATCACCTTGAGAACGGGTGAGCTCTCAACCACAACCGGCAAAATGCAATGGGGGAAAATGTCATGGAAATTCATATTTGTTTTGGTCTGCCTTTTACTTCCCGGTTCTTTGTTCACGTCGTGTGAGTTAGAAACCAAAGTAAACCTCCGCCACGAGAAAATAATATTTCAAAGAGTTACTGCTAATGGATCGCGGAAGGGAATATAGAGTTGAGTTTATGATACAAAAAATGTGGAAAGAGTAACTAAATTCAAGTGTAAAATTACACTAACTGTACTCTGTTGGAATTTTTCTTTACTTCAAAGGGCGTTAGTGGGTTGCTTGTGGCTAGTAGGCGTATTAGTACGGTTTTGTAATTTCTCAATAATCATACGCACCCTGGGAGAAGGATGAGTAATGTAAATACATAAACATACATACATTTTGGAATTACTGATGTGTATCTGATGTTGACGATATTCCTTTTGTAATTCCAACATGAATACAATAGAAATTCACACACTTTCATATATGTAGACACACATTTCGAAGATACTCGTATTCTATTACTATTTTAATATTTGTTTATTTTCAGGTGAGTGTATAAAAATTGGTATATTCAGGTTGTTTAAGCTACTTTTGATTAAACGGTCAAACGGTTTTTATCCGCCATATGTGCCACACTGAATCAGCACAGCTGAGCAACAACAGACGATGAAGTCACCATTGTGAATGGCACATGTGTAAATGGCTGTCAGCTGTTTTATGTTTTTCTTTGGTTGGTTCGTTGTGGTTTTAACCTCTCATCACTTCAGACACACCGTGTCACATAATAAAATAAAATAATTAAATAAAATATTGTGTATTTGTGTATTTATATTTAATTTAATAATTTTAGTTCACGACTCACCCGCTTTTGGCACACTGCCAAACCGCTAGGCTCACGGCCAAAATAAAATTATTAAATTAAATATAAATATTTTGTGTTTTTCTTTTTTAACACCCGCCACTCTGGCGCGGAGTTAAACATGGTCCCTCGAACCGGATATGAGGTAAACACAGGTAATTATGTAATTGAAAAACAAATTTCAAATTTGAGATTTTTCTGAAATTAATTATTCTACAACATAGTTTGGATCTTAATTGAAGGAGGTTTATTAAGAATCTATTTTATGTTTATGGTTAGGCATAATTTCTATGACCCAAATCAAAATATACCAAACATAAGTTATCTCTTTAGGAACAGAACAAAAAAGAATTTAATTATTTGAAGAAGATTTATAGACATTGTGGTCGAAAAGATGCCTTTTGATGTGTTGTACTATAATTTGAAATTCATAAAAATTTATCTTGATAATTTTGCGTTTATGATAAGGAGAGCATCATTTTATATGCTTTTTAAAAACTACGATAAAAATATAGCACGCGTTCTCGAAACCTGGCTTTATTTATGTATAATAAAATGTAGCCGTTAGTATATTCTTCGTATAATACATAGTGAACCTTGGCCACCGATTACTACTGGTCCTGTGTACATACTTATTAGTATGCAAATTGGAAAAACTTTTTAGTTTTTCAATATAAATAGATTTTCATTATTTAGAAATGTTTATCAAAAAACCTTTCAAAATATAATAAAACACATCAAAAGGCATATTCTTCCTCCATTCACAAAAATCGCAAAAGAAATAAAAATCGTCACGTCATAATGTTATAATGGGGCGGCCTCAAAGTTTTCCACTTGAGCAAAATGTTTAAGCGCCTGTAACTATTGCCTTTTTCGTCTGATTCATATAATTTCGTTTGATTCATTGTACATCAGACTTTTTACACCTAAGAGTTATGTTGTATAATAACCGAGAGATCTGCAATTAAAAATTTAATTTTTAATTTTTCCCGACATTGTCCTAGTATTTTATGAATATCGGAGCATAATATGCACCTTTACATTAACTTTTCCAAATAGGCAACAAAATTGTTTATATTATGGGAAACACATTTTCTTAAGGTTTCTACATATGAATGTCCCAAGATAAATTATTTTATAAATTCCAAGATATTTTATGGAATCACTCTCAAAAATTTTTTTACCATCAAAAATTATACTATATATAATAATATACTAAAATTTTTATTGTTTACCAAATATGGTCGGAATCTTAACCACTTGGTTTTCTCAGAATTCAAAGCAAGTTTATTCAATATTTATTTTATTCACATAATATTAAATAAAAATAAAATAAATAAATATAAATATAATAAACTATGATTCTACAAACTGATATGCATTGATACGAGTATATACAGATCTCCAACGGATGTGCCAAGTGATTTTTGACCACTTGGACGCTGAGTGTCCTATAAGAGCTACTCAGCCGAAATTTTGCATATGAATTGACTCGAGTGTTGTATAAACGCAGGACTTTTGACTGAATCAGATTTTGGCCAGTCATCAGTTCTCGAGCTATCAAAAATGTGAGTGTTATTTTTATTATTTCAGAAGAGTTTTCAGAATTTACACGATTTTGGTATATTCGTATTGACCCAATGAAGGACATTATGTAGGAAAATTTTGAATTGGTCAAATGTGCGTGGAGCGTCCAACACAACCTCCTAGGTCAAGAACAGATCGTTCGATTTTCGGGCTGATTTCGGTGCGGTAGCATTGTAAAAAATTGATTAGATCGACGTGAGAGTGCCGGTAGATGTACATCAGCATTGTTATAAACTTCAGTTATTCCCATTGTGTTTAATACAAAACAAAGAATTTTATTTGACCGAATTACACGAAGCAGCATGAATCGAGTGCTGAATATCGAATTTGGGCGGAACGAAGTTCGCCGGTTATTACATTTCTGTATGCATTTGAAAATTTATTTGTTTTTTACTGACCCTGTCCTAGCATTTTGTTAATATCAATGCTGAACATGAAAATATTTCTCTAACATCAACTTTTCTATACTGACAACAAAATTTGATATAGGATGTAAGAAATTTCGGTCAGATGTACCAACTGAGCCAAAACCACGTTAATTGCTCATAAAATCTGCCGATGGGCGCCGATTTTGATGAAACGGATATACAATTTTGTTGAAAAATCGTCATAACTATGGGAGACATGTACATTTGAAGTGTTTAGTTTGAAATTGGCGTAAACGCCACTCTGATTTAGAACAAGGGGATTAATCTGATTAGAACAAGGGGATTAATATAACTAGAATGCGAATATTGTTAGTGAATATAGAAGCATTGAAGTCTTGAGATGAACTGAATGTAAATAATTCTTGAAAAAACACACTTATTGTTAAGGAAATTCAAAAGCTTTTTATTTAATGTGAAGTTCAATCGATACAATTAAGTTCTAAATAAAATGTCATTCAAATGGCCTCCACGACTTCTTCTGTAGGAACGAATTCGATAAACACAATTTTCGAGCACCTTTTCCACTAAATCAAGTCGTATGTCATTCAATATTGACTTGTAAAGCTTGAAGAGAGTCTGGTCAATTTCGAAAGACCAATGACTTCAAATAACCCCACAAGAAATGGTCTAATGGTGCTAAATCACAACTTGTTGCCATTCAATATCTCAATTTCTTGAAATAATCGAATCTCCAAAGTTTTCTCGCAACAATTCAATTGTTTCAGTTGCTGTGTGGCACGTAGCCACAATCGGTCAATGGCAAAAAGATAGCTCTTAACGAGAGCTAAAATATGTCAAGGTCGTAGGACGACTGGAAAGTGTTTTTTTAAAAAAAAAATGGACACGAAAAGTTGCAATTGGAGAACGATTGTTTTGATAATAAAACTGAACAATATGTAAACGTTGTTCTTGCGTATATCTCTCCATGATGGAATTGTAAACACAGCTGTAAACAATGAAAAACAATTGACAGATCATGATATATTACAAATGGCCGACACGTCACTTCAAAATCACATAATCCCTATTGGAAAACCTGTTATATGTATATTAGGCCGGGTCGATTTGTGGGGAGGCAAAGAAGTCGCCCATTGCTCAGTGAAAATCGTATTCTAGGGATCAAAATAAGAAACTTTGCCGAAGGAACCATACCTCTAAAACGAATTCTGATGTCCCGGAATTGATGTTCTTTCTTCCGATGTTCGGAAGAAAAAAACATAGCCATTTCGCTGATTTTGTCGTGTAAAGTGCCAAAAATGGTGATTTTTTTGAAATGTTTGTATGGGGAACCCACCAGGTGAGTTCCAGGGGGTGTGCCACTGGCATGGGTGGATCGGCCCTCCAAAGTTAGTGGGGGTCGGTCATACATTTGTACTCGATTGGAGCACTCTAAATGGGTCAAAGTGGGATTTTTTCCGGGACATCAGAATTCATTTTAGAGGTATGATTCCTTCGGCAAAGTTTCTTATTCTGATCCCTAGAATACGATTTTCACTGAGCAATGGGCGACTTTTACATCGACCCGCCCTAATGTATATCTATTATTCACATAGCCTTTTAACGATACTAATCTTAGTTCAACGATAACTAAATAACGAACTTTAGTGATCCAAAAGTGTAACACATCGAAGGAGTGATCTAAGACCCTAAGTATGTTCAGCGGATATTCGTTTTAGGCCATTTAAAGTCGAATGAGCAATGTCCGTCCGTCCGTCTGTCTGCTGGCTGGTGCGCACGATAACTCTCGAAAGGAGTAACCGGTTGACTCCAAATTGGATATGCGGCAATGTTTTTTTCTATCTCGGGCTAAGCTTGAAGCTGGGCCATATTGGTACACTCCTTCTGGTACCTCCCACACAAAGGGTTAACATTTAGTGAAATATTGATTTTTTAATAAATTCTGTACTACTTATTCGAATCTTCGATAGTATCAGTTTATAAGTCGCTATCACCTCGATAAAAATGGCCCCCCTTTTGGTACCTCCCACGCCCCTTTTGATACCTTCCACACGAAAGGACCATTTTTCACAAAAAGTTAACAGCTTATATATTTAATACCAGTGCATATAAATACTTGAAAATTTTTACAGAGTAATGCTGTTATAGTGCCTACAGTTCAATGAAAAATGGGCGTTATTGCCCAGCTCGTTTTGGTTTCCCCATACAAATGAACTATCCTGCACCAAGAGTTTACAGCTTATAACTTTAATACCAGTGCATACTTCAATTTAAGTTGATAATAACTTAATTAAAACAAAAAAATAAATAAATTTAAGAATATTTTTTGTGGATTGAAGGTGAGGTGATTCTTAAGTCGGTTTACTCGACTGAACTTTTTTATTTGTTTTATTTTTAAAGCACTAAATAAAATCTAGAATATTTGGGATCGCCGGTTGTTTTTGAGATATCAATAAAAGTTGTTAGGTAAATTCACATTTTTCTCCTTTATTTTATTCGAACTTTTTGTAAACTGTTTTGTTTTGCATTTTAAAATCTATATTGTTATTGATTCACAAAAATGATAAAATTGTAAATATGGGTTATTACTTTTTGAAAAATTCTAAATTTTTATAAGTGTTTTAAAAATAAAAATATGTCATGCAGCCTCCAAACAGCATCCACCTCGAAATAATGTTATGAGTATTCGAATGCAAGCACTTTTCGATATTATTTACCCAATTTCTATAGATTAAATGTTCATATCTCCCACAGTTATAAAGACTTTTCTACAAATTATTTTATATCCGATATTAGAGCATATTTAACATCTTCACCAAGTTTCCTCAAATTCGGGGACCATCGGCAATTTTTATGAACAATGAATGTGGTTTTCGTTCTTTTATAGTACCTCGAGTCCAGTGAAAAGTAGGCGTTATTGACAAGCACCTTTTGTCACCTTCCACACATATGGAACATTTTGCACAAAAAGTTAAGTGCTAATAACTTTAATACCAGTACTCGTATATGCTTTAAAGTTATTAAATGCAATTTAAATTGATAATAATTGTATTTGAAGATAAATAAAATTACGAATATTTTTTGGGACTGAAGGTGAAGGGGATTCGTAAGTCGATTTACTCGACTAAACCTTTTTCTTGTTATTAAATCCAATGCAATGGTCCCGAAAGAATTAGTGGATGTTTAGGAAGCAGTTCATTAGTTTTTGCCTATAATTGTACTCTTATATAGTTAACCCTGTGACCTCTGAATGATGTGCGGGAACAATTCTTACCACACCACAAACAAATTCAATTTGTGAGACTTCTATATATAACAGACAATTCAATATATTCTTAGTTCTGCGTATTTTGCATAAATTATCTAATTGTAGCAAATGTTTAGTTTTAATTAATATTTACTCATAAACACAATCCCTTATTTTGCGCAGAGGTGAGCCAGCATAGCAACTCCCAATTCGAGGAATGTTTGTAGCTTTTAATATTTGCATTCATTACATGACTGCTCATTAATATGAACACTAATTATGATTGTTCGTTCTTCAAGTGAAAGCACTCCATTTGCCAGCCAATGGAGAACTCAGCTCAGCTCCGTTTATGAAGAGTGACGTTTGACGTCGAGCGAGTGAGTGAAGTGGAGTAGAGTAGCATCTTGTGACGACATTTGCTCATTTTGCACAACATAAACAAACCTGCATACGCACACGGCACACACTCACACAGAAACGTTAACGTTATAATGACGGTAAGAAGGATAAGTACAAGGAGGAGGACAAAGACGGCGAATACGACGACGACAACAATTAATTGCCACAGTAACTGCAAAAACAAATGAAAACACACAGTCTACAGTTCGCAGGTACCCAAGACATCGCACATGCATTTCGAACCTCATCTTCACCTCACCTCTACCGATTCTAACTCAACAGGAGGAGCAGCTGCAGCAGCATTCAACAAAGTACTCTTCTGTTTATTTCAACAAGTTTTAGAAACAGAATCAGGTACCTTAGGTAAGCAGAAAAGAGGGGGCAACGTTGATGGCTCATATTTTCCTCTACGCATAGCATACAATTACTCCCAACAAACAAATGATGTAAATGTGAAAGATAATATGAGGTTGTGAAAATCAGAAGAGTGGGTAGTTTTGAGAACAACCGAAAAAGGGGTTTCTCGACTAGTAAAGCTACAACGATATCTCTTCATTTGTGTGTACACAAGTTAAAAGGTCCCAATATTGAATATTTGAATAATAGGTAGATCACTCTAATTAACTCTAGTTTACAAAAACTAACAGGTTTATACCCTCCACCATAGGATTGAGGGTTTGTAGATATTTATATACGCTCGAGCCATGGCATATTACACAATTATCTATCCAATAATGTTAGTTTAATTGATATTAAAACCAGTAAGGAAAGGTTAAAGTCGGGCGGGGCCGACTATATAATACCCTACACCACCTCGGCAATGTGCATTAAGAATTTCTTTTTGAATAGTTGGAATAATTAGTTTCCTTTCTTTTACGAAAGTACTTAGCTCCCCCAAATCAGGAGGAACATATATACGGAGGTTATATATAAATATGAACGGATTTTCCTTGAATACTCATTCATTGAAAAAGAAACTTCTTTCTGCCAAATTTCGTACTGACCGGATATAAAATACAGTCTCTAAAGCACTTACATGTCAAATCGGGGGTAACATATATATGGGGCCTATATCTAAATCTGAACCGATTTTCTCTGAATTTGGAAGTATCCTTTCATATAATAAGAAACCTCTTTGTGTAGATTTTTTACTGATCGGATATAAAATACAGATTGTACAGCTCTTACATGTTAAATCGTGGGTAACGTATATATGGGGGCTATATCTAAATCTGAAACGATTTCCCTCAAATTTGGCAGTGTTGATTCACGTAATGAGAATCCTCTTTCTGCCATTTTTTTTACTGATCGGATATAAAATACAGTTCTACAGCGCTTACATGTAAAATCGGGGGTAACATATATATGGGAGCTATATCTAAATCTGAACCGATTTGCTCCGAATTTGGCAGTATTCCTTCATGTAATAAGAAACCTCTTTCTGCCGAATTTCACACTGATCGGTTATAAAATAAATTTTTTATGGGGCTTACATGTAAAATCGGGGGTAACGTATATATGGGGGCTATATCTAACTCTGAACCGATTTCTTCCAAATTTAACAGTGTCCATTCATATAATAAGGGACCTCTTTCTGCTGAATTTCATACCGATCGGATATAAAATAAAGTTTTTACAGCGCTTACATGTCAAATCGGGGCTAACATATATATGGGGGCTATATCCAAATCTGAACCGATTTTAACCAAATTAAATAGGGATCGTCCTTGGGCCAAAAAAATGATATGTGTAAAGTTTCGTCAAGATCGGGCCATATTTGCGACCTGTACTTTGATTACAAGAATACATCTACAGACAGACGGACAGACAGACGAACAGACAGACGGAAAGTGATTACAAGTCGATCGGTATAATAAACAATGGATCTATCTCTTCTCCTTTTGGGTGTTACAAACAAATGCACAAAGTCATAATACCCTGTACCACAGTGTGGTGTAGGGTATAAATAGGTTTCTTTGTTTTATTTTAATTTAACTCTTAAAAACCCCATAAACGTTGTAAAGGTCGCTCTTATACATATTTGGCAAAGCCATATCGATATCTCAACGATATAGTCAACTTAGCATGTTTTGGTTTGACGATTGACGTTTTTGATTTTTTTTATTGGTATGGAAAAAAAATTAAGAAAACTTAAAAGATTTATTTAATATTAACGGCCAATTCCACAATCACCGGTTGTCTTACAGTTAGAGCTTTCGTTGGATTTGGCTCGTCTTCGAAGACCCACACGGTCGATTGCTGTTTTGTTTCGGCTCATACGCATAGATCCAAGATTCGTCACCTGTGACGATCTTATAAAAATCTTTTGAAGCACCGCGATCGTATTTTTTCAAAATTTCTTTGCACCAATCGACACGGGCGTTTTTTGGAGCGATGGTCAAATAGTGCGGGATCCAACGAGAACAAAACTTTTTTACTGCCAGGTGTTCATGTAATATCGAATGTATGCTGGTGGAAGAAATGCCCAAGATTTTGGAAACCGCATAAATAAAAACCACAAATATTGTTGTATGACCCTCTACCTGAGCGGATCTCATCCAATATAGCTCTCACATTGCAAATAATGTTTTATTTAGGGATACGAACGGCCAGAAAACCTAGTCCTATCTATAATTTTATAATGTCTGACAACAATCCTCATAAACAAAATGCAAGTGCAATGTATCTTTTATGACTCTCAATATAAGCAAAGACATCATTTAACCAGTAAGGAAAGGCAGAAAGTCGGGCGGGCCGACTATATAATACCCTACACCTACCTACCAATGCGAAAACGGGCATTGCTATAAGAATTTGGCAGTGTTCATACATGTAATAAGCAAACTCTCTCTGCCGATTTTCGTACTGATCGCATATAAAACACGGTTTCTACAGTGCTTACATGTCAAATCGGGTGTAACATATATATTGGGACTATGTTTAAATCTGAACCGATTTTCCCCGAATTTGGCAGTGTTCATACATGTAATAAGAAAACTCTCTCTGTTAAATTTAGTACCGATCGGATATAAAACACGATTTCTACAGCGCTTAAATGTTAAATCGGGTGGAACATATATATGGGGGCTATATCTAAATCTGAACCGATTTTTCCCGAATTGCGTAGTGTTTTTTCATGTAATAAGAGAACTTTCTCTGCCGAATTTCGTACAGGTCGGATGTAAAATACGGTTTCTACAGCGCTCTCATGTCAAATCGGGTGAAACATATATATGGGGACTATATCTAAATCTGAACCGATTTTCCCCGAATTTGGCAGTGTTTATTCATGTAATAAGAGAACTCTCTCTGCCAAATTTCGTACTGATCTGATTTAAAATACAGTTCCTACAGCGCTTACATGTCAAATCGGGTGAAACATATATATTTGGGGGCTATATCTAAAGCTGAACGGATTTTCTCCGAATTTGGTAGTGTTCATTCACGTTGTTGAACCCAGTTCAACAGTTTCAAAAGCATTGATTAAATGAATTCCACTATTAATGAATTTTGTACATTACCTTTAGTATTATTATTTAAGAAAAAAATGGATTATTATGAATTTCCCCTGTATCCTTTATTCCATTGTAACTTTCGTCTAGATGGCAACTCTTTATCCGTTCCCTGCCATGAAGGCAAAAAGCTTTGACTCAAATGGATAAAGAGCTGCCATATTTTCTGTTCCTTCCAATGTATATTAGCTGAATTACCAAAAATCAAGGGTCTTCTTGTTCGCTCTTTACCGCTGTTCCTCACTTTTGCAGCGACATCAAGAGCGGTAAGCACCACCAACCTGTTACCCTGAACAATAAATCTGATACACTGAAACTGAAATCTAACCTGTTTTTTTTCTTCTCATTGTTTCATTCTGTGTCATATTCGCCCTTACAATTCGTTGGAGTTTATCCTGAAAAAATAACTAATTCAAATCTACAGTCCACTTCACAGAAGGACTTCAGCGATTTGTACACACGTAATAATAAAACTCTCTCTGCCGAATTTCATAAAGATCGGATGTAAAATGTGGTTTCTACAGCGCTTACATGTCAAATCGGGCGAAACATATATATGGGGACTATATCCAAATCTGAACCGATTTTAACCAATTTCAATAGGGATCGTCCTTGGGCCAAAAAAGAGCACTATGCTAAATTTCATCACAATCGGACCATAAATACGACATGCACTTTGATTACAAGAATACATGGACAGACAGACGGACATGGCTAAATCGACGCAGAAAGTGATTCTGAGTCGATCGGTATAATAAACAATGGGTCTATCGCTTCTCCTTTTAGGTGTTACAAACAAATGCACAAAGTCATAATACCCTGTACCACAGTGTGGTGTAGGGTATAAAAACGGAAAAATATTAAACAAACATTTACAAAATGACTCATAACTTTTACATCTATCCATAGATTTTTTTCCAAATAGACAGTGTTTTCTTCTTCTTTAGCATGCATGCTTTTTAAAAATGTGATAAAATAATTTTTTCGAATTTATTTTCTATTTTTTATGGTTTTTTTGTACCAGGAAAAAGAGTTTTTTTAAAAAAATCATATTTTTCTCATATTTTTGACGAGTGTTACTAAACCAAAGAGTATGCATATGTAGCCCTCATAATACCCTTCAACGCATAACATTCCATGAAAGCTGGAATTTAAGGAAAATTTTTTTTAAAAAAAATATTGACCATAAAAATTTTTATTTAATATTTTTTTCTTGTTTGTGACACCAAATTACACCAGAAACTGCTATCCACATTCCTTGGACAAAATTGTTGTTGCATAATGTTATAAGATTAAATAATACTCATACGTTCTAGTGGTCAAAGCAAAAACTATACCAGTAAAGATGGTTTTGACTGTAATTTAAGTATTTTTTTTGTAGAACACTTCGTCCTCTCCCTTCCAAAGTTATGATAAATTTTATGTAGAAATGTCTCCACAAATTGACATTTTTGCGAATATGAAGAAATATATGTGTTTTTCAAACCTGTTTGTTTTACACATGTTTCTCCTACAATTATGCGGAGCCCCATAAGACAAAAATCCAATCTGTTGACTAGATATAGCTATTGGAAAAGTTATACTTTCTCAGAAAAAATGCCCAAAATAAAGTTTCAGCAAAATATTATCAAAACGATAAAATCCGAATCTAAAACAGAAAACCCCAAATGACATTTTGTTACTTTCGGTAAGCACTTTAAAAAACTGAAGTGAAAACGGTGCCAACTTTCGGTGGCCTCGAAAATGTTGTACTGTGTAATATCGAACCATATCCGCCAACAAGGTGTAAGTGCCAAAGTGCCAAAAATTTAGAGGAAAAGCTTTTGTTTGCGATCATTTTTGGTTTAAATGAATTACATATACATACATACATGTGTTTATATTACTGTGACATTTAGTAGAACGATATATTTTACAGCTATAAAATTCTGACACTGGATGCCTTTGATCTCAACTAAACTATTTCCCTCAAAAAATTAAAATAAATCATTGTGGCGCTGACAACTTTTTAGCGGTTAAGGCTCATATAAAACAAGTAAAAGCGTTAAGTTCGGCCTGGCCTGGTGAATGGTTTCGGGCACAAATAAAGTCATATTACAAAATTTCAGGTTTTTGTAATTTGTGGTTCTTATTGTAGCGTGATTACAACAGACGGACATGGCTAACTCGTCTTAGAATTTTAAGAGCATTATATATATATACTATTAAGACCCCATAAAGTATATATATATATATACTTTATGGGGTCTCGGATCAATTAGAGGTGTTACAAACGTAGTGACAAAATGAATATACCCTCCATCCTATGGTGGAGGATATACAAATATGGTAAATTTATAGTATTATTATATTAACAGTAGGAATCACATTAAGTAAGGTGCTATATATGGGGGCTATATCGAAATATGAACCGATATTGCCCATTTTCAATCCCGAATTTCAGCAATCCAGCTCAAGTATTATAGATTGTAGTTTGATTACAACAGCCGGACGGACGGGCAGGCGGACATGGCTAACTCGTCTTAGAATTTTAAGACGATTAAGAATTCAGGTTGGCTGATATGTATTGCAACCAACTTCAGGTTGCTATCATTTCCGAACCGCTAGTCTGATATTTTTATTGTTTACAAGCTTACAAAAGCATTTTGATCTTTGGATTCAGAAAAAAAGTTATTCGTGATGGAATTCAAGCGTGATAGTGTGATTGCTTTATATTTGGGTGGAAAAACACAAGTGGCTATCGTTAGTGCCCTCCAGCATTTAAATGTGAATAAATCTTTTGTTTCTGGTACCATTGCTCGTTACCGTGATACTGGCAGTGTTGCATAGCGTCCAAAAAGTGGACGAAAAAAACGGTAACAACACCAGAAATTATCCGAAAAGTGAAGGCCAGATTTGATCGAAATCCACGCCGCAGTGGTAGAAAAATGTATCGTGAGCTGAACATATCGCGAGAACGGATACAACACATATTAAACAATGAGCTTGGACTAAAGCCATTGAAGTTCCAAAAAGTGCAAGAGCTCACCGATTCACAAAAAAAAAATAGACTGGAAAGAGCCAAGGAGTTGCTTCGCTTGCACGAAAGTGGCCAGTTACCGAATTTGGTTCTCTCCGATGAGAAGCCATTCCAAATTGAGCAGTTTGTGAACAAACAAAATGATCGGGTTTACTTGCCAAAGAGGTCAGCTGACCTTCGATTGGCCACCAGAACTCAAGCGCCGCCGATGGTAATGGTGTGGGCCGCCGTAACTGCCGATGGTCGCTCCCCGCTCGTATTCATCGACCATGGGGTCAAAACAAATGGCGAATATTATCGGGAAAATGTCCTAAAGACAGTATTGAATCCCTGGGCTTCATTCCAACAGGACTCAGCACCATCGCATTCAGCACGCGTCAACCAAGAATAGCTTAAAAAAGAGGTTCCTCGCTTCATTTCTACCGCACAATGGCCACCAAGATCTCCGGATCTCAATCCGTTGAACTTTTGCGCCTGGGGCATTTTAGAGAGTAAGGTTCGCACTAAAAAATACCAAAGTACCGATCATCTCAAGACGGCGCTTCGCCGGGAATGGGCCAAAATACCGCAGAGCCACTTTCGTGCAGCGTGTGATGGCTTTGTCGGCCGTTTGAAGGCCATAATTCGTGCCAAAGATGGCCAATTCGCACAAATCTAAACTGTTTCTAAAATTTTATGTTATTTCCGACATTTTTTGCTTTTGAACAATAAAATTAAAAAAAATTAAAAAACAGGTAAGAAAGTTTCAGTCGGGTAAGCCGACTAAGGTATACCCTCACTTTGTGAGTAATGTAATATGGAATAATAATCGAATTATTCAGTCAATTTGTGTGTATTTGTTAAATACCTTCTGGTCCTATTTTTCGCTGAATAGCAGATTATTTAAGTACATTGCACTGCGCCGAATTATAAGCGTTTATTTGCACTGGTATATTAACGTTATGAAATATTAAATTTTGGTATGATTTGGCCCTTTTGTGTGGGAGGTACAAAAAGGGGCGTGGCAATAGCGTCCATTTTTCACAGTGCAAAAGACACTATAAAAGCATTACACTGTACAAAATTTCAAATATTTTTATACACTGGTATTAATTTTATAAGCTGTTAACTTTTGGTGCAAAATGGTACCTTTGTATGGGATGCACCAAAAAGGGCGTGAGTATAACTTCCATTTTTCACTGGACTGTAGGCACTATGAAAGCATTACATTATACAAAATTTAAAGTATTTTTATACACTGGTATTAATGTTATAAGCTGTTAACTTTTGGTGCAAATTGGAGCATTTGTGTGGGAGGTACCAAAAGGGGCGTAGCAACTTGGCCCATTTTTCTCGAGTTGATATCGACTAATAAACTAATGTTATGTATGGAATTTCAGAAGATTCGAATAAGTAGTATAGCAGTTATTAAAGATTCAATATTTCACAACATTTTAACACTTTGTGGGGGAGGTACTAGAAGGAGTGGACCAATATGGCCCATCTTCGAACTTAGCCGGAGATAGAAAAAAATATTACAACGTACCAAATTTGAAGTCAATCGGTTACTCGTTTCGAGAGTTATCGTGCGCACCAGCCAGCAGACAGACAGACGGACGGACATTGCTCATTCGACTTAAAATGACCCAAAACGAATATCCGCCGAACATACTTAGGGTCTTAGATCACTCATTCGATGTGTTACACTTTTTTTCGTAGCAAATGATATATACGCTCGTCACACTAAAGTGATGGTATAAATATAGCGCTTTACTTTGTTGCATTACATATCAGCCACCCTGTATATATACTTTATGGGTCTCAGATCAATATTTAGAGGTGATACAATCGGAGTGACCAAATGAATATACCCCCCCATCCTACGGTGGAGGGTACAAATATCCAAAAAGGTACACCGAAGCGTATGAGTGATTAAAACGGCGGTATTGAAATATTAGTCATACGTTCATATAACGTGTTAATTTCTGCATGACTACGTGTTCATGATTTAAGAAGATATAGTTTCTAGCAAAAATGGTACCCTGTCGAAATGAAATTCTAGAAAAATGTTGCACCTTTTAAGGCGAAAGATGTAGTCCCTTGATTTTAACTTAACTCCAATTTTCAAATTTGCAAAATGTGATGAAAAAGGACTGCACTTATTCGAGAAACAAAATCGCGACAAGTGTAATCCATTTGTTTTATGAGTTTAGTTTAATGAGCCTCATCGCTGTGTAAACAAATTTTTATAATAATAAAACTCCATGATTTTCACGGGTTGTTTGTATGAACGACCTTTTATAACATTGAATTGGATAAATGAGACAATGTTAAGCTATGTTACTCTTGAAGTGACATAACTGTAGGGATTTCTTGTTATTCTGCTCTAATAGGGTTACTTGAGGTATCACATAGTGGGCCCTGCTCGACTTTTTTACACCCTGTATTACACTGTGGTACTGGGTATTGTGATTCTGTGCATTTGTTTGTAACACCCAAAAGGAGAAGAAATAGATACTTCTTTAAATATTTTTTATATAGGATTTTGTATGGTCACATCTATATGTTCCTTCCAATTCTTGATATATGAAAGAATGCTGCGTTTTTTAATGTTATGGTTTCAAATCTAGAGCATTCTTCTTCAACTCCACCTTGGAATAACCTTTGATGGAAGTGGAACTAAGTAATTTGTTAACTGAAACGAAACCAGTTATTCCAAATTATTATCTCAATGCCTCTTTCGCATTGTTAGTGAGGTATTAAATAGTCGGTCCCTCCCTACTCTCTGTCTTTCCTTACTGCTTTTGTTTATGAGGTTTGATTTTCCTTGTAAGAACTCCCCCAAACATTTTTGATAGTATCAACAGTAGGCCTATAGGGCGATTGAAGTTTGCTGGAGTTGGATGTTTGCCTGGTTTTGGAGTCATCACGGGCTTCGCGTAGCCTTTTTTTAGCATTCCAGTGAATGTAATCAGTTTTCTACGTTGGATCCAAAGATTACAAATATTTTCTTTACATCACTTTCCTCAGCTGACTTTAGGGCTGATTTCAATATCTTCTGACAATTTTTTAGGCTACTCCTCTTACTCCAATATCTTCTGGCGCTTCCGTTAGAATTGATCAAAGCTTTAATGTTTTTTGGGTTATTTGATTTAATACTTTTGTTTGCGCATTTTCGAGTAGCCACTTTAACAGCACTGGTGACAACATCAGCCACTTTAACAGCACTGGTAACAACATCAAGTGCTACGAAGCAGTTGGTCCAAATGATGGAGAAGAATTTGTCCTTGTTAATATTGTATCTAGGGGCAATATATCGACAATATCGTTATATTTGAGGCATAGTGGCATAACGGAATAGATTTGCATAATTTTGGTTTTGCCTTTGTTTATTTTAAGACCTACTTTAGATGTCTCTGCTTTTACAGAATCTAGCTTGCCTTGCATCTACGAGACAAATTTCGTCGGCTTAATCGACGAATTCTAGGCTTCTGTTGAATCCCCAGGTTATACCTATTTATGTGGATAATGCACGATGTAACACACAGTCAAGCACATTGTCTTACCACGGCTTTAGTGCTGATTATTCGGCTAACGCTTCCGGTATCATATAATGGGCTCTACTCGCCTTTCTTTTGTTCTTAAAATAAAAAAGTACATTTTTCATAATATCATAAAAGGTTCGTCACAATTAAAAATTCTTCAAAATTTTTCGTTTTAAATTTACAATGTAAAATACTCGTATTTAATGAATGATATTTCTTACATTTAGATAACATTATTCTTTCAGTGTGCAGGAAAAAAATAATTGTCATAGAAATGTGAGAATTGTAATTGGAATCAAATTACTACCAATTAAAAACCTCTGGTATCAGCTTAAATTCGTTTTACTTGCAATTAAACCATCATCGCATTGAACGGTGTTCGTTAAAGCGCAACAACACGTAAATCAATAACATTAAAATCATCGATGTCATTAAATCTAATCAATATTGGACCGCAATGTGTGCGGTATTAAATCTACCAATAGACATTTACAGCATTTGGTATTCGAAGACATTTGGCAGATGCTTAAACTCGCAGATACACCGACACACTCACGCACACACACATGTGTGTACATGTGAGTGCATACGTACACGTATTCAGCAAATACAAACACGTACATATGGCGAATGAACTCTCGTAAGATGATAATCTCTTGACGGAACTTACACTAATGATGTAAGCTGCCATAAACAGATATACGGAGAATATCTAATAATGCCATCATCGACAACGGCAGGAGCAACGGCAACGGCAGCAACAACAACAATATTTATGGTCACAAGTACAAGAAGAGCAACAACAACATCATTTCTATAGTAGTAGTAGTAGTAGTAATAGAAACAGCAGCAGTAGCAGCAATAGTACGGTGGTTTTTAGTAGCACATCCGGTCAACAACTTGTTGTATTTCCGTTTATAATCTACACCAAAATGAGATTGGGAAATAAATTCATAGAGCGGTGGCAGTGGAAGCAGCAACAGCTTCAGCATCACATTCTAATGCGGTTAGAGAGTTTATGTATATGTATGTGTGTTTATCTAGTCATTTGTATGAGTGTGTGTGTGTCGATGTCTATATGTGTTCTTTGCCACATGAATCAACGCACAAACAAATGGCTACACAATCGTGACGACAGGCAACAGCGCGTGCAACAGAAGGACGGACAGACAGACGGACGGATGGATATACGGATATAAGAAGAATATAAGGCCGGTTGAACAAACCGACAGACAAATAGACAAACAAACACAAACAGACACCCTAAGAGTGTGTATTGGAATCCAATAAAAGGCGATTTCCTTAACATATATCCGGTAAAAGCAATTCCAATCTTGCACACCACTGTGTGGCCTGGACGCGTCGTCGGTGTGTGAGACTCTATGTGTCTGAGACAATCATAGCAGTGGTCGCTGCAGATGGTGAGAGAGTGTATTTCGGAGTTCAATTTTTTTTTTGGATTACTTCTTATGCGACAATTGTACATGGGGACAGTACAAACACACACACCAGCAACACATTGCTCACTTTGGCTGCAGTATCTCTGTTTTACTTGCATTGTATTGTTGCTGTCACAGCTACAATCATATGCATATAGAGACATCGGATAGAAGTATGTTTAAATTTGGTTTTATGTCATGTACTCCTAGAGGAGTCAAATGTCCACAGTAGTGTTTGCCGACTCGATTGAATATAGATTGCATAGAGAGGAGTATGAAAATGCGCGGTCTATTTTATATCATGTTGTTATTATCCCCTCACCTTAGAGAGGAGGGTATATATCATTTGCTACGAGCCAAAAGTGTAACACATCGAAGGAGTGACATAAGACCCTAACCCAGCAAAATCTTGGTAAGTACCTGTCATTATTCCCTGCATTACCAAATAATGACATCTCATTATTCGCTGCATTACTTTCGGCTTATTAATAATGACTTACCAATAATAACAGAAATAAGTGATTTTTTGTTATCGAAATCATTTTGGCAAATTTTAATATAATGCAATTTTGGCTATATGTGGGTTATTGTACAAGATTTATTTATATTCAACATGTTTTCAAACAATACGTGGAGATTTGAATGAAAATACCAGAAAATCGAATCTGGCATGAGGAAATTTTGTTCGAGAAATATGCGCGAAAATATGCAAAAAATTATTTTAAATGGCCATTTCTACATATCTTATTTTATAACTTATTGGTATTGCATTATTCAAGTACATAAAATCGAGCTACAAATAAGTATTTATTATGCTACATTATTGTATGCTTTTGGGAAGTACTTTCCTCCAATGACATTCCCATGTTAAAATAATGAGAAAAATGGCTAAATAATGAGTACTTACCATTATCGAACTTTGCTTACTCGTCGGATTATTTGGTAATGAGAAATTTTGCTGGGAAGTATGTTCGGCGGATATACGTTTTGGGTCATTTTAAGTCGAATGAGCAATGTCCGTCCGTCCGTCCGTCCGTCTGTCTGTCTGCTGGCTGGTGCGCACGATAACTCTCGAAAGGAGTTACCGATTGACTTCAAATTTGGTATGTGGAAATATTTTCTTCTATCTCCGGCTAAGTTCGAGGATGGGCCATATTGGTCCATTCCTTCTAGTACCTCACCCACAAAGGGTTAACATTTAGTGAAATATTGGTTATTTAATAACTTTTATTTCTTCTTGAAAACCACAAGTCTTAAAAAAGGACCGTTTATAAATCTAATGAGATTTTCAAATCTGAACCGATTTTCTTCAAAGCCGTAGTTTTTATTCGTGAATCACTAAACTAAGTTAAAACCAGTAAGGAAAGGCAGAAAGTCGGGCGGGGACGACTGTACCCTACCCTCCCTAACAATGCGATAAGGGTCATTGCGATAATAATTTGGAAGAATTGGTAAATGGGTACACTGAAAAAAAAATTGTCATAAAATTAAAGAATTGCTCCAAAGACGTCCTTAGTCTTCAAAATAAGTAAATTTTGTAATTAAAATATAGATGATTTCATTAATATTAAGTTATTTACTTAATTTTAAGTACATTTTCTTTATTTTAAGTACAAAATGTACTTATTTTGAGGACTAAGGACGTCTTTGGAGCAATTCTTTAGTTTTATGACAAATTTTTTTTCAGTGTAGGAAAATATTATCTAATTCTGATCCGATAATCGCTAAATTAAGCAGAATTCGTTCCTAAATTGAGAAACATCTTTCTGGAAAATTTTAATGATCGGAAGTAAAGTACAACTTCTATAGCGCTTTGATACCAAATCTGGAGGAACATATATGTATATGTAGGTTATATATAAATCTGAACCGATTTTCCCCGAATACTCATTCATGTAAAAATACCTCTTTCTGTCGCATTTCGTACTGATCGGATATAAAATATAGTCTCTACAGCGCTTACTGTCAAATCGGGGGTACCACATATATGGGAGCTACATCTAAATCTGAACCGATTTTCTCCGTATTTGGCAGTATTCCTTCGAGTAATAAGAAACCTCCTTCTGCCGAATTTCGCACTGATCAGATATAAAATATAGTTTCTACAGCACTTACATGTCAAATCAGGGAGGATAAAAAATAACATTTTTACAGCGCTTACATTGTCAAATCGGGGGTAACGTATACATATATGGGGGCTATACCTAAATCTGAACCGATTTCTATCAAATTTAACACTGTTCATTCATATAATAAGAAACCTCTTTCTGCCGAACTTCATACTGATCGCATATAAAATAAAATTTTTACAGAGCTTAAATTTAAAATCGGATCGTTCATGGGCCAAAGAAAAGATATGTGCAAAGTTTCGTCGGGATCGTTACAAGACTACATGCACAGACAGACGGACAGACATACAGACGGACATAGCTAAATCAACTCAGAAAGTGATTCTAAGTAGATCGGTATAATAATTTCTTCTCCTTTTGGGTGTTACAAACAAATGCACAAAGTTATAATACCCTGTGTGGTGTAAGGTATAAAAATATTACTACCACACAGATTCCAAATCAGAGGTAAATATATATGGAAGCTATATCAAAATCTAAACCAATTTTCCTCAAATTAGGCAGTATTCGTCCTGGGATAAAGGAAATCCACTACGCCAAATATCAAATCGATGTAATAAACATTTATAGCATTTAGGGGCCAAATCGGAATGAACGTACATATATGGGGGATATAACTGAAACTGCGCAAATTTGTTTTCAATTCGTCAGTGTTGTTTAAGAAGCTTCTTATGACAAATCGGAGATACATATCGATACCTCCATTCTAAAATATGCTAAGTCGACTTAGCATGTTTTTAGGGAAATTACATTTTTAATTTCTAAATATTCCAAATTATATGCAGTCAAATTTGCAGTTTATCCGTCAACCTAATCAAAAGTTATACACAGAACAGTACAGGTCAGTCGATTTGCATTATAAAGAAATGCCATACAAATTTTAAAAATACATCAAAATTGTATCGCCTCTTCCGAAAAGCTCCCGTTATGCACTTAGCATAGTTTAGAATGGAGGGTTCGATATGTGGGTTTTCAAGTCAAATGTGTAAATTTTTAAAACCGATGTCTTCGTTTCGCAATGAAACTTCCACCATGTTTCAGATCAGTTAAAGATATAATAGTATTACATGCTCCTCTAGATTCCATGTTAATGGAGCCAGTACTCCTCCTATTTAAAAACTATTTTTAGTTTAAAGACTAAATTATTTAAAAGAGAGAAATAGTTTATGTTTAAACCAGTAAGGAAAGGCAGAAAGTCGGTCGGGGCCGACTATATAATACCCTACACCTCCCTAACAATGCGATAAGGGTCATTGCCATAATAATTTGGAATAATTGGTAAATGGGTAGAAACATATTATCTAATTCTGAAACGATAATCGCTAAATTAAGCAATATTCGTTCCTAAATTGAGAAACATCTTTCTGGAAAATTTTAATGATCGGAAGTAAAATACAACTTCTATAGCGGTTTGATACCAAATCAGGAGGAACATATATATGGAGCCTTAAAGTAAATCTGAACCGATCTTCCCTGAATACTCATTCATGTAATAAGAAACCTCTTTCTGCCGAATTTAGCACTGATCGGATATAAAACACAGTGTTTACGGCGCTTACATATCAAATCGGGGGTAACATATATATGGGTGTTATATCTAAATCTAATCCGAGTTTCTCCGAATTTGGCAGTATTCCTTCATGTAGAAAGAAACCTCTTTTTGTCGACTTTCGCTCTGATCGGATATAAAATAACATTTTATATCCGCGCTCACATGTCAAATCGGGGGTTAGTATATATGGGGGCTATATCTAAATCTGAACCGATTTCTTTCAAATTTAAAAGCGTTCATTCATATAGTAGGAAACCTCTTTCTGACGAATTTCATACTGATCGGATATAAAATACAGTTTTTACAGCGCTTACATGTGATTTTCTCCGAATTTAGCAGTATTCCTTAATGTAATAAGAAACCTCTCTTTGCCGAATTTCGCACTGATCGGATATAAAATAAAATTTTTACAGCGCTTACATGTCAAATCGGGGGTAACGTATATATGGGGGCTATATCTAAATCTGAACCGATTTCTTCCAAATTTAACAGTGTTCATTCATATAATAAGAGACCTCTTTCTGCTGAATTTCATACTGATCGGATATAAAATAAAGTTTTTACAGCGCTTACATGTCAAATCGGGGGTAAGTATATATGGGGGCTATATCTAAATCTGAACCGATTTCTTTCAAATTTAAAAGCGTTCATTCATATAATAGGAAACCTCTTTCTGACGAATTTCATACTGATCGGATGTAAAATACAGTTTTTACAGCGCTTACATGTCAAATAGGGGGTAACATATATATGGGGGCTATATCTAAATCTGAACCGATTTTCTCCGAATTTAGCAGTATTCCTTCATGTAATAAGAAACCTCTCTTTGCCGAATTTCGCACTGATCGGATATAAAATAAAATTTTTACAGCGCTTACATGTCAAATCGGGGGTAACGTATATATGGGGGCTATATCTAAATCTGAACCGATTTCTTCCAAATTTAACAGTGTTCATTCATATAATAAGAAACCTCTTTCTGCCGAATTTCTAACTGATCGGACATAAAATAACATTTTTACAGCGCTTACACTTCACATCGGGGGTAACGTATATATGGGGGCTATATCTAAATCTGAACCGATTTCTTCCAAATTTAACAGTGTTCATTCATATAATAAGAGACCTCTTTCTGCTGAATTTCATACTGATCGGATATAAAATAAAGTTTTTACAGCGCTTACATGTCAAATCTGGGGTAACATATATATGGGGGCTATATCTAAATCTGAACCGATTTTAACCAAATTCAATAGGGATCGTCTTTGGGCCAAATAAAATATATGTGTAAAGTTTCGTCGAGATCGGACCATAATTGCGACCTGTACTTTGATTACAAGAATACATGCACAGACAGACGGACAGACGGACAGACGGACAGACGGACAGACGGACAGACAGACAGACGGACATAGCTAAATCAACTCAGAAAGTGATTCTAAGTCGATCGGTATAATAAACAATGGGTCTACTTCTTCTCCTTTTGGGTGTTACAAACAAATGCACAAAGTTATAATACCCTGTACCACAGTGTGGTGTAGGGTATAAAAAGAAACGAGATCCATTAAATGTACCCTACATTGCCGGGCTTCTCATACCGTCATCGTTTCCTAAGTAATAACAATACACTGGGGTCCATCTCTTGTAATTTACGTCATTAAATTGTTCAATTCTTGCGGACAACAAAAGAACATTCAAATTTGCTTCATTGATTTTCTGTATTTGTTTGTACTTGTCTCCCAGCCGCCCACAGGTCTCCCTAATTTCTTTCACACTGAAAAAAATGCTGTAGAAATAATATTCTTAGTATCAAGAAACCACATCTTTAATAGAGGAGTAATTTTCCATATTTTATTTCTTTTTGTTTATACGTTAAGGCTAATTGTATTTATTATAAGGATAGCTGTCTTTGGTTCAAAATTATAACTAATTTCCTTATTTTTAGGAAAACTTTTTGTATCTTATTCAACATTATTATTTTTTGCAGTGCATAGACATATTATGTATATGTAAGACTGTAATGGTATAGCACTCTTCACCACGCGTACACATCATCATCGAGATGATGGGGAGATAGTGCTGGGGTTGCTTTATGGCGTTGCTATCTTCTCTATTCTATTGGTGATACATTTCAATGGATTTTCAATATCAGTCTGTCTGCGTGTCTCCTGCAGTCTGTCGGTTGGCCTATCTTTACATGACTGTGTGCGTGTATGTGAGAGTTCAATTTAATTTCCTTACGTAATTACATCAATGTGTGAACGTGTTGCTTTTGCCATGAAAAACAAACACCCACAACAACTGTAGTTGTAGTTGTTATTATTTGGCTTTAAGCATTGTCGCACACTTTAAGTCTGTCTTTCTGCCAAGTGAAGAAAAACAAAACAGACAAAAAATAGACATTTGATTTTATTATTGCTCACTCTCTTACCGCCACTTACAGCATTACAGACTAACGCAAATATATTGACATACGCATAAGTTAACAAATTGATATTGGGGCAACACAGAGACAATGAATTGCGGAGAATGACAGACAGACGCAGAGACGATGATGACAATGACAACAACCGCATTGAAGATTGTCTTGACTTGTTGGAATTATGTTAATGTAGACTTCATTAAATACGAATGATGCACACGACGCACCCATATCAACACACACATCCTCGTATAGATTTTATTTCAATACATTTTTACATTGTCGACAGACAGATAATGAGAATAAGAATTTGTTCGGCGCAACATCTCTTCATGTGGCAGCGGTCGTCAGTGAGTGACTGAATATGTGAACACGTGTCTGCGGTTGTCATTGGTTTGCAATTAAAACAAAGCCGTCAACGCTGTTATCGAATATCCTTATTTTGATACCCGATAATTTATCGGGAGGTTTAATTACTATTACATTAATACTTACGTAAATGTCAAGTTAGACAATGGTTTCACATTTTTGGGGATGATGTGAGGGTCAAGTTGTCCTGTGAGTTTATATTCCATTTCATTAAAGTTCTTTTTATGAAAGAAGTCAACATTGTAATACGTACATATTGTTGGGAGAGAAAGTCTGACTTTATGGTCTCACTATTTTCAGGGACTGAGCAGGAGACCCCTTCTCCACAAGAGAGTGGGACTGCTGTTCTGGAATTTCCTAGAAGAGAGATAGATCAAGTTGTGCACAGTGAGAGGAAGATATGACCGTTTGAATCTATACTTTACAAAAAATTTTATTTGCCTAAAATACACAAAATGGCAAAAATTAAAAAAAAAAATTGTAAAGTATAAATTTAAATTGCCATATCTTTTGTCTCAGCGGGTATATCTAATGACAATATTTTTTTTTATCAAATAGCAAAGTTTGCTATCTATCCATAATTGATTTTGTTGCCTATTTAGTAATGTTGGCGTGAGAGAAATCGGTTTAGCAAAATGCTAGGACAGGGTCAGTAACAAAATTAAAAAAATCAGTTTTTAAATGCAGACAGAAATGTTATTGTCTCAAAATATTTAAAAATTTAACAATGGAATATTTTGTACTTTGTAGGTATTGGCATCAGAAATCGGAAGTATTTCGCGAATTAATATATTTGCAAAAGACAATTCCACAATTCCCAAAATAATTTCGAAAAATTCACAAAAATTTAATTTTTAAGATTTTTCCATATAAATTTACTACACTAAAAGCCGCGCTCTAAAGTGTCCTGTAGGGTATACAAATTGTAGCGGTTTTCTATAACTGACTTCAGGTTTGATAGACAACACTCTATCATATTCAGAGCTAAAATTCAAAATTTGTTTTTGACCGAAAAAATGTTGTTGGCTTACCAGAAATGTTGATGTGAAAGAAATCGGTAAATATTCTGCTCCGATATTCACAAAGTCCTAGGACAACGTCGGAAAAAAATCAATTTTCAATTGTAGTTATCTCTATAACTATACAAAACAACTCTTACGACCAATTCAACAATCTCCGTGTTTCTACAGTCAGCGCTAATCTACAGTTGTAGCTGTCAAATTGTATGCATTTTTTGTTTTTGGCTGTAACCGGAGGTTGTGAAATTGGGGGTTACTGCAAAAAGTCTTTGGTAGTCATCAGTTGGTAGAATGCTCACAAACGGATTGTATGGATCAGACAAAAATTAAGAGCGCTTAAACACTTTGTTCCCCCAAGGTGGCCAATTTTGAGACACTGTAGCTCCGCCCCTAAACACAATAGGGAGCCTAAATTCAAAACTTAACTTTTCTAACACCTCTTCTACAAGCCTGTCAAGTTGTGTTGCAAAATGGCAGAATTATTTCCTTTTTTGGAGTTCTTCCACAGTACACCGGTGGCAATGATTCTGGGGTGTTCGCAATGCCTCCCCTTTGCCACCTTGACAGATCTTCTGTTTGCCCTACCATTAATACATGGTTGCCGTTTTTATGCAGAAGAGGTACAGCCATACCACGCTCTTCATGGGAATTGTTCGTCTAAGTATGCGTGGTGATTAGACCATTACATCTAGACGCAAGCATTTTCCAGCTTGTGTGTGCTTCTAGAGAAATTATATTAAAACGAAAATAGCTGAAAAACTTCATTTTAAGAAAAAAAATCCTAAAATACAGATATGTTAGTGTAACTGTCCATATTACAGTACTCACAAAGGGTATACCTTAGGCGGTTAACCTGACTGAAGTTTACTTACGTGTTTTAGTAATATGACATTTGTAAGAAATTTTCGAAATTTTTCAATAAAATTTTCATTGAATGCAATTTTGATAACATTTTCTAGATATATAGAATTTAGACAAAAAAAATTTAGAAATATAAAGTTTTTTCCAAATTTTCTAGATTGATGAAATACCTTTCGTCGGCTCAAAGCTATTTTGTTCCATACGCCATTTAGTATGATCAGAGAAAAACGCAATTTATTGTTTGAGTAAAAACGAGACTGAACACGTATACACTTTTAGTGATGGTATGATTCTCATGCATTTCTATGCCATTACGTTCAAAAATAAGCAAATTATAACAATTAGTGTACATGACATTTTTGTCCATGTGCACTTTTGTTTTAATATATTTTCGTATTTGTATGGAAGGAGAGTAATTTACATATTGTGATCGAAAGAACGTAAAATACTGATTCAAAAATATAGGGCGATAGAAAAATGGAGACATAGAATAGAAATATGAAAATTATTTCCCGTTATTCAGAGTTAAATAGATTTACCCTACCAGTATCTCGAAATCTAGACGATATAGGAAAAAAATTATTACAGATTCTAAAAGAGCATTCTTGAAACTATTATTATCAACTCCTAAATCAAAAACACACAAAAATTGCTTATGGACCAACATAGCATTAAGCCGACGCTTTGTCGGGTTACCCGACTGAAGTTTTCTTACCTTTTTTTAGTAATATGAAATTTCTACGAAATTTTTCGAAATTTTTACGAAATTTTCGATAGAAATACAATTTTGTTGATTTTTAAATTTATTTCAGCGATTATTTTCTAGAATCTTAAATTTTTGTCAAATCTTTCTAAATTAACAAAAAATATGTTTTTCTAGAAATATGACATTTTGACAAAATTTTTGTGAAATATTATGTTTTTATGAAATTTGGTAGAAAAAATTAAATTAAACGAAACTTCCTGGAAAACTCTGCTTTGAAAAAATTTTCTAGAAATATTATTTTCGGAGGAAATTAGTAGAACAATTTAATTTCAATCAACAAAAATGTCATTCATTAGCTAGAAAAATTTAATTTTGACGTACTTTTATAGAGAAATGTTATTTCAAGGAAATTTTTTAGTAGTATGCCATTTAAACTAAATTGTATAGAAATAATTTAATTTCAATAAAATAGAAAAATTAAAATTTTACCAAAATTTTAGAAAACTAAAATTTTGAAGACATTTTCATAAAAATGTATACGAAAATGGAATGATACAAATTTTATAGAAAAATTTCGGCAAATTTTAACGAAATTGTATAGAAATATGCAATTTTGTGGAGAAATTAAATATCGATACCTCCATTTTAGGGAGATTGCATTTTTAATTTCTAAATATTCCAGATTATATTCAGTCAAAATTTTGTGTTTATCCGTCAACCCAATCAAAAGTTATTCACAAAACAGTACAGGTCTTTCGATTTCCATAGTAAAAGAATTCCACACAAATTTAAAAAATTCATCAAACTTTGATCGTCTCTCCTGAAAAACTACCATTCTGCACTTAGCATAGTTTAGAATGGAGGTATCGATATGTAGGAAATTTCCTGGAAAATTGTGTTTTAAAAAATGTTGTAGAAAAATATATTTGACAAAATTGTATGGAAATCTAATTTCCAAATTGTAATATAGACAAAAAAATTGTTGACGAAGATTCTAGAGATATGCATTTTCAGCGAAATTTTCTAATAATACACCAATTCATTTTCTAGAGACATGTAATTTTTATAAAACTATGCACAATCATTTCCGAGAAAAATTAAGTTTTACCCCAATACATGTCACTTACTTCTCCTTTAATTTTTAAAAAAGTTGTTTTCATATACTGTAAACAACAATGACGATCTTGAGCCTAAATGCAAAAACAAAATATGTTTACGAAAAATTTAAAAGAATTTTAACGAATTTTTTAGAAAAATATATTTTGAATTCATTTCCGAGAAAAATTAAGTTTTACCCCAATACATGTCACTTACTTCTCCTTTAATTTTTAAAAAAGTTGTTTTCATATACTGTAAACAACAATGACGATCTTGAGCCTAAATGCAAAAACAAAATATGTTTACGAAAAATTTAAAAGAATTTTAACGAATTTTTTAGAAAAATATATTTTCGGCGAAATTATCTAATAATAAATTTTCTGATAAATGTAATTTTTTTCTACAAAAATTCTAGTTTGTTAAATTTTCAGAAAAATTTATTTTTATTTTAAATGAATTACAATACAAAGTAAAATTATATTCTAATTTTACGGTCCATGGGAAACCGGAATACAAAAACCATGTGGCTAGATTTTTGCAGCGACAGACCAGAGCCTCTGATGTTAATCGAACCCACGAACCTCAAACACGTAAGCGAGCACGCTACCTACTCAACTACTAGGGAGCTCCAGAAAAATTTAATTCGACAAAATTGTATACACAAATTCACTTTTGACAAAATATCACGAAATTTTCTAGAGAAATGGATTTTTGAGTACATTCTTTAGAAAAATTATTTTTTACGAAATTTTCCAAAATTCTATTTTTACGAAATTTTGGAGAAAAACTTTATTTCGTCAAAAGTTTAGAGAAAATTACAATTTTGACATAATTTTAAAGGACAATACAATTTCGACTAACATTTGCTAGAACAATGTACGTAATATATTTTACGTATATCTATCGCGAATTTTGTATTTTTTCAAAAAGTATTTATTTATTTATGAATATATATTTTGCCCCTTCAAAGTAATTCCCCTCGGATATAATACCAACGTTTTTTCAATCCTCGAAGCACTTCAAATAATAATTTTTTGTGATCTTGTCCAGTGGATATAAAATACAGTCTCTACGGCGCTTACATGTCAAATCTGGTATAACATATGTATGGGGCTATGTCTGAATCTGAACCGATTTTCCCCGAATTTGGCAGTATTCCTTCATGTAATAAGAAATCTCTTTTTGCCGAATTTGGGACCGATCGGATAAAAATACTGTTTCTACAGCGCTTACATGTCAAATCGGGTGTAACCTATATGGGGGATATATCTAAATTTGCACCGATTTTCTCCAAATTTGGCAGTATTCATTAATGTAATAAAAAACCTTGTTTTGCCGAATTTAGTATTACACACAGCGCTTACATGTCAAATTTAGTATTGTCTCTAAGTGTATCAAGAGATTTCTTTCTGTCAATTTTTATACAGATTGGTTAAATAAAGTTGCTTATACGGCGCATATATGCCAAATCGGAGGAACATCAATAGGGATCGTCTTCGGGCCAAAATAAAGATATGTGTTTCGATGAGTTCGGACCATACTTGCGATTAGTACTTTGATTACAAGAATACATGTATACACAGACGGACATAGCTAGGACAGATAAGGTGATTCCAAGTCGATCGGTGTAATAAACAAAGGGCCTATTTCTTCTAAAGGGTCCGCTATCTAACGTTTTTTTTTCAACTAGCGCTTATTTCGTGAATGGTAACACTTAGCTCTTGTCTGATTTGACAGATAATTAGTTTTATCCTTCCGCTGAACGAATATGGTTGTGTATACGCTTGAACAAGTGGGCCTGCGATCGACTTACAGAAGATGCCGATTTTGCCAAAAAAAATCATCTTTCCAGGTGAAGCTCGTTTTGATCTTGGCGGGTATGTAAACAAGCAAAATTGTCGCATTTGGGGCACAGAAAACACGCACGCATACATTGAAAAGCCAATACACCCAAAACGAGTCACTGTTTGGTGCGGATTTTGGTCCAGAGGCATAATTGGGCCATTTTTCTTCGAAAATGAGCAAGGAGTGGCCGTTACAGTCAATGGCGATCGTTATCGGGCCATGTTGAACGAATTTTTGTTCACAAAAATTGAAGAGGAGGATATTGGCAACATTTTGTTTCAACAGGACGGCGCTACGTGCCACACAGCCGAAGCTACACTCGATGTTTTGCCCGATGTTTTAAAATAAAAATAGTTATTTGGCGGACCCTTTATTATGTTCACAGCAATATTGCGTGATGGTTGCAGCAGCCACTGTTATTATTCAAATGTGGTCACGTTTTTTAGCGTGTATAAATGTGCATTTATTTTTGTTTTTATAAAACCGTTCCTAATTAAATCGATACACTGCATTCCACACCTTGATGCAGATGCCAGATAATTAATTCTTCCTTTGGACCTCGTGATAGAAAGTTCTGTAGAAAGTTTCCCCAAATAAAATCGTATTTCTGCTGTATTTCAACAATTCCTGAATTGCAATTGCTCTCTTTAAAGTTAACTAATTAAAAAACATAGGTAGATTAAATGCTTACCTTTTTACATTTCGGAATTTAATTTTATTTCCACCCCTATTTAGTTGCTTCATTAAAACCACATGTTACCACATAATCCACTTTTACAAGAATTAAGGCATCAAGAAAATCCTATATGTACGAGTACGTATTGTGCACATATTACGTACGACTTACTAATAACGTATAATTTGCCAAAATTATATAGGCATTGTAATGAGAATTGCCTTGAAGGTAAATGTACACTCTAACTATGACCAAAGAGTTTACATAAGTAGAAGTCCTTGTAGACTTGAGCGAATTTGTCATGACTAATGGATGGCAAAGGGGCCTTTTCATGTAAAGTATTATCTGAAGTTTCAAAGCATGTTTGATCTTTAAAGTAGGACATGCTGGAGTTTGATTAATAAGACCTTTCGGGCTCAAATCTGGAAATGGTCACCATTTGGTGCCAATTATTGGCTTGTAGAATTATTTCATATTGTTCCATACTTCTTGAAAACTATCACTGTCAAAAAGTGGCAGTCACAAAAGTTGTCATTTAAATAAAACATATTTTATAAATATTGTAGCATTTTCTTTACTCTCCGCCTCAAAAACAATAGATTTTATATTCAGACAGTTCATAGCGCAAATATAAATATTTGTCCTAAAGAAAGGCCTCACAGTCAGCTTCCGTTACAGTTAGAGGCCCAGTAAACTCGTAAATCCGATTTTCAACTTATATCTAACGTTCCTCTATTCATGTGAATTCTATTGAAAAGCAAATCTAAGGCTCTTTTGTCAGCCATAACCGAAAACGGTTGAAGCTGAATTCAATGCTCAACTATTGATTTGAGACCCTCGAAAGGTGAAGCAAACAGAAAAAGAACGCAACATATGTAGCATATTGAATAACCGAACAACTCTGGTGAAATATCGCCTACACCGTTGAGATTAAATTGCAAATTTATGCTGAACTGAAAATAATATCACAAAATCCCCCACACATAAAGCAATTAAGGCATTACGGTGAATATGGCAAAGTCCGGGAGTGGCAGACTTGTGTGTACGAGTCAAGGTAGTTATAGCAATTATTTCAACGGAAATTGATTTTCCGGAAGTTATTATTAATTTAATAATTTGCAAATAAGTATTTGCATGGACTCATTCTTGAGTAAAATAGTGTATATGTATACATATACAGAGGACAATCTAATATTTCAATCATATACACCTGTGGGCTGACATATTTACTTGCGTATGTGTGTCACTATTGTTAGCTGTACCACCCAGAATCAGGATTGTAAGGAAAATGTATTAAATATAAGAATATGAAATTTATAGCCTCAGCTAATGTGGACGTTTATTTTTCCCTCACTTGGCCTTTAGAGAAAAGTATGAACAAATAGTAAATAGTCCAAACAAGTAAGATCTATATGCGAAATTATGAAAAACATTTTAACCATAAAAATACATGGACAGATAGACAAACTAAAAAAAGGTCTAGCTTAATCGATGTAATAAATTACAATTCTCTATAAAAAACTTACAGGATTTTCCAATCGATTTGGACATATGAGATAACACATGTCTCAGCATAAAAGGCGGTTTTTTGAATTGACTCTAGTTCTCGCGATATGCAGAAAGAGAGAGGATTTTGGAATAACTCGGGAACCATTTATACGAATTGGTTCAAGACAATTTTAAACAATCCAAATTAAGTATACTTCTCAATATATAGTTTTTTTTAGAAACTTTTAATAATTGGGTCGGAATTTGTAATATTAATATAGGGTAATTTCAAAGGAAATTGACCCACTCTGAAAATTTATGAATTTCGATATTGCTGAAATTTTGCATGCGCATACTGCAAGATGATACGAAATAATGACAGTTTACCGTGTATGAAAATTTGTAGCGGTTTAGATTTTATAGGGTGCCAAAGTAGGACATCTACATTGTTTTGTAAAAAATTAAGCTATGTTCAAGTCGCCATAACTTTTGAACGGAAAGTCAGATTTAATTGAAATAAGTACCATCTTAAAGATATTAACGTTATAATATCATATTAATGTATGACCGACCCCCACTAACTTTGGAGGCCCGACCCACCCATGCCAGTGGCACACCCCCGGAAACCCCCTGGGGGGTTCCATACATTTGGACTCGATTGGAGCACTCTAAATGGGTCAAAGTGGGATTTTTTCCGGGACATCAGAATTCGTTTTAGGGGTATGGTTCCTTCGGCAAAGTTTCTTATTTTGATCCCTAGAATACGATTTTCACTGAGTACTTCACTGAGTGGGGGTCGGTCATACATTTGAACTCGATTGGAGCACTCTAAATGGGTCAAAGTGGGATTTTTTCCGGGACATCAGAATTCGTTTTAGAGGTATGGTCCCTTCGGCAAAGTTTCTTATTTTGATCCCTAGAATATGATTTTCACTGAGCAATGGGCGATTTTTAAATCGACCCGCCCTAATACATATATATGGCAGATATATGTAAATCTGAACCTATTTTAACCAAATTCAATAGGGATCGTCTTTGGGCCAATAGAAACATATGTGCAAAGTTTCGTTGAGATCGTTCGGTATACTAAACTATGGATCTATCTCTTCTTTTTTTTTTTGGGTGTTACAAACAAATGCACAAAGTCATAATAACCTGTTCCACAGTGTGGTGTAGGGTATAAATATTAGGACGGAAACAAAGATTTGTTTAGAACATCATATTCCCAAATATATAATATTTATGTATGCCAAATATAATATATTTAGAGTGTACCATAAACATTTGTATATTTCAAGCAGAACATGTTTGGGACAATATACTACAGAAGCGATTTTTTGTAGCGTGTTACGGACTGAAATGTTAATGTTTTTGAGAAATATGAAAATTTTAATGTTTTTTGTATCATGTTTTTTTGTATAAAAGTGCCTCCTATATTTGAATTATCAAAGGTTTTTTATTTAAAATTTCAATTTCAAGCAAAAACGTCTATTTTACGATATTAATGAAGACGAAAAAGTGGCTATGTACATAAAAATTCCGTATGCAAATTTATAGTACTTTTTTAAAACAAATTATAGATGCTGTATTTGCAAAGCCATGTGGTATTTAAACAGAGTTTTCGCTCTCCTTAATAATAGCTGTTTGTGAATATAAACCCTTATTATATTCTTCATAGGGTCTCACATTAACAGTCCAATATTATAAACTCCATAACAAACTTTTGGTGGAATAGTGAAATATGTAACTTATTATCTTTATCCACAATAAATTTTAATCGTTAAGTTAAATAATGTTAATTTAAATATGAAACACGTGGTGAGAACGGTTCTCAATATCACGTCCTGAAAGTATTTATTAATACATATCTGCACGGAGAGAACCCGTAATTTTTGATATGTTTGAACTGAAAGAAAATATACTTGGAAAAGATTTTTTTAAATATTGTATATTTGTTAACAAATACATTTTATTTGAAAATCAAGAAATTTTGTTTATAACGCATATATTCATATATTAGAAAATAATTTATTTGCAAACTGAATTTCACAAATAAAATATGTGTTTACACACATATAAAAAGATTTTTAAAACTTTGCTGACTTATTCAAATATTAGTTAGTTTTTCCTAGTTTTCGTTTTAAACTTTATAGCTAAATATGTCTTTTAATTTATAAATATTTTGTGGGTCCATCAATGCAATTTATATATACTAAAGATTATTCGATCTGTTGAACATCTGAGAAACAGAAAACTTGTCTTTATGTTAAGGCATTAATACATTGCCAAAATAAATAATTACAAATTAATCTTTGTTTTGGAAATACTAGTTCCAAATAAATAAAACATTTGAATGGGAGCATATTTTTGTTTAGAACAATATCCTCCAAAACATATAATATGTGTGTGTGTCAAATATTATATATTTGGAGTGTACCCTAAACATATGTATATTTCAAGCCGAATGTGTCTGGGATATATATAAATATATAAATATACTACAGGCAAAGAAAAAATTCGTTTCTGCGAAACGAAATATTAGACTACTACAATTCTTGTTTGCCGGAACTGAAATTTCGTTTGTTGTGACAGAGACTTATTTCGCGCAAGCAAATGTTTGTTCTGACCAAAAGAATTTCAGGCATCGTATACGAGAATTGCAGTTGCCTAATATTTCGTGTCACAGAAACAATTTTTTTCTTTGCGTGTATATACTACAGAAGTGATTTTTTTTTCAGCGTATGTGTCTGATGCACTTCCTTACCCTAAATGGCTCAAAATCTGTAGAAGATTTATGGAATGACGTATCCGGAAAAGGATTTTGACGATTTTTATATTTTAGAAGCTAACATCTCATGTCCATGGACATATATTTAAGTCATTTTATTTGATACGAATTTGCTTAGTATTTTCCAGTCATATCCTCTTAGATGAGTCAAGTCGGGTAGTGTGTCGGGCCCGAAATATCTGGATCTTGTATGTGTGAAAGCCGGGCAGTGGCACAGAAAATGTTCCATCGTTTCGATGTGTTACTTTAAGTGGTTCTGTCGGACTGTAATATTCCGAAGAGTGTTTCTTTTTAATCAAAATTTTCCTAAAAATCGTTAATACAGTTTTCTTTAAAAAAGGAATATATATGTATTTATATTTTTGTTAGTTATGAAAACCCAATAGATAAGTTTGCAGCTCAATTTTCAATTTTCTTCTAGAGATTGTTTTTTTTATTACAGATTTTCAAAATATCTTTAATAGAGATTTCTGTAATCAAATGGATTATTTACTTATATTTTTGTTAATTACAAAATCCAATTAATAATTTTAAAACCTAATTTTTAAATCGGTAACAAATGTTTTGTTTTTCTGCAAAAAAACAACTATTCTTTAGAAGATCATCTGCTGTTACCTTAAATGGTTCTGACTGACTTTTTTCTCTGAGTATCTGACAATATTAATTTAATAGTTAAATAGTCAAATTTACTACTGCAACTGCAAATTACTTTTTTTTCCATTTTAATAAAAATATATTCTCTAACAGAAAACTTAAAAAAATTGTCTCTAAAGTAAGGTTCAAGGTGTTATTTGCAAAAAGTTTATTACATTCGATTTTTTTTCCTTTATTTATAAATAACAAAATTTGGTATTGTAGGTGAAGAAATGATATTCACGACCGCCTGAAATGAATAAGTAAAGTCATCAAATTGTGCAATAAGAAACTAATGGATAATTGTTATATTTCCAACCTGAAATCATGTGGTGGGGGCGTAAGGAAGACTTGGCAGTTTCTTAATAAAGACTTGGGTCAAAATATGAAGCCGATTAATGAAATACTATTGGATAATGGAAGCAGTGTTGTGGAGGATATGGATAAAGTTACTGTTTTGAGCACACATTTTGTCGAATCAGTAAGAACATTGAAGCTTAATATTCAACATTGTGTAAATGACGATATAAATATACTTTGAACTCTTGTAATGGAACAGAGTACTTTTCATCTTATTAGAGTTAATAAAGGACAGGTGATAAATATATTGGACGCTTTGGACATGAGAAAGTGTAGTGGTTATTATGGTATCACCCCTAGAATGTTGACGGCAAGGAAATCCATTGTCGCTGATATGTTGGTCAAAATCTTTAATAACATGGTTGAATATGCAAAATATCCGGACATTCTGAAAATTCATAAAATTGTTCCTATTCCCAAAAGAACCGGCTATAAGAACATTCGAGACTTTAGACCTGTGGCCGTTTTATCAGTGTTGGATAAAATCTTTGAAAAGTTAATTTTTGGACAACTTGCAAACTATATCGAAGAAAGAAACATTTTATATTAAAATCAATTTAGATTCAGGAAAGGTTCAGGAACAGAGGAAGCGTTGGTTAATGTAATAGAATACGTGTGCGGTGGAATTGATGCTGGATTTAAAGGTGTAGCTGGGGTCTTTTTTGACTTTTCAAAGGCATTTGATTTAGTGGAACACAACATATTAATTGAAAAGCTAAAATTCATGGGATTATCAAACGAAAACATTTTATTCTTCAAAGATTTTCTAAAAAACAGATACCAGTACGTCCATCTGGGCAGTTCAAAAACGTTCCACAAGGTAGCGTTTTGGGTCCACTTTTATTCAAAATTTATATAAATGATTTAAAGAATATGAACTTCTATGGAAAACTTGTAATGTATGCAGATGATATATGTTTGTTTTATAGATACAAACATGATAAAGTTCTTCAAGCACGGATTGTGTATGACGCTGCGTTACTAGCTGAATATGCTAGGGTAAATAAGTTAATACTCAATTCTTCAAAAACAAAATTTATAAGGTTCTCACCACATTCGGATGGAGACAGAATAACACTACATATAAATGGAACCTCTGTTGCTGAATCCGAGAGTGTAAGATATTTGGGAGTTACATTGAGTCATAATCTTGTGTGGGATTTGCATATTGCGGAATTGAAAACAAAGATATATTCAGCTACGGGGATTCTTTATAAATTTAAAAGTAAATTAAACAGAAACCAAGATGATGATTTATCAGGCGTTGATACATTCGCATTTAACATACTTACCCATAATATATGGGTGGAAGGATAGCAACCCATTAAAGACTCTGCAACGTGCTCAGAACAAAGCACAGAAACTTGTTCTCAACTTACCACTACACTATTCGACTTTACGTTTATACAAAGTCAAAGCTAAACAGATTATACCAATTCGCTTATATAAGCAGCAGCTACTGCAGTATGTGTTTAAGTCAATCAGTGAATTTGGTTCGAGATCAGTTCAGAATTATTTGAGGACAGGAAGAAACACAAGGCAAGCAGGTAATCTACAAACCATGAGATGCCGATTGGATTTGACAAAGCAGCGTATTGGATATGCCGGACCAAATGAATTTAATAATTTGCCTGAACAGATTAAAAATAATACCACAATTTATGCATTCAAACACAATCTTAAAATCGATTTGCTTGAGAACTTAGAAACACTTCTAACGTAATTATTACATCCCTTTTTAATATTATTAATTCATATGTTGATGAGTATGCTTAATGGAGTTAAATTTTAATTATTTATGTTGCCACTTTTTGCTCCTATAAAGCCTATATGGCGCTGGAGCTTCAAATGAATTATACTGTATATAAATAATATATATTGAAATAAAATAAATAAATAAAAAAAATGTTAGAGAAATGTTAGCCTCCGCCTATCCAGATTTATAAATGTTCATTTTTGTCGATAGATGTTCTTGATCGTCAAAAAATTCTAAGACTATTTGTGCATGTCAATTTGTCTGTTGAAATCAGGTGACGGACCATAATAATAACAAGTAAGAAAGTTTAGTCGGGTAAACCGACTTAAGAATCCCCTCAGCTTCAGTCCCAAAAAATATACATTTCTTAACGGACGGACATTGCTCAAATGACTTAAAATTTCCCAAAACGAATTTCCGTCAAACATGCTTGTGGTCTTAGGTCACTCCTTCGATGTATTTTTTTTTTGGCTCGTAGCAAATGATATATACCCTCATCTCTAAGGTGAGGTGATAATGACCCAAATCGAAATCACTCCTTCGATGTGTTACTTCTCTCTAAGGTGAGGTGATAAAAATGGGCTGATAAAATTTGGCAACATTTGGGATGGCGGTTTGTGATTGAAAGTAAGTGGTAAGTGTTTTTATATATCACGACGCTACAACACTGAAAAAAAATTATCATAACATTAAAGAAATGCTTCAAAGACGTCCTTAGTCTTCAAAATAAGAACATTTTGTACTTAAAATTAAGAACATTTACTTAAAATTAAGTAAATTACTTAATATTATTGAAATTATCTATATTTTAAGTACAAAATTTACTTATTTTAAAAACTAATGACGTCTTTGGAGCATTTCTTTAATTTTATGACATTTTTTTTTCAGTGTAAATATGTTTTGTTATAGCATATAAACCTAATTTTCTAAGCAATTTAGATGATCGCCATATAGATGCCGCCTCGAATATGCTCATATTCTTGTATCCTCTTCAGCAGAATATTTTTTTATTGGCATGTTCATCTGTTGAAGTTAGCCTATTTACAAGAATGTAATATGTTCTATACGTGTATGTCTATTGGTTGTTAGGCTATTGACACAATTCTTTTACATATTGTTTCAGCAGAATATCTGATGTTACCTTAGTCAATGTGGGTCATTTACTGACATTTTCCTTTAGTCACAAGTTTTGTTTATCCTAATCGTCAAATTCAGTGCGAAAGACCAACATGTTCTACCGCAAATTTAAACTGCAGTTTTCCCCTTTCATTTTCAACAAACTTAAAAATTTACTTTCTAAAAATTCAAAAAAGGCTTCCATATTGTACACCACTATAAAATACTTTATTTTTTAAAATTTTTGCCAATTAATTAAAGAATATATAGCTTAAAGGCATATACATAGAAAAGTATTTTGCCATCAGTGACACAGTTCTTCTCTGTCTTTAAAAGCACTCTACTAATTATGTTTCTAAATTTTAATAAATAAATTCATGTGTATATCGATACATCTAATTTCCCCACATTGCGCTCCACACCAATACTATATCTGTTGTTTTAAAAATTTAAATAAGATGGTTTCAATGCAAAAAAAAAAAAACCAAATGTTTTCTTTCAATTGCCTTCTGCAAAACAAAAATAAGATTCATCCTTCTGTTGTTCGGGTTTTGCAAATGCGTATGTGTGTGTTTTATTTAAATTTAAGTAAACCGCAGACATTTTTATTCTCAAAACAATTTTCATAAATAAATTCTAAAACTTACATTTGCGGTTGAACATCTGCACAAAAGTTGGTCAAAGTTTTGTTGTTTCTTCACTACAGAATAAAGAGCAAAATATCTACAATATAACCTAATTTATTGTCGAAGCGAAGAGTAGAAAAGAAAATATGTTAGTATGAAATTAAACGATACCAAATTAAATAGTATATTTTTGGCTTATTTTCGAATAAATATTCAACCTAAATTATAGAGGTAAATACATAGAATTGAGTAAATAAATGCCCGAAACAAAACACGTTTAAATTTATGCATTTTATAATATTCGTTTTGGGGTCAATCTATACATATGTGTTTGCATAAGGACTGTTGTGTATGTGTGTGTTTGTGTGTTAAACATTTAATATTCTAAAGTTTCATAAACAGTGTGTCAGTTCAGAGTGACCATATTAATATGTTTGCTCCTGAGTGTTGAATACGGATAGATACATTGGAAAGATTGCCGGTATATATATTTTCACCATAGATTGCATTAAGTTTTATAAACAGAAAAATCTATAAAATGGAGAAGAAGTAAATCATAGAGGGATATAGGATATGGTTGGTTGGTTATGGCAAATTATTTTATAAAACAAAATCTGCATTGTGTCGGCCAAATTGTTTAGAATCTTTGGCTTAAACAAAGACAAATCAAAGCATAGATCAATATTAGGGTTATATAGTTACGGCAAAAAAGCGACTTTTCGACCTATAGACTTTTCGAAAAATCCAGAAGTCGACCCTTAGACTATTATAATTATACCCTACACCACACTGTGGTACAGGGTATTATAAGTTTGTTTCACGGCAGATGTTTGTAACACCTGAAAATAACACAGCTAGACCCACCTTAAAGTATACCGATCGACTCAGAATCACTAGCTGAGTCGATTTAACGATGTCCGTCCGTCTGTCTATGTAAAGTTGTTCGTTGTCGGCTGTTAAGATCGCTATTGAATTTGGTTGAAATCGGTTCAGATTTAGATATAGCTCCCATATATATCTTTCGTCCGATTAGGCCCTTTAGTGCTATAGAAGCTGTATTTTATATCCAATTGTTTTGAAATTTAGAATGGTAGAGTTTCTTGATCCATGAACCAACATTGCCGAATTTGAAGAAAATCGGTTAAGATTTAGCTATAGCTCCCATATATATGTTTCGTCCGATTTTGCTCTTTAGTCCTGTAGAAACTGTATTTTACATCCAATCATTTTGAAATTTAGAATGGTAAAGTTTCTTGATCCATGAACCAACACTACCGAATTTGAAGAAAATCGGTTAAGATTTAGCTATAGCTCCCATATACATGTTTCGTCCGATTTGGCCCTTTAGTCCTGTAGAAGCTGTATTTTACATCCAATCATTTTGAAATTTAGAATGGTAGAGTTTCTTGATCCATGAACCAACTCTACCGAATTTGAAGACAATCGGTTAAGATTTAGCTATAGCTCCCATATACATGTTTCGTCCGATTTGGCCCTTTAGTCCTGTAGAAGCTGTATTTTACATCCAATCATTTTGAAATTTAGAATGGTAGAGTTTTCTGATCCATGAACCAACACTGCCGAATTTGAAGAAAATCGTTTAAGATTTAGCTATAGCTCCCATATATATGTTTCGTCCGATTTGGCCCTTTAGTCCTATAGAAGCTGTATTTTACATCCGATCGTTTTGAAATTTAGAATGGTAGAGTTTCTTGATCCATGAACCAACATTGCCGAATTTGAAGAAAATCGGTAAAGATTTAGCTATAGCTCCCATATATATGTTTCGTCCGATTTGGCCCTTTAGTCCTCTAGAAGCTGTATTTTACATCCGATCGTTTTGAAATTTAGAATGGTAGAGTTTCTTGATCCATGAACCAACACTGCCGAATTTGAAGAAAATCGGTTAAGATTTAGCTATAGCTACCATATATATGTTTCGTCCTATTTGGCCCTTTAGTTCTATAGAAGCTATATTTTACATCCAATCGTTTTGAAATTTAGATTGGTACAGTTTCTTGATCCATGAACCAACATTGCCGAATTTGAAGAAAATCGGTAAAGATTTAGCTATAACTCCCATATATATGTTTCATCCGATTTGGCTCTTTAGATCCAATCGTTTTTATACCCTACACCACACTGTGGTACGGGGTATTATTTAAGTATAAAATGTCCCAAAAGTAAATTTATGTAAACAATTTATACATGAATTACAAAATTTATATATCAGAGTTATTCAATATTACGAGAGTGGTGTAGGGTATTATATAGTCCGCACCGCCCGACTTTAGCCTTTCCTTACTGGTTTTTATTATACAAATGTTTTGTCAAGCCCAATTGCATGTAATATATCATACTTATTCACGGAACATATTCAAATCTATTGACTGGAAATAATATTGTTTCTATATTATTAAGCTTATTTTTAGCTGTTAAATTGGTCCGTTATTGATGTTGATACAACTAAACAAAGGTTTTTGTTCTAACCCACAGGGCGCTTTTATTCACTTTAGCCAAATGTAATATAAATTTGGTAATACTCGTACATGAAGAAAACCGACATGAAAAAGTCGACTTTTAAACTTTTTCAGAAACAAAAAGTCGACTTACGATTTCGACTTATGTGTACCAAAAAGTTCATTAATCGATTAGCCGAAAGTCGACTTATAGAACCCTAGTCGATATGGTAAATTATCTTTGTATTGAAATTTCAAATAAATATAACACTATCTACAAGTTTTCAGACAGCTCGACTGGAAAATCTGGTCTTTATTACATAAAGAAGCAAATTTAAAAGTGACCTCTATATGTTGACTATGAAAACAATCGATGTTTCCTTTTGTCGTTGTGGAGAATTGTTGTCAAAAATTCACACTGCTCGTGAAATTCTTGCAAATTTACTACGTTACATTTTAACCTAACTTACTGGAGGAGGGAATATATCAATTGCTACGAACAAAAGTGGAATATATTGTAACGACAGGTTTTCTCATCGGTCCATGAGCCCCAGTGTTGCCAACTACTGAGCGCAATTAGTTGTCAATATATCCGTCAGGTGGCGGTGGGGATTTTCTGTTAAATTCGTATAAGTATATACAAGTGTTGCTGTAACACTTCGAAGAACTGACCTCAGATCCTAGGTGTGTTCGATGGAAATCCATTTTAGGATATTTTAAGTAATTTGATGTCTGTCCGTCTGTCTCTCTGGTTGGTACGCCCGATAACTCTGAAAGGAGTACCAGCTTGACCCAAAATTTAGTGTGTAGTAATATTTATGCCCTTACTTTAGCGGAGGAGTATATATGTATGTATTCCACTAGTGACCTAAAACCCCAAGTTTGTTCGGCGGAAATCCATTCTGTCTGTCTGTAGATGCGCCCGATGACTCTCGAAAAAAGTAACTTTTCATATCGTTCATTCCACGTCAAACCGAACAATTATTCGAAAAAAATTTGGTCGACATTCCCGATTGTCTTGAAAATTTGTATATGCGTTTTACTATGGAAATGTATCATCCTGTAGTTGGCGAGAAAAAAACAAAATTTTTTTTTCAGATGTTATAAGCATCTGAAATCTGAAATATTTGGAAGAATATCAGAAAAGCTGTAGTTTGGAAGCTAAGTATTATGAAAACGCGTGGGCGAATTTTTCAAATGATTTTCCGTTTGTAAGGTCATAACTTGCACTTTCATGTACATATATTAGTGATCGTTAATTTAAAGTTTTTAAATGCATCAGTTACATATGCAACTTTATTTAGCATCCTGCACATCAGTGGCACCAACTTAAAATTCTGAGAAAAATATAGTCATGTAGCCGCATATGTCCTAAACTGATCCTAAAAATTTCAAGGTGGTGTTCAGCATCGTTATTTTTTTATAACAATATTTACTAAAAAATGCCAATGATTTTTACATTGCACTGTGTCTAATTTTAGGCGTTTATGTGCGCTGGTTTTGAGATATTCAATTTTGTTATTATTTGATCATTTTGTGTGGGAGGTACAAAAAGAGGCGTGGTGATAACGCCCCATTTTTACCGAGCTTTAAAAGCGTTACACTGTGCAAAAATTTTTTTAGTAATTTCGTGCATTGACACTCACTCTATAAGATGTTACATTTTTCTACAAAATGGTACCTTTGTGTGGGAGGTACGAAAAGGGCGTGGCAATAACGCCCATTTTTTAAAGGTCTGTAGGCACTACAACAGCCTTACACTGTACAAAATTTCATGTATTTGTATGTACTGGTATTAAAGTTATAAGCTGTCAACTTTTTTCCCAAACGGTCCCTTTGTGTGAGACGTACCAAAAGGGGCGGGGAATTCACTCCAATTTTTCACTGAACTGTAGGCACTATTATTATGTATTTGTATGCCCTGGTATTAAAGTTATAAGCCGTTAACTTTTGGCATAAAAAGGTCCATTTGTGTGGGAGGTACCAAAGGGGCTGTACAATAATGACCATTTTTTACCGGACCATATGCGCTACAAAAACATTATACTGTACAACATTTCAAGTATTTTTATGCACTTGTATTAAATTTATAAGCAGTTAAATTTTGATGCAAAATGGTCCATTTGCGTGAGAGGTACCAAAAGAAGCGCGGCAACTTCGCCCATTTTTCTCGAGGTGATAGCGACTAATAAAGTAATACAATGGGTGAAATTTCAGAAGATTATAATAAGTAGTACAGAAGTTATAAAAGAATCAATATTTCACTAGAAGTTGGAGCAATATGGCCCATCTTCGAACTTAGCCGGAGATGGAAAAAAATATTACCCTATAACAAATTTGAAGTCAATTGGTTAGTCCTTTCGAGAGACATCGTGCGCACCAGCCAGCAGACAGACAGACGGACGGACGGACATTTCTCATTCTACATAAAATGACCCAAAGCGAATATCCGCCGAACACACTTAGGGTCTTAGATCACTCCTTCGATGTGTTACAATTTTGGCACGTAGTAAATGATGGACTGAAGATGAGGGGATTCTTAAGTCTCTTTACTTTTCTTCCTAGTTTTTCTTTTTAATTTCGTTACCAACATTTAAAATGTTCATCTTTATCAATAATCGTCCCACAGCGTAAATGTTATTACTAATTTGTTGGCAACTTTTTTAATTTTCTTGGCAAAATTTAAAATACCTCAAACTTTTAAACATAATCACCCATTTACTTAGGCTCTGTCTGCCTAAGTAAGAGCCTAGAACGAAAAGAAGAAATTTTGATTTCATTTGTTTTATTTTTGTCAAAAATTGGATTTTGCTGAGAAAAACTGACATTTTTATTTTTTATTATCCACGGTTCAGATAAAAACCAGTAAGGAAAGGCTAAAGTCGGTCGGTGCCGACTATATAATACCCTGCACCACTCTCGTAATATTGAATAACTCTGATATATAAATTTTGTAATTCATGTATAAATTGTTTACATAAATTTACTTTTGGGACATTTTATACTTAAATAATACCCTGTACCACAGTGTGGTGTAGGGTGTAAAAACGATTGGATCTAAAGAGCCAAATCGGATGAAACATATATATGGGAGCTATAGCTAAATCTTTACCGATTTTCTTCAAATTCGGCAATGTTGGTTCATGAATCAAGAAACTCTACCATTCTAAATTTCAAAACGATTGGATGTAAAATATAGCTTCTATAGAACTAAAGGGCCAAATCGGACGAAACATATATATGGGAGCTATAGCTAAATCTTAACCAATTTTCTTCAAATTCGGTAGTGTTGGTTCATGGATCAGGAAACTCTTTCATTCTAAATTTCAAAACGATTGGATGTAAAATACAGCTTTTATAGGACTAAAGGGCTAAATCGGACGAAACATATATATGGGAGCTATAGCTAAATCTTAACCGATTTTTTTCAAATTCGGTAATGTTGGTTCATGGATCAAGAAACTCTACCATTCTAAATTTCAAAATGATTGGATGTAAAATACAGCTTCTACAGGACTAAAGAGCAAAATCGGACGAAACATATATATGGGAGCTATAGCTAAATCTTAACCGATTTTCTTCAAATTCGGCAATGTTGGTTCATGGATCAAGAAACTCTACCATTCTAAATTTCAAAACGATCGGATGTAAAATACAGCTTATATAGGACTAAAGGGCCAAATCGGACGAAACATATATATGGGAGCTATAGCTAAATCTTAGCCGATTTTTTTCAAATTCGGTAGTGTTAATTCATGGATCAAGAAACTCTACCATTCTAAATTTCAAAACGATTGTATGTAAAATACAGCTTATATAGGACTAAAGGGCCAAATCGGACGAAAGATATATATGGGAGCTATATCTATATATGAACCGATTTCAACCAAATTCAGCAGGGATCTTTACAGCTGCGAAATACTTCAAACTGCAAAATTTCGGAACGATCGGAGTGAAACTGCGACCTGTAGTCGACGAACAACTTTACATGGACAGGCGGACGAACGGACGGACGGACGGACATCGTTAAATCGACTCAGCTAGTGATTGTGAGTCGATCGGTATACTTTAAGGTGGATCTAGCTGTGTTATTTTCAGGTGTTACAAACATCTGCCGTGAAACAAACTTATAATACCCTGTACCACAGTGTGGTGTAGGGTATAATGAGAGTATTTTGAAACACCCTTCTGGTACCCCAAAAATATATTGAAAAATTCGTACAAAAAAATGTCATTGAGCTAAAAGAAGAAATTTTGATATCACTTATTTTTGGGGCCCAAATTTTGTATTTCTATAGAATAACTTAAAATAGGCGTCCTAGAGAATAAAGGATAAGCTTCAGAGCTCACCTAGTTTTTGTCAAAACTTTTAATTTCTCCAACAAATCTTACATTTGTGCTATCTCCATAAATATGCAAAGCGAAAAGTAATACATTTTTTGATCAATTATTTTTTGGCAATATATTGTTACCAAAACATGAAATGGCTCTATATCCATCAAAAAGCGTCCTAATGCGTATGGGGTAAAATTTGGTGATGACTTATTTTTTCGGCATTTTTTTTAATATTATTAACTACACTTAAATTGGATGGGACTTTTGTCTGAGAGCGAAAATTATGAAATTATGTGATCAATATTTTCAAACTACCTTGGTGAACCTACAAATGGCTCTATCTCCTTAAGTAATAGAGAGGGAAAAAGGAAACAATTTGATATAATTTTTTTGACAAATTTTGTATTTCCTTAGAAAAATGAATTTTTTTATTTAATTATCATTGAAATTAGAGCGTTTGTCAAAACGCCCAAAATCAAATTTATACAAAAAAATTTCGTAGAGCGAAAAGACGAAATTTGATATCATTTATTTTTGGGTAAAATTTTCAATTCAGTAGTAAAACTTAAAAATCTCTTTAAAGAAGCATTGTAGAGCGTTAAGACGCCAATTTGTTGTCAAAACTTTTAATTTACCCTAACAAAATTTAAAATGGCTTTATATCCATAAATAATCATCACAGAGAGAAAATGATCATTAGCAAAACCTGAAATGCCTCTAAAGGATACAATTTGGTTATAACTTATTTTTAGGTTAATTTTTTAATTTGTTAGCAAAATATGAAATGGCGACTTAGCGCGGAAATTATCACGTTCTGTGATCATCTATTTTGCTAATTATACCCTACACCACACTGTGGCACTGTGGTATTATAACACCTGAAAATAACACAGCTAGACCCGCCTTAAAGTATACCGATCGACTCAGAATCACTAGCTGAGTCGATTTAATCGGTTAAGATTTAGCTATAGCTCCCATATATATGTTTCGTCCGATTTTGCTCTTTAGTCCTGTAGAAGCTGTATTTTACATCCAATCATTTTGAAATTTAGAATGGTAGAGTTCCTTGATCCATGAACCAACATTGCCGAATTTGAAGAAAATCGGTTAAGATTTAGCTATAGCTCCCATATATATGTTTCGTCCGATTTTGCTCTTTAGTCCTGTAGAAGCTGTATTTTACATCCAATCATTTTGAAATTCAGAATGGTAGAGGGTCTTGATCCATGAACCAACATTGCCGAATTCGAAGAAAATCGGGTAAGATTTAGCTATAGCTCCCATATAGAATGGTAGAGTTTCTTGATCCATGAACCAACATTGCCGAATTTGAAGAAAATCGGTTAAGATTTAGCTATAGCTCCCATATACATATATGTTTTATCCGATTTGGCTCTTCAGATCCAATCGTTTTTATACCCTACACCACACTGTGGTATTATTTAAGTATAAAATGTCCCAAAAGTAAATTTATGTAAACAATTTATACATGAATTACAAAATTTATATATTAGAGTTATTCAATATTACGAGAGTGGTGCAGGGTATTATATAGTCGGCCCGCCCAACTTTAGCCTTTCCTTACTGGTTTTCGAACTAATATATAAACTAAATATGACTATAACTCCTTATGTAAATTAACTAGAGCGAAAAGGATTGAATTATGATATTTTTTGGCAACATTTTGAATTTGCTTAGAACAACTTTAAGAGGTTCTATGCGGTAATAAGTATTCTTGACCGAAAAGTTCGAAGGGGTTTGATCACTTAATTTTTGGCCAAAATTGATACTTCCATAATTGTTTTTAAATACTTGTGAATTATATTTTGTATAAGACGACAATGTATAGTAGCAAAAATATTCTTAAATACCCTTGTTAAATTTGCCGTGATTCAATTTGCAAAAAATATATAATTCCTTTATTTATTAGTGTTTTGCCATTTTTCATTATTTAAAAAAGTGAAAAATACATACATGATTTACGCAACTGTTCACCCCTTTTTAACGGAACAACAATCTAATGTTTGAATTCATATAATTAACAATATTTGTGCGATGCAAACCGGACATATTTACACACTCGTTCGTGTATGTGCAATTTGCACGATGTCAGTATTTCATGTTTAGCATGAAACACTGAATGATTGATTATTTCCCAATAGAAAGTAAATATTTTGCGAAACAATTTAAACCGCGTTATTTAGGTAAAATACCAATCAATCAGTAGGGAAATTTGACTAGAACACGAAACATGAGATGAAATAGACAAATTGAAATTAAAAGGTAATTAGAGAAAATGGAGAAAGCATATCTGTAGTATTTTAGTGAAGAGGGTAATTACTAATAGAAACACTGACAATTAAGGGTAAGAGAAACTAATGGATTTTCTTGGAATTTTAAACGGAAATAAAGGATTCCTCATATCATTATATCAAAATATTTCACGGGAATTATAAAACCTTTATTATTTTTAGTAGAGCCATTAAAAGACTTTGACTATATAGTAACAAATTATTCAAAACACTGTCCATGTTATTTAAATTTACATTTACAAAACCCACTTCGACGCAAAGTAACACATAATCATTTTAAATTGACCAGAAATCCGATGCATCTTGTTTCTGTTTTATTAAAAATAGAATATAATTCAAGAGAGTTCTGCTCGTACTTTTGAATTAACTCTAAATGTTATTAAATGTGTACAAGAAATCGCAAAAAAAGAAGAAGTGAAAAATGACGAACTCAGTGTGTTCACGTTTCAAATATGAAGGAAACTGGCACTCTTATATCTAATAAAAATGTGCAAAAATTATATATACAGCGCAGGAGGACATTATTAAAATGCAATATTAACGCGAAATAGGCAATAAACAGCAGCAGCAGAACCCGACATCACCATCTTTGCTAGGAGCTATAGAAGCGGCGATACACTCTTACCGGGTTGCTCAGATGACAACCACACATCAGTAACAGCCGCAGCAGCAGGAGCTAGAGCTGTTGCCTCCAAGGACTTACTGACGACTAGACCAGATACAGGAGAATGTGAAGCCGGGGCAAGCAAAGACTATGGCAAAGGAAATAAAGCATTATAACCATTTATAAAAAAGTGCTCCAAAGACAAGGCAAAGAAAAAGGACTAACGATAGGACAGCACAAAAAAGAAAACAACTAAAGGTGTGAAAATGATTACAAGTCAAGTGGCAGAAATGCAGTGCACAGTGGTTGCGTTTTAGGTATTGCCTAAAAATAGTCTAGAGGCTATTTACTTGGGTGAAAAATCTTAACTTTTTATAATTGAATGAATCATATCATATAATTAGAAATGGAAACAAATGCTTTGTGTTTTCACGAAAAGACTTTTATCCCAGTGTTCAAAGCCTATATAGGTAATTTTTTAGATTCCACTTCTCTGCATTTTGTAGGCACAGAAATTAACATCTTTCATGGTGACCTGGCTTTCATATAATGCGCTCATTATCATGTTAAGCGTAATCGTTTATAACTTTTCTAAAATTTTGTACGGTTCTGGGTTTAATAACAATATGCAACAAAATTTTTTCCAAGGGATGTGGATAACAGTTTCTGGTGCAATTAGGTGTCACAAACACGAAAAAAATATTAAAAAAAAAATTGTATGGTAAATTTTTTTTTTAAATTCCTGCTTTCATGGAAAGTACATTCAGTATTTGGACCATAATTTTTCAAGAATAAGCCTGATTGAGTCTTGTGAGGCATAACAATTAAAGGGAATTAAAAGGGCTACATATGCAGCAAATATCTCTTTCACGTAGAATCTTTGGTTTAGTAACAGTCGTCAAAAATATGAGAAAAAATGATTTTTTTTTAAAACGCTTTTTCCTGGTACAAAAAAACCATAAAAAATAGAAAAAAATCGAAAAAATTATTTTATCACATTTTTAAAAAGCCAGCATGCTAACGAAGAAAGCACTGTCTGTTTGAAAATCTATGGATAGATGTAAAAGTTATGAGCCATTTTGTAAATGATAGGGAAATTCAAAAAAATCTTGTTTCATATTTTTTCGTTTTTAAATTATGTTTTTGATTATATTGAATTCGCCATATGTGAGAGAGACATATAAGAGACATTGCACTTGCATTTTATTTTATGAGGATTGATGTCAGACATTATAATATTATAGAGAGGACGAGGTTTTATGGCCGTTCGTAACCCTCCATAAAACATGATATGCAATGTGAGAGCTATATTGGATGAGATCCCCTCAGATAGAGGGTCATTCAACAATATTTGTGGTTTTTTATTTATGAAGTTTACATTCAGTTACGCCTTTTAGGGGCATGGACATCCCAGTCGTATATACAGGTAGTAAAATTATATGTACACAATACAATGTAGTACGCGGCAGTCTTGAAAATATTGGGTGTCTACTTTCGAAGCAAACTATATGTCACACTGCAACTTATGAACCTTAAACCCGGAATTTATGAATGAAATTTCTTATTAATAAATTAGCGTAATTCAGCGCCTTAAAGAGATAAGTCGATTTTCTGAAAAATATTACAAAGTTATATTTCGAAGTATGAGTAAAATGCAAAGAACTTTTTAACGTGTAAATGATCCCGAAAATTTCAGTTAAATCTGCGGAAAATATGTAATTAAACCAGTAAGGAAGGCTAAAGTCGGGCGGGGCCGACAATATAATACCCTACACCACTCTCGTAATATTGAATAACTCTAATATATACATTTTGTAATTCATGTATAAATTGTTTACATAAATTTACTTTTGGGACATTTTATACTTAAATAATACCCTGAACCACAGTGTGGTGTAGGGTATAAAAACGATTGGATCTAAAGAGCCAAATCGGATGAAACATGTATATGGGAGCTATAGCTAAATCTTAACCGATTTTCTTCAAATTCGGCAATATTGGTTCAAGGATCAAGACCCTCTACCATTCTAAATTTCAAAATGATTGGATGTAAAATACAGCTTCTACAGGACTAAAGAGCAAAATCGGACGAAACATATATATGGGAGCTATAGATCAATCTTAACCGATTTTCTTCAAATTCGGTAGTGTTGGTTCATGGATCAAGAAACTCTACCATTCTAAATTTCAAAACGATTGGATGTAAAAGCTTCTATAGAACTAAAGGGCCAAATCGGACGAAACATATATATGGGAGCTATATCTAAATCTGAACCGATTTCAAACAAATTCAATAGGGATCTTTACCGCTGCGAAATACTTTAAACTGCAAAATTTCAGAACGATCGGAGTGAAATTGCGACCTGTAGTCGACGAACAACTTTACATGGACAGACGGACGGACGGACGGAAAGGCATGGTTAAATCGACTCAGCTAGTGATTCTGAGTTGATCGGTATACTTTAAGGTGGGTCTAGCTGTGTTATTTTCAGGTGTTACAAACATCTGCCGTGAACAAACTTATAATACCCTGTACCACATTGTGGTGTAGGGTATAATATGTTTCGTCGCTGATGATGTTAGCATCTGTTTACAGATTTGAAGAGCTGTTAGGTTTATCTCTGGTTCTTCAATATATTGTCTCAGACTCGTATTTAACCCGATTTTGAGTTTTTTTTGTTTGCTTAGTTGACTGACAATTTTTTACATATTCATGTTCACACTTTTTTTTATTTTTTAATCAAATGTATTATTTACTTTTCCTTTCTAGACATTTTCATCAATTTCTTCAATGTCCTCTGTGTAAACCACTGTATACCCGTGTAAGTGCCACAACATGACTAGCGAAAAATACAGACAAAGTCAAGAAAGGGAGTAGCGTGTAAGTTAAATGTGTTTAAATGAGCATAATTCCGGGTTTTAAATTATGTTACCGGAGCCAACGAAAAAGAACATCGCCAACACCAGCAATGCTGTCGCATAGAAGGACCTGAAATAACGGCGTTTGGAGGTGACTAAAGAAAATGGACTTGGGGAAAAGTAAGTTCAGACTCCCTATAATAAATAGAAAAAATAAAATGGGGCATAGTATTGAAAACTGTCAAATTTAAAATAAATGCTATAAATGTTGATGAAATTAACATTTTTTGGAAACTTAAATGACCCACTATTAATGTAATATTACTTTTTGTGAAAGTTAAAAAGCCCACTATGTATGCAAATTAAATGTAAATATGTAGTGTTATTAAAAAATGTATATTTTGTTATACCATTCCTCTAATTCTATACAAAATGTCATGGAAATTATATATATATGCAAAATTTCCTCTAAATAAAAATATTATATAATATATAATTTGCATTGTAGTTTTCGGGAATTTTTCGAAATGTCATTTGTGATTTCGTTCATTTTACTTTGATCTTGAAATTACTTGGATTTGTAATTAAAGGATGCTCCCAAGACATGCTGTCGAGAGCAGTCCCAAAATTAGCCGAACTAACAAAGAAATCACAACAAATATGGGAAACTGTTACTTTATTTCGCTACACAATCTCCTTTTAGCTCGATACACTTTTTCCAGCGATTTCCAAAATTTGAAATACACAGCTTAGAGTAAGATTTGTCTGGCGCCTGAAAAAGCCATCAACCTCAAACTCTTCATTGCTGGCAAACCTTTTTCCGCCGAGCCATTTTTTCAATTTTAGACTCAACAGAATAATCCAAGGGAGCTAAATCTGGCGAGTAAGGTGCGTGCATAAGCAATTCGAACTTTAATTCATTGGTTTTGCCCATCACAATAGTGAATGTGTGAACTGGTACATTGTCTTGATTGTGAGCAAACGTGGCACTCATCTTGCACACAGCTTTCTTATCATCAAATTTTCCGTCAATATGCGATGTACTTTTATATCACTTTTCGAAATGCCTATGACTTCAGCTGGCTCACGAACCTTCAACAGACTGTCATCCAATACCACTTTTGGATTTTTTTCAATTGGTCAATTGGTCAATTGGTTATATTTTGGATACAATATACTTAATATTTGCTCCACAAATTGGCATAACATTTTTTTTTCAATATTACATGTGCCATAAAATTTAAATTTTGGCACAATTTTCGATTTCCGCCCATAGTGCGGCGTGGCGCCTTGAAACATAAAATTTATATTTTAAAAGGTAACGAAATTATTATTTTTCAAACAACTACCGCCATCTACATGTCAACTCGCCTCATTTTGGGACAGTCCTCGTATAGAATGTAAAGTTTTTTCAAAAGGGTATACAATAATGTGACAGTAATGAGCAAATTTCGTCGAAATAGCATTTTTATAGAAAATTACGTCGAAATAACGTTTTGTTGAAATATAATTTTTATTTTTATTTTATTCGTCGAAATTTCGTTTTTATAGAAACTGTACGTCGAAATTACATTTTTATAGAAAATTTCGTCGAAATTCCGCTCCGCTTTTATAAAAATTTTCGAAGAAATTGTATTTTTATAGATAATTTCGTCGAAATTGCAGTTTTATAGGAAATTTCGTCGAAATTGCATTTTTATAGGAAATTTCGTCGAAATTGCATTTTTATAGGAAATTTCATCGACATTGCATTTTTATAGGAAAATTTCGTCGAAATTGCATTTTTATAGGAAAATTTCGTCGAAATTGCATTTTTATAGGAAAATTTCGTCGAAATTGCATTTTTATAGGAAAATTTCGTCGAAATTGCATTTTTATAGGAAAATTTCGTCGAAATTGCATTTTTACAGGAAAATTTCGTCGAAATTGCATTTTTACAGGAAAATTTCGTCGAAATTGCATTTTTACAGGAAAATTTCGTCGAAATTGCATTTTTATAGGAAAAATTTCGTTGAAATAGAATTTTAATAGAAAATTTCATCGATATTGCATTTTTATGGAAAATTTCGTCGAGATTGCATTTGTAGAGAAAATTTCGTCGAAATTGCATTTCTATAGGAAATTTCGTCGAAATTGCATTCCTATAGGATATTTCGTCGAAATTGCATTTCTATAGGAAATATCGTCGAAATTGCATTTCTATAGAAAATTTCGTCGAAATTGCATTTCTATGGGAAATTTCGTCGAAATTGCATTTCTATAGGAAATTTCGTCGAACTTACATTTCTATAGGAAATAACATTTTGTTGAAATTTAATTTTTATAGAAACATCTCGTCGAAATTGTATTTTTTTTTGTAAATTTTATCAAAATTACATTTTTTGGAAAAGTTCGTCGAAATTGCATTTTGATAAAAAAGTTCGTCGAGATTTCATTTTATTTTCGCCATAATGCATATTTGTAGAAACTTTTGAGCTCACATGTTTATGGAAAACATCGTCGAAGGTATGATTTTATCGAAATTTTTTTGTTTTGAAAATTTTGCCCAAAATCTACTTTTAATCCGATCATCGGAAATGAAGGTCGATGATCGGATTAAAAGCAAAAACTCTCATTACCAGGTAACCTGGAGGGTAAGTGAAATTCAAAAGAAATAATGACTTACTATTTAGCCACCCTTCTGATTATTTTTACATGGGAATGATATTGGAGGAAAGTACTTCCATGCAAGTATACGAAGAGCTAACAAATAACTACTTACCCCCGCGCTTACGAATATCTCACATATAAGTAGTTAATATTGTCATTTTTATAAGGGGTTGAATAACACCTTACCAATACTGATTTTCATATGTGTATATATATACACATTCCGCTCGGATATAATACAATTCTGCCAAAAATATTTTCCAATCCTCGAAGCACTTCAAATAATCATTTTTTGTGATCTTGTTCAGCTCCTCCTTCGATGCCGTCTTTATCTCCTCAATCGTGGCGTAGCGTCGTCCTTTCATGGGCGTTTTCAGTTTTGGAAACAAAAAATAGTCACTGGGGGCTAGGTCAGGGGAATACGATGGCTGCGGCACCATTACTGTGTTGTTTTTGGCCAAATATTCGCGCACAAGCAACGATGTGTGTGCAGGGGCGTTATCATGGTACAAAAGCCAGTTTTTGTTCTTCTACAAATCCGGGCGTTTTTGCGGGTTGCCTCGCGCAATTTGCGCATAACATGCAGGTAATATTCTTTATTGACCATGGCAGGAACTCATAATGCACCACGCCCCTGTAATCAAAGAACACTGTGAGAACCGGGCGTCCGGCACGCTGTTCGGCCTTCGCATCTTCTTGGCCCTCTAAGAACACTTCGCACCACCGATAAACGATGCTTTGGTCCAAGGTAACTTCACCAACATTCGGAACGCATCAGCGCACTTTATTTTGTTTTTCACACAAAATTTGATGCAGATTATTTGATCCATTTTCTGAAATAGATAAAAATCGAAGGCAAGTTAAAACACATCCAAGCACAACAGCTGTCAAACATTAACTAAACATTCAAAATGGCCGACCTTGTCAGCATAAGTACGGCACATAGTTACCAACATAACGCTACAAAAATATCAAAAATCAAATACACGTAGCCCGCGGAAATTAAAAATTCACAAAATTTTGTGAACATACCTGGTGATGACATGTACTTACCAAGTTTTTGCTGGGTAAAAACATTACCTGAATTTAAGGTCGATGGACGGGTTAGACGTCGATTACTGAGTGTTGGATTAAAGTTCTACGATCGGACTAAGAGCCACTGACTGAATTAAAGGTCGGATTAATGGTCGATTACGGAATTAATGGTAGAACCTGAGAAAATGTAGATAATCACGGATTTGGGGCTTCAGGATTAAGGGCGTTAACAAGATTTTTTTTTTAAAAAAATCATATTTTGACTATGTTTTCAAGAAAAAATCATTTCAAGGAAGTTTTTTATAAAAAAGTAATTTTCAAAATAAATGTAGTTTCAACGAATTTTTCTATAGAAAAAAAATGCCAATGATTTTTCTAGAAAAATTAATATTCTTTAAGGAAATTTCGTAGAATACTTTAATTTCGAGGAAATTGTTAAGACAAATGCAATTTCAACGAAATTTTTTTAAATAAGGTAAATTAAAAAAAAGCATTTTTACCGAATTTTTCTACAGACAAAAAATTCCAAAGATTTTTCTAAAAAACGAGTTTTTTAATAAAATTTCGCAGAAAATTTAAATTGGAAGAAATTGTTAAGACAAATGCAATGAAAGTTAATTTTCTTGAAAAATTCAATTTACACAATTAAAACAAATTTTGTGACAAATGTAATTTCAAAAAATGTTTGTAGAAAAATGCAAGTTCGAGGAAATTTTTATGATAAAAGCAATTTAAGCCTGGAAAAAATAAATGAAATTTGTAAACAATTTTGTAAATAAAATAAATTTAGAGACAAATGACATAAAAAATCGACAATATTTTATAGAAAACATAAATTTCGAGAAAATTAATTTTTTGCAAAATTTTAAGGAAAAATTCACTTTTGAAGAAATTTTACTTAAAATTACACTTTCGTTTAAACTTTTTACTTTTGTTGCATTTTAAAAACGTGCGCTTTCTATGAAATATGAAAAAAAATACATTTCAGAAAAATTTTGTAGGAAAAATACATATCTTAAAATTTGTTGTCAAAAAATTATATTTCGATAAAAAGCAATTAAAGTTCAATGATTCCTCTAGCAAAATTAATTTTAATAAAATTTGTAGAAAATTTAATTTCACCGAAATTTTCAAGAAAAATGCAAGTTCAAAGACATTTTCTTGAAAAACGCAATGTTTACAGATTTTTTTTGGAAAAAGGCAGTTTGTCTGGAAAAAATAAATGGAATTTTGAAAAAATTTTTTAGAAAAGTTAAATCTAGAAGAATCTAAGCGAAATTTTCCAGAAAAATTTTATTTAGACTAGTTTTTTACAGATATTCTTTATAACAAGTAGGAAAGTTTGAGTCGGGTAAACCGACTAAGGTATACCCTCACTTTGTGAGTAATGTAATATTGAATATTACACAAATTATTCTGTCAATTTTTGTGGGAGGTACCAGAAGGGGTTTAAGAAATACACCTATATTTCGCTGAACAGTAGATACTTTAAATACTTATATATACTATATACTTATATATAAATAATTGTAACCGTTTATATGGACTGGTATATTAACGTTGAGATATTAAATTGTGGTATATTTTGGCCATTTTGAATGTGAGGTACAAAAAGGGGCGTGGTGATAACGCTCATTTTTCACTGGACTATAGGCATTATAAAAGCATTACACTGTACAAAATTTCAAGTAATTGTATACACTGATATTAATGTTATAAACTGTTAACTTTTGGTGCAAAATGGTACCTTTGTTGGAGAGGTACCAAAAGGGGCGTGACAATAACGCCCATTTTTCACTGGACTGTAGGCACTATAAAAGCATTACACTGTACAAAATTTCAAGTATTTCTAAACACTGGTATTAATGTTATAAGCTTTTAACCTTTAGTGCAAAATGGTGCATTTGTGTGGGAGGTACCAAAAGGGGCATGGCAATTTCTTCCATTTTCCTCGAGTTGATAGCGACTAACAAACTAATACTATGTGTAATTTCAGAAGATTCAAATACGTATAATAGCTGTTATTAAAGAATCAATATTTCACAACATTTTAACCCTTTTGTGGGGGAGGTACCAGAAGGAGTGGACCAATATGGCCCATCTTCAAACTTAGACGGAGATAGAAAAAAATATTACCACATACGAAATTTGAAGTCAATCGGTTACTCCTTTCGAGAGTTATCGTGCGCACCAGCCAGCAGACAGACAGACAGACGGACGGACATTGCTCATTCGACTTAAAACGGATTTCCGCCGAACATACTTGGAGACTTAGGTCACTCCTTCGATGTGTTACACTTTTTTCCGTAGCAAATGATATATACCCTCGTCACACTAAAGTGAGGGTATAAAAATTAAATTTCAACCATTCGTATGGAAAAAAGAATTGGAATTTCGACGAAATTTTATAGAAAAATGAAGTTTCAAAAAATTTTACAGAAAAATTAAATGTTGACGAAATTTTAAGAAAAATTTCAATTTTGACTAAATGCACTTTGATTAAACTTTTTACAAAAATGCAATTTCCGATTTAGAACATTATACTCGTACAATGCAATTGTGTAGGAAAAATACAATTACATTTTTTTAAAAACATAATAACTTTTTTTAAAGGTTTAAAAAAAAAAATCATTTCTACAGACATGAAATTTAAATGATTTTTCTACAAAAATCCAATTTTAATGGAATTTGGTAAAAAAAAACAAGTAAGAAAGATCAGTCGAGTAAACCGTTTTAAGAATCATCTCTTATATTCACTGGTTTTAAAGCTATAAGCTGTTAACTTTTGGTGTAAAATGGTCCATTTGTGTGAGAGGTACCAAAAGGAGGTTGCCAATAACGGCCACTTTTCTCTAGAATTAAACTGTACGAAATTTCAAGTATTTGTATGCACTGATATTAAAGCCATAAGCAGTTAACATTTGTTGCAAAATGGTCCATCCGTGTGGAAGGCACCAAAAAGGCAGTGGCCACTTCGCCCATTTTTCTTGACATGTTAGCAACTACCAAACTAATACTGTGTGTGAAATTTCAGAAGATTCGAGTAAGTAGTATAGGACGTATTAAAGAATCAATATTTCACTAAAAGTTAACCCTTTGTGGGGGAAGTACTAGAAGGAGTGGACCAATATGGGCCATCTTCGAACTTAGGCGGAGATAGAGAAAAATATTATCGCATACCAAATTTTAAGTCAATCGGTTACTCCTTTCGAGAGGTATCGTGCGCCCCAGCCAACAGACAGACGGACGGACATTGCTCAAATTACTTCAAATGACTCAAAACGGATTTCCGCCATACAGACTTAGGGTCTTAGGTCACTCCTTCGATGTGTTACACTTTTGGGTCGTAGCAAATGATATATACCCTCCTCTCTAAGGTGAGGGGATAATAAATTCTGATGAAATTTTCATGAAATATGCAAATTCAACGAAATTTTGTTTAAAAACTAAATTTTCTATAAATATGCAATTTAATCAAAGATTTGTAGAGAAATACAATTCCAACGAAATTTTCGACAAAAATGCTATTTTCTAGAAAAATTTAAACGAAATTTTATTGAAAACTGTAATTCCAAAAATTTCCTTTTTAAAAGTCTAGTTTCAAAAAGTCTCGTTTGTCTAGAAACATTCAATTTAAAATTGTATCTGGAATAATTTAATTTCAGTGATTTTTGTCTGTAAAAATGCAGTTTCAATGAAATTTCTAGACAACATTTGTAGAAAAATTAAATGTTAACGATTTTTTAAAAAAAAATGCAGTTTCAGTGATTATTAAAATTAAGAATTGTCTAGATTATTTCGTTAGTCGAAGTAAATTCATCAGATCATAATAGGTATTATATAAGTTATTCACATGAAGTAGTTATGCCATTGTACGAGTACTTATCTTAGTATATTATCTACATATCTGAGTAAATTACACTTCGTGAGAAAGTGTTTTATCATATTATTAATACCAAAATTATTTATTATAAGATGACATCTTTTTAAATTACATTTAAAAAATATATTAAAACGAACTCTTCATCTATTCCGAAAATCGTGTTCAGCCTGAATAAATTACAAGTACTTTGGATAAAATGAGCATTATACCAAAGTCCATTATCCAGCTGCAAGTAACTTTTCATGTTCTTAGTACCATGTTGAGTACACTCTCTATCTCTCTCTTGCGCTGAACTTTAATAACGCCCAACAGTGTCCGTACATTTCCGTTTCCATTCATTCGCATTGAAACGAATGAACATTTTGTGCTCCCGTTCTACATTAAAGCTCGGCATGATTTTCATATTCGCGACCATTTCGTTTTTTGCATAGCATATCTTTCAGGACATTTGCGATGAAGTACAATTGCTTTTTTTGTATTGCATAAACCAAGGCGTTTTAGCAGCAGTTAAGATGATAGTAGTGAGCAGACAAAAGAGGCGAAACGAAACGTGTTTATTTTCATATTCATTTCTATAATGGTTTTTTCCGGCGCTTCGTTTCTCACATGGCGGCCCAAGGAGCGTGAGACAGGTAGTCAGTCGACACCGACGCTTGTGGCGTTTAAGGCTTAAATTGTACTTCCTCTTCATCATCAAAAGGATTTACGCCAATGCGGAGACTAACGGCCGATGATGTCGAGCGGGCTCTGCCTTTGGCTTTTTTTGCTGGTTTGTGAGTGTGGGCCGACAGTTGTGGAGGTGTTGGAAAAGATTGTCGTGCATCTAATAAAAATATTTCATTTGGCCATAAAGGAGATGGCGTTTATATTTATTTTTATGCGATGTCATTTTCTTGTTTTTATTTTTCTTATTCTTGTTGTTCTCTTCTCTTCTTAAGATGAATAAATTGCATCAAATATATGTGTACAACTTAAGGTTATTTGAAAATTTAGTGACAAATTTCAAAATCATGTAAATTATGATCACCAGGTAATAATGGCGATTATCAGGAGCATTCTCTTTATGGAAATGACAATGACTGGCATTCATAAAAAGTGATTTGAAAGGTGAGATATGAGAGATAAACAATGGATATTCTTTTTTAAATGGATAATGACTGGATTTATGTAAATTTTTAATAAATGTATAATACAGGCAAGTAGCCGCAGCTTTGCACGCATAAACTTTGGCATATCATAGATTTTGAAATTATATAAATATTTAGGCGGCTAATCTCATTTTATTCGTAATAATTGCCAAGTTTTCGATGTTTTTATTAAGTTTTACTAAAAAAAATTATTAAAATTTTATAAAAAAAAATGATTTTTTGCAAAATCTTTTGAAAGATATATTTGAAACCGTTGATGGGATAAAACAAGTAATATTAGAATAAGATGAAGACTATATAGTTTAGTATTACTTAAATATTTACCGAAAAAGGGGATAAATGGTTATCGAGTTATGCTAAAATATGTGGTCCAACTCTATTTTTTAGACGTTTATCTTTATTTTGATAGATATACAAATCCAATCTCACTAATAGACCATAAAGCTCTTAAGGGAAATGACATGATTTCGTCAAAGCAAAAAAAAAACTAAAACAATATAAAAGGGTAAAAATAAAACAAGTGTGTCAACATTTTTGGAAGGTCAAGATTTTTTTGAAATTTTTTATTAATCTGGTTGATAATTTGAAAAAAATAAAACAATTTGAACCGTTTTGCAAAATTTTGATTTTTTCGCGAGATATGAGTTATTAAATTTTTCCGAGTGTGTTTACAAAACTGCAATTTTCTCCGGAAATATTGAACGGATTCGACTGAAATTTATGCAGGTCGGTCCGAAACATTTCCTAAAATCTAAATATATCATAAACTTTAATTACCAACTGACCATATGAAAAATATTGCAAAATATTTTTTGCATATGCGAATAATTTCACTTTCTGGAGCAGTAATTTGAAATATTTTATATTTAGAATGCGTCCTATATTGACGTCCACCAGAATCAGAAAAAACATATGTATTAAAGAATCGCGAATTTTTACATCCACCGCACGAACCATAATCCAGTCCATAACGCATTTTCCAAAATCATTGCATTAAACACAAAAAGTAAAAAAATTGGCTCTTAATGGGTTAAAAAAACATATATTAGGAAACAAGATATAAAAGTGACTTTTCTCACGTCTCTTTTGTCGTTGATTTTGTACAGATTGATTGGGAATTGACGGAGATATTGCAAATTATATATCCACAGTTTGGAAGCTCGCGACGCTGAGAACTTGATACGCCGAAAAAAAATTAATGCGTTTTTTTACTCAGAACTAATGGATTCAGCTATTGTGTAAATTTGGAAAAAATTGGTAAAGTCCTTGAGGTCCTGTAATAATGAACCAAAAATATTTTCAAAAAGGTAGTGTCCGTAAATTTGCTGTAAATTTTTACAAAGCGCGATCTACCAAAATGTTTTTTCTGATTATGGTGGACGTCAATATAGGACGCATTCCAAATATAAAATATTTCAAATTACTGCTCCAGAAAGTGAAATTATTCGCATATGCAAAAAATATTTTGCAATATTTTTCATATGGTCAGTTGGTAATTAAAGTTTATGATATATTTAGGTTTTAGGAAATGTTTCGGACCGACCTGTACAAATTTCAGTCGAATCCGTTCAATATTTCCGGAGAAAATTGCAGTTTTCTAAACAAACTCGGAAAAATTTAATAGGTCATATCTCGCGAAAAAATCAAAATTTTGCAAAACGGTTCAAATTGTTTTATTTTTTTCAAATTCTCAACCAGATTAATAACAAATTTCAAAAAATCTTGACCTTTCAAAAAATGTTGACACACTTATTTTATTTTTACCCAAAAATATTGCTTTTGACTAAAATTAAAAAACTTTTTTTAAATATTGAAGAAAAAGCTATTCAATGCACTTCGGCAAAATTATCTAAATACAATAGGTAATTAGTTATATCGATGGGAGAAAAGGGCAATTTGCCCAAAATGTTATTATGTATATTGAAACTGTTTACATCTCAGGAATTTCTTAAAAAAATTGTTTTTAAAAAAGAACGGGACTGAAAACCGTCTTTAAATTTCCAGCGTTCATTTAGAATATATGGGGCTACATAACTATATTTTTCACTGAATTTTAAGTTGGTGTCACTGATGTGTAAAATGCAAATTAAATTTGTACGTGAACATAATTCCATACTATGAAAAAAAAACTTACGACCTATAAAATGAGCTAAATTGCTAAGAAAATGTGGTGTTTATAGCTTACACAAGCCTTTTTGGGAGCGACATCTATAGGTGGAATATAATATAATATGAACTGATTTAAACAAATTTTGCTGTGATGAATTCTTGTCTAAATGAAACATAAACTGCAAAGCTTCGCTTAAAATTCTTAGAAAATGTGGTATTTATGATTTAAATAAGCCTATTTTGGAGCGACCTCTTTAGGCGAGCTATAACAAAACATTGACCGATATGGCCCATTTGCAATCTCAAACGACCTGCAACTATAAGAAGTATTTCTACCATACAATATATACTTTATGGGGTCGCAGATAAATATTTCAAGGTGTTGCAAACGGAATGACAAAGTTAGTATACCCCCATCCTATGGTGAAGGGTATAAAAAGAAGTCAGAGTTGGCACTGGTTTAGTTGCCATGCTTCTCCAGCCACATTTTCTCTAATCGCAGAACTAGATTGCAACTTTACAATTTTTGTATGTGCATTTTTGAATTTGTAGTCCGGTTTTTAGTAAATATATTAGATATAGGTGAACAAATTAAATTTGGGGATAAATAAGATTTGGGGATTTTTTAGTTTATTTTGGGAATTGTGGGATCGACTTTTGTAAAAATAATGATTCGCGAATTATTTTCGTTTTTGATGTAAATTTGTAATCCGATCGTGATTAACACAGTGTTCTTTTTTGGTCCTACGACGAACCCCACTAAAATTGGTTCAGACTAAGATTTGACAGTTACACTCAGTAAAATCCACATTTTCACCGATCTGTGTGCATTTTTTTAAAAAAGTACATCTTGAACAGTCGCTATAAAGATTTATATATACCCTCCATATACATTTCCTCTCTCATTTGTCATTAAGGGTCTTAGAAGCTAACTTTTGGTTTCGATCATTATGAAAAATTACCGCGGGAGAGTCTATTAACCCCCAAATTGTAGCCCAAAGTGTTGAAGAAAACCCAGGTTTGTCCATTCCTCGTCGTTCTTTGGAATTGGGCGTTCCACAAACGTCATTACACCGTACCTTGCATAAAGACCTGGGTCTTAAGGCTTAAAAAATTCAGTTAACACAAGAACTCAAGCCGGCCGATCATCAACAACGTCGTGTCTTTGCTGATTGGGTCCTTGAAATGCATGAAAATGATACCGAATACCATCGAAAAATCAGCTTGACGTCAACAAGCAATATTGTCGCATCTGGGGCTCGGAAAACCCAAGAGTTATTGTTGAGAAGCCTCTCCATCCTCAACGTGTGACTGTTTGGTGCGGTTTATGGTCTGGCGGGGTCATTGGACCTTACTTTTTCGAAAATGAGGTTGGATCACCAGTTACGGTGAATGGATTGCGCTATCGAGATATGATTAATGATTTTTTATGGTCGAAGTTGGATGGTATTGGTCTGGACACCGTTTACTTTCAACAAGACGGCGTTACGTGCCACACAAGCAACGAAACCATTGCTCTGTTACGGAAAAAGTTTCCGGACCGTGTTATCTCTCGAAGAGGTGATCACAATTGGACACCGAGATCTTGGGATGTAACACCTTTCGACTTCTTCCTTTGGGACCACGTGAAAGATAAGGTCTACGCCAACAGCCCAGCGTCGATTCAAGACCTCAAAGATAGAATTCATGAGGCTATCGAGGACATAGGACAGTCACTTTGCGATTTGGTTATGGAAAATTCATGAAAAGGATATGGTCCTGTAAGCGTGGTCGTGGTGGGCATTTGGCTGATATTGTTTTTCATTATTAACGGCATACCTTCCTCTTTATTATGAAATAAACATCCGATCATTTATCTCAAAAAATTGCATTTTTCTTTGAATACCAAAATAACACCTCTTGTTAGAAAACTCTGTACTTGACAAGGTTTTTTTCCTATTTATTCCTGTTATGATACATCAGTATAACAGTATAATTAGTATTTCTGCCATTTTTTGTATTATTGACAATTTGGAAAGTACTCGTATAACTTTAAATGGTCATTAGATATACTAATTTTTTCTCAATGAGTATATCTAATGACAATATATCTACATCAAATATCAAATTTTGTTGTCTATCCAGAAAATATAATGAGAAAGGAATCGGTACATATCCGGCTCTAATATATAACGATTCGAAGGAAAGGATCTTAAAAATTAAAAAAAAAATATGTTGTCAGACGCGGTACGTCTTGACAATGGAAATCGAGGCTAATTCTTATACTATTGCACGCTGAAAAAATCGCTTCTGTAGTATATTGTCCCAAACATAATCGGCTTGAAACATATATATATATCTACGGTACACTCTAAACATATAATATTTGGTAGACACAAAAATCATTTATTGGGGAAGATGTTGTTCTACACAAATCTTTGTTTACATCCCAGTATGTTTATATCCTACACCACACTGTGGTACAGGGTATTATGACTTTGTGCATTTGTTTGTAACACCCAAAAGGAGAAGAGATAGATCCATTGTTTATTATACCGATCGACTTGTAATCACTTTCTGAGTCGATTTAGCTATGTCCGTCTGTCTGTCTGTAGATGTATTCTTGTAATCAAAGTACAGGTCGCAATTATGGCCCGATCTTGATGAAACTTTACACATATCTTTTTTTTTTGGCCCAAGGACTATTTAATTTGGTTAAAATCGGTTCAGATTTGGATATAGCCACAATATATATGTTACCTCGATTTGACATGTAAGCGCTGTAAAAACTTTATTTTATATCCGATCAGTATGAAATTCAGCAGAAAGAGGTCTCTTATTATATGAATGAACACCGTTAAATTTGGAAGAAATGGGTTCAGATTTAGATATAGCCCCCATATATACGTTACCCCCGATTTCACATGTAAGCGCCGTAAAAAATTTATTTTATAACCGATCAGTGTGAAATTCGGCAGAAAGAGGTTTCTTATTACATATATGTTACCCCCGATTTTACATGTAAGCGCTGTAAAAAGTGTTTTTTTAATTCGACCAGTACGAAATTCGGTAGAAAGAGGTTTCTTATTACATGAATTAATACTGCCAAATTTGAGGGAAATCGGTTGAGATTTAGATATGGCCCACATATATATGTTACCCCCGATATGACATGTAAGCGCTGTAGAAACTGTATTTTATATCCGATCAGTATTTTATATCCGATAGTTTTGCTAAAAGAAGTTTCCTATTATATGAATGAACACTGTTAGATTTGGAAGAAATCGGTTCAGATTTAGATATAGCCCCCATATATATGTTACCCCCGATCTGAAATTCAGTAGCTGTAAAAACTGTATTTTATATCCGATCACAGCGAAATTCGGCAGAAAGAGGTTTCTTATTACACGAAGGAATACTGCCAAATTCGGAGAAAATCGGTTCAGATTTAGATATAGCGCCCATATATATGTTACCCCCTATTTGACATGTAAATGCTGTAGAAACTGTATTTTATATCCGATCAGTACGAAATTCTACAGAAAGAGTTATTTTTCCGTGAATGAGTATTCAGGGAAAATCGGTTCAGATTTATATATAACCTCCATATATATGTTCCTCCTGATTTGGTATCAATGCGCTATAGAAGTTGTACTTCACTTCCGATCATTAATATTTTGATATTTAGAATGGTAGAGTTTCTTGATCCATGAACCAACATTGCCGAATTTGAAGAAAATCGGTTAAGATTTAGCTATAGCTCCCATATATATGTTTCGTCCGATTTTGCTCTTTAGTCCTGTAGAAGCTGTATTTTACATCCAATCATTTTGAAATTTAGAATGGTAGAGTTTCTTGATCCATGAACAAACACTACAGAATTTGAAGAAAATCGGTTAAGATTTAGCTGTAGTATATACATATATATGTTCCTCCTGATTTGGTATCAATGCGCTATAGAAGTTGTACTTCACTTCCGATCATTAATATTTTGAAATTTAGAATGGTAGAGTTTCTTGATCCATGAACCAACATTGCCGAATTTGAAGAAAATCGGTTAAGATTTAGCTATAGCTCCCATATATATGTTTCGTCCGATTTGGCCCTTTAGTCCTATAGAAGCTGTATTTTACATCCGATCGTTTTGAAATTTAGAATGGTAGAGTTTCTTGATCCACGAACCAACATTGCCGAATTTGTTAAGATTTAGCTATAGCTCCCATATATATCTTTCGTCCGATTTGGCCCTTTAGTCCTATAGAAGCTGTATTTTACATCCAATCATTTTGCAATTTAGAATGGTAGAGTTTCTTGATCCATGAACCAACACTGCCGAATTTGAAGAAAGTCGGTTAAGATTTAGCTATAGTTCCCATATATATGTTTCGTCCGATTTGGCCCTTCAGTCCTATAAAAGCTGTATTTTACATCCAATCATTTTGAAATTTAGAATGGTAGAGTTTCTTGATCCATGAACCAACACTGCCGAATTTGAAGAAAATCGGTTAAGATTTAGCTATAGTTCCCATATATATGTTTCGTCCGATTTGGCCCTTTAGTCCTATAATAGCTGTATTTTACATCTAATCGTTTTGAAATTTAGAATGGTAGAGTTTCTTGATCCATGAACCAACACTACCGAATTTGAAGAAAAGCGGTTAAGATTTAGCTATAGCTCCATATATATGTTTCGTCCGATTTGGTCCTTTAGTTCTATAGAAGCTATATTTTACATCACATCGTTTTGAAATTCAGAATGGTAGAGTTTCTTGATTCATGAACCAACATTGCCGAATTTGAAGAAAATCGGTAAATATTTAGCTATAGCTCCCATATATATGTTTCATCCGATTTGGCTCTTTAGATCCGATCGTTTTTATACCCTACGCCACACTGTGGTACAGGGTATTATTTAAGTATAAAATGTCCCAAAAGTAAATTTATGTAAACAATTTATACATGAATTACAAAATTTATATATCAGAGTTATTCAATATTACGAGAGTGGTGTAGGGTATTATATAGTCGGCACCGCCCGACTTTAGCCTTTCCTTACTGGTTTTTTAATATCAGTGCATAATAAACACCAATTTCTTCCACATAAACGTTTTAGGCTAGAAAATATAGTATAGTAAATTTAGGGTAAAATCTAAAATAATTAATTTTTTGAGATTTTTAATAATTTTTTAATTTTTTTAAAATAAATTTTTTGATTTATTAATAGAGTGGCGAATGTTACAATTTTCTCGAATTGATAACTATGAGGAAGTTTCTACTATGTGTGATGTTACTAACAATTCTTACAAGTCGTCTAGATGTTATAAGGGAATCAGGCTCTAGAAGGCGTGGGACCATAATAATTTGTAAAAAATTTTACCGCTTGTATTTTTTTAAGTTATTTGGCAATCCCTAACCATATCTAAGTTAGCAGAAGCCAGACAGAGTGACGGATTTAAATTCCAAAAAATGGTTTCCGCAGAATATACTTAGCGTCCTTCTTTACTTTTATGTATTATACGTAATTTCCTTTACTGGAGTGAAGTGAAGTAAATCCTCCTGAATATTTAATGGCCCTGAATTGTATTTTGTATTTTTTTCATTAAACGATTATAACAGTGTTTAAAGTTTTTCACAAACTTGTATTTCCAATACACGAGCCTATCATCTATCTACCAATGAATTCCTCCGTGTCCTATTGTCACATACCCATAAAATATGTGAAATCTTCTTCGTAAAACTTTGCCTTTTTCCTTTAATACCGGCAAAAGTTTTAACATGTTTTCCATAAGACGCCAAACATATCGGTTCGTTTTGTTGATTGTTGTGCATAAATAAATAATAATTAATAGTTTGCAAAAGTGTACGAAATTTATCGTTACATGATACACGTGCACATGTTTGCCAAAGTAAAGTTTAGCAATTTTCCCTAGCTTCTGTAGTTATAAACAAATTGAAAGAAAATTACTGGTTGCGTATCCTGTAATGTTATGCTACGAGTATGATATGCTATTTCATAGAATCGGAAATCATGGTTATGAAATTACAGAGATATTATATTTTATAATGGGTGTGTTTTTTATGGGTGAATTTTTACAGAGTTTTAAACTTGAACTAAAAGATGGTATACATTTTTTTGATTTCCGCGCTGTAGATCTTCGTTGAAGATTCAAGGGTTTCTTTTAAGTAATGGAAGGTATTTTTGAATATTCAAGTGAGAAAAAAACGACACTGAAATTGAACTCTAACTTTTACGCTTTTGTATTATGCAACTTATATTGGTGACCACTTTTTCGTAAATTTTTTTTCACAATATTATCTTCCATATGTTCAAACTTTCATTTTATTCGCACAAAACCAATGAATTCACCTTACCCTAGAGAAAATAATCTAGAGCCATTAAATCGCATAATCTCGTGGCCAATTGTCTCCTCCATTTCCACCAAAAAGCCATTTCCTTCAATAAACTAAGCTGATGGGCACTTAAACTGATCACCATTATAATCGAAATAAATGTGCAGAATTTACATGCGCTATTCTGACGTTAGTCTCGTATGTTGAACTGACAAACCAAACTGAACAGATTTGATAATAGCGTTGCCAGATCTGACCGACTTATGGCTATTTAATTGTAACCGAAAAATGTAACCTCTAAAACACCACCCAATAATAATTGTATCCAATGTATATTTATAAAAACTGATATCAATTTCCTGTTTGTAAATTGGGTATATGAATTTACAAATATCTTAAGTTTGGGTGAATCGATGAATATGTACTCGTACATATCCAAAGAAAAAGGCAAAGCAACACTTAGTCTGTATGTCTTCAACGCAAGAACTAGACAAAATACCTTTTTCATACAGTACATTTGATACAAGACGTGAGCAATTACATTATCGAGCCCTAACCGCCAAAAAGACGTAAGCGCCACCATGATTTACTTTGAATTCTTTGGGGGAAATCGTTTATTTATGACAAATGTCATCACGTTTCCGAAATTTATAGCTGCAAAATGTACCGTTATACTAAATTTAACAGTAATATAAACAGATGTAAGCATTACATATGCATTTTAACAAAAAATAATCTCAAAAGAAACCTAAATGTTTGTGAGTGGTGCTTACGTCTTTTTGGCTGTTATGGCTCGATATCTATGTTTACAAAAAATGGATGAATTAATTGTTTCTAACAGTGATACCATATATAGATATATGTACATAGATCACTCCATATTGATTGGCTAAATCTCATTTAGGCAATAATTTTATAATGATTGTCTTATGCGGCTTTTCGAGAAAATGAAGCATACTTGTATTTGGGTCTGAACTAAAGTCTGGAATTGCTTTTTGTATAGTATAATCCATTAGACTTTTTGATACCCTTCACCATAGTTTGGGGTATACAAACTTTTTCATTCCGTTAGAAAAATTGTTCTGCTCTTATATATATGCATTGGGGATCACCATTCCGCCGAATGCTCTACAACTACTCTTAGATTTAGACCAAATCCTGCTTGTCCGCTTTCCATTCTACCACATTTCTCCGATATTCAGTTTGATATAATGTGGGCGATAACTTTATTATTGTAACGTTATAATTATTTTATATATGTTATACCCCTCCATTATAGAGCTGTCAAACTATCGATAGCACTATCGATAGTATCGATAGTTTCTTTTTTGCGTCAATATCGATAGTTTTTTTCACTATCGATACTATCGTAAAATGTCATTTCTTGGGACACTGCGAAATTGGATAAGTAAAATATAAACAAGTAAAAATTTCAGTCGGGTAAACCTATTGTATTCTGACACTTTATTAGCAGTGTTTATGCACTAATATTATAAGCTGTTTAATTTTGGTATATTTTTTCTTTTTTGGTATGGGAGGTGCTAAAATGGGTCTGGTCAAACTCCCATTGTGAACAGGACTGTGGGAAGTTTAAAAACTATAAACTGTGCAACAATTTTGAGTATAATGGTACGTTTGTGTGGGAGGTTCTATAAGGGCGTGATAATAACGACCATTTCCCGACAGACCTTAGGTATTATAAAAGCATTACACTGTACAAAATTGTAAGATATTTAGTCACTAGTATTAAAGTTATAAGCTGTAAACTTTTCGTACAAAATGGTACCTTTGTGTGGTATGTACCAACAAGGTCATGGCTAGAAGAGATAATTTTGGTGCAAAATGGTCCATTTGTATGGGAGGTACCAAAAGGGGCGTTGCAACTTCGTCCATTTTTCTCGAGGTGATAGTGACTAATAAACTAATACTATGTGTAGAAATTCAGATGATTCAAATTAATAGTATAGAAGTTATTAAATAATAAATAATTCTCTAAATATTAACACTTTGTGGGGGAGATACTAGAAGGAGTGGACCAATATGGCCCATCTTGAACTTAGCCGGAGATAGAAAAAAATATTACCACATACCAAATTTGAAGTCAATTGGTTACTTCTTTCGATAGTTATCGTGAGCACCAGGCAGCAGACAAACAGACAGACGGACGGACGGATATTGTTCTTTCGACTTAAATGACCCAAAAAGGATATCCGCCGAACATACTTAGGGTCATAGGTCACTCCTTCGATGTGTTACACTTTTGACCCGTAGCAAATGATATATACCCTCGTATCACTAAAGTGAGGGTATAAAAACAATACTGAATTATAATTCCACTGTCCTCGAAATGGACACATTAAAAATGTTACAGAATAAGGACCAGATGGGTAAACCTATTTCGGCCACAATGATAGATCTAGTTTTTGAGATATTCGGTCACGAAGGAATATATGCTGCAATCCAAGGAACAAAATAAAAATTGCCAACCAAACTTGTCTTATTCAAAAGTCATACAAATTGTCGATATTTTAAGTTGATCTTTTTGACAAAAATATCCCTCGCTAAATAGCACTGCCGGTTCCCTTTCAATATATTTATGAAAAATCATAGTTTTAGTTACATCTCAGGCTGTCAGGTGGCAGTTAGCTTTATATACAATACTCTTAGATAAAAACAAATCTCAAGACGAACATTTTTTGCTAAGAGTATAAAATATACACACATTTTGTATTAACTAGAAATCTGCTTAAGAACGTTGATAAATGAACCATAGTAATTTTTCGTACTATGTAAAATAAAACTAAAAGGCCGACGATTTTTAGGAATCTTGACATATGATATGCTTCGTTTGTATATCATTATTTAAAGGATGTGAGGAACTGGATCGTATGTTTTGATAGAAATAACTCTAAAAGTCCTCTTTATTTCATTCTTTGGACTGAATAAATGTTATATTTTGAAGCGTTCCGCTTCAAATTATCCCCCGAGATAATTACTCTTCTGGTTACCCAGCAAACTTACAAATCAAGACTAATCGATAGCCAATAATTCGCGCATGAATTTATCGTCCGTGGGTTAGAACGGAGCAATGAAACCATTTAAATTTGAATTTTGTAGAATAATACAATCATACATATTTTTAACAAATTGTCCGATAGTATCGATACTATCGATAGTGTTGACAAAAACTATCGAAACTATCGAATGGGACGACTATCGATAGTTTGACAGCTCTACTCCATTAGCCTCGGTCCGTTAAATACCCTTTCTTTCCCATATTAACGATGATGTTTTTCTTGAGCTCGTCTGATAGTACCTTATTAGTCTTAACATAGGCATAATGATTTTGACACTTAATAGTGGTCCACTTGTAGCAGCTCCGGTGGGATCCCATCACAGCCAGCATAATTTTTTAGGTACTTGATACATTTTATGTGTTCCTTATCGTTCACCAGTTTGTGACGCTATAAACATTATATATTTCTGATCGTCATAAAATTCTAAAATGATTTAACAAGTCCGTCTGTCTGTTTCTTAGTTGAAGGTCGGGATTCAAAATGTGGGGTACCGGTAAATGGTTTGATATACAAACTTCACTCATTTTTTATCGATGTAATATTGACGGACAAACTATTATAATGTGTGGCACTATAGAAGATTCGGATTATTATCCCCTCACCTTAGTGGGAAGGAATTTATATAATTTGCTGCGAGCCAAAAGTATAACACATCGAAGGAGTGACCAAAGATCCCAAGTATGATTTGTAGAAATTCGATTTGGGATATTTCCAATCCTTTAAGCAATGTCCGTCCGTCTGTGTGTCTACTGGCTGGTGCGAACGATAACTCTCGAAAGGAGTAACCGAATGACTTCAAAATTTGCTATATGGTAATAAGTTTTTCTATATCCGGCTAGGTTCGAGGATGTGCCATTTTGGCCCACTCCTTCGAGCCCTCCCCCCACAAACGGTTAATATTTAGTGGATTATTGATTATTTAATAACTTCCATACTACTTATTTGAATCTTCTGAAATTCTACACATAGTATTAGAAAAATGTGCGATGTTGGCACACCCCTTTTGATACCTCCCACACACATTGACCATTTTGCACCAAAAGTCAACTGCTTATAGCTTTAATATCGCTTAATGCAAATACTTGAAATTTTGTAATAATTTTATAGTATCTAGAGTCCAGTGAAAAGTAGTCGTACTTGACACGCCCCTTCTGGTACCTCCCACACAAATGTTCTATTTAGCACCAAAAGTTAACAGCTTATATATTGAATACCAGTGCATACAAAGACATGAAATTTTGTACAGTGTAATTGTTTTATAGTACCTACAATCCAGAGAGTTATAGCCATATATATATCGCCATGCCTCTTTTGGTTCCTCCCACACAAAGGTACCATTTTGTAAAAAAGTTAACAACTTTTAATTTTAATATTGCTTCCTACAAATACTTAAAATTTTGTACAGTGTGATGTTTTCATAGTGCCTATAGCCTGTCGAAAATTTGGCGTTATTGTCACGCTCCGTTTGGTACCTCCCACACTGAAAAAAGATTTGTCATAAAATTAAAGAAATGCTCCAAAGACGTCATTAGCTTTGTTCCTTTACATACTACAAGTTACTAGTTTTACCATTTTTACCAGTTTTACTCCAAAAAGCGTTCCTTTACTCAAAAATCTAGTAAAAATAGTAGACAAATTTAAGAGAGAACTTTCAAAATGCTTTTCTCTTTTACTACTTTTTTACTAGTTTTTACTCGACAAATTTTGCCGAGTAAAAGTAGTAGCTTTCCAAATACATTGAAAGTACTATAACAAAAACTTCAAATAGAATAAATGTTTCTGTGCTTGCTATTTTTTACTAGATTTCCGTTTCCGTACTTTTTCAAAACCTGTTTACTGAGAGAGAATTTTCAATTATTTCTCTTTTGCTAGATTTACTATTAAAAAAGTAAAGGAACAAATCTAATAGTTTTTAAAATAAGTACATTTTGTACTTAAAATATAGATCATTTTAATAATTTGAAGTAATTTACTTAATTTTAAGTAATTTACTTAATTTTAAGTAACTTTTCTTAATTTTAAGTACAAAATGTACTTATTTTGAAGACTAAGGACGTCTTTGGAGCATTTCTTTTATTTTATGACAAATTTTTTTTCAGTGCACACATACGTTAAATATTGTACAAAATTAATGCAAAAAATGCTCATAATATTTGCACAGTGTATGGTCCTTTTAAAAATTGGAGTTATGACCACACCACAGACACGCAAAAAATTAATAGCTCACAGAACTTATAACCCTGGTAGAAATAAAAGAATTTCAACAACATCATCTATTGTAAATGAGGGTAAATATTATTTGCTACGGGCCAAAAGAGTAACACATTGAAGGAGTGAGCTAAACGCTCAAGTAGATTTGGCGGAAAACCATTGTGGGCCATTTTAAGTCATTTGAGCATGATCCGTCTCTCCGTCCGGCAAGAGCTGGTGCGCACGATCTATAGGAGTAATCGATTGACTTCAAATTTGGTACATGTGAAGATTTTTTTCTATATCAGGCTAAGATCGGAGGTGGATCATGTTGGTCCACTCCTTCTAGCACCTCTCATACGAAGGTTCAAAATATAGTGAAATATTAAATCTTTAATAACTTTATACTACTTATCAGAATTTTCTGCAATTCCACATATATAGTAATAATTTATTAGTAGCTATCATCTTGTGAAAAAAGTAATGAACACTTTATGTAATGTAATATTGAATATTCCACGAATTATTCTGTCAGTTTGTATAGGAGCTACCATAAGGGGTTTAACAAATACACCTACTTTTCGCTGAACAGTAGATACTTTAAATACATTGCACTGTGCCGAATTATGAGCGTTTATTGCACTGGTATATTAACGTTATGAGATATTAATTGGTCGTATGATTTGGTCATTTTGTGTGGAAGGTACAAAAAGGGGTGTGGTGATAACGACCATTTTTCACAGAGCTATAGGCTCTATAAAATCATTACACTGTACATAATTTTAAGTATTTTTATGCACGTGTATTAATGTTATAAGCTGTTAACTTTTGGTGCAAAATGATACCTTTGTATGGGAGGTACCAAAAGGGGCGTGGCAATAACGCCCATTTTCCACTGGACTATAGGCACTATAAACGCATTACACTGTACACAATTTAAAGTATTTTTATACACTGGTATTAATGTTATATGCTGTTAACTTTTGGTGCAAAATGGTACATTTGTGTGGGAGGTACCAAAAGGGGCGTGGCAACTTCGCCCATTTTTCTCATGTTGATAGCGGCTAATAGACTACTACTATGTGTGGAATTTCAGAAGATTCGAATAAGTCGTATAGCAGTTATTGAAGAATCAATATTTCACAACATTTTAACCCTTTGTGGGGGAGGTACTAGAAGGAGAAAACCAATATGGCCCATCTTCGAACTTAGCCGGAGATAGGAAAAAATATTACCACATACCAAATTTGAAGTCAATCGGTTACTCCTTTCGAGAGTTATCATGCGCACCAACCAGCAGAGAGACAGACGGACGGACCCAAAACGAATATCCGCCGAACATACTTAGGGTCTTAGAGTACTCCTTCGATGTGTTACACTTTTGGCCGTAGCAAATGATATATACCCACGTTTCACTAAAGTGAGGGTATAAAATTATATGGAAAATATTTTTTACTTTAAGTTCATCCATAGATTTTGTTCATACAGGCATTGTGTTCCTCCTAAGAATGCTCACTTTTAAAATATGGAAAAAATATTTTTTTCATTTTTTATGGAGATTTTCGTGCCAGCAAAAACGCAATTTAAAAATAAAATTTAAATATTTTTGATGACTTTTTCTAAACTAAAGGTTCCACGTTAAAGTGAAATATGCAAAATTGGTAGCCGTCATAATTACCTTAAATTTAATGCGTATTCCGGCGGGCTGAAACTTCAAATAATATAGTCCAAATATCGGAGACATCTCAATGTAAAGTGGTATTTAATAAAAATATTAAAAATAAATACGATAAAATTGTTATTTATTTTATTTTTTCAAGTTTAGAATGCCATTTTACACCAAAAAAAAAATATATACATACATACATCCCTTCGACAAAAATTTTGTGGCGATATCGCATTCCATTTTTGACAACGAAGTATATGGAGAACGACAGCACACAGTGCGTTGAAAGTTAGCTTGTACGAATGTTAAAGCAATACGAGTTGCTCAACCGAAAATTGGTGATAGCGGATCAGTGGGCGAGGCCCCGTAATTGAGATTCTCGAGATGAATGAAAAAATCAGTGAGGAAAATATACACTATGCATGTAAACTAGTATCTGTAAATCTGATACAGCGATACCATCCGTACTTTGAGAAATGGCTTTTGCAACAATATGCGATGTTAATTTCTCCATTTATAGTTCCAACTTGCTCATTGCGAAAAATAGCTCTCACCATGACTAATAATTATACCAAATGAATGCACACATTTCTCGCACTCCACCGCGCTACATCTCTTTATAATTATGAAACTAACTTTGCGTAATTACTGTGAATATTAGCATGTAATTTGTCAGAGAGCTGAGGATGTGATATTATACAATTCCCGAACATGCAAAAAAGTTTTAAATCGATAACAAATTTCCAAAAAGGAAAATTAATAAATATATTTGAACTTTTAATGGCAAACATATGTAAGTATTTGCACCAATACACGAGTGCGCGTAGTTTAATGTTGTTGGTGTTGACATTTATTCTCGAATGATAAACAAATATAAAGTTAAATGTACGACAATACACGAAAAGAAAAAATATTTTGAATTGAGATGATATTTGCAATATACGTTGCCGGAAACCCAAATTTCGTTTTTATAATATTTTTATAATACAGTTTTTTTGAGAGTAATTATTGTAGGTTTCATCAAAATGAGTTTTCAGGATGATTTGTTTTCTCTGCGTGTTCGACTGTATTTCGTTCAGCAATTTGTATTGTTGTTGTTATCGCTCACAAGCAATTACTTTAATTGCTGTGGGAACCCATGCATTTCCGCCTCAATAAACGGAGAAAACTCTCTTGCCGACAAAAGCTACTCAGCCGAGAATTCCGTTTCCGGCAAACAAAACGTACGCGTAAAGTGAAAAACTTGCTCAATGTTTTGTATTGATGATATTTGTATTTGTGTTTGTGACGACATTATAGTTATATATACATGTGTAGACATAAGGGAGTTTACATATTTAACTACAGTAAATGCTCTACTTGTGGACCCGTCACATAATATTGTAGCTGTGTAATAATGCCAATTGTACGAGTAAACCTGTACGGAAAGACCGATGTCACACTTCTTTGCCATCCAATGCACGGAGAAGTATATAGGGGCTATATCAAGTCCATAATTCAAAGAATTGTTGCGGGTTTAATGCAGTAAATTCCAGGCACAACGTTTAACTAACGTAGAATCCAGACCTCCAAGAAGTCAAATTCGTCTGTGATCTCCATAAGGGGGTTATATAAAAATGCCATTTTCACTAGAGACGATTTAATGCAATTTAAAGTACCAATTAGAATTAGATTTATGCACCCAAGAAGGTGAATAAATCCAATAGTTGACAGTATTGTGCGTGGCTAAAATGGGAGACATCCGGCACAGCCCATTCGACTACAGTTTTGAAAACTGAATATTTGAAAACCATTGTACCAACCGTTTAGAAGTTTAGTTGCCAATACGATTTCATTATTGAAAAAGAAATATGACCAATTGTTTTAAAATTTTAAATGGATGTATTCTGCAAAAACATGTGACAAAGTGGTTTCCACAACAAAGAATTTACGAAATTGGATAAGTGGGTGTGGCTCCACCCACATTACTTCATTTTTAAAAACATAATATCGACGGAACCGTTTCACTAATTGTTTCAAAATTTGGTATGGATTAGGGTATTACTTATATAGTTAGAGCTGAAAGTCGACTTTGACGACCATTGCAAACAAATACTAACCTTTTTTACTTCTCTGAGCTATTTCTCGAAAAATTATAAAAATGGTCGAATGATTTTAGTGGAATCAAATAATTACGTAGGTTTTCTTCTGCATAAATAAACATTTAAAGTATATTGGGACATTTTAGATATAAGTATGGTAAAAATTGCAAAACAATTCGCATGGTACATATATGTCCCAGTGGTCGACAAAGGGTTAGACTGTTTAGTATCAAATAGTCGAGAAAGGGGTTTCATTTTATATGAATGAACACTGCCAAATTCGGGAAGAATCGGTTCAGAGTTAGATATAGCCCAGATATATACTTCCCCTGATTTGCTATCAAAGCGCTATAGAAGTTGTACTTTATTTTCGATCATTGACACATTGACAGAAAGAAGTTTCTTAAATAAGGAACTAATACTGCCTAAATTGGAGATAATCGGTTCGGAATTAGATATAGATATATAAATAACTAGCTGGACTCGGTCCACTTCGTTACCCCAGACTTCAGATTTCCGATACCGTCAATTTATCAAAACATGGTTCATGTAGATAGCGACAGTAGGAATCTCGTTAATTTATTCGTAGGTACGGACAGTAGGAATCACAAAAAACATTGGCTTATATGGGCGGACCCACGCCCCCTCAATCAAGAACTTATAAAGCCTATGTCACCCTCTAGGCTTATCTGAACATTCCTGAAAATGTCATCAAAACCGATCCAGACGTTTTGGAGTCCATACGTAACATACACACATCCATGTATATATATATAGCTGGACCCGGTCCACTTGGTTGCCCCAGATTTAGGTTTTGTGATTCCGTCCATTTTTGAACCAATCACGAATACTTCCACCAAAAACATCTCCATAAAATAAAAGCACTCTCGCTAAAAAATTTTGAAGATATCTCAATTTCACGCCCATTGATCCGATTCCTCCCAGTTTTGGACCAATCACGTAGACTACCACCAGATACATATGCACAAAATTACAGCACCCTCGCTAAAAAATTGTGCAAGATATCTAAATTATAAGATTTGGCTTATATGGGCCGGGCCACGCCCTTTAGTCCGATACCGCCCATTTTTGTGGACCAATCACGTAGACTACCACCAGATACATGTGCACAAAATTACAGCACTCTCGATAAGAAATTGTGCAAGGTATCTTAATTTCAAAATTTGGCTTATATGGGCGGGGCCACGCCCTTTGGTCCGATCCCGGCTATTTTTGGAACAATCACGTAGACTACCACCAGCTATATATATGTACAAAATTACGGCACTATCTCTAACATATTCTGAAAAATATCTAAAATTCAAAATTTGACTTATATGGGCGGTGCCCATTGGTCCGCTTCCGCCCATTTTTGGACCAATCACGTAGACTACCACCAGATACATGTGCACAAAATTACATCACTCTCGATAAAAAATTGTGCAACATATCTTCATTTCAAAATTTGACTTTTATGGGCGGTACCACGCCCATTGGTCCGATTCCGCCCATTTTTGGACCAATCACGTAGACTACCACCAGATACATATGCACAAAATTACAGCACTCTCGCTAACAAAATGTGCAAGACAAGACAATTTCAAAATTTGGCTTATATGGCACTGACCCGATTCCGCCCATTTTTAGACCAGTTACGTAGACTGCTACCAGACGCGTATACACAAAATTCCAGCACTCTCGCTAACAAATTGTGCAAGATATAAAATTTTTTAAATTTGGCTTATATGGGCGGTGCCAAGCCCATTGCTGCGATCCCGCCCATTTTTGGACCAATCACGTAGACTGGCACCAGATACATATGTACAAAATTACAGCACTCTCGCTAACAAATTGTGCAAGATATCTCAATTTTAAAATTTGTCTTATGTGGGCGGGGCCACGCCCACTTAATATATCGAAAATTCAAGTACCCTATTTTGACCACGCCCCACACATGTACATTCTGTGAAAATTTCAAGAAGATCGGTCCAGCCGTTTAGGCGTCTATACGGTACAGAGAAACCAACAAACAAACAAACACACATTCTTCTTTATATATATAGATGTCCATGCCTATTTAGTAGTTTAGCGTATTGAAACTGTACGAGTATTATACGTCTGATCTTTGTATAATTTGGCAAAAATTAGATTTTTGATCCATTTTTGATGAAAATCTGTTCAGATTTTGTATAGTTAGACCTATTTGTTCCGTCCGATTCTTGATCTATGAAAGAATACGGTCCATTTTAAGATTATCGTTTCAGATCTACTTTATTAATGATCAACATCTTCAACTCCTGCTTGGCATAAGCCTTGATGAGATGGTAGAGCTAAGTACTTTTTTAACTGAAACGAAACCAATTATTCCAAATTATTATCGCAATGTCCATTTTCCATTTAGGGTATTATATAGTCGGCCCCGCCCGACTTTCTGTCTTCTTCTGTGAGAAAAATGCTGTAAGTAAATGTCTGAGAGATTTCTTATTGTCAGAGTAATATAGTGGAATTTTATGAGCATCATTTTTGTGTAAGATCTTAACCCTCCTGCTCGCTCCTCTCCGATTGGGTCAAGTTGGCCCTTTTTTCGAAAAAAATTAAAAAAAAGTCCCTACAAACAGAGGATTAAAATATTCTACGAAACATTTTTCCGGAAAATTTTAGTGGGGGTCGCAAAATACACCAATGTTGTAAATATAGCTCTTTACCCTTAATTAGCAAAATTGCACGCCAAATTATACAAATGGAATACTAAAATGTAAATCTAAAGCAGAAATAAAATAAAATACAAACACTTGCAATTTTGTATTGCATTTAGTGTACCCATAGTCTGTTGAAAAATGTGCGTCATTGTCATACACTTTTTGGTACATCCTAAGCAATATGGACAAAATAAAAGATATGAAAAATGTTTTTTTTTAAATATTTAAATTTTTATTTTTACAATGAATGAGGGATGCTTTGTATATATTTATCGATAGATACAACATTTTTAGCTGGCACGAAACAAAATAAAAAGAGAAACCAGTAAGGAAAGGCAGAAAGTCGGGCGGGGCCGACTATATAATACCCTACACCTCCCTAACAATGCGATAAGGGTCATTGCCATAATAATTTGGAATAATTGGTAAATGGGTAGAAACATATTATCTAATTCTGAAACGATAATCGCTAAATTAAGCAATATTCCTTCCTAAATTGAGAAACATCTTTCTGGAAAATGTTAATGATCGGAAGTAAAATACAACTTCTATAGCGGTTTGTTACCAAATCAGGAGGAACAATCAATATACATCTGAACCGATCTTCCCTGAATACTCATTCATGTAAAAAGACCTCCTTCTGTTGAATTTCGTACTGATCGCATATAAAATACAGTCTCTACAGCGCCTACATGTCAAATCGGGGGTAACGTATATATGGGGGCTATATCTAAATCTGAACCGATTTCTTCCAAATTTAACAGTGTTCATTCATATAATAAGAAACCTCTTTCTGCCGAATTTCATACTGATCGGATATAAAATAACATTTTTACAGCGCTTACAAGTCAAATCGGGGGTAACGTATATATGGGGGCTATATCTAAATCTGAACCGATTTTAACCAAATTCAATAGGGATCGTCCTTGGGCCAAAAAAGATATGTGTAAAGTTTCGTCGAGATCGGACCATAATTGCGACCTGTACTTTGATACAAAGAATACATGCACAGACGGACAGACAGACAGACAGACAGACAGACAGACAGACAGACGGACATAGCTAAATCGACTCAGAAAGTGATTCTAAGTCGATCGTTATAATAAACGCTGGTTCTATATCTTCTCCTTTTGGGTGTTACAAACAAATGCACAAAGTTATAATACCCTGTACCACAGTGTGGTGTAGGGTATAAAAAATTCGCAAAAACATTGTTTGTTCCAATTTTTGAAAGCTACCATTATAAAGAAGAAACCAATTACTATTAAAGAAAATATATGGATAAATGTAGATATTATACCACTTTTGATAGAAATAAGAGAACTGGAACAAAATCTGGTTTTTATACCCCCCTATTGTAAGCACTATCGATGGAGTGACTTAAGATTCACCAAGAATATTTAGCGGAAATCCGGTTTGGGCCATTTTAAGTAATTTTATATCTGTCCGTCTGTCTATCTGGATGGTGCACACTTCATTGACTATGTGTCAATATGTTTATTATCTCAGGCTAAGGTCAAAGATGGACTGTGTTGGTCCACTCCACTTAGTACCTACCCCACGAAGGGTCAACATTTTGTGAAGTATTGATTATCGCATAACTTCTTTACTATTACTCAGAATCCTTCACAATTCAACATACAGTATTAGTTTGGTGGTCGCTGTAATCCTGAGAAAAATGGGCGAAGTTTCCACGCCCCTTTTGGCACTTGCCAAACAAAATTGCGAAAATAAAAAATGCGAAGAATTATTTTTTTTAATTTCCCTATTTTTACAATGTGGGCCATAATTTATACATTTAACCATAGGTCTTTTGCAAAATAGATATTGATTTCTTCGTTAGGTTGTAGCTTTCATAAATGGAACAATCAAGTTGTTTGCTAATTTTTTCTATTTTTATTTGGTTTTTGTGAGCCAGCAAAAAACGATTTTATTGAAAAATAAAACAAAACAAATGTTGTCTAATTGTTTTATCGATAGTTACTAAACTTCGGTTTCTACGTGAAAGTGTAATTTTCAGCATTTCTAGGCGTCATAATTTCATTTTATTCCAATGGCATTCCGGCTTTATCGAGCTTTTGCTTCAAAAAATATGGTCCAAATAATAAGAAAAAGCTAAATCAATATTCTCCCAATTTTTTTTCTACCCTTGTATACGTTTAAGAATTACCTGCAGCTAAACACTCATAGCTCCTGGATTGCTGAAATTGTTTAAGAAAGCTCAAATCATGTTAATGATTGTGCTAAAAAAATCAAAATTTCAAAAAAGCATATGATTTTGTAGTAAAAAAATATACAATGTTTCCTACAGGCAAACATTGGGCATAAAAGGCTTATGGAGCTAGACAAATAAATAATTGAGAAGCGACCTGCGTAGGGGAGCTATATCAAAACATTAACTGATACGACTGATTTTCAATCTCAAACGATTAGCAAAAATAAGAAATATTTCAGCCAAACTTGATCAACCTAGCTCTATTATTACTAACTATATAGTCCTTATTATAATTTATGTCGATAAAGAATATAATGGGTAGTCAATCTGGTAGTTTATTTTGACTTGGCTGATAGAGCCAGAAAGCGTCACCCATGACTTGGAAAATTGGGTTGACAGGATTTGTAGGAACCAACCCTGGGCAGCCACATGAATGAAATGGGGTCCCTAAACAATGGAATGCTTGCTCATTCAAATAAACTAACAATATACCGAAAAAAAATTTTTTTAAAAAGAAGAAGCTTTATTTCGGGGCCTCCATTTATATACTTTATTGGATATCATATTATTATTTCAACGGACTGACAAAGTTAATAAACCCCACCATGTGGTTTAGGATTTAAAAAGTTAATAAGTAAATATCCTTTTCCAAAAATAGTTTCAAAGGGTTTTTGATTTCGTTTTTATACCCAACACCACACTGTGGTACAGGGTATTATAACTTTGTGCATTTGTTTGTAACACCCAAAAGGAGAAGAAATAGACCCATTGTTTATTATGCCGATCGACTTAGAATCACTTTCTGAGTTGATTTAGCTATGTCCGTCTGTCCGTCTGTCTGTCTGTCCGTCTGTCTGTGCATATATTCTTGTAATCAGAGTACAGGTCGCAATTATGGTCCGATCTCGACGAAACTGTACACATATATTTTATTTGGCGCAAGGACGATCCCTATTGAATTTGGTTAAAATCGGTTCAGATTTAGATATAGCCCCCATATATATGTTACCCCCGATTTGAAGTGTTAGCGCTGTTAAAATGTTATTTTATATCCGATCAGTATGAAATTCGGCAGAAAGAGGTTTCTTATTATATGAATGAACACTGTTAAATTTGGAAGAAATCGGTTCAGATTTAGATATAGCCCCATATATACGTTACCCCCGATTTGACATGTAAGCGCTGTAAAAATGTTATTTTATATCCGATCAGTGCGAAATTCGGCAAAGAGAGGTTTCTTATTACATGAAGGAATACTGCTAAATTCGGAGAAAATCGGTTCAGATTTAGATATAGCCCCCATGTATATGTTACCCCCGATTTCACATGTAAGCGCTGTAAAAACTGTATTTTATATCCGATCAGTATGAAATTCGTCAGAAAGAGGTTTCCTATTATATGAATGAACACTTTTAAATTTGGAAGACATCTGTTCAGATTTATATATAGCCCCCATATTTACGTTACCCCCGATTTGACATGTGAGCGCTGTAAAAATGTTATTTTATATCCGATCACTGCGAAAGTCGGCAAAAAGAGGTTTCTTTCTACATGAAGGAATACTGCCAAATTCGGAGAAACTCGGTTTAGATTTAGATATAGCTCACACATATATGTTACCCCCGATTTGACATGTAAGCGCTGTAGAGACTGTATTTAATATCCGATCAGTACGAAATTCGACAGAAGGAGGTCTTTTTACATGAATGAGTATTCAGGGAAGATCGGTTCAGATTTATATTAAACTCCATATATATGTTCCTCCTGATTTGGTATCAAACCGCTATAGAAGTTGTATTTTACTTCCGATCATTAAAATTTTCCAGAAAGATGTTTCTCAATTTAGGAACGAATATTGCTTAATTTAGCGATTATCGTTTCAGAATTAGATAATATGTTTCTACCCATTTACCAATTATTCCAAATTATTATGGCAATGACCCTTATCGCATTGTTAGGGAGGTGTAGGGTATTATATAGTCGGCCCCGCCCGACTTTCTGCCTTTCCTTACTGGTTTTTTTATTAAACTGGTAAACGGATGTTAACGGTATCTCTTAACTCCCTAAAAATCGACAGAAAATATTCTATAAGAGCACAGTGAATATTTTCTGTAAATTTATGCCGTAAGTCAACCTGAATTTCTATTTTATTTTCAAAATATTCTTCAGATTTGAATAAAACCATCGCCATAGCCCAATCGCTTGGTTGTCGCATTGTAAGGCTTCTACGATTTAGTGTTCACAACATAAAGCTTAAACGAATTATAAAAACTCCCCTCGCCATCTAAAGGTGTAACAAATAAATAGAGCTTAAGAAGATATTGCGACGGCACTAACTAACCCTTAAATATTAACGATTTTAAATCCGAAAATACTGCAATGTGTAACCAATCCGTACATTCAAATAGTCAAAGTCGCAAACAAACACGATTGCCTGCTACACAGTGTCTTTAATGAATTCTTTTTATGAACGAAATAACCCTACAAAAAATACAAAAACAGTCTTTCAAACACAATAAGAAATTGTATATTATCTTCCAATAAACCCTTTTGTTTTTTGAAGTCATCACCGCATCGAACTTCCAAAAGTGTGAAAAAAATTTCCAACAAAAAGTATTTGGTTCCACAGTTCAACTTGGCTATGGTAACTGCATTCATGCATGTACATTAGTAAGGGTCGGTCCCCATACAAAAAAAAATTGTTGCGCCTAGTTTTGAAGATTATTTAGAGACAATTCCGAGACAACAAAAAAAATTTTTTCTGTGCACCCTACATGACGCACCTTTTAGTTTTATTATGCTGCGTTGCCTTTTGATGTCCGATCGTAACGGGATGCATATTGTTGTTCGAGTTTTGGCAAGGGATATATTTCGTCCATATTCCACTTTTGACTCCGAAGTCAAATTCGATAAGTGGCCTCTGTCATCTCGTTTTCTACCCCTCTAAGTGGGGAATATTTTGAAAAGCTAACAAAGGTCTTTAAAAATAATGAAACTTTTGCTTTTGAAGTATCCACTATTATTCATAAACAAAAAAGTTATAATAGTTTTAAAATTACATAATATATGCAGATATCAAATTACACTATCTACTTTTGACGTCGTTTTCTGTCTCTCTCTCACACACACATACACACAAGTAAACCCCGTACCCAAAAATGCACATCCACTATGAGTTCGGTTTAGTACGAACGAACTAAATTTGCGAGACTCCACTTAAACAAATGCAGTTACTAGTGACTTCAGTTATCCGATTTTCTGCCCATGTAAATGGTATTTATTTTGCAACAAGTAAAGTCATTTGAAAATAAATAATTTTCCTTTCACGATTTATATTTGCATTCATAATATTTTTATTATTATTAATGGTATGTATGGCATTGAAGATAATACTGACGTAAATCCAGTTTACTATAACGCTCCCGCCTTCTTATTTTGGAAAATATATACCCAATCCGCTTTTCATATATCCTTACTTGCTGATTTATTAACAATCAGCACATAAATTCTTATTTTGAGAATGGCACGTAAAATTAAATTAAAATTAATTAATATAGTGTTAAAGCTAACATAAGCTTCTAAAATTCAATTACAGAAAGTGCAACTTTAATATAAGTCTGAGAATCTAATACAAAGAGAGAAAGAGATGCAAAACAGCATTACAATTGTATTACCTTGATTGTTGTTTCTTGTCCATTAACTTCGATCTTCCGAAATTACCAGCAACGAAAATAATTGTGATCTTAATTTTGGACATACGTTTCAAGTTTTTTCTTGGACTGTACATTTAATATACGAGTATATATTTATGAATAAAAATAAAAATCGTAAAAGAAAAAATATTTATTTCAAAGTTCTTTACTTTACAGAGATAGAAAATCGGATAAGTCACTAGTAAAAATTCGACATGGATTACTGACTGATATAGGGAAGAAGTGTAGCCATTGTGAAGATATCATCAACGACGTATCATACGTTAAGATCATACGTCAAATAAGCACACAGTGACAAAATTACTACTATTTTGGTGTCGTGTAGGGTGCATGGGAAAACAGTGATTTTATTCTGATTTCGTTCCTTAGAACGCTTTAACATTTGGTGACGAAGCTCTCAAAATTTATTCGTTCGTATTGAACCGAACCGTCATAGGGATGTGAATGGGGTATATCTGTGTGTGAGAGAGGCAGAAATCGACGTCAAAAGTAGATTGTGTAATTTGATTTCTGCATGTATTTTGTAATTTCAAAACTAGTATAACTTTTTTGTTTATGAATAATAGTGGGTACTTTGAAAGCAAAAGTTTCATTATTTATGAAGACCTTAATTAGCGTTTCAAAATATTCCCGACATAGGGGGGTAGAAAACGAGATGACAGAGGTCACTTATCGAATTTGACTTCGGAGTCAAAAGTGACATATGGACGAAATGTAGTCCTTGCTAAAACTCAAACAACGATATGCATCCCGTTACGATCGGACATCAAATGGCAACGCAGGATAATAAAATTAAAAGGGCGACATGTAGGGTGCACAGAACGGATGTTAACGGTATCTCTTAACTCCCTAAAAATCGACAGAAAATATTCTATAAGAGCACAGTGAATATTTTCTGTAAATTTATGCCGTAAGTCAACCTGAATTTCTATTTTATTTTCAAAATATTCTTCAGATTTGAATAAAACCATCGCCATAGCCCAATCGCTTGGTTGTCGCATTGTAAGGCTTCTACGATTTAGTGTTCACAACATAAAGCTTAAACGAATTATAAAAACTCCCCTCGCCATCTAAAGGTGTAACAAATAAATAGAGCTTAAGAAGATATTGCGACGGCACTAACTAACCCTTAAATATTAACGATTTTAAATCCGAAAATACTGCAATGTGTAACCAATCCGTACATTCAAATAGTCAAAGTCGCAAACAAACACGATTGCCTGCTACACAGTGTCTTTAATGAATTCTTTTTATGAACGAAATAACCCTACAAAAAATACAAAAACAGTCTTTCAAACACAATAAGAAATTGTATATTATCTTCCAATAAACCCTTTTGTTTTTTGAAGTCATCACCGCATCGAACTTCCAAAAGTGTGAAAAAAATTTCCAAAAAAAAGTATTTGGTTCCACAGTTCAACTTGGCTATGGTAACTGCATTCATGCATGTACATTAGTAAGGGTCGGTCCCCATACAAAAAAAAATTGTTGCGCCTAGTTTTGAAGATTATTTAGAGACAATTCCGAGACAACAAAAAAAAATTTTTCTGTGCACCCTACATGACGCACCTTTTAGTTTTATTATGCTGCGTTGCCTTTTGATGTCCGATCGTAACGGGATGCATATTGTTGTTCGAGTTTTGGCAAGGGATATATTTCGTCCATATTCCACTTTTGACTCCGAAGTCAAATTCGATAAGTGGCCTCTGTCATCTCGTTTTCTACCCCTCTAAGTGGGGAATATTTTGAAAAGCTAACAAAGGTCTTTAAAAATAATGAAACTTTTGCTTTTGAAGTATCCACTATTATTCATAAACAAAAAAGTTATAATAGTTTTAAAATTACATAATATATGCAGATATCAAATTACACTATCTACTTTTGACGTCGTTTTCTGTCTCTCTCTCACACACACATACACACAAGTAAACCCCGTACCCAAAAATGCACATCCACTATGAGTTCGGTTTAGTACGAACGAACTAAATTTGCGAGACTCCACTTAAACAAATGCAGTTACTAGTGACTTCAGTTATCCGATTTTCTGCCCATGTAAATGGTATTTATTTTGCAACAAGTAAAGTCATTTGAAAATAAATAATTTTCCTTTCACGATTTATATTTGCATTCATAATATTTTTATTATTATTAATGGTATGTATGGCATTGAAGATAATACTGACGTAAATCCAGTTTACTATAACGCTCCCGCCTTCTTATTTTGGAAAATATATACCCAATCCGCTTTTCATATATCCTTACTTGCTGATTTATTAACAATCAGCACATAAATTCTTATTTTGAGAATGGCACGTAAAATTAAATTAAAATTAATTAATATAGTGTTAAAGCTAACATAAGCTTCTAAAATTCAATTACAGAAAGTGCAACTTTAATATAAGTCTGAGAATCTAATACAAAGAGAGAAAGAGATGCAAAACAGCATTACAATTGTATTACCTTGATTGTTGTTTCTTGTCCATTAACTTCGATCTTCCGAAATTACCAGCAACGAAAATAATTGTGATCTTAATTTTGGACATACGTTTCAAGTTTTTTCTTGGACTGTACATTTAATATACGAGTATATATTTATGAATAAAAATAAAAATCGTAAAAGAAAAAATATTTATTTCAAAGTTCTTTACTTTACAGAGATAGAAAATCGGATAAGTCACTAGTAAAAATTCGACATGGATTACTGACTGATATAGGGAAGAAGTGTAGCCATTGTGAAGATATCATCAACGACGTATCATACGTTAAGATCATACGTCAAATAAGCACACAGTGACAAAATTACTACTATTTTGGTGTCGTGTAGGGTGCATGGGAAAACAGTGATTTTATTCTGATTTCGTTCCTTAGAACGCTTTAACATTTGGTGACGAAGCTCTCAAAATTTATTCGTTCGTATTGAACCGAACCGTCATAGGGATGTGAATGGGGTATATCTGTGTGTGAGAGAGGCAGAAATCGACGTCAAAAGTAGATTGTGTAATTTGATTTCTGCATGTATTTTGTAATTTCAAAACTAGTATAACTTTTTTGTTTATGAATAATAGTGGGTACTTTGAAAGCAAAAGTTTCATTATTTATGAAGACCTTAATTAGCGTTTCAAAATATTCCCGACATAGGGGGGTAGAAAACGAGATGACAGAGGTCACTTATCGAATTTGACTTCGGAGTCAAAAGTGACATATGGACGAAATGTAGTCCTTGCTAAAACTCAAACAACGATATGCATCCCGTTACGATCGGACATCAAATGGCAACGCAGGATAATAAAATTAAAAGGGCGACATGTAGGGTGCACAGAAAACATTTTTTTTGATTCCCCGGAATTGTCTCTAGATAATCTTCAAATCAAGGGGGTGACCGGTGCAACTTTTTTTTGCGACCCACTCTAATGTACATATACCGTACGATAGTACTTTCCATCGGGATTGTACGGTTTCCTATTAAAATTTGACCCTCTTTCCAATCACCAAATGCGTTTGTACAAATGGTTGTAATAAAAGTGTTAATACGATTTTTTTGAAATCAATATCTTTGAAATAAAATCAAAGCTGTGTAAAATATTTGAATGTTGAATAGAGTCATTCTACAATCTTAATCAATGAACTGTTAAGTTGTTAAATTATTGTACCATTTCCAACTGAAGGAATATCGATAACATATGCTTAGATGTGTGGAAAATCCTAAGGTAGTAACGTGAAAAATATATGCACAAGCTGCCGAATATAGCATTTTGTACAAGCAAATATAATGTTATTTCTAGAGGATACAAAATTAATCTGAAAATTCCTTTTGAAATTCGATATAAATCAAGGATTCTTTACAACGTTAAGACTCACGAGAGTTGAAGTTGGTGCATGTAAATGGGTGGATGGTGATTTCTGACTATCTTTTTTGAAGATATGCGCTTTTTAGAAAACAGTTCTTTAATGATCGACTGAAGTAATTGTTGTAATAAGGATATTGGCAATGGTAGTTTGAAGAATCTCGAAACAGATCTGTCTATCCAACCGTAAGCTGTTTCACAAGTGCATTTTTAATTCAGATCAGTGCAGTGATCATTTATTCGATGAAGAAATAGTGTACACATTTTTATGATTTGATTCAATTTTATTTAAAACGAATTAAACCTCATTTATTGTAGTAATTACATAGAAAGGAACCAAAAATATATATTCCCATAAATAATTTACCAAATACTTATCGATACTTTACCGATCGATAAAGAAATATCAGTCTTTACCGAATGTATTTTTGTAGAACATCAGTCATATTTGATAAAAATATCTCAAATTCAGTACAGTCCATTTAAAGTTTCCACTTTCATTTGAGATTTTTATGAACTCCAAATACTGGTAGTTATTCAAACACACTTTCCGCGCATTTGACGCAGGCAAATCAAATGAAAAATTATTTATTTGAAAATTTTTTTATGAAGAATATTTTAAGCTTTGAAGAATCTAACATTTCAACCCATGGTATCATGATTTGTTTCAGATTCTTTCCAAGTTACTATTTTTTCTGCGTCTGCGTAACTTTTTGCTTAAGAAAGTTCCAAAAAATTCGACCGACTGACATGATGTTTAAAAGTCACAAGTATCCTTTAGATGCTCTTTAAAAATATTGACATCAAATCCTTCATATTATAGATCTGAAGGAGCTTTTTGAAAAGCAAGTGGTAAACATCTTTTCTCTTTCGTAATATTTTCTCATACTACACATAGTTGCCAGATTATATTTAAGTGCAGATTTGACAAATATAGATTTACACTTGTTTAAATTATTAAGTAAGACAAAATAATGTACAAAAGAGGTCATTGTGGTAAAAAGAGTACAAATAGTGTACATTAAAAAAATAGTGTACAAGAGTCTAAAATGGTGTACTGTTCACTGTTCACACCTTAAAAAGCATAAGCATGCGCCCATAATTATCGAACTGTTAGTGGAATTTAACACGGACTTTTTCACAATAGCAACAAAATGAAGTGCATTCGTGAGTTCTATGCAAATAAATACATAAGACTTAAAAAACCAATCCGATATGTCAGATACAACGAAAATTTTACAGCGATTTTTTTCAGCTCGTGTGAATGGTTTCGGGAACAAATAAGCTCATTATACTAAATTCCAGCCCAATTCGTTGAAGTTTGAGGTTTTTGCGGGAGGAATGAAATATGGCCTCAGGGAAATACACCCCAATATTTTTATGAATATGGGCTCCAAAAAAAATAGCATGTCACAGAACAACATTTTTTGGGTCTTCATTTAATTTTTGGTTGCTTTTTGGGGTTTTATTTCACTTCCTTTCTGCTTTTTGGGGTTTCATCTATAAATTTAGAACCAGGAGAAGCTACGCATAAGAGTTTTGCTCCACGTTGCCAACTTTGGATCATGTCCATAGGAGAAAGTCTTAAACAGAGGCCGCAGGCCGTACTCTGCAGTTTGCTAAAAATGCTATATAAGGGTAATATATCAAAAATTAATTTAGTATTAATGAAAAAACTCATCTATGTATTCGATTATTTAAAAGGGCCGCTAATGGAGTGAAATGAAATGCAAAACATTTAGTGGACAAAAATCCAGTTTGTCGAAAGAGAATTAAGTGTAAAATTTGGCGTTTCGTTTGTTCTAATAAAACAGTGATCCTTACACATACAGTTAAGTGTTCGGGATTTAAGTGAGTTCCTGCCGTTAGGCTTACCCCACCGTGCTCTTAACAGCTGGGTAAATACGTGGGTCGACCAACGCCCACACGCACAGGGAGAATGAGTGGACACTTTTGTCCTCCTCCTTAGTTAGGAGAGGGGCCCATCTAAAAGTCCTTGCCATTCTATGGGTCTACTAGTTAGTTTGCAACTCCACATCCAAAACTATTCTCTACCAGCGATTTTTGTTTGAACCACCGCCACCATCGTGGTGGGTGTGTGGCCCCCGAAGGGACCACACTAATAGTCAGGCCAGAACCTACACTGAAAAAAAAAATAGTAATAAACTAATGATGACACATTCTTATATTAAGTATGCTGCCTCGGCATCAATTCAATGACAATTTTCATTAAAATAATGAAAATTTACACGTTTTTTACGAAATTTTCCTTAATATAAAGTTTTTTGAATTTGAATTAATGACTATCTAATCATTAGTTTTGTTTACGCGCTTCTTTAAATGTACGCATTTAAATTAAAGAAAAAATCATTATTTTTGTGACAATCCGCATTATTTGAAGTAATATTTCAATACTTTTAAGGATTTTCTACATTAACACTATGACGTAGACATGTCATAGTTTTAATGCCGAATCGGACTTAATTAACAGTATGAGATATTTGAGTAATAAATTTAAGGCTATGCTCCCCTTAAAGGAAAGGCTGTCTTGGTAATAAATTTTATGACTATTGTCATTATTTTTAAGAATACATACGAGAGAATTTTACAATCTCTCCCTCCCTATCTCGCTCGGATAATCAGTTTTGTTTGGTAATGTGTGAATCAATTGTGGAATGCTAGAAGAGAAAATAGAGAACAGTTCTGTTGTTCATTTTCTTTTAAATCGTCAGTTATTTACAAGCGATGGAAGGAAACAGTGGTCTGTTTTCGGAACGCGGATTGTGAAAAAATTTGATTGCTGTGAATATGTAAGTATACGTGCATACATACGTGCATATTGCACCGAAAATAATTTGAATATGTGCTGTTAACAGTTATTTTTGCTAGCATAGCAAATTTATTATTTAGCATAGCAACAACAACAAATAAAACCGTCGTGTACTGCCCAGTCAGCATTTTATGAAAGTATGGATCATACTCGGGTCCTTTTCGATTCCACTGCGCTATTAAAATAATCATAAATGCGCTCATTTTCTGATCATAAAAGAATGTTTTGTCGGGAGAAAATATTTAAGAGTCTATTATAAGCCGCGTTTCTGCTCACTTTCGAGTCATTTCTCAATTGTACTTATAATCATTTACGAGTCATTTCTAAGTCGTATTTAGTATAATTTACGAGCCCTTTTCGGGTCACTTTTAATTCGTATTTTCAACCATCTGCGAATCTTTTTCGAGTAATTTTTAAGGCCTTCAAAAAATAAGATATTTTTGGATGTAAAGTAGTAAAATAAATTTATTACATTAAAAAAATAAAATAAAGTAAATAAACAAAAAATATTTTATTTATAGTTTGGGCTGACATTAATTTTTTATTTAAATTAACTCAAGTTGTAAACATTAATTTCACTAATCGTAGAACATATCACCACGATTCGACTGATTCTTGCTTCAATAAGAAAGCAAATTGTGCCGTTATAAACAAAAGCACCACAATAATGAGAACTTTCTACCATCCATGTGCGCGAATTATCATTGCAAAATAACGATCAAAACAATCCCATTTCAAACACCTGAATGATCTCTTTGTGATTGATGTATATTTTGTTATTGTAGTTTCAATAGTGCAGTTTTGAAGCATAAGTTCGACTCATTTTCTAGTCCTTTTTCTCGCGTGCAAGTGATTAATCACTCTATGGTCATCAAAAGTACTCGAATAGGACCAAGTTAGATGACAAAATTATCTTCCAATTGCTGGGTGGGTGTGTATGCATGTGGTTATGCCGTCAGCGTCACCATCGATCTCTGTGATAAGGGAGTGCGTGTGTCATAGTTATTTTTGCTGTATGTTATTTATGGCGATGTATGTACATGCGTTTTTGAAGGAGATCTTGTTTGTAAGTCCTGATTTATGCCAAATGGATGATAAAAATGTGAGTAATAGATTTTGTAATACTGAAAGAGACAATTGGAAAATGTTTAGGTACGTGAAAAATAATATTATATTTGTTATACATATAACTATCTTTTTTAATTTTTTTAGTAAAACAATTTTAGAATGGGTCTTTTGTGAGAAGTGTCAAATTTTACAAAATATTTCAACGTAAGTATTATATATGAACGGCTGAAATATTTCTCTTAGTTTTCAGCGTTTTCCAATTGTGATATGATAAAATGTATTTGCATTTTTTTTGTTTATAGATAATTTTATTTGATTTATTTTCAGAAAAAATTTAATTATTTTAATTTTAGATCACGCAATATTTGAAGGTAAATGTGATGGATATATGAAAAATGCAGTGCTGAATGCCATTTATAAATTACATCAAATAAGTGAGATTTGGAAACAATATTTGTAAGTATTATGTATTTCTGAACAAATATATTTTATTTGAAAATCAAGAAATTTAATTTGGAACGCATATATTACGGTATTAGAACAAAATATATTTGCGAACTGACGTTCACATATAAAATACGTGTTTTCACACAAACAAAGTTATTGTTAAAAAGTTTTCCAAATATAATTTATTTAAAAAGATGTTTTCCTTTTTTTGAATTTTAGTTTAAATTTTTCCTTGATTTCGTGTTCATAATTGCTTCATAAGTACTTCATAATTAAACCTGCTGTTAGATTAGGCCCATTTGGTCCAATTTTTGTATCGTTTCCTTTTATATGAAAAGTGTAATGTTGACCAAATGGACTCTTAATCTAGGATTCGTACAGATTTGCTAATCTAACACCAGGGTTAAGAACGTCATAAGCAGCATAAGCTTTTGTTTTATAGACGTAATTTTAAATAAGTTTTTGTAGTTTTATTTGCTAACAAAACTTAAGATTTTAAAATCTAAGTCACGATTGATTTTTTTGAGAAAATTATTTTTGATAACTCAATTTATATGAAAAATTTCACTTTCGCCACTTTCAAAACAATCAGTTTCTATTATTAATAATATCTTACATAAATATTTTTTTAACTTTTAGTACAGCAAATTTTGTATGGATCTATTATGAGAATTTGTGTCGTAGAAGAGTGACTAAATATTTCAGTGTAAGTAAGTATATTCCAAAGATTTGAATATATCTCTTGTTTTTCAACATTTTGTGACAGTCCAATGATAAAATTTATTTTAATACTTTATCGTATATAAATCATTCTGTTTGATTTCTATTCAAATTATTTTTATTTTAGTTCGCGCAATTGAACTTTATTTGGATATATGAAAAATGCAGTGGGGAATTAAAAATTTACAAATTGCAGGAAATGAGTGAGCATACAAACTATATGATATATGTATGATTCTAGGTTAAAAATCATTAAGGTCGGTTCCGATAAAAAATGTTCATGGACAACATATAGAGAAACGAATCCCGCTATAGAATCGATACATAACAATACAATATTCGAATAAAAGTCAAACTTCATAGTGGGTTGGCCGATTTGTCTTTATACAATTACATATAGTTTTAAATTATAAAATGTTCAAGGTTATCCATAATATGTATTATATTTTTTTGTATTTTCCAATATAAAATATAACAAATAAAATATTTATTTAGAAAGATAAAGTGTTGTGTTATTGAATTTTCTATGAATATTAAATGATTTCAAAGAAAATGATTCATTTAAAAGAGTAACATTATAATCAATATAATGTAACGAATTTTCCATACATATTTAAAAAAACTGTATTTAAATTCATGTATGCCTTAAATTAATTACCAGTATATTCTTATATCAAGGACAAACATTTTAAATTTTATTACGATAATGTTTTAAATTATATGATATTTTACTAAAAATAAGCACGCGCCATACTTAAATTTACGCAAAAATGTTCTTATTTTAAGACCAAACATAATTAGTATTATTACCCAAAATTCTTAATTCTATGAAATACAGCCTCAAAACAAGTACTATTCACATCTTTAAATTAACTATAAAACCTTCTTATTTTTATAGCGATTGTCTTTAGATCGAAATCATTGCCGAAATCTTAAACTTTACGAAAAATTCATTGATTTTCAGTACGCTTTTTTTTTAGTGTACGTTACAAGGGCTTCCCTGACTCCCGTAGCACCAGATTAAGTACTCTGGCCAGATAGTAGTATCTTCGGGACTGCGTAGCCGAAAATACTACCCATCTGGGATCATTGTCCAGTCCCTATCCTGGCAATAGATGGGAACTATATGATTCGAAGATCCCCCAATCGTATACATACACTAATAATATCTGATGCATACTGTTTCAAAATATGAATTTAATAGTAGTATGACACTACTCTCAACGAAACACTTTACCAAAATCGCAAGCAAAATACGAATTAAACAACCTCACAAAATTAAAAGTAGCATAAAACCTGTAAGGAAAGGCTAAAGTCGGGCGGGGCCGACTATATAATACCCTACACCACTCTCGAAATATTGAATAACTCTGATATATAAATTTTGAAATTCATGTATAAATTGTTTACATAAATTTATTTTTGGGACATTTTATACTTAAATAATACCCTGTACCACAGTGTGGTGTAGGGTATAAAAACGATTGGATCTAAAGAGCCAAATCGGATGAAACATATATATGGGAGCTATAGCTAAATCTTTACCGATTTTCTTCAAATTCAACAATGTTGGTTCATGGATCAAGAAACTCTACCATTCTAAATTTCAAAACGATTGGATGTAAAATATAGCTTCTATAGAACTAAAGGGCCAAATCGGACGAAACATATATATGGGAGCTATAGCTACATCTTAACCGATTTTCTTCAAATTCGGTAGTGTTGGTTCATGGATCAAGAAACTCTACCATTCTACATTTCAAAACGATTGGATGTAAAATACAGCTTTTATAGGACTAAAGGGGCAAATCGGACGAAACATATATATGGGAGCTATAGCTAAATCTTAACCGATTTTCTTCAAATTCGGTAGTGTTGGTTCATTGATCAAGAAACTCTACCATTCTAAATTTCAAAATGATTGGATGTAAAATAGAGCTTCCACAGGACTAAAGAGCAGACTAAAGTGTAACTATGTGAGTCGGACTTCTAAACTTGTGTACTCGTACTTTCGTAAAACACATTCCACAGCCATCCTTTTGTCAAAACAGACCACTTTTATAGTGTCTCAGGAGCGCCCAATTAGGTGAGTTGGTGGCGGGCTTGCCTATGAGTTTTGCGTTCGTGGGTTCGATTCCCACCAGAGGCTCTGGTCTGTAGCTGCAAAAATCTAGCCACGTGGTCTTTGTAACTCGGCTTCCCTGGACCATAAAATTGAATATAAATTTATTTTGTATTGTAATTTATATAAATAAACAAGTAAGAAAGTTCGGTCGGATAAACCGACTTATGAATCCCCTCACCTTGAGTCCCAAAAAATATTAGTAAAATTATTTATTTTTATGTTTTAATTAAATTATTATCAGTTTAAATTGCATTTAATAACGTTAAAGTATATACTGGTATTAATGTTAAAAGCTATTTACTTTTGGTACAAAATGGTCCATTTTTGTGGGAGGTACCAAAAGGGGCGTCCCAATAACGGTCTCTTTCCTCTGAACTCTAGGCACTATAAAAGCATTGCACAGTACGAAATTTCAAGAATTTATATGCACTGGTATTAAAGTAAAAGCTATTAACTTATGGTACAAAAATGTCCATTTGTGTGGGAGGTACCAAAAGGGGCATGCCACGCCCATTGTTCTCTAGACTCTAGGTGCTATAGAAGCATTGCCTTTGTGGGGGAGGTACTAGAAGGAGTGGACCAATATGGGGCGGAAGTACAGGATCCCAAAGTTGGCCACATCGGCGAACAAAATTATTTTGGGAATTGTGGGATTAATATAGTGATTCGCGAATTGCTTTCGATTTCTGATGTGAAGAGCTACAAGACACAAAAAATATAAATTTTTAAATATTCGAAGGCGTTATTACATTTCCGTCTGCATTTGAAATTTGATTTTTATATTTTTTTTTTACTGACGCTGTCCTGACATTTTGTTAATATCAGTGCAGAATAATAACCGATTTCCCCACATTAACTTTTCTAAACTGACACCAAATTTTTTTATACAAATAAACAATTTCGGCCAGATGTGACCACTGAGAGTAAAGATATGGCCACATACATTTATATTTTTATCCCCTCACCTTAAAGAGGAGGGTATATGTATATCATTTGCTACGAACAAAAAGTGTAACACATTTTGGCTCATTTTAAGTCGAATGAGCAATGTCCGTCCGTCTGTCTTCTGGCTGGTGCGCACGATAACTCCCGAAAGGAGTAACCGATTGACATAAAATTTTATATGTGGTAATATTTTATGCTATCTTCGGCTAAGTTCGAAGATGGGCCATATTGGTCCACACTTTCTAGTACCTCCCCCACAAATGATTAACATTTAGTGAAATATTGGTTATTTAATATCTTCTATACTACTTATTTGAATCCTCTGAAATTCTAAACATACTATTAGATTATTAGTCACTATTACCTCGAGTAAAATGGGCGAAGTTGCCACCCCCCTTTTGGTACCTCCCACACTAATGGACAATTTTGAATCAAAAATTAATAGCTTATAACTTTATTACCAGTGCATACAAAGACTTGCAATTTTGTACAGTGTAATGGTTTAATAGTACCTACAATACAGTGGAAAATTGGGCATTAGTTTCACACTCCTTTTGGGTATACATATGTAGTATTTTGGAGATATAGAGAAATTTACAAAATTAAAGTATAACATAATAATATATTTATATGAATTTCAATACAAAGTAAATTTATATTCTAATTTTATGGTCCAGGGAAAAGCCGGGTGACAAAGACCATGTTGCTTCTAATATTTTTATAGCGACAGACCAGAGCCTCTGATCGGATTCCAACCCACGATCCCAACTCATAGGCGAGCCCGCCAACAACTTACCTACTGGGGCGCCCAATATAACATATTTATATTAGTTTTAAAAGAAACTTTCTGCAGAATTGTTTCGAATAACGAATGGTTTAAAAATTTTTATAAATAACGATACTATGTTTCACCAAATTACACCATTTTCGCCAATCGAAAAACTAGAATATAAAAACTTTCACCAGTTTTATATGTAGTATTGTGTTACATGGTAAAATGCAAAATAAATTTTAAGCCCGGATTCTACATCTTGACACAAGAAATCGCAGATAGTTCTAATATTGTAATATTTGTAAAGGAAAATCCCATCTTTACCGAAATAAATTCGAAAATCTCCAAAAATTGATTTTTTTAGTTTTTGCCCAAAATCTATTATACCAAAGTCATTGCCGAAAAATGCAATTAAAACAAGTAAGAAAGTTCAGTCGTTTAAACCGACTTAAACCCTCACCTTGAGTCCCAAAAAAAAATTCGTAAATTTATTTTTTTTTTGTTTTAACGAAATTATTGTCAATTTAAATTGCATTTAATAACTTTAAAGTATGTACTGGTACTAAAGTTTGAATATGTTAACTTTTGGTACAAAATGGTCCATTTGTGTGGGAGGTACCACAATGGGCGTTCCAATAACGGTAACTTTTCTCTGGTCTCTAGATACTATACAAAATTACACCGTACAAAATTCCAAGTAATTATATCCACTGGTGTTCAAATTAAAATCTGTTAACTTTTGGTACGAAATGGTCCATTTGTGTGGGAGGTACCAAAAGGGGCGTGCCAATAACGCCCACTTTTCTGTGGACTCTAGGTACTAGAGGGTTCGCCATCTAACGTTTTTTTCAACTAGTGCTTATTTCGTGAGTGGTAACACTTAGCTCATGTCTGATTTGACAGATAATTAGTTTTATCCTTGCGCTGAACGAATATGGTTGTGTATATGCTTGAACAACGCTGGAAAATACTGCGACATTACTTTGAAAATCATGGTAATGTTGCAGAATCAAAAATCAGAAAATCATCTTTTCAGATGAAGCTCATATTGATATTGGCGGGTATGTAAACAAGCAAAATTGTCGCATTTGGTGCACAGAAAACCCGCACGAATACATTGAAAAGCCGATACACCCTAAACGAGTCACTGTTTGGTGCGGATTTTGGTCCAGTGGCATAATTGGGCCATGAGCAAGGAGTGGCCGTTACAGACAATGGCGATCGTTGTCGGGCCATGTTGAACGAATTTTTGTTCACAAAAATTTAAGAGGAGGATATTGGCAACATTTGGTTTCAACAGGACGGCGCTACGTGCCACACAGCCGAAGCTACACTCGAAGTTTTGCGCGATGTTTTCAAAAAAAAAGTTATTTGGCGGACCCTTTATATACTTTAACGTTATCAAATGCCATTTAAATTGATTATAATTTAATTAAAACAAAAAAATAAATAAATTTAGGAATATTGGTTGGGACTCAAGGTGAGGGGATTCATAACTTGGTTTACCCGACTGAACTTTCTTACTTGATTTGCTTTTGCCCTATAACTATTATTCTAAAAGCCGGGCAAAAAATTCCTTACCACATATTATAATTTTAAATTTTTGCAATTGGAGAATATGATAGTTTCGGAAATTGCGTATAAAATGCTGTAGTTTGGCAACAATAAGAGTGAGGATTTTTGACTTGCTTTTGTTTCGAAAACATTCTCCAGAAAGTTTTTCTAAAGTTTAAATATGTTTCAACATGTTATATGTTTTATTTATTTATTTATATAAATTACAATACAAAGTAAATTTATATTCTAATTTACAGGTCCAGGGAAAGGCCGGGTTACAAAGACCATATGCCTAAATTTTGCAGGGACAGACCAGAGCATCTGGTTGGAATCGAACCCACGACCCCCAAACTCATAGGCGAGTACGCTACCAACTCACCTACTGGGGCGCTCATATGTTTTTTAAATAACTTTTTCTATACTCGAACTCGAAAAAAACGATATATAACGAGTGGTCGATGTAACGGTTGCTTTTTTAACTACGGCCGCCTCGTGATTTGACTCCGTTGGACTGTTTTTTGTGGGGAGCTGATAAGTGCTACGCCAACCATCCAGAGACAATTCATGACTTGAAACACGCAATTGCAGCCATTGAGGGCCACACAATCGAAAATGTGTTGAAAAATTGGGTCGACACAGAATGGGCTTGTTCAAGGCCAGCCGCGGAAGCCTTTTGAATGAAGTGTTTTTCCATCATTAACCAGAATGTTGAGGTACTTCAATAAAGACAAAATCATTGAAAAATATTTATCCGTCTTTTTATCTCCTTGCCTCAGAGAGGAGGGTATATATCATTTGCTACGAGCCAAAGGTGTAACACATCGAAGGAGTGACCTAAGACCCTAAGCATGTTCGCTGGAAATCCGTTTTAAGTCATTTGAATGTCCGTCTGCTAGCTGGTGCGCACCGTAACTCTTAGCCAATTGACTTCAAATTTAGTATGCGTTAATATTGTTCTCTATCTCCGGCTATGTTCGAAGATCACTATGTACTTCTAGTACCTCACCCACAAAGGGTTAACATGTAATACAAAATTGATTTTTTAATAACTTCTATACATCTTACTCCAATCTTCTAAAATTCCACACATAGTATTAGTGTATTAGCAGCTCTCACCTCGAGAAAAATGGGTAAGGTTGCCACGACCTTTTAGATTACGTTAAGGAGTCAAGCATCTCCATCTGTAGCAACCCACGAAGCCCATGATTCTATTAATATCGTGGGATGACAGAGATTCCAGATTTTATATCGTGTAATACCTAGGTAGGGATGTCTTCATCTTGATAGAGTAGGACATTGACAGAGAAGATGTTCGATTGTTTCCAGTTCCTCCTCATCCCCACAGAGTCGACGGTAGTCGGCAGAATCACTCTGCCACCTTGATGCTAAATATCTAACATTACAGTGGCCCGTCAGCGTGCCTATTATTAAACGAATGTCCCTCTTTGTAAGGTTAAGAAGATCTTTGTTCCAAGATTTCGATATGGCTGGCCATAGGGATTTAGTGATTTTACAGTCAGATCTGCTCGACCATTTCTGGTTTGCCAGGACTTTGTAAAAAACACTCTATGTTACTGAAAAATTCGCATAAGGGGGATATAGTGATGGCTCAGCCCTTAAGGCGCCCATTGCTGATCCATTTCGTGCGAGTTCGTCAGCCTTCTCGTTCCCCGCGATATCACAGTGTCCGGGGACCCAGCACTGTCTGATTATGTCTGCCAATTGCTGTAGTTCCAAACCTTTGACTTAATAGTGGTTGACTACAGTGCCTTCAGAGCAGCCTGACTGTCAACATAGACTATTATGTGATCACCTTGCCGAGTTTTCGTCGATTTATCAAGCTGAGGACTTGCAGTATAGCAAAGATCTCCGCCTGGAAAACGCTGAATTATCGGCTAACCTGTAGGACGTATTTATGCCAAGAGATTCGCTGAAAATGCCTGACCTTGTGCCTACATCCATCTTTGAACCGTCCTTGAATATTGCATGGCTCTCCATTGATCAGAATTTCTGAATTGGTGACAAACAATCTATCGGTCCTGCCAGAGCACTTAGATCAGACATTCTTGATGTCTCAATGAGAATGGCCGAGTGGCCCTAATCCGCGTTACGGCACACACGAGCTTCTCGGAGTCTGAGAGCGCATTTTGTAGCACTGCACTTACAAACAAGTAAGAAAGTTTCAGTCGGGTAAACCGACTAAGGTATACCCTCACTTTGTGAGTAATGAAATATTGAATATTACACGAATTATTCTGTCAATTTGTGTCACTTTGTGAGTAATGTAATATAGAATGTTACACGAATTATTCTGTCAATTTGTGTGGGAGCTACCAGAAGGGGTTTAACAAATACACCTATTTTTCGCTGAACAGTAGATACTTTAAATTCATTGCACTGCGCCGAATTATAAGCGTTTATGTGCACTGGTATAAACGTTATGAGATATTAAATTTTGGTATGATTTGGCCATTTTGTGTGGGAGGTACAAAAAGGGGCGTGGCGATAACGCCAATTTTTCACAGGACTATAGGCACTATAAAAACATTACACTGTACAGAATTGCAAGTATTATTCTACACTTGTATTAATGATATAAGCTATTAACTTTTGGTGCAAAAAGGTACCTTTGTGTGGGAGGTACCAAAAGGGGCGTGGCAACAACGCCCATTTTTCTCTGGACTGTAGGCAATATAAAAGCATAACTCTGTGCAAAATTTCAAGTATTTTATACACCGTTATTAATGTTATAAGCTGTTAATTTTTGGTGCAAAACGGTGCATTTGTGTGGGAGGTACCTAAAGGGACGTGACAACTTCGCCCATTTTTCTCGAGTTGATAGCGACTAATAAACTAATACTATATGTGGAATTTCAGAAGATTAGAATAAGTTGTATAGTAGTTATTAAAGAATCAATATTTCACAACATTTTAACCCTTTGTGGGGGATGTACTAGAACGAATGGACCAATATGGCCCATCTTCGAACTTAGCCGGAGATACAAAAAAATATTACCACGTACAAAATTTTAAGTCAATCGGTTACTCCTTTCGAGCGTTATCGTGCGCACCAGCCTGCAGACAGACAGACAGACAGACACACAGACCGACAGACAGACAGACAGACAGACGGACGGACATTGCTCATTCGCTCTTTGTACTTTCTCTAACTTTTTATTAAACTTCTGTCGCCTTCCACCATACCACTGAACCATAGGTAAGTATTGGACGCACTATAGCTGTATACATCCAGTGGATGGTACTTGGCTCGAGCCCCCAGCTCATACCTATGGAGTTTCTGCACGAGTATAGTACGCTCAATCCCTTTTTGACTCTTTCTTCTGTGTTTATTTCGCATATCGATTTCCTGCCACGCCCCTTTTGGTGCCTTCCACACAAATGGACCATTTTTCACCAAAATTTAAAGGTGTTATAACTGCATTAATATTACAAGCAAATACTTTAAATTTTGTGCAATGTAATGCTTTTATAATACCTAGAGTCAATTGAGAAGTGGGCGTTATTTGAATATCTCTTTTGTGCCTGAAGCAAAGTTGTAGATATTGAACAGCAGAAGAAACCTACCCGAAAAGGTGCATGCAGTGCCTTAAAAATCCCAAAAATGCCCGCAAACTGGATGACTTTTTTTGGGTAGGTTTGTTCCTCAGTTTTTCTCCTATTCAACATTTACAACTTTCTTTCAGACACGAAATAGATGTTCCATACAGTACCGTGATACAAATATAGAAAAAGTGCTAAAAATCCACCTTGCGCAAAAAACTTCGTATAGCCAATAAATTATTAAATGAGCCAACTTGACAAAACGAATGATGCAAAAGTTCTTATTTTTGGGAGAATTTCACGTCGAATTCTCTGAATTGAGTCCCAAATTAATGAGCTAAAAAATACTGTACTGTGTTTTACATTGATTTTCTTAGGAGTGGAAAGTTTTTAATAAAAATTCACTAAAATGTTCTCAAAAAAATTTAATTTTTCGCAATATCTTGTAAGATATACTTCAAACCGCAGATGGGATGCAAAATTACATTTTTAGAAGATGAAGGCTACATAATTTAGGATTCTTTGAAGATTTCCTAAGCCAACTGCTAGAAATGGTTTTCGAGTTATGCTAAAATATGTGGTTGAACCTATATTTTTTATATATTTATTTATCATTATTTTGATAGATAAACTAGTCCCATCCCATAATAGAACACAAAGGAAAGGAATAAAAAAATCAAAAAAAAAAATATCAAAAAAAGCTATAGTAAACAGTTTGGTCAAAAATGGTTATATGGATCGGAAATAATGGCCGTTTGACCAAAATGTCAAAAATCGATATCATTTAACTCGGACAGTCCTTAACCAATCTGGTTAAAATGGTGTGTCATAACTACCGTTCAATAGGACTAAACTTGATATAGGTTTCAGTAGACATCGGTTTTTAAAATTCACTCACTTGACATTAAATCCATAAATTATATATATTACATTTTTATACTTTTTTAATAAAAAAACCAGTAAGGAAAGGCAGAAAGTCGGGCGGGGCCGACTATATAATACCCTACACCTCCCTAACAATGCGATAAGGGTTCTTGCGATAATAATTTGGAATAATTGGTAAATGGGTAAGAACATATATATGTGGATATATCTAATTCTGAACCAATAATCGCTAAATTAAGCAATATTCGTTCCTTAATTGAGAAACATCTTTCTGGAGAATTTTGTAATGATCGGAAGTAAAGTACAACATCTATAGCGCTTTGTAACCAAATCAGGAGGAACATATATATGGAGGTTATATATAAATCTGAATCGATTTTCCCTGAATACTCATTCATGTAAAATAGAAACCTCTTTCTGTCGAATTTCGTACTGATCGGATATAAAATACAGTCTCTACAGCGCTTGAATGTCAAATCGGTGCTAACATATATATGGGGGCTATATCTAAATCTGAACCGATTTTCTCCAAATTTGGCAGTATTTCTTCAAGTAATAAGAAACCTCTTTCTGCCGAATTTCGCTGTGATCGGATATAAAATACAGTTTCTACATCTATTGAATTTCAAATCGGGGGGTAACATATATATGGGGGCTATATCTAAATCGGAACCGATTTTCTCCGAGTTTGGCAGTATTCCTTCATGTAATAAGAAACCTCTTTCTGCCGAATTTCGTACTGATTGCATATAAAATGCAATTTCTACAGCGCTTACATGTCAAATCGGGGGCAACATATATATGGGGGCTATATCTAAATCTGAACCGATTTCCCCCAAATTTTGTTTTGTATCTAAGTGTATCACGAGACTACTCTCTGTCAATTTTTGTACAAAACAAATTTTGTTTTGTATCGAAGTGTATCACGAGACTACTCTCTGTCAATTTTTGTACAAATCGGTTTCAAAATGTTGCTTATACAGTACATATATGCCAAATTGGAGGTACATATATATGGGAGCTATATGTAAATCTGAACCGATTTTAACCAAATTCAATAGGCATCGTCCTTGGGCCTAAAAAAAGATATGTGCAAAGTTTCGTTGAGATCGGACCATAATTGCGACCTGTAGTTTGATTACAAGAATACATCTACAGACAGACAGACGGACAGACAGGCGGACAGAGCTAAATCGACTCAGAAAGTGATTACAAGTCGATCGGTATAATAAACAATGGGTCTATCTCTTCTCCTTTTGGGTGTTACAAACAAATGCACAAAGTCATAATACCCAGTACCACAGTGTGGTGTAGGGTATAATAATCTGTTTTCATCTCATCATTAATAAGATTGGGTCCTAACGCGGTTTGTGTCCTGGGTGTAGCACCCTTTTCTTAGTTAAAAGTTTTGTATAATTTCCAATATCCTTATTATACTGTGGAATGTGGTCACTGATGGAGGGTATATCTGGAAATTATCTCTTTATAACAGTGTATTTCATAGGGAAAAATTACAATTTTTATTAAGTAATTATAATTAATAGAATAAATATTTCATTATGTGGCTTTCCCTTGCTGCGCTAAATATAAATTCTTATACAACAAATCTCCCCTTGAGCTGGACCATTCCACATAACGATACTTCCGGTGATGTTTGCTAATTTTCCAGGGTTACAGAAAAAACATTCACTTTTTAAGTCCACATAAAATTAATCATATTTTATTGTTGTTTATTTTTATTTACATTCGGTTTTAATATTTGCTGCCATTGTTTTTATTTATATGACCCTTACTTAAGATCTATGTTTGTAGAATACCTCAGATTGGGGGTTAATTTTTTTGCTACAGAAAAAATTTTATTACTCATATGTTTTATGTTTTATTTGTGTCTGTGCCAATGTCTGTGGGGATGTTTACCCAAGGATGTGTGTCAAATATCTATGGATGCATGTGGGTGTATGTGTGTTTGCATAGGTGCCTGTGTATGTATGCGAGAGTGTTTGCCAAAAGAAATACTGATGTTGAGTACTCATTTTAATTTTGTGTTGACTATTATTTACGATTATTGCCATAATTATGGGTTGCAATAGCTCATGCCTTCCTTCTGCTTTCGATGCCCATGTTTTGGGGGGCTCTTTCTCAATGTTGTTGATGTTGTTGTTATTATTAACACCCATCAAAATGGTTTTAGCACCTAAGTTGAGAATGAACAAGGCCAGCAGCCGTGGCCATAGCCATAGCCGGAGTAGGAGCAGTAATAGCAGCAAACAGCCTTTTATTAGATGTATTTATGTATATTTACACACAATATATCATTGGCTTCTATAGAGGTAAGGACAGGTTGTACAAGCTATTACTAAATGTTATACCCGGGAATGTGAGTGGAAAAGAATCAGCAGCCATCCGACCGACCAGACAACCTACCGAACTGCACGAACTTTGTGTACCATTCGAGGGACATAAGAATGTGCAAATATTTACACACACTCACACAAACATTTATCTATTCTATATGAGTGCATATATGTTTGTATATATTATGACTGGAATTCTCGTAATCACGGCACAGTGGTTTTATAAGTTTCAGTAAAATATTATTAGCGCAGGACATTCAGCAGCAAATGAAATAGTTAAATTTTTCGGTTAATTTGACTGTAATTTATTCGAGACCATTTAACAGTAATTACATAGATATAAAACTTAAGTACATCTGTTACAATCTACTCTTATATCACTTCTAGATTCAATAAGTAAACACGGTATTAAGGCCCTGCGAATTTTTTTGTTGTTTTAAAAAGTAAAATCTAGAGGAACCTTCGTATGGAGGCTATATCAAATTATAAAGGTAAATAAGTTTGTCATTTCTTAACCAGACACCCGATTACGACAATACTTGGCACGATTATAGAAGAGATATTAGGGAGCTTAACTTTTAAGTCTGGGCCCCCTATGGTGTACAGGCGGAGCAAGAGGGCCCTAAATTGGCTACCTCGGGCGAACAAAATGTTCAAGCGCATGTAGTCTTGTGTCTTTTTCGTCTGATTCCAAAAACCTTTTTTTGTTCGCTTTCTACATACTGAGGCTTTAATGGCTAGGAGTTAGATCATAGAGTTACCCATATATGTGCAATTGAAAATTTAATTTATTTTTCACATTTCAAAACAATTTAATTTTATGTAATTTTTTTGGGAAAAATGTATATTTCTTATTTAGAAGTTATAGAAGAACTTAATTAAAAAAAGTATAATATATAATGTCTTCGAAGAAAGTACGGGTCAAGAATATTCACTGGTATTGTTGCCAAGCTTCTCCAATTTACACCATTTTTTTCAAAAGTAAGCCACATTTTCTCCGATCGCAAAGCTAGAATATTGAAACCTTTACTATTTTTATACCCTACACCACACTGTGGTACAGGGTATTATAACTTTGTGCATTTGTTTGTAACACCCAAAAGGAGAAGAAATAGACCCATCGTTTATTATACCGATCGACTTAGAATTACTTTCTGAGTTGATTTAGCTATGTCCGGCTGTCTGTCTGTCCGTCTGTCCGTCTGTCTGTGCATGTATTCTTGTAATCAAAGTACAGGTCGCAATTATGGTCCGATCTCGACGAAACTTTACACATATGTTTTATTTGGCCCAAGGACGATCCCTATTGAATTTGGTTAAAATCGGTTCAGATTTAGATATAGCCCCTATATATATGTTACCCCAGATTTGACATGTAAGCGCTGTAAAAACTTTATTTTATATCCGATCAGTCTGAAATTCGGCAGAAAGAGGTTTCTTATCATATGAAAGAACACTGTTAAATTTGGAATAAATCGGTTCAGATTTAGATATAGCCCCCATATATATGTTACCCCCGATGTGAAGTGTAAGGACTGTAAAAATGTTATTTTATATCCGATCAGTATGAAATTGGGCAGAAAGAGGTTTCTTATTATAAGAATGAACACTGCTAAATTTGGAAGAAATCGGTTCAGATTTAGATATAGCCCCCATATATACGTAACCCCCGATTTTTTGTGTAAGCGCTGTAAAAATGTTATTTTATATCCGATCAGTATGAAATTCGGCAGAAAGAGGTAGCTTATAATATGAATGAACACTGTTAAATTTGGAAGAAATCGGTTCGGATTTAGATATAGCTCCCATATATACGTTACCCCCGATTTGAAGTGTAAGCGCTGTAAAAATGTTATTTTATATCCGATCAGTGCGAACTTCGGCAAAAAGAGGTTTCCTTCTACATGAAGAAATACTGCCAAATTCGGAGAAAATCGGTTCAGATTTAGATATAGCCCCATATATATGTTACCCCCGATTCGACATGTAAGCGCTGTAGAGATTGTATTTTATATCCGATCAGTACGAAATTCGACAGAAAGATGTATTTTTACATGAATGAGTATTCAGGGAAAATCGGTCCAGATTTATATATAACATCCGTATATATGTTCCTCCTGATTTGGTATCAAAGCGCTATAGAAGTTGTACTTTACTTCCGATCATTATAATTTTCCAGAAATATGTTTCTCAATTTAGGAACGAATATTGCTTAATTTAGCGATTATCGTTTCAAAATTAGATAATATGTTTCTACCCATTTACCAATTATTACAAATTATTATGGCAATGACCCTTATAGCATTGTTAGGGAGGTGTAGGGTATTATATAGTCGGCCCCGCCCGACTTTCTGCCTTTCCTTACTGGTTATATGTGGTAAAGTGTTGCACGTTTAACTGCTAAGGAAATTTGAAACCCGGCTTTTAGTAAAGTATACATATATAGGGAAATATGAAAAATCCCATTTTTTGGGAAGTTTCTAAATTATTTTGACAATTGTGGGATTGACTTTTGCAAATGTCAAGATCTACAAACTGCAAAATATTCCACTGAAATATTTATTTTTAAATATTTTATGGCATTGTAAGATTTCTGTTTGCATTTAATTTATTAATTTATTTATTAAATAAATTTTTTTCTTGACTGAGAATATAAAGCAATTTCTTACGCATCAACATTTCTGAATTAAAACCAAAATTTGCTATACGATGTGAGAATTTCGGTCAGATGTACCCACTGGCCATATCAATTTATATTTTTAAAATAGTAGGTAAATTTTTATTTGGGGTATAGAGGAAATTAAAAAAAGTATGACATATTTATATTTATTTCAAAAAAGTTGCCATTATAAAAAGTTTTAGTCTCCAAAAAATATATTGTTGTGGTTTTGTCATATTTTGTATTTTTTACAAAGAACATTTTTTTAAGTATAACTTCAATAGCCATAACTTTTGTCGCAGCGGGTATATGTATCTAATGGTAATATTTTTTCATAAATTGGCTAATTATGTTGTCTATCCAGAAAATATCATGAGAAAGGAATCGGTACGAGTATATATCCGGATCTAATGTAGGAAAGAAAAGAAAAAAATGTTTTCAAACGCAGACGTTTTAAATTTTAAAATGTTTAAAAATTATTATATTTAAATTTTTTTTTGTAATTTGTACGAGTTTACGCCAGAAATCGACGCTAAATCCAACATTATTATATTTTTAAAGGGAAATCCCACAATTCCCAAAATAAATTCGAAATTACCCATAAACAGATTTTTCTAGTTTTCCCCAAAATCTATTATACTAAAAGCCGGGCTCGAAATTCTTTCTGCAGTTTATTGTGTAACACATTACTACATATAAAAATGGTAAAAGTTTTTCGATTGTCTAAAATGTGGCCAAGTTGTCAAATTTTCTTCAAATTTTCTTTCAAGAAGCGTGGCAACTCTATTAATACATATTTTTTACTCGTTCTTTTCTCGAAAATGTTCTTCAGTAACATTCCCTGAATACAAATATATTTTTATAATTTCCTCTGTATGTTCAAAATACTACATATGGGCATTTCCGCCGAATGGTCAGCCAAGGCCGAAAAATAAAATGTTGCTAATCATCGTATTTTATTGTGAATAGTTATAACAAAAATTAATAAAAAATGTCTAAATTTTTAAAATGGGTCAGAATATTTATTATCGACCTATATAGTTTGTTTTTGGCCAAAATGTTTAACGAAGTAAAAAAAAAAATTTTTTTTGAAAATTTTATGGGCATTTTAATTTTTTGCAAAAATTAGTTTTTGTGTTTCACGAAATTTGCAATTGCTTTCTTGGAATAAAAAAAAAAAATTTACGAAATTTTTTTTTTTGAAAAAATCTTTGTAGAAAAAATTTGGTCCACCTCGATTTTCTTTAAATTTTCACAGAATAATCGTCGCACTCTCACAAATCCAGAACAGTTGTGATACTCAATATTTGTAAAAGATATGGACGTAATACCAAGACTAGACTGACAAATTTCATCTGTTTTTGAAAACATTGCACAGTGGTACGAATTCAAAAAAGGGAAATAATTCGACCGTTTCTTTACCAAACAACCGATTGCAACCAAACTTGGAATGGTAGATGAAGAGGTGTTAGAGAAGTAAGTTTTATATTTGTCAGACAGAGGCAGAGCTAGAGGTCCTCAAAATTGGCCACATCGGGTGAAGAAAAGGTTCAAGAGCGTGTTTCTCTTCCGATTTATAAAATTTCTTTTTGTGTGTACACACTAACTGGGGTCTAAAAATTTTACAACTAAGAATTATCTCGTGTAGTTACCGAGATATCTGCAATTGAAAATTGAACTTTTTCCCTTACCGTGTGCTAGAATTTTGCAAAAATCTATAAAATTTCCTATATGGTTCGATATACCCAATAGAACAAAAGTTATGACCACTTTTGTAAAAATTTTAGCCAAAAATAAACTACATAGGTCGATACTAAATATTCTAACCCTACTTTTAAAGACTATTATTGACTATTATTTATATGAATTGGACATTTTAATATTTAATTATTTTACATGCTAAACATATGTTATGTTTGCACTCTTTCTACAAAATCTCTCTATTACAATCAATTAAAAAGAGAAAAATGCAAGGTGACCAAAAAAGTTCGATTAACGGTTAAAACACATAAAAAAATCGTAAGTTCGCGACCCATGCGTACGAAACGTAAGTTCGCGACCCGCGGAAATGCCCATATACATTTATGCCCATATACATTTTCGCAATAAAATACAACAATTGCTTATATTTTAAAATTATAAATTGATATGACCATAACTTTTGTCTTAGTGGGCACAACCGAAATGGAACGACATATTTTACGTAGTTTATAAATTTATAAATGTTGATACGAGAGAAATCGTTTTACCTGCTCTGCGCTGATATTGACGAAATGCTAGGACAGGGTCATTAAAACAATAATGGAAAAATCAATTTTCGAATGCAGACCGAAATGTAATAACGCCTTAAAAAATTTAAAAATTACTATATTTCAATGATATATTTTGTACTTTGTAGGTCTTGACATCAGAAATCTAAAGTAATTCGCTAATCATTACGCTTGCAAAATTCAATCTCACAATTCCCAAAATAATTTCGAAAACCCACAATTTTTTTTTTTTGATTTTCCTCTATATTTTGCTATACTAAATGCCGGGCTCCATATCCCTTTTGCAGGGCAAAAACACATACAAAATAGTAAAGTTTTTACTATTTTAGCTTTGTGATTAGAAAAATTGTGGCATTCTTTTGAAATTCGTGTACAAATTTTTGTAAATTGGAGAAGATCCCAGCAAAATTTTGGTAAGTACACGTCATTACCACTCGCATTACCAGATAATGATATCTCATTATCGCCAGCAATACTTTCGGTAAAAAAAATAACGACTAACAAAATAATGACAAAAATAAATAATTGGTAGTAATCTTAGTTAGAAAATCTTATTTTAAGTTGTAAACTTTTCTTTAAATGATTTACGATTTATGATTTTTTCTTAAATGATTTACGTATACCTGTATATGTAAAAATAATTCGAAGAGAGGCCAAATTATAAGCAGTTACTAGTTTTGAATTTAGCTTACCAGTCAGGTTATTTGGTAATGGGAAATTTTGCTGAGATTGTCAGCAATACCAGTAAATATTCTCTATCTCCGAGAATAGTTTCTATGAAGTTGCCTTTAAAATGAATATAAATATATTCTACTTCTTTTTAAATAATTTTTTATATAACTCCAAAATACGACATATACCTTTTTCCCCAAAAAAATCAAATTTAGACCCCGTGTTAGAAGAATGCACACCAGAGTTTGTATGAATGAAACGAAAAATGCACGCTCTTAAACATTTTATTAACCGAGGTTGCAAATTCTGCGGCCCTGTAGCTCCGTCCTTGTATACCATACTGCGTCCGAATTCAAAACATAAATTTTCCAATACCTCTTCTACAAGCATGCCAATTTGTGTTGCAATCGCTTGACTGGTTAAGAATCCGCCGAATTATTTTCCTTTTTTAATTCATCCCACTGTTCGGCGGCCGGAAGTTGGGCCCCAGGAAAATGCACCCCAAATTGAAAATAATGGTGTGCTTCATTTTGGAGCCTATTTTCGTTACAAAAAGGTGCCTTAAGAAATTACGCCCCAATTAAACACAGCATGAAATAAAAAGATAGCCAAATAAAATAAAACAAAAAAATCTAGGGAAAAGGTAATAATGATTAATTATACGTAACAATAATTCACGTGTAAAAATGTTAAAATTGTTCGAATAATTGCACGTAATGGCCGTAAATTGGTCACTAAGACTCCATTGTAATATTTTCTTTTGGACTAGGGTAGGTCATCCGTCTACGTTGATAATCTAGAGACGGAAAATGTTTTGAACAAACACCTAGACCGCCACCAAATGAATATACATAAAACTACAGCAATCCCGATACAAGATCGTTCAATATACGAGTATATCATTATACCCTCAGTTTATTATACCATCACTTACCATGGAGGAGGGTATATATCATTTGCTATGGATCTAAGGTGTTACAAATCGAAGGAGTGACCTAATACCACAAGTATATTCGGCGGAAATCCGTTTTAAGACATTTTAAGTCATTTGAGCCATGTCCGTCCGTCTGTCTGGCTGGAGCCGACGATAACTCTCGAAAGGAGTAACTAACTTATTGACTTCGAAATTTGGTTGGTTATAATATTTGTTTTTATCTCAAGCAAAATTCGAAGACGGACCATATTGGTCGACCCCTTCTAGTTTCTCCCTCACAATGGGTTACAATTTAGTGAAATATTGATACACTAATAACTTCTATAAATACGTATCCGAATCCTCTGTAATTCCACGCATAGTAATAATTTATCCCTCACTATCAGCTTGAGAAAAATGGCCGAAGTGATCCCGATCCTTTTGGTACCTCCCACACAAAAGGACCATTTTGTACAAAAATCAACTGCTAATAACCCTAATGCCAAAGCATATAAATACTTGAAATTGTGCAGTGTAATGCTTATATAGTGTCTTCTGTCCGGTAAAAAATTGGAGTTATTCCCACGCACCTTTTGGTACCTCCCACACAAGACACCACTTTGTACAAACAGTTACCTGCTAATAACTTTAATACCAGTGCATATAAACACTAGACAATTTGTTTAGTGTAATGCTTTTATACATAGTACCTACAGTCCGGTAAAATATGGGCATTATTGTCACGCCTTCTTTTGGTACCTCCGACACACAAAATCTCTAAATCACGCAACAGTTAAATCACACAACGTTAATACCTGTCCACATAAACGCATACAGTTCAGAGCAATGTCTTTGAAATATATACTGTTCAAAATAGGCGTATTCGTCCAGCCATTTTTTTTACCCCCACACAAATTTAGAGAATCATTCAAACACAACATGTTTATAACATCTACAGCAATTATCTAAATTGTTTTCATAGACTGATGAAGAATGAACAATTGTTTTCAACATTCTGGAGTCTCCCAGCCTGTGTTCCATATTACGTTAGTTACAAATTGAGGGTATACCTTAGTCGGTTTACTCGATTGAAATTTTCTTACTTGTTTTCAAAAATTACTAATTTGGGCGGGATCAACCAATTTTTCTGTCGAACCTATAGCTCAGAAGTTATACTACTTTACACATGTTTATGTTTTCTTTATATTGAAGATAAAGTTTTAAATTAAAGTTTGCAAACTTAGCTCAGACATCCACTGTTTCTTACATAAAAGTCCAAACTCTTACACCTGTACAAGTACGGGTACATCATCACCTTGTCATTCATATAAATATACCGACAGGCAGACCCACCGACACACATACATCCTCACCCACATAAAATAACCATGGGGGAGAGTTAGAGAGATTGTGGGAGTATACTTGAACAGACAATGAGTTATACAAGTGGTTGTGGTAATTTATGTGTTTAGCTTTCGTTCTAAAAATCTGCTGTGGCAGTTAGCAATCACCAACCCCTCCTTCCTGCCCCAAAATCAACCGACCGAACTGAGAAAAAATATATATACAACAGGCTGCAGTAACTGGCAGTCCCGGCAGAAACTCCAGTAACATCAGTGGTACCCGATTTTCAAAACCACATGATATGAATTTTGCATAATATTAAAGTAAGATCTGAGCACTAACATATAACTCCGCATTCTTTTAGGGATGTATAAATTCTAATTTCGGTTTTCGATTTTTACAGATGATACATATGTATATTTGAGCTAGTGAAGATCAAAGGGAGTTGGTTTTAAAGGAAGTAAAGTCTAAAATCGTGTACGATTTCTTGAGAGGAAATTATGATAGTTTTTTGAAAATCTTAGTTTTTATTCCCTCACTTTAGAGAGGAGGGTATATATCATTTGTTACGAGCCAAAAGTGTAACACATCGAAGGAGTGACCTAAGACCCTAAGTATGTTTGGCGGATATCAGTTTTGGGTCATTCTAAGTCGAATGAGCAATGTCCGTCCGTCCGTCGGTCTGTCTGCTGGCTGGTGCGCACGATAACTCTCGAAGGAAGTAAACGATTGCCTTCAAATTTGGTATGTGGTAATATTTTATTTTATCTGCGGCTAAGTTCGAAGATGGGCCATATTGGTCCACTCCTTCTAGTACCTCCCCCACAAAGGGTTAACATTTAGTGAAATATTGATTACTTAATAACTTCTACATATACTACTTATTAGAATCCTCTGAAATTACACACATTGTATTAGTTTATTTGTCATTATTACCTAGAGAAAATTGAGCGAAGTAGCCACGCCTCTTTTGGTACCTCCCACACAAATGGAAAATTTTTAACCAAAAGTTAAAAGCTTATAACTTTATTACCAGTGCATACAAAGACTTGAAATTGTGTACAGTGTAATGGTGTAATAGTACCTAAAATACAGTGAAAATTGGCATTATTTCCACTCTCCTCTCTACACAAATGGACCATTTTGTACCAAAAGTTACCAGCATATAACATTAATACCTGTGCATACAAATACTTGGCATTTTGTACAGTGTAATGCTTTTATAATACCTAGGGTCCACAAAAAAATGGGCGTTATTGACCCGCCCTTTTTTGTACCTGCTACACAAATGGACCTTTTTGTACCAAAAGTTAACCAAGAGTCTAGAGAGTGGCCGTAATTGGCGCGCCCCTTTTGGTACCTCGCACACAAATGGACCATTTTTCACCAAAAGATAACAGCTTATAACTTTAATACCAGTGCATATAAATACTTGACATTTTGTACAGTGCAATGCACGCCCCTTTTGGTACCTCAAACACAAATGACAATTTTTGTACCAAAAGTTAACAGCTTTCACATTAATACCAGTTCATACAAATACTTAAAATTTCGTACAGTGCAATGCTTTTATAGTACCTAGAGTCTAGAGAAGAATGGCCGTTATTGGATCCCGCCAAATGGACCATTTTGTACCAAATGTAAACAGCTTTTAACTTTAATACCAGTACATACTATAAGGTTATTAAATGCAATTTAAATTAATAATAATTTAATTAAACCAAAAAAAAATAATAAATTTACTAATATTTTTTTGGGACTCATGGTGAGGGGATTCATTAGTCGGTTTACCCGACTGAACTTTTTACTTGTTTTTTGATATTCCTCTAAAGAAATTTATTTTGTGAGTTAAGTTACTCATAGCACAAAACTTCGCAGAAAATTGGTGGTAACTATAAAAACATTGATAATAATAACTTATAACATAACATACACTTCTTCTACCGGAAAATTTAATAATATATGTTCACCCTACTAAATTGGGTCATTATATTTAAATACAAAAGTTTAATTAAAAATGTGTACCTTAGGAACACTTAAACATGCCGCTGTTATTTGCCAACAATCAATTAAAAATTTTGGAATTTTTGGCAAAAACCTCAACAAGATATGTTTATAATTTTGTAGATATTTTCTTACTTCAAGTTTTTGTTAGAAAACCGCAGACGGTTGAGAATGCTGATCCCGGTTGACCCCGAGTTCGGTTTCAACATCTCTACTCTCACCCGGTGATGTACTAAGTAGAATTACAAACGTACAACAATGTCTACTTAAACATTTACATATTTTCATATCCTCATTTTTACGGTGCTACTGTTGCTCTCCCCTTCCTCTCGTTGCATTGCATGTCTGCTCCTTTAATGAAATGTAATTCTACCTCTTTTTGTTCCAAAGGTTTTTATTTAATTTTGTTTCATTTATTTTTCACAGGAGTAATGGTTTCTTTTGTCCAAATTAAATTTATGCAAATTCTTGTTCATTTTATTTTGTATTTTTTCAAATTGTTTTTGTTTTATCCCAAATGTCCGTTGCTTTGGCCGGATTTTTTCGTTTGTTGGACTTTTTCGCGTAAGATTTATGTTTTTCCATTTTAAAGGTCATGTCCACAGACGAAAACCATGAACAGCTTAAAATACACAAAGTAACATGTGCCCATGTGGCGAGGGGTGGGGGAGATGGTGGTGATTGCGATGGTAGTGGAGGTCATCGCCGACGCCGCCTCCGCGTGTATGAGTAGAATTTTCGGTAGATGAAATAGAACCCAGCTGTTACTGGCCATATTTAACACTAACCGCAAACCATTTTTTCAGGATTTTGCATCAGCGTCAGGAGCAGCTCCAAAAGCAACAACAGCCACAACGACTGTATTGTAGTTGTGTTTAACTTCAAATGCAAGAAAAACCAAAACGGAAACAAAATTTATCCTTTGTGTACCTTATGTCAGATAGAAGTAATGGAGGGTATGATGAGTTTGTTCAAATATTTGCAACATTTTGTTGTTTGTATTTACTCCTCTTAAGGGGTAATTTAAAATAAATTTCACTAATGGTTCAATGAGCTGCTGAATTGGTGTATTTTGCATTAAAGATGGTTAAAAAATGTGTAAACAAATGTGTAAAGTAAAACTAAAGCCGAAGTGTCATCAGTAAAGTATGCTGTAGTTTTATCAATTAAATTGTTTTATTTAAAAACATAAAAATATTGTGCAAACATTTAAAACATCAAGAAAACAATTATTGTTCGATTAAGTCTGTGATGTGTCAATTTTCATCAAGATCGGAGTAATATTGTGACCAGTACTTTGCGGATAACATTAGATGGACAGACGGATGAACGGACATACATGGATAGGTCGAATCTTATAGTGATAGTGACTCCATCGGTAGTACATTAAGGTTTGGTCTAGCTTTAGTACTGTTAGGTTTTACAAACATCTGCCAAGAAACAAACTTATAATTCCAAGCACAACAGATTGATGTAGGGCATACCTATGATATGGAAGGATGTATGGATGTATCTTCTAAAGATTTATTTCATAATGCAGAAAAGTTATTGAGATAGAAACAACACAGTTCTAGGACAGGATCGGGAAAATACAGATAAAAACCTACACTGAAAAAAGATACTAATAAAACAAGTAAGAAAGTCTCAGTCGGGTAAACCGACCTCCCTACCCACACTTTATGAGTAATCTATATATGGGGCAAAATTCCTCAAGTGTCCCAGGTAAAAAATAAAAGTTGTCCGATTTGCCTGAAATTTTACTTCAAAAATATATCACGAAATTTTTTTTCTGCAATATTTTTAAAAGAATCTTTGACATGTTTGTTAGTTCATATCAAATTTTTGGAATGTACTTTTTCCGTAACAAAAAGATATGATTTTTTTTAGCAAATTTAGTTCGAAAAAATAACAAAATTCTAAAAAATCAGAAAATTATTTACATATACATATTTCTATAAACTTTGTCACTGTACGGCATACCAGACCTCGTCAAACCAAGTTTTAATTGAAAATACATACGTATACGAGTATAAAGAAAACTATTTAAATTTTTCAATACATCTTCTAACAACAATGTAGTCCAGCAGACTTAATCCATATTTAACGCGATACATTTGGGATTAAAAGTCATAACCCTAAAACCGTACTCAAAATATCCGAAAACCTGTGGAGCAATTTTAATTTGCCAAAGAAAGCGAAAATTTGCATAAAATGTTCGATTAAACTTTCAAAATCCAAAAAGCAATTTGAATATCTGAATTGTGAAGATCGTAAAAGTGGCGTTGAGTGGACTGGATGTAAAAAGTATCGTAATCCAGCCAGCGAAAAGGATGGTGATTCAATTTTGTCAGAACTGGATAAAAAAGAAAAAATCAATTACTAACCCTTTCCCCACCAACTTGGGGACACAACCATGTTATGAAGGAATTCGGCGCTTCTGAACGGGAAGTAAGAACTTCAAAGAAATTGTGTTCTGAACAAGGAATTTTAGCAATCCCAAAGCCGAAATGCGATAGAAAATTACTTTATAAAACTGAAGAGTTAGTTAAACATTTTTTCGAATTGGATGAAAACAGCCGTTTAATGCTATCTAAAAATCAAAATTCTACTTGATCTTTAAATTGATTTGTATAAATCAGTAATATTTTTATATTTATAAATACATATGTATATGTATACGTTTAATTTCGTATATAAACGAAATTTATTTATTGAATGGTAAAATTATTTGAAATACGAAGTAGCTTCAATCCAATTACAAAGGCACTAGCTAAACATTTAATCAAACCGGATGATCATTGAGTGTTCACTACCCGTAAGTACATGGATCGTGAAGTATTGACACTTTGGAGATGTATCAATGTGATTTACATACTGTGCAGTATTGATTTTAACAAACTTTGTTAGCATTGACTGTAATTTTTCGAACTAATTTTATTAAAAAAATCATATCTTTTTGTCGTGGAAAAAGTACATTCCACAAATTTGATATGAACTAACAAACATGTCAAAGATTCTTTTAAAAATATTGCAGAAAAAAATTTCGTGATATATTTTTGATATTGCGAAATATTTTTTTTAATGCAAAAGTATTGGTCCAAAATGCAACTTTACGAAATTAGTTGTTTATCTGCAAGAGATTCCAAGAAATATCCCTCCAGAGTGTCATTTGACGCACTGCTCTAAAATCTTTATTTGTGAAAAACGCGTTTGAAAATTTCTATTATGACAAAAAATATTGCTTTTTTTCGAATTGAATGTCCAATAACTTGGTCCATCGCTGTTCGATTGACCCAATATTAGCATTCTCCGAGTTTCTATGCTTGAACAATAAACGAGTAAAAATTCAGACAAATCGGACAACTTTTATTTTTTACCTGGGACATTTGAGGAATTTTGCCCCATATATAAAGAAGAATGTCGTCGGTGCGCCGACGAAAACTCCAATGTGTTTTTTTACTAGGAGAGACAAAAAACGTTGCTATTTCGTCAAATCGCGATATTTTTAATATCTCAGATTTTTGAATTTTTCTTTTAATTATTTACCACCAATATATCATATCAAAAATCGTATATGTGAAAAGCCCATGACGTGGTAAATGGTCTTCATGAAAATCGACACATAGGATGTTTTGTTTGGAGCATTTTAAATATTTATAAAACAAAAAAATTACACTTAGGAGTTTTGATATTTGAATGTTCACAGCGTACCTCAAACGAAAGTTTGCCTGGATTGTGGCTAAAAACGGCTAATGATTTTTACAGAATCATCCCCTCTACTCAGATAAGAAGAAATCAAAATCTGATCTGCTTCCTTTCGCGAGTTGTCGCGATAAAAACAATTTTTAACCAAAAAACAGAATTTAGTTACATTGAATCGCGGAAATTTAAAACTATAACATAATTTCCCATAAATACGAACATTTATAAGACGCTTTGTAATGTCCGCGATATTTGCTATATTATTCTATAGCGACATTTTTGTAGTCCAAAAATTCGACTTACACCGCTGAATTTTTACAAAAATATTATTGCGAATTTATTAAAATTAATATATTTACATTCTATGATTTCTGAGGGATAGATTGGCACTAGCATTTCCGCTATAACATCCCGCTGTAATTTTGTTTATATATATCTGTTGGCGACCTACGTGATTGGTCCAAAAATAGGCGGGGTCGGTAGCCCTTCTGATGTAGGCTCAGAAATTGACAGGATTTTTCGAAATTCGAACATTTACGTACACAGTGGGGTAAAAAGGAAAAAATGTGGTACAACATCCAAATCCAAATGACAAGACCTAGAATCGTGAAATTTGGTGTGAGAGTAGCTATTGCGACGTAAAAAAGAACAAGGAGCGATTTTTTTTAAGTTTTAAGCCTAAAATTAGAATTGTAAAAATTGAAGCGAGGGATGTCTTTATGACAACGGATCGGGGTAGTCAGTTTTTTTTTGTATTCGTAGTTTTCGGTGCACAGTGGGGCTAAAAGTATAAAATATAGTACAGTGGCTTAAAAATGTCAAACATGGATCAATGGTTCCAGGGTAACTTTTGGAACATAAACTAGAGATTGGAAGTAATTTTTAGTAGGTCTAACTTTAAGAGGCACAGTGGGACATGACGGGTTAATTAGCATGGGGAAAAAGTGAACAATCTACCAAAATTTGAACTTAAACATGAGATATGAATAGTTTATATGGGTTTATGTCAAAAACGGTTAAATAATGCACAGTGGAGAAAATATGATTGAATATGTTACAGTCGGGGAAAAAGTTTAAGTATGCTAGCGTGGAGACACATTTTAAATACGGTACAGTGAGACAAAAATTTGTTAAATATGGTACGGTGGAGCAAAAATTTTGTACAGTGAGATAAAGAGTTGAATGGGGCACAGTTGTGCAAAAAGGGACAAATAGGTTAATAATGGTACAGTGGGGCAAAAAGCGTTAACTATGGAACTATGGGGCAGTTTAAATACGGTACAGTGTGACAAAAATGGTTAACTATACAGTACAGTGGGGCATAACTGTGTTAAATATTGTACAGTGGAGCAAAGAGGGTTAAATATGGTACAGTGAGACAAACGGTTTTATATGACACAGTGGGGCAAAAAGGGTTAACTATGATACAGTGGGGCACAATTAGTTGAATATGGTATCGTGGGAAAAATGGGTTAAATATGCTACAGTGGGGCAAAAAGCTTTAACTATGCAACAGTGGGACAAAAATATTTAGCTATGGTACAGTGGGACACAAATGGTTAAATATGGTACAGTATGACAAAAATGGTTACAGTGGGCACAAATAGTAAAATATGGTAACGTGGAACAAAATGGGTTAGGTATGGTACAGTGGGGCAAAAAGCGTTAACTATGAAACTGTGGGGCAAAAATGGGGTACTAAAGGGTCAAACTATTATTCGCATTTGCTTTCGCAAAAATGTATATTTCACTATTCGCTTTCGCATTCACAAGAAATATATTTCAATATTCGCTTTCGATAAAGTCACTTTCGTTACATCCCTAGTATATATAGGGGCGTGGTGGTAACGCTCATTTTTCATAGGACTATAGGTTCTTCAAAAGCGCTACACTGTGCAAAATTGTGTACTATATTCGTACATTGATACAAAATAGTACTTTTGTGTGGGACGTACCTTGAGGGGCGTGGCAATAACGCCCGTTTTTCACTTGACTGTAGGCGCTTTAAAAGCATTACCAAAACTGATTTCCGCCGAACATACATGGATTCTTAGGTCTCTCTCAATTTGGTCATAATTTTCATTCAAATAATGAAAATTTACCTATTTTTTTAAAGAAATTTCCCCTTACCTTCAGTTAAAAAAAAATATTCGTAAATCTATTTATTTTTTTTTTGTTTTAATTAAATTATTATCAGTTTAAATTTTTATTCTTTAAAGTATTTGTATGAACTGATATTAAAGATGTAATCAGTTAATTTTTGGTGCAAAATGGTCCATTTATGTGGGTGGTACCAAAAGGGGCGTGCCAATAACGCCCACGTTTCGCTGGACTGTAGATAGTATTAAAACATTAAAAATTTAAAGTATTTGTATGAACTGATATTAAAGAAATATGCAGTTAACTTTGGGTGCAAAATTGTCCAATTTAGGACACTCCCTCGATGTTTAACACTTTTGGTAGCAAATGATAAGGTGAGGGAATAAAGAAGCATAAGCGGCCTCATTGAAAAATATTATTATTAAAACGTTTCGAAGTCATAAATTTGGATGGAGAGTTAGTCCTATAATATTTACTCATATCAGAAAAGTAATTTTAAAAACCAGTAATGGAAGAATGAAAGTCGGACAGGGCCGACAATATAATACCCTACACCTCCCTAACAATGCAAAAAGGGGCATTGTGAAAATAATTTGGAATAATTGGTTTCGTTTCAGTTAAAATGCGCAGTATTCTTTCATATACAGGGTGGCTGGTATGTAATGCAACAAAGTAAAGCGCTATATTTTTTTATTTTTTTTTTAAATTTTATTGTTCAAAAGCAAAAAATGTGGGAAATAACATACCTTTGGCACGAGTTATGGCCTTCAAACGGCCGACAAAGCCATCACACGCTGCACGAAAGTGGCTCTGCGGTATTTTGGCCCATTCCCGGCGAAGCGCCGTCTTGAGATGATCGATACTTTGGTATTTTTTAGTGCGAACCTTATTCTCTAAAATGCCCCAGGCGCAACAGTCCAACGGATTGAGATCCGGAGATCTTGGTGGCTATTTTGCGGTAGAAATGAAGCGAGGAACCTACTTTTTAAGCCATTCATGCTGAGTGCGATGGTGCTGAGTCCTGTTGGAATGTCCATGGTCTGCGGCCGAAATGTTTGTCTGCCCAGGGCTTCAATACTGTCTTTAGGACATTTTCCCGATAATATTCGGCATTTATTTTGACCCCATGGTCGATGAATACGGCCCACACCATTACCATCGGCGGCGCTTGAGGCCAATCGAAGGTGTAAATTTTCAGCTGACCTCTTTGGCAAGTAAACCTGATCATTTTGTTTGTTCACAAACTGCTCAATTTGTAATGGCTTCTCATCGGAGGAAACCAAATTCGGTAACTGGCCACTTTCGTGCAAGCGAAGCAACTCCTTGGCTCTTTCCAGTCTAACTTTTTTTGTGTATCGGTGAGCTCTTGCAATTTTTGGAACTTCAATGGCTTTAGTCCAAGCACATATTTTAATATGTGTTGTATCCGTTCTCGCGAAATGCTCTGCTCACGAGCAATCTTTCTACCACTGCGGCGAGGATTTAGATCAAATCTGGCCTTCACTTTTCGGATCATTTCGGGTGTTGTTACTGTTTTTTTTCATCCACTTTTTGGACGCGATGCAACACTGCCAGTAGCACGGTAACGAGCAATGGTACGAGAAACAAAAGATTTATTCACATTTAAATGCTTGATGGCTCTAACAATAGCCACTTGTGTTTTTCCACCCAAATATAAAGCAATCACACACGAATAACTTTTTTTCTGAATCCAAAGATCAAAATGCTTTTGTAAGCTTGTAAACAATAAAATGAACTGTCACTGAAATAAATCTGTCAGCTATCAGACTAGCGGTTTAGAAATGATAGCAACCTGAAGTTGGTTGCAATACATATCAGCCTGTATATAGGGTGATCTACGTAGATATACTTTTTTCAATAGCCTTTCTTTGAAAGATCACGTGTGAGTCGTGTCATGCTGTCATGTTATTTTTCTTAAGTATTGTTTGGCATTTCATCATGGAAAGACTTACGCCTGAACAAAGTTTACAAATTATTCAGTTTTATTATCAAAATAATCGTTCGCCAATTGCGCAGTCGACCCACGGCCTTGACGTCCATGAGCAATATTTTAGCTCTCGTTAAGAGCTATCTTTTTGCCATTGACCGATTCCCGATCCGACGTACCGGAATCATCGGTCCATATTTCTTCAAATCGTGCCATGATAACCGACTATTTGATGCCTGAAATTGAAGGTCGTGATCTCGGCGACATTTGGTTTCAACAAGATGGTGCCACTGCCCACACATCGCATCAATCAATGGATTTATTGAGAGAACACTTAGGTGAGCAGATAATTTCACGTTTTGGGCCGGTCGATTGGCCACCAAGATCGTGTGATATCACACCGTTAGACTTTTTCCTGTGGGGATATGTTAAGTCTAAAGTTTATGCCGACAATCCCGCTTAGATTCAGGCTTTGGAGCAAAACATCACGCGTGTCATTCGCCAGTTACCAGTCAAAATGCTCCAAAGAGTCATCGAACGGATGGACAATCTGAGACGTAGCCGCGGCCAACATTTGATAGACATAATCTTCAAAAAATAAATGCCAAAGAATGTACTTTCAAATGATAAAAAAAAACATTCCCCATTCAATTTGAATTGTCTGTGTTTTTTTTTTCTTTAAAAAAGTAGGGAACCTCGCAATGGAACACGCTTTATTAAGAATGGGAAGGCATACATAGATGTGACTATACATAATCTAAACAGATTTTTATCAACTTGGATCAAAGCCTTCATATCCGCCAAATTATATAAAGATCGAACGTAAAATAGTCTCAATAGCGCTTAAATACTAAGTAGGCAGGAACATGTATATGGGAGCATTATCTAAATCTGAACCGATTTCCCTAATATTTAGCAGTATTCGTTTCTAAATTAAGAAACTTGTTTCTGCCAGATTTTTTAATGATCGTAAGTAAAGCACAACTTCTATCTTATTATACAGATCGGTTAAAACATGTCGCTTATACGGTTAAAACATGTCGCTTATGCCAAATCGGAGGTACATATACAGGGTCTCCCATATTCGACGGACCCATCTGGCAACGCCATAACTTTTGACAGAGATGTCAGATCGCTTAATGACATACCGCGTTTGAAGCGTCAGTCCAAGCAGATTTTTACCATGGAACAATACACGCCACGCGAGCGCTCTGAAATAGTTGAAATTTACATTCAACAGAAGAAGTCAAGTCAACGTGCTTTTAAAATATTAAAAAATGTGAGAAGTGCGCCTTCTAAGAACACCATTAAGCGTTTATACGAAAAATTTTCGACTGGTGAGGCTCTTTCTAATCCGAAGAGGCCAAATAAAAGTCGACCAAGGCGATCGGCCGAGAATATCGCTGCCGTACGAGCCAGTGTTGAGAGGTCCCCAAGAACATCCCAAAAACGCCGTTCTTAGCAGTTGGGCATGGCTCGGTCCACTTTACAACGGATTATTCGCGTTGATTTGCATTTGTTTCCGTACAAAATTCAATTGACGCAAAGATTGTTGCCTGCGGACAAGCCTCGTCGATTGGAATGGGCCCAACGAGTCCGTGGGTCCGTCGAATATGGGCAACCCTGTATATGGGAGCTATATATAAATCAGATTTTTACCAAATTCAATATGTATCTTTATTTTTTTCTAAACCTTCGCGTAACAATTACGAACAAATCCGCAGAAGGAACTATCCAATTCAGTCCAGCAGTTTTCAAGTTTTAAGCTCTCTGATCTTTTATAATAATAGGATGTAAAATAATGCTTCTCTGACACGTTGATACCAAATCGGAAAAGAATTGTATTTCTTTCAAATTTTACAGTTTTAATTCTTGTACTAATGAACTTCTTTGTACAACATTTTGTAATACTCAGATGTAAAATACGATTTCTGTAGCGCTTAGATGTCAAATCGGAGGTGAATATATTCTTCAAAGCTGACAATTTTTTTCAAAGTTGACAATCTTCGTTTCTGTATCAAAAAATTCCTCTCTGCCAAATTTTATAATGATAGCATGTAAATTCATACCAAATCGACAGAAAGCTATATATCCCCATATATATGGGGGCTATATTTCAATCTGAACCGATTTTTAAAATTTTGTAGTGATCATTCTTGAACCTATCAACTCTTTTACACCATATTAAGCAATGATAAGAAGTAAAGTACGATTTCTATAGCGTTTAGATTACCGAAATCGCAAACATTAAAACAAACTTATTGATTTTCAGTACGCTTTTTTCATAAAATGTTCAAAAATTACAAATTTCGTTAAATTTAGTTTGAAATTATTAAAAACGTTGTATGTGTAAAGGTAAATCCTACAATTCCCAAAATACGTTAGAAAAATACCCAAAAAAAAAGGATTTGTTATTTTTTCCACTAAATCTACTAAACCAAATTTCTTGTGCAGTTTAACTTGCGACACCTTATTAAAGGGTTTTTATTATTTTCTAGCTTTGCGATTGGAGGAAATTTAGTTTTGTTTTTAAAATTTGTGATTTAAATTATTGAAGTGTCGCCTTTATGTAATTCTTTGACATCGAACATCTATTCTGTAGTTTTCTATACTAAACTTGTGTTTGAATTTACTAACCTAATTGTTTACCCAGCAAACTTTGTGGCTAAATATCTTGAAAACGCGATTTCACAAACGCGATTTCATTGGACACGTAATATACCATATGATGTATGTGATCATTGAAAACAAGTTTCTAGTTATGAACATGCTGGTTACACGGACTCTGTCCTTCGTCCGGTGTTACAAATGTTCCCCTAGGATAGCTACGGGACCAACGTGTCTTGCGTGGGCGGCCTGCAGACGGTATTAAAGATCTTCTCCTCCAAAGCCGGCTACGCAGACTAAAGTGACTGAAAAATACATTGAACTTTACATCTAAATTGCCAAATGGGCAAATCCCAGAAACAGTCCACCAACTAACAAATTTTAAAATATTCCATTTGGTTAATGGAATATAAGACTAGAAGTTAAAAAAATATTTGTGGGTGTCCATTAATACAAAAAGTATTAAAAAATGGTGCCTCACATCATTTCTCTTAATTTTATTAGAAAAAAATACTTTTTAATGTGTTTTTATCATTACTTGTAGTGGTAAAATAGATAACCCATAACATTCATTCATAAACATATATAAATCTATCTATATATATAAAGAAGAATGTGTGTTTGTTTGTTTGTTGGTTTGTTTGTTTGTTGGTTTGTTGGTTTGTTTGTACCGAATAGACGTCTAAACGGCTGGACCGATCTTCTTGAAATTTTCACAGAATGTACATATGTGGGGCGTGGTGAAAATAGGGTACTTGAATTTTTGATATATCAAGTGGGCGTGGCCCCGCCCATATAAGACAAATTTTAAAATTGAGATATCTTGCACACTTTGTTAGCGAGAGTGCTGTAATTTTGTACATATGTATCTGGTGGCAGTCTACGTGATGGGTCCAAAAATGGGCGGGATCGGACCAATGGCCGTGGCACCGCCCATAGAAGCCAAATTTTAAAAATTATTTATCTAGCACAATTTATTAGTGAGAGTGATGCAATTAAGTGCGTATATATATCTGGTGGCAATGTACCTGATTGGTCAAAAAATGGGCGGGATCGGACCAATGGGCGTGGCCCCGCCCATATAAGCCAAATTTTGGAATTGAGATATCTTACACAATTTGTTGGTGAGAGTGTTGTACTTTGGTGCATATGTATCTGGTGGTAGTCCACGGGATTGGTCCAAAAAAGGGCGGGATCGGATCAATGGGCGTGGCCACGCCCACATAAGACAAATTTTTAAATTGCGATATCTTACACAATTTGTTAGCGACAGTGCTGTAATTTTGTACGTATGTATCTAATGGCAGTCTACCTGATTGGTCCAGAAATAGGCGGGATCGGACCAATGGGCGTGGCACCGCCCATACAAGCCAAATTTTAAAAATTATATATCTTGCACAATTTGTTAGCGATAGTGCTGGAATTTTGTGTATATGTATCTGGTAGTAGTCTACGTGATTGGTAAAAATGGGCGGAATCGGGCCAATGGGCGTCGCCCCGCCCTTACAAGCCAAATTTTGAAATTGAGATATCTTGCACAATTTGTTAGCGAGAGTCCTGTAATTTTGTGCATATGTATCTGGTGGTAGTCTACGTGATTGATTTAAAAATTGATTAAAAAATGGCACCGCCTATATAAGCCGAATTTTTAAATTTAGATATTTTTCGTAATATGTTAGAGAGAGTGTTGTAATTCTGTGTATATGTATCTGGTGGTAGTCTTCGTGATTGGTTCAAAAATGTGCGTGATCGGAACATATAAATGAATTAGACCGTCCATATAAATAAAAATTTTGAATTGAGATATCTTCCACTTGATTTAAAAATGGGCGGGATCGGACCAATAGTCGTGGCCCCGCTCATATAAGTCAAATTTTGAAATTGAGATGGCTTGAACATTTTGTTAGCGAGAGTGCTGTAATTTTGTACATATATATCTGGTAAATATCTACGAGATTTTTCCAAAAATACCCGGGATCGGACCAAAGGGCGTAGCTCCGCCCACTTAAACAAAATTTTGAAATTGAGCTATTTTGCACAATCTGTTTGCGAGAGTATTGTAATTTTGTATATATGTGTCTGGTGGAAGCCTACGTGATTGATCTAAAAATGAGCGGGATCTGACTAATGGGCTTGGCACCGCCTATATAAGCCGAATTTTTAAATTTAGATTTTTTCACAATATGTTAGAGAGAGTGTTGTAATTTTGTGCATGTGTAACTGGTGGTAGTCTACGTGATTGGTTTAAAAATGGGAGGAATCGGATCAATGGGCGTGGCCTTGCCAATATAAGCAACCTTTTGAAATTGAGGTATTTTGCACAATCTGTTTGCGAGAGTACTGTAATTTTGTATATATGTGTCTGGTGGAAGCCTACGTGATTGGTCTAAAAATGAGCGGGATCAGACGAAAGGGTGTGCCCCGCCAATGTAACCCAAATTTGAGCTATCTTGCACAATTTAGTAGTGATAGTACGGTAATTCTGTTTATATGTTTCTGGTTGCAGTCTACGTGATTATTTAAAAAGTGGGCGAGATCAGAGTAAAGGGCGTGGCCCCGTCCATATAAGCCACATTTTGAAATTAAGATATCTTGCACAATTTGTTAGCGAGAGTGCTGTTATTTTATGTATACGTATTTGGTGGCAGGATTCGTGATTGGTTCAAAAATGGACGGGATCGGAAATCTTAATCTGGGGTAACGAAGTGGACCGGGTCCAGCTAGTACTTTTATAAATATAAAAAATGTTTTACAAAATGTTATTAAAAATAATGTAATTTGATTTGTTAAAATAAACAACATTTCTACTATAAAAAGTTTGACTGGAAAAAAGTGTAGCGTGCGTCACAAAGAGTTCACGGCTTTTGATAAAAAACTACAACAATTTTTGGCTGCAAATAATTTTTTTTAGAATTCTCTTATATTCATCTTTATTATAGGTATTTCATTTTGGGTGCTTTATTATGCAAAATTTGCTAAAAATTACGAAAATATACCTTAACCTTCAAAGCTACTTCCATTTTTTGTAGCGTGCGTCAGAATAATTTGTGATAAATTTTTTCGCAACTTATACCTGTTACAAAAAAAATTTTATTGCATTCGAAAGAACGCTCATATCCCACTAAACACTATAGGCATGTTTTCGTTACAAGCTAGCACTTTTAGTTTAGCACTTTGCAACGAAAACAACTGACTTCCACTAACTGGCACATAAGCAATAAGTGGCGGATTTTCACTATCTGGTAGCAATGGTGTCATGAGTTGCGAAGAAAGAACAGTGCGAAACAGACAAAAAATTCGTGAAAAATATTTATAAAACATATATTTACTACTCTATGTTCAATTGTTTACACTCTTTTTGGAAATATTAAAATAATTTCCCATTTTTGTTCTTCTTCTTCCCGTTAATTCACAATAATTGATAAAATCTCTCCAAAAATGGGATGCCATATTGCTAAATATAGGGTGCCCATTCTGGCAACATCATACTCGATTAAGACATGAACACAAGCACCAAACTTCATCGGGAACTAATAGTGCTTAGCTCCCCATACAAATTAAGCACTTATGGTGTAACGAAAACACGCCTTATGTATAAGTTGAAGGTATCTCTTTTGAAAGACCAAAAAATTTTTATATTTTAATCCGAAAACGCGTACGAATGTAGCTTTCGTCACGCAGGATTTGCCCATATTCCGTTTTACACCATAGTGTATATTAATGTCGTTACATATCCAACTTGACATGTTTACAACCCTTCTACTTACGGGATTTTTTTTTCTGCATACAGACTAATTCATATTTTTTCCTACATCTCTTCCGTGGTTCTTTTTCCTGGTTTTGTAACGAGCGTTTTTTCTCTGGTCATGTTCCGGAAAACAACTCTTTCAAATCTGTTCACGTCTTTCACTTGAAGTTTTTTTTGTTCCATTACAAAGCAAAGCGAAGCGGAGCACCAGATCCACCAAAAAACAAACGAAAACCAAATGTAAGTTCGTTTATTAAAAAATCATAGCGCTTTGGTTACCCTCCGCCCCCAAGAAAAAAAACTATATTTGATTTCAGTACCATGGTCAGGAATGCAGTACGTTTTATTCTTCGTAATGGTAATTCTGGTATTGGTTTGTTTTTATTAACGACTTTTTGGGCTTTTAAGTGCATATGTGATTCTTATTTATGTCCATTATATTATTTATGACCCATGGGAATTCATGGCATATTGGATGTTAATTTGCATTGCTAAAGAAGAAAAACAAGAAAGTTCTGAAGAAACAAAATAGTTATGAATTTCGTCGAAATGTACACATGAATAATAATATAAAATGCTGTGGGCAGAATTCAGGAGTTCTGTTTTTTACATATGTCATATTCTGATTCATGGCCACTTATTATACTGTGCTTCGGAATCATGCAAAATATAGGGACGTGAAGGTTCCTTCTCCAAACGGAATTTTTAAGTGAGTATAATAAAATCCTTAGAGGATGAGTTAGCCGTAGCTCAAAATCGACGACAATAAACACATCGATTTCTGAATTTTCTTCCAAATGTGTTTAAATAAATGACAGTTGTCATTGTAAAGTGCAAAAGAAAGGATACCTTACTTTTGTTTCGTTTTTATAAATTGTACCCCCCTGAAGATGAACGACGAAGTCGTTCGAAATATCGGGAATAAAATTTTTTAATGAAACAATAATATTAAAAATAACATTGTTTTATTTATGACCGCAAGCTGAACGAATAACTGAAACATAAAATGCAAAAATCATAATATGAATCTTTTTTAGGAAAATTATGTGCGTGGACATCTTCAGCAAAGGTGTAGGGAGAATATTTTGATCCTGTATGTCTAATGCTTAGGCATAATTTTCGTCCTTTTATCAGGAAAATCTTTAAATAGACTACAAGACGTGTGATCGCAACATCCACATATTCAACAATCTTACCAGGGGTTCTCGACAACGAGAATATAAAAAAAATAATTTTAAGATGTCAATTTGGTCTCTTTTCAAAAATGGAAGGAAACCAATTTTACTTAAAGCAAATATATGGCGGTAATTACTGGTAGTAACCACCGATCAAACTTTGCAACAACTGGCAAGCTACTTCCTGTATATCCCTTCGCAATGTTTTTATAGAAAATGACCTACAAAATAACACCTGCGTTCATTTGAAGAAAAAATTGCTCTAAGATCGTGAAAGGAATATTTTAATAGAGCACTTTACAAAGAGGTTGGTGTATATCATTTGCTACGGGTCAAACGTGTAACACATCGCAGGAGTGACTTAAATCCGTGTTAGGACATTTTAAGTAATTTGAGCAATGGCTGTCCAGCTGACTGTCTGCCTGTGGTGGTTGGCACAATAACTTTCGACGGATTGACTTAAAATTTGTTCTGTGTCAATATCTTTTTTTCTATCTCAGGCTAAGGTCAGAGATGGACTATGTGGGTCCACTCCTTCGAGTACCTCCCCCACGAAGGGTCAAAATTTAGTGATATATTGATTATCTCATTTTTTATTTGTAGTTGTTGTTTAATGTTTAATTTTTATCATAAGTCTGTGAAAACTTTTCCTCTGGGAATTTTCTAAATTTCTTTACTTTTCATAGTAAAATTTATTTCTGGCATATTTTTTCTCTGACGACTCCCTCTTGGGAAGATTTTTTTTTTCAAATCTGCCTTGCGTCTAACATAAGTGTTAATTTGCTTAACTTAAAATTAGTCTGAGCAATTTTGAAGTAGTGGAGGTATTTAAGGCTAATGATAAATAAAAATCATTATGTTATGTTTACGCCTTCATTCACAATATGTAGTCTCCGAATAATTGGTGGTCTTCGACAACTTGGTCCTAAGATCTTTTCCCCAAGGAAAATGTGACCGTCTGACAACTTTCCACCTAAGATAGGGTTTCAGAAAAATTTTCGCTTGAAAAAGTTGTTCTCCAAGAACTTTCCCCTAGGATTGGATAATCTCAGATAAACTTTCCTTAGAAAAATTAGCTCTCCGGCAAACTTTTATTTATGAAAATGGTTCTCTAATGATCTTTTCCCTAGAAAAAAATGTTTTTTTTGACAACTTTTGCTCTAGTAAAAGGTTTTCTCTGACAGCTTTTCCCTTGAAAATGTGAACTCTTGCAACTGTGACATTTGACAACATTTCCTCACGTAGATTCTATTATATTTTCCATTGGAAGCGGCGGACTCTGGCAAAACTTCCTTAGGTAAAAGCGGCAAATGAAAAAATTAGCTTAAGAAAGTTGGTCAGAATTGTCCTTAAGAAAATATGATCTCCGACTCCTTTACTTTGGATAATTTCGCCTCTGATGCCAATACCTTAGTAAAACGCAGTCTATGACAACATTTCTATATGAAAAGGTAGTCTCTGAAAACAACGGTTTTTTATAATATGTAGGAAATGTGAAAAATGTTCTTCACTTCAATCTATTCTTCTTGAAACTGATTGAAATGATTCCGTTGGTGTTATATCTGGCGTTTTTTCGTTTATTCAGATAAAGCCGTTATATCGGGTTTTCCAACAAGAGGTGTTAGTTTGGTATTCAAAGAAAAATTCAATTTTTGAGATAAATGATCGAATGTTTATTTCATAATAAAGAGGAAGGTATGCCGTCAATAATGAAAAACAACATCAGCCAAATGTCCACCACCACCACGCTTACAGGACCATATCCTTTCATGAAATTTTCCATAACCAAATCGCAAAGTGGCTGCCCTATGTCCTCGATACAACCTCATTTTCGAAAAAGTAAGGTCCAATGACCCCGCCGGACCATTAACCGCACCAAACAGTCATACGTTGAGGATGGAGAGGCTTCTCAACAATAACTCTTTTGGTTCCGAGCCCCAGATGCGACAATTTTGCTTGTTGACGTAGCCACCGAGGTGGAAATGGGCCTCATGCGAACTATGACTGCAAGATTTTCACCATTTTTGTAGTGAATTTTAATAATTTCAATGCGTTGTTGAATCGTGTATCGTTCCATTTTTAGTAATGGCGTAGTTTCTACTTGTCAAATGTCAATAAATAAAAGCTTCAAAAGTGGCAGCTACCGAAATACCTGCCTCTTTTGAAGCTTTTATTCTTTGGAAAACCCTGTATAACAAATTGCCCTTCATAAAATTTGTTTCCGATTACTTATCCTTCGCAGAAGGTGGTCGCTGAAGACTATTCCTTATTAATGTTTTTATATAATTCCCCTAACATTCAAAATAAATTATAATTTATTTAATTTGAATTTATTCTTTGCAATATTGAAGGTGAAAGGTCCTTTTTTATTGATCAGAAAGATATCTTATCAATAGAAAATGTTTAATAAGCTGGGGGGAAACCAACGCCTATCGAAAAATTGTCAACCTGACCCACTTGGACTTTACTAAAATGCCAAGAAGCTTTTGGGTTGTAACACAGTTCAAAGCGATAAAAATTAAAAAATGGCTTTTTGCGCTATGGTCACTGTAACAACATATGTCATCCTTATTGTCCTTTATCCTTGAGGATCGGAAAAGAGTAGGAAGAGGAGGATCCATCCTTTCATTTGATATCCTGCTGTAGTAATCAGACAATATATTTAGAAGTTATAAGGCGAACCACCCGAATTGTGACAAAACGTTAATGGATTTCAGATCTAAATTGTATACAAATTTTTAGAAAAATAGAAGGGGGGTCTTGGTTTCAGCCATTCGATGGGTCTTGGTTTCAGCCATTCGGGGATCTCCGACAACTTTGCCCTAAAAAATAGCCTCTCACATTTTTCCATGGAAATGTGACCATCTGACAACTTTTCCCATTGGAAAACTCATCACTAGGAAAATATAGTCTCCGACAAATTTTCTAAAGGAAATGGTGGCCTCAGACAACTTCTCCTATGGACATATTTCCCTGTAGGAAAGGTTGGTTTAGGTCCATAACTTAATCTAAGTTTTTCTCCTCCTCCCATTTTGTGAGGTGTTAGCGTTTAATGAAGTAATACTATGTGTGGAATTTCAGAAGGTTCGAGTAAGTAGTATAGAAGTTATTAAAAAAATCAATATTTCACTAAATGTTAACTCTTTGTGGGGGAGGTACTAGAAGGAATGGACCAATACGGCCCATCTTTTAACTTAGCCTGAGATAAAAAAAAATATTACCACATACCAAATTTGAAGTCACTCCGTTACTCTTTTCGAGAGTTATCGTGCGCACCAGCCAGCAGACAGACACACAGACAAACGGACAGACATTGCTCAACTGACTTAAAATGACCCAAATGGGTTTCCGCCAAACATACTGGAGGTCTTAGGTCACTCCTTCGATGTGTTTCACTTTTGGCCGGTAGCAAATGATATATGCCCTCGTCACACTAAAGTCAGGTTATAACATGTAAGAAAGTTTCAGTCGGGTAAACCGAATAAGGTATACCCTCACTTTGTGAGTAATGTAATATGGAATATTAAACGAATTATTCTGTCAATTTGTATGGGAGGTACCAGAATGTTTTTAACAAATACACCTATTTTTCACTGAATAGTAGATTCTTTAAATACATTACACTGCGCCGAATTATAAACGTTTTTGGCACTGGTATATTAACGTTATGAAATATTAAATTTTTGTATGATTTGGCCAATTTTTGTGGGAGGTACAAAAAGGGGCGTGGTGATAATGGCCATTTTTTACAGGGCTATAGGGACTTCAAAAGCGTTATACTGTGCAAAATGTTGTTGCATTTTCGGGCATTGGTACTCATGCTGTGAGCCCTTAACTTTTAGTGCAAAATGGTACCTTTGTGTGGGAGGTACAAAAAGGGGCGTGGAAATAGCGTCCATTTTTCACAGTGCAAAAGACACTATAAAAGCATTACACTGTAAAAAATTCCAAGTATTTTTATACACTGGTATTAATGTTATAAGCTGTTATCTTTTGGTGCAAAATGGTACCTTTGTGTAAGAGGTACCAAAAGGGGCGTGAATATGACACCCATTTTTCACTGGACTGTTGGAACTATGAAAGCATTACACTGTACAACATTTCAAGTATTTTTATGCACTGGTATTAATGTTATAAGCTGTTAACTTTTGGTGCAAAATGGTGCATTTGTGTGGGAGGTACCAAAAGGGGCGTAGCAACATGGCCCATTTTTCTCGAGTTGATAGCGACTAATAAACTAATGCTATGTGTGGAATTTCAGAAGATTCGAATAAGTAGTATAGCAATTATTAAAGATTCAATATTTCACAACATTTTAACACTTTGTGGGGGAGGTACTAGAAGGAGTGGACCAATATGGCCTATCTTCGAACTTAGCCGGAGATAGAAAAAAATATTACCACGTACCAAATTTGAAGTCAATCGGTTACTCCTTTCGAGAGTTATCGTGCGCACCAGCCAGCAGACACACAGACAGACAGACAGATAGACAGACAGACAGACAGACGGACGGACATTGCTCATTCGTCTTAAAATGACCCAAAACGAATATCCGCCGAACATACTTAGGGTCTTAGATCACTCCTTCGATGTGTTACACTTTTTTTCGTAGCAAATGATATATACCCTCGTCACACTAAAGAGAGGGTATAAAAACATAGTTTTACGATTAAATTTGCGGAAGTATATAATCAAATGTATATGATTTTAGAATTTCTGGAATAACGAGTAAAATGTCTGACATCAGTCTGGAAGTTGGGAATACACCTAACTCCATAGTCTAGATTTCATGTAGTTGGAAATGTTGGCAATCCTCTCACCGAAACCATAATGGAATATTGTAAATAAATTGTAATATAATTATACAGTGGCTAGACTTCGAAATCTTTTATAAATTTCTTCAATATCCACAAATGTGCAGTTTATGACTACAAAAATTAATCACTCACCAGCATGATTATTTATGAAATCCCTTCTACTGTCTATTATTTATTATTACCCTATTTGACCCTTTACGAATCATGTGTCTACCCATGTAATAGGTTACAAATGAACATGTGTACTCGTATGCCATAATTATCTTTCTGGAATATCATTTATTCAATTTGCAGTAATTTACGACATGAATCACATGCCAATTTGCCATCAGACGTTTGTCATTGCATGCAGGACGGCCAGCAAATTGATAGACATGAGGATCAACTTTTGTGTCATTTGTTGATTCGTACAACGGTCAGGACTTGTTAATGAGTTTCTCATTAAGGATTGCAGATTGTGGACATTTGTGGCAACCAAATATGTATTTTTTATTCGTTTCATATGCGATAAGGGAAATAACAGTTGAAAATTCAAATTAAAACATGAAGTTTGATGTTAGTCGCATAGCCAATGTGACAAAAAAATGTATGCAGAGTCAATCCTATTTAAGGAAGTGTATACGTCTAATGGTAACATGTAGATTTATACATGAAACGGAACCATATTAAAGTTAAACATTTAGCTTCCCAAAAATCCTAAACAATTCGACGATAAGTCCAACTGAAGTAATTACCCTCTGTAATAAAATAAAAACAATGTAACAACATCTTTATTTCATTGTCTTCTTACAAAAGTAAGCTGTATTTTTATTTCTATGCATACCTTTTTTATACCCTCTCTTTAGTGTGACGAGGGTTTATATCATTTGCTACGGAAAAAAGTGTAACACGTCGAAGGAGTGACCTAAGACTAGGGTGTCCAAAAAACCGGTTATTTCCAAAAAGCGGTTTCCGGTTTAACCGAAATATTACTTTTTTTAAAACCCGGTTTTCGGTTATTATTTTTTGTCGAAACCGGTTAACCGGTTTTTAGGCCGGTTTTTAAATAATATACGAAAGTGATTAAAATTTCATTAAATGTTTATTGTAAAACAAAAAACAACTAACAATCATTTGTAGTAAAAAATAGTAAACAAAAATAGATTATTATTTCGTTTATTACAGGTTTATTTTTTTTTGTTTACTTTAATTAGAAAGTATTATATTTCTGAAATTACCTTAAAAAAATAATAAATCATTTAGAATGTTTTTTTATAATATCTTAAAAATAGAATACAATTTAAATGATTATTTTTAAACGATTTTTCTTTTAATTTTTTATGTAACTTGACGTTGAAAAAGCTCACAAATGTTGTTGTAGTCAATATTAGCCCGATAGTCATTAAATCATTGTATAAGTAACACAGCTTCTCCGTTTTCTTCTTAAATTTTTAAAAAAATGCAAAGTCATCATCGATGTTGCTTGCATTTCGTTTTTCGATTCTGTGTGTGACATAAATCCAAAATTAAATTATTTGACTCATCAATATAACAACTATTTAAACCGAATCAGAGGTATCTGGCTGGTCTGTCGGGATCTAACATCAAAAAGTCGATGCTTTTGTCTTTCCGTTCTGGAACGTATGCTTGAAATATTCTGTGCTTCATGGACGACTTATTGAATGCTTTGCTGTACTTCCTGACTTTATTTATTACATCATAGATATCAGGAATAAAGCCAAAATCATTTTCAAGATCAGTGAATTCATATTCACTTTCAGAGTATTCAGAACAACTGTCAGAATTATCCCCCTCATCTTTGTTATTTGTTGCATCTTGTATAAATGTTGCATCTTGTATAAATCCACAACAAGTAGAAAAAATAGATCAATACTTTAATTTTTGTTTTAAACAATAAATAATAAAATGAAATTTTTTAAGAAACCGGTTACGGGTTTGGGTTGTAAAACCGGTTAACCGGATAACAGGTCCCGGTTTTGGACACCCTACCTAAGACTCCAAGTATGTTCGAAGGAAATCTGTTTTGGGTCATTTTAAGTCGAATGAGCAATGTCCGTCCGTCTGTCTGTCTGCTGGCTGGTGCGCACTATAACTCTCGAAAGGAGTAACCGATTGACCTCAAATTTGGTATATTTTTTTCTATCTCTGGCTAAGTTCGAAGATGCGCCATATTGGTCTACTCCTTCTAGTACCTCCCACACAAAGGGTTAAAATGTTGTGAAATATTGATTCTTTAATAACTGCTATACTACTTATTCGAATCTTTTGAAATTCCACATATAGTATTAGCTTATTAGTCGCTATCAACTCGAGAAAAATGGGCGACGTCGCCACTTCCCTTTTGATACCTCCCACACAAATGCACCATTTTGCACAAAAAGTTAACAACTTATAACATTAATAACAGGGTATAAAAATACTTCAAATTTTGTACAGTATTATTGACTACAGTCCAGGGAAAAATGGGTGTTGTTGCCACGCCCCTTTTGGTACCTCCCACACAAAGGTACCTTTTTGCACCAAAAGTTAACAGCTTATAACATTAAAACCAGTGTATAAAAATACTTGAAATTTTGTACAGTGTACTGTTTTTATAGTGTCTATAGCCCTGTGAAAAATTGGCATTATTGCCACTCCCCTTTTTGTACCTCCCACACAAAATGCACAAATCATGCCACAATTTAATGTCTCATAACGTTTATACCAGTGCACATAAATGCTTATAAGTCGGCACAGTGCAATGAATTTAAAGTATCTAATGTTCAGCGAAAAGAAAGGTGTATTTGATAAACCCCTTCTGGTACCTCCCACACAAATTGACAGAATAATTCGAGTAATATTCAATATTACATTACTCACCAAGTGAGTAATGTAATATTGTCGGTTTACCGACTGAAACTTTCTTACTTGTTAAACCTAAGTATACTCTCAAACGTACATATATTACTTGCTATAGATCAAACATGTAACACATCGTAGTACTGACCCAGCACCGGCAAAATCGGCCCTTTTGATATATTTAAATCGAAAGAAAATATATTTGGAACACAAATTTTTAAATATTATATATTTCTGAGCAAATAAATTGTATAAATTGTATTTGGAATGAATATGTTAATTGAACATTTCAACAAAATATATTTACAAACTCAAATAAAATATGTGTTCATATACAAATACAATTATTGCTAGGAATTTCTCCAAATACATTTTGTTTAAAAAAGATTTTCAACGCGTTGCAGATTATTCGAGTTTCATTTTTAATTTTTTATTGATTTCGAGTTATACCTTACAATTTAAAATGACATAAATAACAACAATATTTGGTTTAAAAAACTAATTTTTAATTTTTGTTATTTCTTACTCACACGCTGAAAAAAAATCGCTTCTGTAGTATATTGTTCCAAACATATTCTGCTGGAAACATACATATGTTTAGGGTACACTCCAAATATATAATATTTGACACTCACAAATAGAATTTTTTTGTGAGGACGTTGTTCTAAACAAAATTATGTTTTCATCCCAATATTTTTTTATTTGGAAATAATATTTCCAAAACAATGACTAATTTGTATTTAAGTATTTTGACAATGCCTAAATTTAAAGGAAAGTCTTCAGTTTTTTAGAAATTTAAAGTTTAATTTTTTAGAAATTTTATATGTTTGAAAAATAATATTAAAATTTAAATCGTATAATCTTGGGTAACGACAATTGGACTATATATAAATTAAAAATAAATGTGCTGTAAAACAAAAGAAAATGCTGCTTACGACATTTTTACCTATAAAGTATAACACAAAATCTAGGAAAAGCTAAATTAAAAATTGCCGAAGTCAACAATGTTTTAAAATTATTTTGAATATAATGTATTTGGATAAATTCTTAAACAATATCTTTGTTTGTTTGTAAACACATATTTTATTTGTGACAATAAGTTCGCAAATATATTTTGTTGTAATATATTAATATATGCGTTCCAAACAAAATTTCTTGATTTTCAAATAAAATATATTTGTTCAAAAATATATAATATTTAAAAAATTTGGTTCCAAGTATATTTTCTTTGAATTCAAACATATCAAAAATGGCGATTTTCCTCCGTGCATAATTTGTCGTCAACCCGATATCAATTGTAAACGAAATTTTGAACATTTCAAATTTTGGAAAAAAAATTAACGTTGTATTACTAGAAAACATAACACTTGTCTTAAAATTCAGGCATTGACATATTTTCTAAATACTTGTACCTAATTGGAAATAAATATTTGTATCGAAAATAAAAAATATTAGGGCGAGAACAAAGATTTGTTTAAAACAACATATTTCCAAAAACGTAATATTTTTGTGTGCCAAATGCATATAATATATTTCGAGGGTACCCTAAACATTTGTATATTTCAAGTGGAATATGTTTGGAGCAATATACTACAGAATCGATTTTTCAGCGTGATTTTTCAGTGTTTGTCGTAAATCCGTTTAAGGACTTTTTAAGTCCTTGAGCTTTGTTCGTCCGACCATGTATGTATAAAATTGTTGCGTGACTGGCTGACTGACTGACTGATCATCCATCGCCCAGGCCAAACGGCTGAAGCTAGAATCATGAAATTTCGAAAAAAGTACGAAAATCGTACTATTAGCAGCACAATGGCTCAAAAAGGGATAAATATGGTACCACCGCCAAATCTAAACGAAATGAGGTAGAATCTTGAAATATGGTATGAGGGTAGCCCTTAGGAAGTAGACTCAGAAATTAGCAGGATTTTTCGAAACTCGAACATTTACGCACACAGTGGGGTAAAAAGTGATAAATGTGGTACATCAGCCAAATCCAAATGGCAAGAGCTAGAATCGTGAAATATTGTGTGATGGTAGTTCTTATGAGGTAGACTCTGAAATTGGCAGGATTTTTAGTAATTCGAATATTTACGCACACAGTGTGGTAAAAAGGGAAAAATGGGATAAATGTAGTCCAACAGCCAAATTCAAATGGCAAGAGCTAGAATCGTGGAATTTGGTGTGAGGGTAGCCCTTATGAGGTAGACTCTGAAATTGACAGGATTTTACGAAATTCGAACATTTACGTACACAGTGGGGTAAAAAGGGAAAAATGTGGTACAACAGCCAAATCCAAATGGCAAGATCTAGAATCGTGAAATTTGGTGTGAGTGTAGCTCTTGGGACGTAAACAAGAACAAGGAGAGATTTTTTAAACATTTAGAGGCACAGTGGGACAGAAAGGTTTAAATATGGTACCACCGCCAAATTTAACGCCTAAAATTAGAATGGTGAAAATTGAAGCGAGGGGTGTCTTTATGACAACCGATCGGGGTATTACGTTTTTTTTGTATTCGTAGTTTTCTGGGCACAGTGGGGCAAAAAGTGTAAAATATAGTACAGTGGCTTAACAATGTCAAACATGGATCAATGGTTCCAGGGTAACTTTTGGAACATAAACTAGAGATTGGAAGTGATTTTTAGTAATTCTAACTTTAAGAGGCACAGTGGGACACGACATGTTAATAATGAAGCATGGGGAAAAAGGGGAGCAATCTGCCAAAATTGGAACTTAAACATGAGATATGAAGAGTTTATATGGTTTTTGGAGCACTGTGGTCAAAAACGGTTAAATTGTGGAGTGGAGAAAATATGATTAAATATGTTGCAGTCGGAAAAGGTTTAAGTACGCTAGCGTGGAGACACATTTTAAATACGAGTACGGTACAGTGAGAAAAAATTTGTTAAATATGGTACAGTGGGTAAACATTTTGTACAGTGAGATTAAGAGTTGAATGGGGCACAGTGGGGTAAAAATAGTTATATGTATATGGTAAAGTGGGGCAAAAAGCGTTAATTATGGAACAGTGGGGCAAAAAAGTATTTACTATGATACAGTGGGGCAAAAAGGGATAAATATAGTACATTGTGACAAAAATGGTTAACTATAGAGTGCAGTAGGGCATTATTGTGTTAAATATTGTTAAAGAGGGTTAAATATGGTACAGTGGGGCAAAAACTGTTAAATATGGTACAGTGAGGTTAACTATGGTACAGTGGTGCACAATTAGTTGAATATGGTAACGTGGGACAAAATGGGTTAAATATGTTACAGTGGGGCAAAAAGCTTTAACTATGGAACAGTGGGAAAAAATGTGTTAGCTATGATACAGTGGGACACAAATAGTTAAATATTGTACAGTATGACAAAAATGGTTACAGTGGGCACAAATAGTAAAATATTGTAACGTGGAACAAAATGGATTAAGTATGGTACAGTGGGGCAAAAAGCGTTTACTATGGAACAAGGGGGCAAAAACGTGTTAACTATGGTACAGTGGGGAAAAATGGTTAAATATAGTGGACAAAATGTATTAGGACAAAAAGGTGTTCATTTTGATTCAGTGGACCCAAAACGGTTAAAAATGGTACAGTGGGTCAAAAAGTGTCACAAGCGTACGGTGGGTAAAAATATGGATGCAGGGAGAGAGGGTAAGTTAAATATGAAATAAGAATGTTGTTTTCAAAATGTATGCTTTTAGTAGCACTGTGGTTCAAAAAGGTTAAAATTTTGATGCAGTTGGGGTAAGCAAAAATTGTTCAATATGTTACAGAGGGGGAAAATGTGTGAAATATGGTTATAAAGGGTTAAATATGGTTAAATATGGTACGGTGAAGAAAAAAAGTTAAATACGGTAAAAGTGGGTATAAAGGGAACAAAAAAGTTCCAGATATGTATAAAAATTCGTACTTTAGAAGCACAGTGTAATAAAAACTGTTTAATATGGAACAGTGCTAAGAATTGTCATTTCCAAATAGGTTCTTCTACTTAAACCGTGGGGAGAAACACGTTAAATAAATGGTACAGATAGGGGACAAAAATGTTGAAATATGGCCTAAGCTTGCGAATTTGGATCTTGGAATATCAATTATCATTCTAAAATATTGTACAATTGTGCAAAATTGGTAAATTATGACACACAAACGGTTACGTGAGGTAAAATGGAGCGATTCACTTTAGATTTTACACCACACAGTGGTACAGGGTATTATAACTTTGTGCATTTGTTTGTAACACCCAAAAGGAGAAATAGACCCATCGTTTATTATACCGATCGACTTAGAATCACATTCTGAGTTGATTTAGCTATGTCCGTCTGTCTGTCCGTATGTATTCTTGTAATCAAAGTACAGGTAGCAATTATGGTCCGATCTCGACGAAACTTTACACATATATTTTTTTTGGTCCAAGGACGATCCCTATTGAATTTGATTAAAATCGGTTCAGATTTAGATATAGCCCCCATATATATGTTAGCCCCGATTTGACATGTAAGCGCTGTAAAAACTTTATTTTATATCCGATCGGTATGAAATTCGGCAGAAAGAGGTTTGTTATTATACGAATGAACACTGTTAAATTTGGAAGAAATCGGTTCAGATTTAGATATAGCCCCCATATATACGTTACCCCCGATTTGACATGTAAGCGCTGTAAAAATGTTATTTTATATCCGATCAGTGCGAAATTCGGCAAAGAGAGGTTTCTTATTACATGAAGGAATACTGCTAAGTTCGGAGAAAATCGGAAAATCAGATTTAGATATAGCCCTCATATATATGTTACCCCCGATTTGATGTAAGCGCTGTAAAAACTGTATTTTATATCCGATCAGTGCGTAATTCGGCAGAAAGAGGTTTCTTATTACATGAAGGAATACTACTAAGTTCGGAGAAAATCGGTTCAGATTTTGATATAGCCCCATATATATGTTACACCCGATTTGACATCTAAGCGCTGTAGAGACTGTATTTTATATCCGATCAGTACGAAATTCGATAGAAAGAGGTTTCTATTTTACATGAATGAGTATTCAGGAAAAATCGATTCAGATTTATATATAACCTCCATATTTATGTTCATCTTGATTTGGTTACAAAGCGCTATATAAGTTGTACTTTACTTCCGATCATTACAAAAGTCTCCAGAAAGATGTTTCTCAATTTAGGAACGAATATTGATTAATTTAGCGATTATCGGTTCAGAATTAGGTATATCCACATATATATGTTCTTACCCATTTACCATTTATTCCAAATTATTATCGCAATCACCCTTATCGCATTGTTAGGGAGGTGTAGGGTATTATATAGTCGGCCCCGCCCGACTTTCTGCCTTTCCTTACTGGTTTATAAAAAAAATTAAGGGAAAAGATTAGATCTATTCTGAGACATCGCAATTTATATTTTGATTTCCTCTAAAAGTGGCCAAAATAAATTCTTTAAGATAAAATTAATATTTTTAATGAAACGTGCACGGAAAATCCTTTAAGAAACAATATTTTCTATTTTCAATTTCTTATGCTTTGTAGCATTAAAATTAACTTAAAAAAAAGTATTACAGAGGAAAAAATAAATTTTTCTGAACTTTGACCTCGCCTCCGACTTTCATTTTTTTTTTTGTTAATATTGTGGGTCATTACTCCCACATACTAGGGCAACATTTTCTGAGAATTTGAGGAAGATTTAATTTTTGACCTGTGACACTTGAGAAAGAACTATCCATATGAAGATTATATCTAAATTCGATTTCTTTAAAATTTAGAAGCGTTTATTCGTAGGGCACGTAACATCTCTCTTCCAGTGTTCGTAATGGGAAATCGGAAGGGCTATAACTAAAACTGAGCCGATTTTCCCTAATGGCTGAAGAGTCTGACGAGACTTCCCTCTGCCAATTTTCGATTTGTTCGGGTGTAAAATTCAACTGCTATAGCTACTAGATGCAAAATCGGAAGGGACATATATCTATATGTCCCTTCCGATCTGAATCGACTTCCACTTGATTTGCTTATCTTTATTAATGGCGAAAGAGACTTTAAATTGAGTTTTTTTGTGCCGACAGGTTTGAACGAAATCGGAATACAGTGTCGGAGGGATTTTTTATACCCTCCAGTATGCAGGGATTGAAAATGGGCGCTATCGGTCCATTTTTTTGATATAGCCCCCATTATAACGTCTCTCCGATTTGACTTCTTAACGCAATAGAGACCTCAAATTTCAACTGATCGGGCTGAAAATTGGTAACTGGGGATTATTTCTACCCGGAATCATTCACACGAATAACGGTAGCCATAGGTCCATATTTTGATATAGCCCCCATACAAAGGTCCCTCTAGATATGACTTCGTAACGCCACAAAAGCCTCAAATTTCAACAAATTGGGCTGAAATTTTGTATAATGAGTTTATTTTTATCCGAAACCATTCCAATGCGATCCATGGTGGAGCGTATATAAGATTCGGCATGTTCGAGCGTAACGTTTTTTACTTGTTTTTTAAGTTCGAAGATGGGCCATATTGATCCACTCCTTCTAATACCTCTCCCACAGAGGGATAAAATTTAAAGAGATATTAATTCTTTAATAACTTGTATACTACTTATTCGAATCTTCTAAAATTCCAATCATTTTTATCCGCTCATCTTAGAGAGGAAGGTAGATATCATTTGCTACGAGTCAAAAGTGTAACACATCGAAGGAGTGACCTAAGACCCTAAGTATTTTCGGCGGAAATCCGTTTTGGGTCATTCTAAGTCATTTGAGCAATGTCCGTCCGTCCGCCCGTCAATCCGTCCGTCCGTCTGCTGGCTGGTGCGCACGATAACTCTCGAAAGGAGTAACCGATTGACTTCAGATTTGGTATGCGGTAATATTTTCCTCTATCTCCGGCTAAGGTCGAAGATAGGCCCTATTGGTTCACTCCTTCTAGAACCTCCCCCACAGAGGGTTAACTTTTAGTGAAATATTGATTCTTTAATACCTTCTAATTACTCGAATCTTCTGTCCACTAACTTGTCCCAACAGTTCGAATTTTTCCACCAGTTTCTGTATTGCGGTCCGACAAGGTGCTTCACGACGACCCAAAAAAGCTTTAGTTTTGCGAACTGTGACTGCAAGATTTTCACCATTTTTGTAGTGAATTTTAATAATTTCAATGCGTTGTTGAATCATGTATCGTTCCATTTTTATACCCTACACCACACTGTGGTACAGGGTATTATAACTTTGTTTCACGGCAGATGTCTGTCCGTCCGCCCGTCCGTCCACCCGTCTGTCCATGTAAAGTTGTTCGTCGACTACAGGTCGAAATTTCACTCCGATCGTTCTGAAATTTTGCAGTTTAGAGTATTTCGCAGCTGTAAAGATCCCTATTGAATTAGGTTGAAATCGGTTCAGATTTAGATATAGCTCCCATATATATCTTTCTTCCGATTTGGCCCTTTAGTCCTACAGAAGCTGTATTTTACATCCAATCGTTTTGAAATTTAGAATGGTAGAGTTTCATGTCGGTTGCCCGTTATTGTTTCGGTCTGTAATCGTTATGATTTAAACTGAGATACTCTCTCGGCTAAAATACTCGCTTTCTATCACTGTATAGAAGCAGGTTGGTCTTTAGCCGAGAGAGTATCTCAGTTTAAATCATAACGATTACAGACCGAAATAATAACGGGCAACCGACATGGACAAAAGCACGGCACAGCTGACTTGTTGTAAAATAAATATTACAACAAAACACTTAAAGCAATAAGAAAAAAGCTTTTTACTATAAAGCTTTACTCTTAATGTGTGAGTGATTTCTACAAGCAACTTCTAATTGAATTTCTGGTGGACATGGCAAAGTGCTAGTATTTCATTGTGTTTGATTGTTTGATCGATAGCCGAAAAGTGAGTCTTTGGGTGCAATTCTCATTTGCTCGTGTGAGTCGCCCCGTGATAGGCTTTGAGAGTTTGGTTATCGAATCATCAATCAAAGGCTTTTTTGAAAAGCCGGCCATGTAGACTACTGATGACGGGGGTCACGCCCCAGAAATCATGATATAGTCTGTGGGCACGCAATGAAATACTTGCAATATATTTTTCCATGTAAAATACTCGCTTTCTATCACTGTATAGAAGCAGGTTGGTCTTTGGCCGAGAGAGTATCTCAGTTTAAATCATGGTAGAGTTTCTTGATCCATGAACCAACACTACCGAATTTGAAGAAAATCGGTTAAGATTTAGCTATAGCTCCCATATATATGTTTCGTCCGATTTGGCCCTTTAGTCCTATAGAAGCTGTATTTTACATCCGATCGTTTTGAAATTTAGAATGGTAGAGTTTCTTAATCCATGAACCAACATTGCCGAATTTGAAGAAAATCGGTTAAGATTTATGTTTCATCCGATTTGGCTCTTTAGATCCAATCGTTTTTATACCCTACACCACGCTGTGGTACAGGGTATTATTTAAGTATAAAATGTCCCAAAAGTAAATTTATGTAAACAGTTTATACATGAATTACAAAATTTATATATCAGAGTTATTCAATATTACTAGAGTGGTGTAGGGTATAGTCGGCACCGCCCGACTTTAGCCTTTCCTTACTGGTTTCTACTTATATTTAAACAAGATTTAAAAAAAAAATCGCACAATAATTCTTCTCCAACGGTCTATAACGGACCACTGGCTATGTTTGTTCGTAGATTGGCCTACGAGTAAAACTTCAAATAAAGGCTTTTCGCTGCCAATAAGTAAAATAAAATCGTTCACGGAATGAACGATGTACATACGTCGAATTCGAGATATGTGAACATTTTTTTATCAACACCGAAATTTATTTAAATAGACTAATTTTTTGTAAAAGTATAGCTGAAAAATTAATTCATTGAATTTGTATATATTTGCAACTCCAGGTAAGTGTGAGAAATGGAGTTTTGTAAATTTATTCTTTTATTTGTAATTTTATTAGGTTATTGTTGTTTTATTATGTTATTGTTGCTAACAAGTCAAGAACTTTGCCGAAACGATGTTGATATATTTGAGCATTTGTTATTATTGATGACTTGCAGGACTTGATATTCGTTGCGTGTTTGGGCGTTTGGTCGTTTTGTTTCTTTTGTTTCTTTCGAGTCCTCCAGCCTCGTCGTTTCAGAGCAGTGAATTTGTCATCCCCATTCCCACGGCTGATAGAATAAGGCCACTTTATGCGACTACTCTCCCTATTCGAGATAAGTTAAACTTTGTGTCATTAATGGCAAGAACTTAAAGTTTTTGTTTTTTTGTTGGTCTGTTCTTATACCCTCTATTTGGTGTGTGTGTGTGTTTGAGTGGACAGGGCCAAAAAATAAAATAGGACAAAATTTGTACCGAGGAAGAAACGTTAACTTTGCTGTCAAATTGTGGCGATTTATGTGCAAAGTTTTTTGACATTTCTTAAAAAAGAAGCAAGACAAAAAAAATGCTTACCAAAAACGACAAGTTGGAGCAGTGGAAGAAAAATTACACGTTACATTCATCTTTGGGATATTTTTCATTTAATAGTTTGCAAGAAGTTCAATCAAAAATAAGCATTATCTGCGCCCCTGGGCAACTCCTCCATGTTGAAATTATGTGCATACATTTCAAACAAATCGCCAAAAAATAAAAGAATAACAAAAAATCCTAAAAATAGTTAAAATGATTTTCGTGGAAACAGTGGCAACAACAGAAGAAAAAAAGAAACACTCGCACAGAAATGATTTTTAATTAAAAACTTTCCATCTGCAACTGCTGTTGCCGTTGCCTCTACTGCTGCTCCTGCCAATGATTTATTTTGAAATTTCAAACTTTTCGATTTGCTCTTTTTTCCCCATCATTTCCATTCAGTCGAAGTTATAACAGACATCATCATCAATTGATTAACTCTGACTTACAACGAACCTCAGGGGCATATAATGTGCCTCATAATGCCCAAGTATCCCCTTGCATCCTGGCACCTCTCCCCGCCCCCGGTTGCATCTCGTCGGGCGTCTGATCCTGATCTGCCATTTTTTTTTGGTCGCTCAACTCTATGCATCAGTTCATTTCAAATTTTGTTCTTGTTTCTTTTGCGAAAACTTTTAGAAAATTCCCCTTAAAATATGAACAGCACAAAAACCAGAAAGAACAAAACAGCGTGAATATACCTTAATAATCAATCATTTTTCTCAGCAATCGTTGAGGGCATATGTTGCATTCGACTTGATTGGCCTGAGGAAAAATCGTAACCAAAGAAAAAAACAGAACAGAATTGCACTCTGTTTTTACCTTTCATCGCTGCAAAACTGCTGGGAAATCGCAAAAGTTTGTCAGCGAATTTGCTGTGTGTAATCAATTTTCCGGAAGAAATGTTCATATGGTAATGCTGTTTTCGAAAACTTTTATTAAAATGTATGAACTTTTTCATGTGCCCAAAGTAATTGTAATATGTGCAAAATATGAAAAAAATTATGCGTAAAGGTGTGCGTAAGCGGAAAATACTTGGAGGATGTGTTTATAACCAGAAGTGTAAAAACAAAATCATTGGATTTCTCGTTCCACAGAGAATATTTTCTTTATATGTGAATGATGCGGAAATACGTGTAAATACAAAATATTATTACTTCGATAACTTTATTGCAAAGTAGAATCAGAATTTTTAGGGCATTGTAAAAATTGAATTTTTCTACAAAATCTCTGGAAATTAATTAATTTTGTTGAAAATTTCTTCGAATTTTGATTTTTTCTTAAAAAAAAATCCTTCTACAAAATTTCGGTGACATTGCATTTATTTTAGAAAAATCGAATTAATTAAAATTGCATTTTTTATTCCTCCGGAATTGCTTTCTTCTCGTTGAAATACGTTTCAAGAACATTTCAAAAAAATGTTTCAAGAACATTTCAAAAATATTTATCTGTAATTTTTTTGCGATATTAAAAACTGTTTTCACATTCTTGTCAAAAACTATGTTTTTATTTTAAAAAATGTTGCTCAAACGAAAGCTTATGTCATTTGATTTAATAGCTCAAAGGCGATATTTTTCAATGATTTTGCCTTTATTGAAATGCCTGTCGTAGCCCATTCTGTGCCGACCCAATTTTTCTACACATTTTCGATTGTGTGGCCCTGGTCTAGCACTTATCCTTCCCATAGCCCAACAAAAAAGTTCAACGGAGGCGGCCTTAGTTCAAAAAGCAACCGCTAGATGGGCCAAACGTTATAATATACATAAATCGAAAAAATAGGGGTTGAACCACATATTTTAGCATACTCCATAACCATTTATCCTAATTACTTTAAGAATGCTTTAAATGATCCTAAATTAAGTAGACGTCATCTTCTTTTAATATCAATTGTTCATCCCATCATCGGTTTCAAAAAGATCTTACAAGATATTGCGAAAAATACAACGTTTTTAGAAAATGTTAATGCCTTTTAAAAAAATTAATTGTTGGCATAATAAAATATTTATTTTTTCCAATTACTGCTATTTATACCCTACACCACACTGTGGTACAGGGAATTATTTTATTTAAAAAACGTCCTCCGAAGGTTCCAAGGGCTCTTTGTAAATGTCAGTAATGTCCTCCCTTTGTGGCACAAATGTCCTCCATTCAAAAAATGTTCATGGTAACCCAGCACAAATGGTGGTTCCTTTACACGAAGATTTTTTCAAGATTCAGTGTTAAAGTGATTGACTGTGACAACGAACATCTGTCGGAAAATTAATGGTGTTTTCTCTTGTGCCAAAATATGCTAAATTGTTCTGCCTTTCGTCCCAAAAATTCTTTTTATACCCTACACCACACTGTGGTACAGGGTATTATATGTTTGTTTCACGGCAGATGTTTGTAACACCTGAAAATAACACAGCTAGACCCACCTTAAAGTCTGTCCGTCCGTCCGTCCGTCTGTCCATGTAAAGTTGTTCGTCGACTACAGGTCGCAATTTCACTCCGATTGTTCTGAAATTTTGCAGTTTAGAGTATTTCGCGGCTGAATTTGGTTGAAATCGGTTCAGATTTAGATATAGCTCCCATATATATCTTTCGTACGATTTGGCCCTTTAGTCCTATAGAAGCTGTATTTTAAATCCAATCGTTTTGAAATTTAGAATGGTAGAGTTTCTTGATCTATGAACCAACACTACCGAATTTGAAGAAAATCGGTTAAGATTTAGCTATAGCTCCCATATATATGTTTCGTCCGATTTGGCCCTTTAGTCCTATAAAAGCTGTATTTTACATCCAATCGTTTTGAAATTTAGAATGGTAGAGTTTCTTGATCCATAAACCAACATTGCCGAATTTGAAGAAAATCGGTTAAGATTTAGCTATAGGTCCCATATATATGTTTCGTCCGATTTTGCTCTTTAGTCCTGAAGATGCTGTATTTTACATCCAATCATTTTGCAATTTAGAATGGTAGAGTTTCTGGATCCATAAACCAACACTACCGAATTTGAAGAAAATCGGTTAAGATTTAGCTATAGCTCCCATATATATGTTTCGTCCTATTTGGCCCTTTAGTTCTATAGAAGCTGTATTTTACATCCAATCGTTTTGAAATTTAGAATGGTAGAGTTTATTAATCCATGAATTAACACTACCGAATGTGAAGAAAATCGGTTAAGATTTAGCTATAGCTCCCATATACATGTTTCGTCCGATTTGGCCCTTTAGTCCTGTAGAAGCTGTATTTTACATCCAATCATTTTGAAATTTAGAATGGTAGAGTTTCTTGATCCATGAACCAACACTACCGAATTTGAAGAAAATCGGTTAAGATTTAGCTATAGCTCCCATATATATGTTTCATCCGATTTGGCTCTTTAGATCCAATCGTTTTTATACCCTACACCACACTGTGGTACAGGGTATTATTTAAGTATAAAATGTCCCAAAAGTAAATTTATGTAAACAATTTATACATGAATTACAAAGTTTATATATCAGAGTTATTCAATAATACGAGAGTGGTGTAGGGTATTATATAGTCGGCACCGCCCGACTTTAGCCTTTCCTTACTGGTTTGTTTGTATACTTTTGTTTTTTATAGCGATTTTACATTGAAATAATGAATTATGTGCATGTGTTATGTTGATGTAATAATTACACTAATTTATAGAATTATTTGAATAATTTATAGTATTGTTTGCTACATTTCAATGAAATTTTGACATTAATTGAATGTAAAAAGTGAATCAAGTCAATGAAGTGTTTTCATATTTTCGATGTAAATTTTGCTTCGAATTGATGTAAAAATAAAATTAACTTGAAGTACGTTTTTCATGAAAAGAAGAAATTATTTACTTCAATTCAAAGAAAATTGGACGTTAAATTAATGTAATATGTCAAATATTCATTGAATTAATGTAATTTTTCGAAGAACTATTGATGAAACGTTTTACAACAAACCAATGAAAAGTGTTGTAGGTTGAAAAACAAAGAAAAGTTTTATCAAACCAAGGTAGGAATTCATCAGATTGAAGACGATTTTTCTTTCAGTGTAGACAATTTCGTAGAAATTGTATTTCGTTGGAAATCCATTTTTTTTAAATTTCGTTAAAATTAAATTTTTGTCAAAAATGTAATAAAAATAGCAATTAATAAAATTTTTATTTTCCAGAAAATTTCGCTGTAATTTGAATATTTCCAATATTTTATAAAAATTTCAATTTTATTAAAAATTGTCAAAATGAAATTTTTTCCTACAAAATTGCGTTGAAATTATTTATTATCCAGTCATATGGTATCGGTTCGAGACCATATGTTTCAGTTACTTTCTGTCTATTGCCAAATAGTAATAGAAACAAATAAAAAAATTATAAATTAACAAGAACTACTAACCAAACCCATATTTTGCTGAACTAAGTCAACATACTAAACTAAATCAACATACTACACAGACCAACAATAAATAACAACAACACATTATTTATTGAATATTTCTTTTTTTTTTAATATTATAAATATGAATTTTCAACAAAAAAATTTCGTCAAAATTGCATCTTCTAGGAAATTTCTTCGATGAAATTAAATGTTTCTCCTAATTTTATTGAAATTACCTGTTTTTAACACTTCGTTGAAATTGCTTTTCTTAAGTTTCGTTGAAATTGAAATGAAAGTTTAACGAAAATTGAAATTTTATAAAAAAAATTATCATAGTTAAATTTTTCTAGAAAATTTCGTTGAAACAGTTTCATTCTGGTTGAAATGAAATGTTTCAAAATAATTTGGTTGAAGTTGTATTTTTCTTGAAAACTTTATTAACTACAACATTTTTTGAAATTACAATGAAAATTAGGTTAAATAAGAAATGTCATCAAATTAAATTTTTCTGCAAAATTTTTTCGTTGAAATTGTTTAATTTTTCTGAAAAATTTGGTTGGATTTTTATTTTTCTTAAAAATGTACATTTTTCCACAAAGTTTTTTGAAATTTTCTTTTTTCTAGAAAAATCGATGTAATTGCATTCTATAAATATCCTAGAAATTGAATTTGTTAAAATTGTATTTATTTATATGAATTACAATGCAAATGTGTATATGCAAATTTTACGGTCCAGGGAAAAGCTGGGTGACCATATTGCGTTTTATATTTTTATAGCGACAGACCAGAGCATCTGGCTATTAACTCACCTACTGGGGCGCACGTTAAAATTTTATTTTTCATGTTGTCTGCTTGCTTTTATTTGGTCTGCAAATCTTTGTGATTCTAACTAGGTATTCTCCCGGCTTCAAGACCATTTTGTTTCTATATTATTATAGAAACAAGTATTTTATACATGGCGGTGTATAAATATGTATTAAAAATTGGCAGCCGTGACACTCGTTATCAACAGTTCTGCTGCAATTGTATGGGAGATACGGAGCTCTATATGGTTGACTTCAACACGCAAGCGAATGAGAAATCTTTGTGAAACCACACTTCTCCAAAATCTTCCAAAAACAATTGTTAACCAAAGTTAATACAAAACACCAGCCATGTCCAACGAGAAGCAAACTTTGCTCCATCTAATGGAAAATTACCACACTATGCAGAAAAGCCTTTATGGTTTTTGACTGCACTAAGTGTAGTTTGTGGTGAGTCAGAAGACTCACCTTGTTTTGCCGAGCCAAGCATTTGTTATGTTGTTTGCTTGCTTTTATTTGGTCTGCAAATCTTTGTGACTCTAACTACGATATTCTTATTTTTCAATAAATTTAATTTTAATTTAAAAAATTTAATTCAAATTCAATGAAATTTTCAATGTTCGGTGTCTTTTTTTGCAACTATATATATACAAATATTTTTCTCTGCGTGTATGAACATAACAGTATGTGTTGTATAACTACCAGAAATATTTGTCGGCGATACTATTTCTATTATTATCCTTGCCCTGATGAATACTACAAACTGAGTGTACAAATTTCCCTTTGCTATTTGAAGCTGTTGTGTCCTAAATGCCACTCACTCTCTCCAATGATTGTGTTTATCGCTTGAAATCGCGCGAAAATATTTCAATTCAATGCACTTTTTATGATTAATGGATTGGAAAATATTTTACAGTTACTCGCAGTCTCATGTTTGAGCCATGCCAGAGTGGCTGAAGCAATCTCAATGCAGTGGCAGTACTTAACGCTCTATTTAGGGGAAAGGGCAATCGGCGGTAGTTGTACACCGCCTATACAATTGACTTTGAATAGATGCCAATCGAAGTGTGTGAGTGTGCGTTTGTGTGGGTGTTAGTAATACGAGAAGTAATAGTAGTGCCGTGCCATTGGTTTATTGCACTTCCGTCAAGTATGTAGTACATGCCGCGTAAACATAATAAAACGCTAAGTGAGATCAACACCAACAAAAATAACTAGACGAGGAGCACATGATAATTTGCAGGAATTCCTAAAAAATGTAGGGGATCAGCTTATAATAAAGTATACACAGAGTTTCACTCGAGAGAATATAATTAAAAATGATTTGGTTTGTCACTTTCGATTTTTTAATTAAAAACTTCAGTAAAAACATTTCAAGTTTTAAGATGAACAGTTTGGTGTGCATATTAGCATCGAGGTGTCTGATTGTATTGTTCAATTCTCGGTAAAAAGCAGTGTTGGTCCATCTCAAATATTTTAGTTGATGCCTCTAGAATGGACCACATCGAAAAGTATAAGTGAGGAGAATATGGCGACCATTGTTGTGATGAAATAAAGTTAGGAACTTTTTCTTGTAAAAATTTGGCTTTATGGGATGTTGTTCCACCGATGAGCTACACTTTTGATATGTGGTTAATGAAATCTAATTGAGAAGTGAGATTATGAAAATACTTATAATTAAAATATTTTTCTTTTATTAGGATACCCAGATAGAAAGGATGTACTTACAACACTGCGGAGTCGTCGTAAGCTTAACCATTTTAATTATTACAAAAAACCTTCATGCCATAATGCTTACCATAATTAAATGATTAATTCCTTCCCCCTACCATTCACATTCTCCGATTTTGTGAATTTTTAACGTTTCAAGATGCCTGCACACATGAATACACCCTCACACACTCACACCAATTGATTATTACAAGGATAAATCGGTCGTGGTGGGGGAGCGAAAAATCTTTGCATTTTAATAAATATCAAAGAAATTAAATGTATGAAAAAAAACAAAGGAAAATCTACAACCGTTAATAAAAACAAATACATATTTCGCAAATAAGAATTGGCATTCAATACATCGCAGTTTATTGGAGCGTATGATTGATGATAAGTGCCCAGATAATTGTGCAAAATGATGGAAATGGAAAATTTATTAATTGGAACTCTTTTCAAATCGATTGGTGTGGATTTTCTGTACAAGGTTTTCAAATCTTAAAGGCATTCCATCAAGAATATTAAGAATTTCTAAAGACGTATGTATTTCTGTAAATCTTCAATTAGCAAATTGCTGGAATATTCTTAGACAAAAACGATTTGAATGGAATCATGGTTATTATTTTCTAAGTGGAAGACTTAACCCAGTTCTTGATAAGGTGATTACAAGAAGCTTAATATACAAAACAAAACATATTGAAAGCTAATTAATGTCGATGATAAGTCAGCTAGTAAGAAAAACTCAGTCAAGTGAGGTTAATGAAATATTCACTCAATATAATAAGCACATTGGAACGCTGAGTGGAACACTCCAAAACGGGTAGTATGACTGCTCACTACAGTCATTGTTAAAGTAATAACTAACGAATTTGAGTAATTGGTTCATAAGTTTTATGAAATAAATGTTGATATATCGTTCATTCCATGTCAAACCGAACACTTTTTTGGGTCACCATTCCCGATTTCAAAATTAATTTGCATATCGATTCTATGCTCAAAATAAAACATCTTATCATTGGCGAAAAAAGACACAAAATTTTTTTCCAAATGTTGTTAGCATCTGAAATCTGAGAAAATGGAAAATTTTCTCAAAATGCGTACGTTTCGAGTTATGTATTTTCGGAACGCATGGACGAATTTTTACAAGCTAAGGCTCATTTTAACCCTTTGATGACCAGGGGACATATGTGTCCCAAAAATAAAAATATGCTTTAAAAATAAACTAATGCTAAAAGTATTCATATTTTTAGCTCAATGCAAATTTAAATGATGGGTTTTTAAAATTTATAAAAAATTTGTGTGAAAAAAAAAATTATAAATTTTTTTTTAAGAGCTAAAAAGCAAGTTTTGCACATACTACGGTATGGGATATTTAAACTGCTCTACATCATAGACGAAATTTTCTCTTTCTTTCAAATTAAAAAATGTTGTTTAATTTAACAATATTCTACAAATTGAAATTCGGATATAACATACAGTTTCTACAGCGCTTGAATTTCAAATCCGGGGTAACATATATATGGGGGCTATATCTAAATCTGAACCGATTTGCTCCGAATTTGGCAGCATTCCTTCATATAATAAGAAACCTCTTTCTGCCGAATTTCGCACTGATCGGATATAAAATACAGTTTTTACAGCGCTTACTGGTCAAATCGGGGGTAACATATATATGGGTGTTAATCTGAATCTAAACCGAGTTTCTCCGAATTTGGCAGTATTCCTTATGTATAAAGAGACCTCTTTTTGCCGACTTTCGCACTGATCGGATATAAAACAACATTTTTACAGTGCTCACATGTCAAATCGGGGGTAACGTATATATGGCGGCTATATCTAAATCTAAACCGATTTCTTCCAAATTTAAAAGTGTTCATTCATATAATAGGAAACCTCTTTCTGACGAATTTCATACTGATCGGATATAAAATACAGTTTTTACAGCGCTTACATATGAAATCGGGGGTAACATATATATGGGGGCTATATCTAAATCCGAACCGATTTTCTCCGAATTTGGCAGTATTCCTTCATGTAATAAGAAACTTCTCCTTGTCGAATTTCGCACTGATCGGATATAAAATAACATTTTTACAGCGCTTACATGTCAAATCGGGGGTAACGTATATATGGGGGTTATATCTAAATCTGAGCCGATTTATTCCAAATTTAACAGTGTTCATTCATATAATAAGAAACCGCTTTCTGCCGAATTTCATACTGATCGCATATAAAATAAAGTTTTTACAGCGCTTACATGTCAACTCGGGGGTAACATATATATGGGGGCTATATCTAAATCTGAACCGATTTTCTCCGAATTTGGCAGTATTCCTTATGTATAAAGAGACCTCTTTTTGCCGACTTTCGCACTGATCGGGTATAAAACAAAATTTTTACAGTGCTCACATGTCAAATCGGGGGTAACGTATATATGGGGGTTATATCTAAATCTGAACCGATTTATTCCAAATTTAGCAGTGTTCATTCATATAATAAGAAACCGCTTTCTGCCGAATTTCATACTGATCGGATATAAAATAAAGTTTTTACAGCGCTTACATGTCAAATCAGGGCTAACATATATATGGAAGCTATATCTAAATCTGCACCGATTTTAACCAAATTCAATAGGGATCGTCCTTGGGCCAAAAAAAAAAGATATGTGTAAAGTTTCGTCGAGATCGGACCATAATTGCGACCTGTACTTTGATTACAAAAATACATGCACAGACGGACAGACGGACATAGCTAAATCAACTCAGAAAGTGATTCTAAGTCGATAGGTTTAATAAACGATGGGTCTATTTCTTCTCCTTTTGGGTGTTACAAACAAATGCACAAAGTTATAATACCCTGTACCACAGTGTGGTGTAGGGTATAAAAAATGCAAAGGGACACGGGTGTCCCTGTGGTCGTTAATGGTAACTTTTCGTTTGATGAATTTGAATGTAAAAATCTTTTCACACTGACGACGAAATAAGTGTTCCCAACACAAATGTTGGAAAAAACGCCATTTTGAGCATTTTATACGAAAATTTTTAATTATACCCTACACCACACTGTGGTACAGGGTATTATAACTTTGTGCATTTGTTTGTAACACCCAAAAGGAGAAGAAATAGACCCATCGTTTATTATACCGATCGACTTAGAATCACTTTCTGAGTCGATTTAGCTATGTCCGTCTGTCTGTCTGTCTGTCTGTCTGTTCGTCTGTCTGTCTGTCCGTCTGTGCATGTATTCTTGTAATCAAGGTGCAGGTCGCAATTATGGTCCGATCTGGACGAAACTTTACACATATCTTTTTTTGGCCCAAGGACGATCCCTATTGAATTTGGTTAAAATCGGTTCAGATTTAGATATAGCCCCCATATCTATGTTAGCCCTAATTTGACATGTAAGCGCTGTAAAAACTTTATTTTATATCCGATCAGTATGAAATTCGGCAGGAAAAGGTTTCTTATTACATGAATGAACTCTGTTTAATTTGGAAGAAATCGGATCAGATTTAGATATAGCCCCCATATATACATTACCCCCGATTTGACATATATGCGCTGTAAAAATTTCATTTTATATCCGATCAGTGCGAAATTCGGCAGAAAGACGTTTCTTATTACATGAAGGAATACTGCTAAATTCGGAGAAAATCGGTTCAGATTTAGATATAGCCCCCATATATACGTTATCCCCGATTTGACTTGTAAGCGCTGTAGAAATGTTATTTTATATCCGATCAGTATGAAATTCGGCAGAACGAGGTTTCTTATTATATGAATGAACACTGTTAAATTTGGAAGAAATCGGTTCAGATTTAGATATAGCCCCCATATATACGTTACCCCCGATTTGACATGTAGGCGCTGTAGAGACTGTATTTTATATGCGATCAGTACGAAAATCGACAGAAGGAGGTCTTTTTACATGAATGAGTATTCAGGGAAGATCGGTTCAGATTTATATTGATTGTTCCTCCTGATTTGGTATCAAACCGCTATAGAAGTTGTATTTTACTTCCGATCATTAAAATTTTCCAGAAAGATGTTTCTCAATTTAGGAACGAATATTGCTTAATTTAGCGATTATCGTTTCAGAATTAGATAATATGTTTCTACCCATTTACCAATTATTCCAAATTATTATGACAATGACCATTATCGCATTGTTAGGGAGGTGTAGGGTATTATATAGTCGGCCCCGCCCGACTTTCTGCCTTTCCTTACTGGTTTTTAATAAGATCAGACCTATCAAAAGTCATTTCAACAAAGCATTTCAAAATGCAATGAACAACACATACAAACAGGCTGTCGATGAACACATGATCAAATTCAAAGTTCATAATGCTATGAAACAGTATATCAAGAACAAACCAATAAAATGGGGATTTATGATGTGGTGTAGACGTGACTCTGCTTCTGGATATCTTTTTGAATTTGATCTATACACTGGAAGAAAAGAGTATGGAACTGAATATGGACTTGAGGAATCAGTCGTGCTTCAGTTGACAGAAAAACTCACAGGTTTGGGCTCCGAGGTCTACATTGATAACTTCTTCAACTCGCCTTTGTTACAATATGAGTTGAAAAAACGTCAAATAAAGTCCTGTGGAACAGTAAGAAGCAACCGAAAAAATATTCCAAAAAATTTGCCTCTCGATAAGAATATGAAGCGAGGAGACATTTACACATCAAGCTTTGAGGGCATATCCTTTGTGAAGTGGATGGACAACAGAGCTGTGACTCTTCTCACAAATTTTCTTTCGCCAGTGGAGACAGACACCGGCAGACGTCGCATAGCTGGTAGTGCTGAGAAAATCAACGTAAAATGCCCGAAAGCTATTATGCATTACAACAAAAATATGGGTGGAGTAGATATAATGGATCAGCGCAAGTCCTTTTATGAACTAGACCACAAATCGAAAATAAAATATTACCTCCGGTTTTTTTTTTGACTTACTTGATATAAGCGTAAACAATTCCTACCTTATTTCCACCGAATGTAAAGCAAAAAATCTTGTTGAAGGGACTCAACTTCACTCTCTTGAGTTTAGACGATTGGTGGCCAGAAATTTAATAGCAGGCTATTCATTGCTTCAGAGAGAATTTCCAATATTCCAGTCATCAAAAATCACTGTCAGCAAGAGACCAGCTTCTTCGCACTCTATGCTCAAAGCCAACGTAAGAAAGAGATGTGTTCAATGCGCAAAAATTAATGTAGAAAATCGCACTAATAACTATTGTTATGAATGCAATGTGCATCTATGATGTACTACTAACCGTAATTGTTTCGCAGAACATCAAAATTAACCATAATTTATAGCAAATTAAACATACGTTTTTATTAAAAGCTTATTATAACATTAAAAATTTAACTTTTATTGAAAAACCTATATATAATAAAAAAGACATTTTGGCTCCATTAAGGACCACAAGGACAAATGTGTCCCATCCCAAAACTCGTATACGCAAAATTTTTTTTCACAGAATCCAACTAAAGTTTTGAAACTTTAGTTGGATTCTGACAAGCTTATTTCATATCAAAATGATAAAGGGAAAGTCCCCAGAAGCTTATGGTCCTGAAAGGGTTATAGGTCGTTGTTGTTCTTTATATTTGCACATCAATGACACCAACTTAAAATTCTGTGAAAAATATAGTTATATAGGCCCATATATTCTAAACGAACGCTGAAAATTTTAAGATGGTGTTCAGCCTTGTTATTTTTTAAAAAAATATTTATTAAAAAATTCATTTTGTTATATTTTAACCAGTAAGGAAAGACTATTTAATACCATACACGTAATATTAAATAACACTGAAATATCACTTTTGTAATTCATGTATAAATTGTGTACATAAATTTACTTTTGGGACATTTTGTATAATTCAACCTTCGATTTTTTGCAACGTTCATCCGTGGACCATGAAACTCTACCATACTAAATTTCAAAACACTTGGATGTAACATACAGCTTCTACAGGACTATAGAGCCAAATCGGGCGAAACATATATATGGGAGCTATAGCTAAATCTTAACCGATTTTCTTCAAATTCAGCAATTATTGCCCATGGATCAAGAAACTCTACCATTCTAAATTTCAAAATGATTGGATGTAAAATACAGCTTCTATAGGACTAAAGGGCCAAATCGGACGAAAGATATATATGGGATGAAACAAACTTATAATACCCTGTACCACAGTGTGGTATAGGGTATAATTAAGAGATTAACAAAGTATTTAAATTTACAATATGTAATATTCTACTCTGTGTATAAAAATTCTTTGCATGCATGTTTATATACTGCAATTCTTTTGATGTGTTTTATTTGGGGTGGTAGGTCATTGTATTTTACACTTCCGATATATTCAATTCGCTGCTTGGTTGTCTCCAATCTACATCGCGGAATCCTCACATCCAATTGATTTCTTGTGTTGAAAATAGACTGATTTTTAGTAAAGTTTATGGTGCGTTGACCTATATTATGAATACACATACAAAAGTACTTGGTACTCATAAATGCCATAAACACAGTAAATATGTCGAGAAATGGATTTCAAAGCTTTACATTAAGCTTTGAAGGGATTTAAAAGAGCTATTGTTTTTGGTATAAGCATAAATAGTAGCTAATTATTTCAGATGAGACTGTATTAAAGAATTAAATATCATGCTTTTTGTTTTTTGTCAAGCCTCCACTTTAGTTTATACAATACTAGCTGGACCCGGTCCACTTCGTTGCCCCAGACTTCAGATTTCCGATTCCGTCCATTTTTGAACCAATTACGTAGACTGTCATCAAATGCATACATCAAATCGCTAACAAATTGTGCATGATATCTCAATTTCAAAATTTGGTTTATATGGGCGGGGTCACGCCCATTGATCCGATCCCGCTACTTTTTAGACCATTAATGTATGCTATCATCAGATACATATGCACAAAATTACAGAACTGTCGCTAAAAAAATGTGTAAGACATCTCAGTTTTAAAATTTAGTTTATATGGGCGGGGCCCCGGCCATTGATCCGATCCCGACCCTTTTTGGACAAATAACGTAGACTACCACCAGACATCACTTTCGCTAAAAATTGAGCAAGATATGTGTCTCAATTTCAAAATTTGGCTTCCATAGGCCGGGCCACGTCCATTGGTCTGATCCCGCCCATTTTTGGGCGAATCACGTAGACTGTCATCAGATACATGTGCCCAAAACTGCAGCGCTCTCGATAATAAATTGTGCAAGATATTTATATTTCAAAATTTGGCTTATATAGACGTGGCCATTGGTTCGATGCCGCTCATTTTTGGACCAATCACGTAGACTACGACCAGATATATATACACGAAATTACAGCACTCTCGGTAACAAATTGTTCAATATATCTCAATTTCAAAAGTTGGCTTATATGGGCGGGGCCACGCCCATTGTTCCGATGCCGCCCATTTATGGAGCAATCACGTAGACTGCCACCATATACATATACACAAAATTCCAGCACTCTCGCTATCAAATTGTGCAAAATATATCAATTTCAAAATTTGGCTTATATGGGCGGGGCCACGCCTATTGGTCCGAACCCGGCCATTTTTGGACCAATCATCTATATACATATACAGAAAATTCCAGGCCTCTCGCTAACAAATTGTGCAAGATATCACATTTTTAAAATTTGACTTATATGGGCGGTGCCACGCCCATTGGTCCGCTCCCGCCAATTTTTGGACCAATCACGTGTACTGTCACCAGATACATATGTACAACATAACAGCACTCTAGCTAACAAATTGTGCAAGATACCACATTTTTAAAATTTGGTTTATATGGGCGGTGCCACGCCCATTGGTCCGGTTCCCCTAATTTTTGGACCAATCATGTAGACTTCCACCATTACATATACACAAAATTCCAGCACTCTCGCTAACAAATTGTGCAAAATATCTCAATTTCAAAATTTGGCTTATATGGGCGGGGCCACGCCCATTGGTCCGATTCCGCCCATTTTTGGAAAATTCACATAATCTGCCACTAAATGCATACACACAAAATTTCAGCACCCTAGCTAAAAATTTTTCTCAATATCAAAATTGGACCCATATGGGCGGGTCCACGCCCACTTGATATATCGAAAATTCAAGTGCCCTATTTTCAGCACCCCCTACACATGTACATTCTGTGAAAATTTCAAGATGATCGGTCTAGCCCATCCCGCCCATTTTTTAACCAATTACGTAGACTGCCATCAAATGCACATTCACAAAATTACAACACTCTCGCTAACAAATTGTTCAAGGTATTTCAATTTCTGAAATTTGCTTATAAGGGTGGAGCCACGCCCATTGGTCCGATCCAACCCTTTTGGACCATTCACGTAGACTATCACCAGATCGATATGCAAAAAATTACAGCACTCTCGATAAAAAATTGTGCAAGATATGACTCTCAATTTCAAAATTTAACTTATATTCGCATAGGCGGGGCAACATCCATTGGTCTGATCCCGCCTATTTTTGGTCGAATCACGTAGACTGTCATCAGATACATATACCCAAAACTGCAGCGCTCACTTAAACAAATTGTACAAGATATCTCAATTTAAAAATTAGGCTCCTATGGGCGGTGCCGCCCTTTTTTGTGTAATCACGTAGACTGCGTGAGATGCACAAAATCACAGCACTCTCGCTAACAAATTGTGCATGATATCTCAATTTCAAAATTTGGTTTATGTTGGCGGGGCCAGGCCCATTGATTTCAATTTCAGAAATTTGCTTATAAGGGTGGGGCCACGCCCATTGTTCTGATCTCGCTTATTTTTGGACCAATCACGTAGACTGCCACCATATACATATACACAAAATTCCAGCACTCTCGCTATCAAATAGTGCAAAATATCTCAATTTCAAAATTCGGCTTATATGGGCGGGGCCACGCCTATTGGTCCGAACCCGCCCATTTTTGGACCAATCATGTAGGTCGCCAACGGATATATATATACAAAATTCCAGGTCTCTCGGTAACAAATTGTGCAAGATATCACATTTTTAAAATTTGGCTTATATGGGCGGTGCCACGCCCATTGGTCCGATTCCGCCCATTTTTGGAAAAATCACGTGGACTGCTACCAGATACATACGTACAACATTACAGCACTCTAGCTAACAAATTGTGCAAGATATCTCAATTTAAAAATTTGGCTTATTTGGGCGGGGCCACGCCCATTGGTCCGATTCCGCCAATTTTTGGACCAATTACGAAAATTGCCACCATATACATATACACAAAATTCCAGCACTTTCGCTATCAAATTGTGCAAAATATCTCAATTTCAAAATTTGGCTTATATGGGCGGGGCCACGCCTAATGGTCCGAACCCGCCCGTTTTTGGACCAGTCATGTAGGTCGCCAACGGATATATATATACAAAATGCCAGGTCTCTCGGTAACAAATTGTGCAAGATATCACATTTTTAAAATTTGGCTTATATGGGCGGTGCCACGCCCATTGGTCCGCACCCGCCCATTTTTGGACCAATCACGTAGACTGTCACCAGATACATATACACAAACTTGCAGAACTCACGATAATGAATTGTGGAAAATATTTCAATTTCAAAATTAGGCCTATATGGGTGGGGCCACGCCCATTGGTCCGATTCCGCCCATTTTTTTAAAATTCACATAATCTGTCACTAAATGCATACACACAAAATTTCAGCACTCTAGCTAAAAAATTGTCTCAATATCAAATTTGGACCCATATGGGCGGGTCCACGCCCGCTTGATATATCGAAAATTCAAGTACCCTATTTTCAGCACCCCCTACACATGTACATTCTGTGAAAATTTCAAGATGATCGGTCTAGCCGTTTAGACGTCTATACGGAACAAACAAACATACAAACAAACAAACAAACCCACAAACAGACACTCTCTTTTATATATACTAGCTGGACCCGGTCCACTTCGTTGCCCCAGACTTCAGATTTCCAATTCCGTCCATTTTTTAACCAATTACGTAGACTGCCATCAAATGCATATTTACAAAATTACAACACTCTCGCTAACAAATTGTTCAAGGTATTTCAATTTCTGAAATTTGCTTATAAGGACGCCCATTGGTCCGATCCCAACCCTTTTTGGACCATTCACGTAGACTATCACCAGATAGATATGTACAAAATTACAGCACTCTCGATAAAAAATTGTGCAAGATATGACTCTCAATTTCAAAATTTGGCTTATACTCGCATATGCGGGGCAACGTCCATTGGTCTGATCCCGCCTATTTTTGGTCGAATCAAGTAGGCTGTCATCAGATACATATACCCAAAACTGCAGCGCTCACTTAAACAAATTGTGCAAGATATCTCAATTTAAAAATTAGGCTCCTATGGGCGGTGCCGCCCTTTTTTGTGTAATCACGTAGACTGCGTGAGATGCACAAAATCACAGCACTCTCGCTAACAAATTGTGCATGATATCTCAATTTCAAAATTTGGTTTATATGGGCGTGGCCAGGCCCATTGATCCGATCCCGCCACTTTTTAGAACATTCACGTAGGCTATCATCAGATACATATGCACAAAATTACAGAACTATAGCTAAACAATTGTGTAAGACATCTCAATTTCAAAATTTATTTTATATGGGCATTGATCCGATTCCGACCATTTTTGGACCAATAACGTAGACTACCACCAGATATTACTCTCGCTACAAATTGTGCAAGATATGTGTCTTAATTTCAAAATTTGGCTTATATAGGCGGGGCCACGTCCATTGGTCTGATCCCGCCCATTTTTGGACCAATCATGTAGGTCGCCAACGGATATATATATACAAAATTCCAGGTCTCTCGGTAACAAATTGTGCAAGATATAAAATTTTTAAAATTTGGCTTATATGGGCGGTGCCACGCCCATTGGTCCGATCCCGCCCATTTTAGGAGCCATCACGTAGACTGTCACCTGAAACATATACACAAACTTGCAGAACTCTCTCTAACAAATTGTGCAAAATATCTCAATTTCAAAATTTGCCTTATATGGGCGGGGCCACGCCCATTGGTCCGATTCCGCCCATTTTTTGAAAATTCACATAACCTGTCACTAAATGCATACACACAAAATTTCAGCACTCTAGCTAAAAAATTTTCTCAATATCAAAATTGGACCCATATGGGGGGTCCACGCCCACTTGATATATCGAAAATTCAAATACCCTATTTTCAGCACCCCCTACACATGTACATTCAGTGAAAATTTCAAGATGATCGGTCTAGCCGTTTAGACGTCTATACGGAACAAACATACAAACATACAAACAAACCCACAAACAGACACTCTTTTTTATATATATAGATCAGTGTTCGGCGGCTGGTTAGGCCGAGCCCCGAACGCAATCGGTTTTTCACACGTACACAACACGAACAGCATAACAAAGAGCACAAAAGTAAGAAAAAAATGTGCCAGTCGCTCATCAGCGTTCAACAAAGCACGTTCATTTCGTTTTTTATCGGAAAGTTGGTACACTGAGAAATTATACATATTTCCAAAGCGGATCAAATATTGAGCATCAAAATGTGCAATCGGCATATGACAAAATGTGACAATTACATAACACTATGCAATGAGAAATGCAGAAAAATAATGAACGCATATTTAAGTGTTACATATGGGAAAATAAGGATCTCTATTGTAAATGTATTATGACCAAAAACACCTATAAAAATTTAATTTTGTAGATATTTTTAATTTCAACAATAACGAAAATGGATTTTCAACAACAATCGCATTAAAACAATCGCACTATTTAAAATTTTAATCAAAGAAAGAATTTAATAATTTTCGTAAAATGTTTCATATTAATTGATAATAAAGTTATATCCAAATGGTTATACATTTTGTTATTACCCTTTATTAAATGAAATAAATGTGAAAATGGTATTAAGTTAAATAAATTTTATGTTCTACTTCTATTTTAAAACTAAGGACTAATTAATGAATTTTTAACATTTACTTTATTAAAACATTCGTATTTTTCAAATATTAATATACGGCAAAAATAAACTTGTACATTAACTTTACTTCTATTTAAAAATGAAGGACTAATAAACTAAATATTTCTAATTTTTATCAACGGAAAAAATAAACTTGTACATTAATAATATTAGTAAAATTTTTCATTTTAATCAATATTTTTATTTAATTAAAACATATTTTTCAATTCTTTTAAAATAAAAACTTTGATTCGAATTTGCAACATTTGCGTTATTAAAACGTTCACACCAATTCACATTATACTTAGTCAGTAAAAAAATAATTTTCCACAACAATTTTGTTCAGTGCAAACACACCAATACAGACACAATTTTGGCACGTTCTCTTTACGCCGAACACTGATATAGATAGATAGATAGATAGATAGCTGAGCCCGGTGCGCTTCGCTGCCCATGTCAAAATTAGCGCTGTAGAAACTTTATTTTATATCCGATCAGTACGAAATTCGGCAGAAAGAGGTTTGTTATAACATGAAGGAATACTGCCAAATTCGGAGAAAATCGGTTCAGATTTAGATATAGCCCCCATATATATGTTACCCCCGATTTGACATGTAAGCGCTGTAGAAACTGTATTTTATATCCGATCAGTACGAAATTCGGTAGAAAGGGGTTTCTTATTACATGAAGGAATACTGCCAAATTCGGAGAAAATCGGTTCAGATTTAGATATAGTCCCCATATATATTTTACCCCCGATTTGAAATTCAAGCGCTGTAGAAACTGTATTTTATATCCGATCAGTAAGAAATTCGGAAGAAAGAGGTTTCTTATTACATGAAGGAATACCGCAAAATTCGGAGAAAATCGGTTCAGATTTAGATATAGCCCCCATATATATGTTACCCCCAATTTGACATGTAAGCGCTGTAGAGACTGTGTTTTATATCCGATCAGTAGGAAATTCGACAGAAACAGGTTTCTATTTTACATGAATGAGTATTCAAGGAAAATCGATTCAGATTTATATATAACCTCCATATATATGTTCCTCGAGATTTGGTTACAAAGCGCTATAGAAGTTGTACTTTATTTCCGATCATTACAAAGTTCTCCAGAAAAATGTTTCTCAATATAGGAACGGATATTGCTTAATTTAGCGATTATCGGTTCAAAATACATTTACCAATTATTCCAAATTATTATCGCAATGGCCCTTATCGCATTGTTAGGGAGGTGTAGGGTATTATATAGTCGGCCCCGCTCGACTTTCTGCCTTTCCTTACTGGTATTAGTAATAAATTCACTGAATGAAAAAATACCGAATTCAGTGGAAAGTCCAGAAAATAGAAATGTATACTTATAAAATTTCCAAATTCCTGTTTCATTGGGCATGCATCACATTATCATATTGCGATTGTATTGGAGTGAGCAGCTGTAATTATCGCATACCGAGCATTTTTGTTCATATATTTCCTATCCCAGCAAAAAAAGAGCATCCAAAGAAGCAATAAAAATCCCCAACTTATGATCCGGAAGTTGTTCTAATTTGGATTTTCACCAATGAATTTAACAAGGGGTTGTCGCGCCGGGGAAGTACTTCTTTGTCACCACTTTTGCACAACTCTTTTAAAGCACTGTAAGATTTGCTTTTTTGGTGTTGTATTTATTTGATGAATGTATGTCGTTCTTATTAACATATTTGGGTCCAGAGATTTCATATTTTAAAGGAATACAAATGTTGACATAGGGAAGGGAACGTATAAATAATATACTATTGGCCAAAGAGATCAACGATCATATATATGTATGTATGTTTAGGACATTTGAAGATGTCTGCAATCTGTATGGTGTAGATGGCTCTTGAGAAGTGTGACCCCATAGTGTAATTAACATTCTCACAAAAAAAAAGTTTTCCGTAGCCCCGGTTCAGAGAGTAGTAAAGTACCACAGTGTGGTACAGTATGTATGATATGGTATATTTAATTACCACAATTTCTTTTAAAATTTTTTAATTATAACCTACACCACACTGTGGTACAATTTATTATGATTTTATGCATTTGCTTCTAACACCAAAAATGAGAAGAGATATATAGAACCATCGTTTATTATACCGATCGACTTAGAATCACTTTCTGAACCGATTTAGCTATGTCAGCTTGTGCATGCGTTCTTGTAATCTATGTGCAGGTCACAAATATAGTCCGATCTCAAAGAAATTTTTTACATATCTTTATTTTGGGACAAGACAATTCGTATTGAAATTGAAAGACAATCCGTATTTCTTTCGTCTACGGTGAATGATCAAAAATCTCTTAACTATTTGAATATCAGTTTAGAACCAGATATCGTAATATATATGAATGTACCTTCGATTTAGCTTATACCCTCTATAGAAGATATAATTTCCTTTCTATGTTCATGAAATTTGGTAAAGAGTGTCTTATTTTAACAGTTAATATCTGTGTGAACAATATCGGTTCAAATTTACATATAGCCTCACATACTCGCATGGATGTGTACCTTCCGATTTAGCATCTAAGCTCCATAGAAGTCATATTATAGTCAAATGTACAATATTTTGCACAAAGGATTTTTTAATCCGAGAATAAACTCTCACTAGCAAGGTTGGAAAAGTGTGTTTTCATGTTTTACATCAGAGCATTATTAAATTTGGTAGAGATTAGTTTATAGAATCACGAACACTGCGAAATTTGATAAAAAAAAATGGATACCCTTCAGATAAAGGCCAAATTTAAATACAGACCCATATAGAATTTTGCATCTAAAATAGGTGTCAAACACGATTTACAAAAATCAAAACAGCAACAAGAGAACAACTACAAAGGTTAAATAGATGAATACAGTACGTTCTGTCTAATACAATGTGAGTTACGCCTTTTGTTCTTTATCAAAACCGAGCACTTGATGTTACGTCTTTTTTTCTTGAATAAAATCGTGATTTTTTGACGAAAAACGAATTTTCATTTTTTGAGGGTTACGCTCTTGGGTATTTCTGGTGATGCTATATTAACATTTTTGGAAAGTATAAAGTGTTGTTAATAAATTCAGTTTTTATCGCAATCCAATGTACTACAATTCCAAAATTTAACATATTTCGAAGAAAATCAGCATACTTTGAAATGACTTTATGTAATTTTAATCGGCTATGAAAAAGTCAACTTATAGGTCCGATTTATCGACCTAGTCGACTGAAACGAAATTTAATTGATGAAAAAGTCGACTAGCTTCCAGAACCATTCACTAATTCTGATATAGCCGCCATATAAATATATATTTCTTCCCTTTAGCACTATAGACGCAGTATTTTACATATATATCATAGCCCTCATACATATGTTCCTTCCGATCTGGACTTTTATCACTTCACAAGATTTATTTTACATCCAACCGTTTTAAAATTATGCATTCTTGGGTTAATAATTTATATTCCGAAATCACATTTTGGTTAGTTATTTAGAAGAACTTCATTAAATGCCGAAAAAATGCTCATACTTATGAATTGGAAGTACTTATAATGTTATTCTTTTGGAAGTACTTCTTTTATTTTTTGCTGGGATATAATACTTGCAAGATATATCAAAATATGGGCTGTGCCACGCCCACTGGTCTTATTCCGCCCATTTGTAAGCCAATCACGTAGACTGCTACCAGATACATATACGCAAAATTTCAACACTCTCGCTAACAAAATGAGCAATATAATTCAATTTCAAAATTTGGCTTATATGGGCGGTGGCACGCCCATTGGTCAGATCCCGCCAATTTTTGGACCAATCACGTGGACTGTCACCAGATACATATGTACAACATTACAGCACTCTAGATAAAAAATTGTGCAAGATATATCAATTTCTAAATTTAGCTTATAAGGGCAGGGCCACGCCCATTGGTCCGATCCCGCCCATTTTCTGACCAATTACGTAGAATGCCACCAGATACATATACACAACATTGCAGCACTCCCGATAGCAAATTGTGCAAGATATCAAAATTTGGTCTATGTGGGCCGGGCCACGCCCATTCGGCCGATCCCGCCCATTTTTGGACCAATCACGCAGACTGCCACCATATACATATACACAAAATTCCAGCACTCTCGCTAACATATTGTGCAAGTTATATCAATTTCAAAATTTGGCTTATATGGGCGGGGCCAAGCCCATTGGTCCGATCCCGCCCATTTTTGGACCAATCACGTAGATCGCCAACGGATATATATACACAAAATTCCAGGTCTCTCGCTAACAAATTGTGCAAGATATCACATTTTTAAAATTTGGCTTATATGGGCGGTGCCACGCCCATTGGTTCGATCCCGCCCGTTTTTGGTTCAATCACGTGGACTGCCATCAGATACATATGTACAACATTACAACACTCTAACTAAAAAATTGTGCAAGATATATCAATTTCAAAATTTGGCTTATATGGGCGGGGCCACGCCCATTGGTCCGGTCCCGCCCGTTTTTTGACCAATTACGTAGAATGCCACCAGATACATATACGCTACATTGCAGCATTCCCGCTAGCAAATTGTGCAAGATATCAAAATTTCAAAATTTGGTCTATGTGGGCGGGGCCACGCCCATTGGTCCGATCCCGCCCATTTTTGGAGCCATCACGTAGACTGCCACCATATACATATACATAACATTCCAGCACTCTCCCTAACAAATTGTGCAAACTATTTCAATTTCAATATTTGGCTTATATGGGCGGGGCCACGCCCATTGGTCCGATTCCGCCCATTTTTGGAAAATTCACATAATCTGACACTAAATGCATACACACGAAATTTCAGCACTCTAGCTAAAAATTTTTCTCAATACCAAAATTTGACCCATATGGGCGGGTCCACGCCCACTTGATATATCGAAAATTCAAGTACCCTATTTTCAGCACCCCCTACACATGTACATTCTGTGAAAATTTCAAGATGATCGGTCAAGCCGTTTAGACGTTTATACGGAACAAACAAACATACAAACAAACAAACAAACCCACAAACAGACACTCTCTTTTATATATATAGACTAGCTGGACCCGGTCCACTTCGTTGCCCCAGACTTCAGATTTCCGATCCCGTTAATTTGTGGACTAATTACGTAGACTGACACCAAATATATATGCACATAATTACATTGATCTCTCTAACAAATTGCTCAAGATATATCAAACACAAAATTTAATTGGCTTATATGGGCGGGCCACTCCCATTTGTCCGACCCCGCCCATTTTTGGACCAAGCACGTAGACTGCCACTAATATATATGCACAAAATTAGAGTAATCTCGCTAATAATTTGTGCGAGTTATGTCAATTTCAAAATTGGGTTTATATGGGCGGGGTCACGCCCATTCGTCCAATTCCGCCTATATTTGGACAAATCACGAAGACTACCACCAGATACATGGCACAAAATTACAGCACTCTCGCTAACAAATTGTGTAAGATATCTCTATTTCAAAATTAGGCTTATATGGGCGGTGCCACGCCCATTGGTCCTATCCCGCCCATTTTTGGACGAATCACGTAGACTGCCACCAGATACATATGTACAACATTACAGCAGTCCAGCTAAAAAATTATGCAAGATATATCAATTTAAACATTTGGCTTATATGGGCGGGCCACGCCCATTCGTCTGATTCCGCCCATTTTTGGACCAATCACATAGGTCGCCAGAAAATATATTTACCCAAAATTACAGCTCTCTCGCTAACAAATTGTGCAAGATATCTGAAATTCAAAACTTGGCTTATATGGGCGGGGAAACGCCCATTGGTCCGATCGCGGCCATTTTTGAACCAATCACGTAGAGTGCCACAAGATACATATTCACAAAATTAAAGCTCTCTCGCTAACAAATTGTGCCAGATATCTCGATTTCAAAATGTGGCTTAAAGGGGCGGGGCCAGGCCCATTAGTCCGACCCCGTCCATTTTTGGACCAATCACGTAGACTGCCTCCAGATATATATACAAATTTCTAGTTCTCTCACTAACAAATTGTGCATGATATCTCAAATTCAAAATTTGGCTTATATGGGCGGGGCCACGCCCATTGGTCCGATCCCGCCCATTTTTGGACCAATCACGTAGGTCGCCAGCAGATATATATACACAAAATTACAGCTCTCTTGCTAACAAATTGTGCAAGATATCTCGATTTCAAAATTTAGCTTAAAGGGGCGTGGCCCCGCCCATATAAGCCAAATTTTGAATTTGAGATATCATGCACAATTTGTTAGTGAGAGAACTAGAAAGGGCGTGGCCCCGCCCCTTTAAGCCACATTTTGAAATCGAGATATCTGGCACAATTTGTTAGCCCATCAGTCTGACCCCGCCAATTTTTGATTTTTGATATTTTTCTAGCGTTATGTTGGTACTCATGTCCCTTACTTATGCTGACAAGGTCGGCCATTTTGAATGTTTAGTTAATTTTTGACAGCTGTTGTGCTTGGATGTGTTTCAACTTGTCTTCGATTTTTATCTATTTCAGAAAATGGATCAAAGAATCTGCATCAAATTTTGTGTGAAAAACAAAATAAAGTGCGCTGACGCATTCCGAATGTTGACTGTGGCATATGGTGAAGCTACATTGGACCAAAGCAGCGTTTATCAGTGGTACAAAATGTTCTTAGAGGGCCGAGAAGTTGCGAAGGACGAACAGCGTGCCGGACGCCCGAGCTCACAGTTTTCTTTGATTGCAGGGGAGTGGTGCATTATGAGTTCTTGCCACAGGGTCGTACGGTCAATAAAGAATATTACCTGCAAGTTATGCGCAAATTGCGCGAACCAATCCGCCAAAACGCCCGGATTTGTGGAAGAACAAAAACTGGCTTTTGCACCATGATAACGCCCTGCACACACATCGTTGATTGTGCGCGAAAATTTGGCCAAAAACAACACAGTAAGGGTGTCGCAGTCACCGTATTCCCCTGACCTAGCCCCTGTGACTATTTTTTGTTCCCAAAACTGAAAAGGCCCATGAAAGGACGACGCTACGCCACGATTGAGCAGATAAAGACGGCATCGAAGGAGGAGCTGAACAAGATCACAAAAATGATTATTTGAAGTGCTTCGAGGATTGGAAAAAACTTTTGGCAGACGTGTATTATATCCGAGGGGAATTACTTTGAAGGGGACAATATAGATATTCATGAATAAACAAATACTTTTTGAAAAAATATAAAATTCGCAAATTTTTTGGAACATACTGTGTATAGTTTTTAAAATTCCTACAGTCCTTTTAAAAATGGAAAAAACATATACCAGTGCATATTTACATTACCCACAAAGTGAGGGTGTTCTTTCTGGTTTTATTAAAGATTTCCATTAAACTAGGTGCAACTTCATCAACACATTCCTTTAAAAACTTATGTGAAATGTTATTTGGTGCAAATCAACATTTTCAATCTTAAACAGTAAGGAAAGGCAGAAAGTCGGGCGGGGCCTACTATATAATACCCTACACCTCCCTAACAATGCGATAAGGGTCATTGCGATAATAATCTGGAATTACCAATTAATTGAGTAGGAACATATATATGTGGATATATCTAATTCTGAACCGATAATCGCTAAATTAGGCAATATTCGTTCCTAAATTGAGAAACATCTTTCTGGAGAATTTTGTAATGATCGGAAGTAAAGTACAACATCTATAGCGCTTTGTAACCAAATCAGGTGGAACATATATATGGAGGTTATATATTAATCTGAATCGATTTTCCCTGAATAATCATTCATGTAAAATAGAAACCTCTTTCTGTCGAATTTCGTACAGATCGAATATAAAATGCAGTCTCTACAGCGCTTAGATGTCAAATCGGGGCTAAAATATATATGGGGCCTATATCTAAATCTGAACCGATTTTCTCCGAATTTGGCAGTATTCCTTCATGTAATAAGAAACCTCTTTCTGCCGAATGTCGTACTGATAGGATGTAAAAAAAACAGTTTTTACAGCGCTTTCATATCAAATCGGGTGTAACATATATATGGGGGCTATATCTAAATCTGAAACGATTTCCCCCAAATTTTGAATTGTATCTAAGAGTATCACCAGACTACTCTCTGTCAATTTTTGTACAAATCGGTTCAAAAATTTTGTTTATACAGTGCATATATGTCAAATCTGAGGTACATATATGTATATGGGAGCTATATGTAAATCTGAACCGATTTTAACCAAATAAGGATCGTCCTTGAGCCTAACTAAAGATAAGTGCAAAGTTTCGTTGAGATCGGACCATAATTGCGACCTGTACTTTGATTACAAGAATACATCTACAGACAGAAAGACAGACATACGGACAGACAGACGGACATAGCTAAATCGACTAAGAAAGTGATAACAAGTCGATCGGTATAATAAACAATGGGTCTATCTCTTCTCCTTTTGGGTGTTACAAACAAATATACAAAGTCATAATACCCTGTACCACAGTGTGGTGTAGGGTATACAAATATTTCTTGATTGCGAAAGTGTATTGATCACCTGTCGAACATCCTTTTGGCGCTTCAAGTCCTCGATCGAAGAAACAAAGTAGTTATAAAAATAAATTTGCCTTTTCTAGATCACAAACTTATCAGGTCGCCGTGAGAATCCTTAAATTTTACAACTTCAGCCTTCTTTCTGCCCAAAGTTTTATTAATAAAATTCCATGTTTTTTAGTATCATTACCAACTTTCAGCAAACTATCAGCATAATTGTTGTTCCTGCAATTCTTTTTAAATTCTCCTCAAATATTCTTTTATTTCTACTTTTTCGCCTTTTCTTTAAAGTAAATCTCCAAGTTCAGTTAGTGGACCTTGAGCTTCAGTATTCAAAACAGTATCAAATGAATCAATAAAATCATAGACAATGCATTTCTGTGATCTGTAGAAAGATATACAGCCTGTTTCTGTATTTCTGACGAAAGTCTCTGCGAACGAAAACCAGTCACTCATTTTCGTTAGGAATTTGGTTTCTCTAACGTTCTATCGTTCGTTCGCCTGGCCTTACGTCAACGCCTTTAGCAATTTACCAATTGGAAAATAATGTAATTGCCAGATCAATAATTTCACAACTTCCGGTCTAAAAAAGCACACATTTGTGTATGGTCGACCTTAGCAAATACATATCTGTACTATTCACACTAGCCGTGACCAAAAAAAGCAACCCTGGGTGGTCAATTGAGCTGCACCAAGACTCTCATTTATTTCTCTCTCTCCCGTCTCTCTCATTGTGCACTGATAATTTTTTTCCATCTTAGCGAGCTACCAATATTGACTTCTGTATGCTTACATATGTACCCATATGTACACAATTTTATTATTATTATTTAATTGTTTTTACCATAATTATATTAATATCTACTTATTTTTTGCTTTTAATAATGTTTATTTTGTCATTGTTCCTATCAGTCGACAAATAAAATAATGTGACTCGATCTGACATTTGTGTTCGCCGAGATGACAGCAAAGAGAGATAGAGAAACCAAAATTTGCACTGAAATGATTACGTTTTCGTACGAGTTCATTATCGTACGGCTTGTCGTTCTGATGGTAGTTACTGAAACCCAAATCAGCTGTTTGTCGTCTGGCAGGCGAACGAAAGCAAATTTTTAAGTTACAGAAACAGGCTGATAATCACAACCGATTTGTTATCAATTTTAAAATTTTGTAATTTTACACTTATAATTTCCACAAAATTATCGAGCCGAATATTGTATGTGCTTATTAATATACAATGACCTACCAACGTAACCATCCTCCCTACAACAATGAACGACTTCAAATCCTGGTATTACATATAATTGGGTTAGTTTCTCACTAAACCAAGTTTGTTGAACTGCGATTATGTCAGGCAGTTTGGAAAATTTTGCTAATAATGTTTTAAATTAGTTAAATTTATCTAATGAAGAAACACTTCTAGCATTAATATTTAAAATATTCAAATATTATGAATAGCTTTTTCAGGTTGGACTATTTTATTCGTTAGGTTGCTGGTTTTCAAAAAAATTAATAAAATAATACTTTAAAAATTTTTACTATTTTTATAGTCTTCTTTAAAAAACCCAAAAGTTTTTCTAATTTCTTAACGTCTGTTTCCAACATTTACAGACCTAATAATTATCTTAAATTTATCACATATTCCGGCACTATCAGATTTATTTATAAGAAATATTGTCAATCAACGCTAAGAAAGATGTTTAGGCCTTGGACACCAAAAAATAGTTTTCTTGGTTAGTGTAATTCGGTAAATGTCTATGAGGTATCTACTGTTTATTGCAGAATAGGCAGATTTTTTAAATCCTTTAAAATGGAATCCCTTTCATGAAATGAAAAACTTCAAATTAAATTTGCAGTAATGTTTCATATTTTTTAAAATTTGTTGTATGGTGAAATATGTGTCCGAATTGCCATGGAATGAACTAGAAGACCCATAATATTTTTCAAAATAATTTTCTTGAAATTTAAAAATTTGTTCCATTCATTTCCCATTTTCCACAACCGTGAATTCTTATGTGTGAAAACAGTCATCATATTTCAACACCCCCGTTCAAAGTGAATGTTATAACATTGAACAGATATTTTAAAATTTATTAACTTTCGGTTGCTCTGCAAGAGACCTATCAAACCACAATCAAAGAACACTGCAAGTACTAACAAGTATTACGTGCATACAGACTCGGATGTACATACATACATAATATTATATTTTAATAAATCTCACTTCTGGTGAAATCCCTGAAGACAACTCATAATGCATTTGACGTCCGATGTTGGCACAGATGGGAAGGAATAACTTGAAGTTGGTGCAAAACCTGTACTTCATCATCGCCACCGGCAACATTATCTTCATAATCAACTGGAAAATAAAGAGTAGCAGAAGAAGTTGATGCAGCAGTAACCCTGTAAATACCATTACTTACCACCGGGAAAATCTGAATCAAATTCAGTCTCGTACCGACCGAGGCAGGACGAAGAATACCATCAACACCAACACAAACATCAATGAAGGAATATCTGCTCACAGCAATCCTTGCAAAAGTTGTAAGAGAAGTTATGAACACTTGACTTTAAACTTTGTTTGCCTTTGCAAGATTTACTAAAAGTTTACATCGGGTTTAACACAAAGCTCACATTCTCACGCTCACCCATTGCGAAAGGAGCACAGTGGGGGAAATTTCGAAAAAATAGATATCTAAATTTGCTGTTTTTAAACGTAGATGAGTCAATCTCAATGAAACTTCACACACTCATCAAAGAGAAATGGTCGAAGTCTGGTTTGCATTTTGGGACGTTATACCACACAGAGACACAGCTATAGGGCTTCAAGTAGACTGTTACCTTTGTGAGCGTTTCCTTAAATGTTTCTGAACCCATGTGAAAGTTGCTTACTTGATATTTTCCGTGTTTAGCAAATATCATATTTATCTCCATTTATTCAAAATTCCTGTACTGTGCGAATTCTGACCCTTCCACCCACCACAACACCTGTGTGATATTCCATTACTGTCGGTATCCATGGGAATCCAAATCTACAAAGCTATTGCAACAACACCCAACAACAAACCAACCAGTGCAATACTTAACATTTCTTGGAGCACAACTTTTTGTGCAACTCTTTCAGTCACTTGATTTCATGTCGTCCTCTATGTGGGATACCAAAGAAAACAAGGATATCAGGACAATTGCTGTTATCCACCCCCGCCTCCTTCTTCATTCAGAGAATTGCATTGATATATTCTCAAAATTCTCTCGTTTGTAGTAATACTGTCCTCAAGATCTTATTAAACCCACGTTCTGTGATGGGATGAGGATGACCCCATCCCACTAGGCCGTTTGTTGTTGCTTTCACAGCAGAGCATTTCATATTTAACGAACTAGATTTGTTAGCTTCTGCAGATAACAGTTTGTGGAAAATTCGAATGTGTAACTTTGTGTTTGGAAAATGGAATTTCCTTTCCATTCATTTTGTCATGTTACCTTTTGTTGTCATGTATGTTTCTAGGTAATGCTGTTGATTTCGATTGTTGCTTTTTGCTTTTAGTTTTCGCATTTGCATTTAATCTACAGGCGGATGTCGAAAGGGTTTTGCGAAAAGAATTGCAAGACAAATATTTCAACCGATTACATTGAAATAATTACCAATTAAACAAGCAAATAATATAATTTTAACTAAAATTAAATATCTACGCCAGATGGGTTCTAGTTAATTTTTAAGTAGAAATTATTTATTATTTTCAGTCTTCGATATACCGCATACAATAGAAACATTAAAGAGTCGCTGATTGGATGTAACCCTCGTCGACAACACCCAGTGCCGCACATGCACAGATCTCAATAAACGTTTTCAATGGGCAGCTGTTGCACTCAACAAAGTGCATATTGCTGAAACGGATTAGTTGAATGCGGTTCACCAATATGCGCCGCATCTTTAATATACGGAGCTGGACCCGGACGATAGAATATGAAGCGGACAGTCCATTCTCTGAAATGCTCCACATGCTCCTAGCGATATTGCCGACTGTCTCTCCAATCAACGAAAGGCCGCATTACCACAGATTAGAAACGCATAATTGTCATATTATTGTGATTTTATCGTAAACTCTGAAAGGTTATGAATTAAACGAGCCCATTCCGAAGAAAATCGATGCATGATTTAAAAAGTTATAGCTAATTTAGTAAGGTTTATACATGCTAAATTGCTGATCATTCGCAGTGAACGGAACGTGTTTATCACATAGCGGATAGTTACCAGTATCTATTACGCAATAGCAAAAATCTGTACAAAGTCCGTAAGGTCTACATCGTAGTACCTATTACGGTCTAATACAGACAAAATAAAAATAAATTCTCTTGACGGGGATGCCTTCATGTTCCGATGGAGCGCGGTTCCCCAATCGTCCGACTGTCCGTCCGTTGGTCTTGACCAAAGCCGACCACACCAAAAATGTTGAAAATCTGCCCCAAGTACTCACAACAGGTGGTGCGGTGAGAGGAAAACGTCATGTCCGACCGTCAAAACGGAATCACAATGAGCATCGTGTAGCGCTCAGAGTTTTGACGAACTTGGAGGCTGTTGAGGTTTCGGCTCTTACCGAAAAACAAAAAGAGTCACTTACCTGGGCTAAAGACGTCATAGATGCTTCTAAGGCCAAAGAGTCGGCTGAAAGAGCCACAAATTCAGATGTGTTAACGGCTAATAAAGTAAAACGAATCAGATCACCTGATGAACCCCTGCCTTCGAAAAAGGCAAGAGGCCCTAATGTCACCATCAATAGGACACTCACCAAGCCCTTCAATGAAGTGGCGATGGAGAGTCTAGTGGTGGCTGTTATAGACAGAAGTAGTGAGAATGGATCCATCCTCAAGGACAAATGGAGTCATGTACAATCAACCATTATGGCTCATTACCTCGATGTCCGTAGAGAAATGCCGGGCAAACCACCAATCTGCAACGATGCAGGATGGCATCAGGGGAGAGTAAAGCTCTTATATTTCGGTGATGCCAGATCAGTAGACCTGTATAAGGCTGCTCTGAGTCGAGCGGTTAAGGTGTGGCCGGGTGCCCAGTTGGATGTTGTCGAAAAAAACTACATCCCTAGTCACCCTAGAGCCATCACCTGGGTTACAGAAGATCCCTCCAACCCGGCTGACATCTTAGAAATAATAAAAGATTCCAATCCTGGTAAAAGGATGGAATCCGGATGGTAAAAAGCGGCAGGTCAATCTTATTCTAAACGCTGAGTCCACCTCCCATATACAAAGTGCGAGTGCAACCCTACAATATGGCTTCGAGACTATAGTCTTGAAGATATACAAGCAGGATATAGCTCCCACTGCAGAAGGTGAGTCGTCCACCGTGGCACTTTCTGGAAGTGCGGAGGTACCCACGCCTATTATTTCTGGTGACTCCAACTCAAACAGAAGATCTGTAACGCCCTTCTCTGAGGACAAAAGCTCTACTTCGGACACAGAGAGGCTGAGGGGAGTTTCCGGACTCTTTGACGCATCTGGCGGGGACACGCTTCTCGATGATACGGACGAAGAGTTCGATAACACCCTTGTCGGGGTGGATGTTAATCTGTCAATTACCAATGATGGTAAGAATTCTACAGATTAACCTCCATCACGCTAAAGCAGCCTCAGCGGCTCTATCGCTGCGCCTGTCCACAGGCGCAGCGATAGAGCCGATAGCGGTTGACAGACTAGCGATAGACAGATTAACATCCACCCCTTTTCGGGGTGGATGTTAATCTGTCAATTACCAATGATGGTAAGAATTCTACAGATTAACCTCCATCACGCTAAAGCAGCCTCAGCGGCTCTATCGCTGCGCCTGTCCACAGGCGCAGTAGACATCGTCCTGATACAAGAGCCCTACGTAGTGGGAGGAAGGGTGTGTGGTATTAGGACACCCAACTTTAAACTGCTTGTGGCCAACTGTGAAGGCACTCCAAAAACCTGCATTTTGGCCAGGAAAGATCTAAGTATCTTTCTCCTGACTAATTTAAGTGGTAAAGACCAAACAGCTGCTAGCCTGGAGATCGGTAATCGCATATATTGGGTGGTCTCCAGCTACTTGCCTTATGAATCTGTAGTACCGACTGCTATATTCAGGGAAGTAGTAGAAGAAGCAACGTCTGACGAGCTCGAGCTGATTATTGGCGCAGACACGTACGCTCATCATACTATCTGGGGTAGTACGGATATAAACAATAGGGTTGATTCGCTTCTTGACTTTATTCTAACTACCAACCTTAGTATTTGTAACATAGATAATAAACCGACCTTTACAATTAAAGACAGACAAGAAGTACTCGACGTAACGTTTGCTACTGACCGGCTGTCAAACAAAATTATTGGGTGGAATGTACTGGACGACCACTCATTCTCAGATCACCATTATATTGAGTTCAAACTCGCGGTAACAGCGCCTAAACCTGCCGTCCACAGAAATGTAAGGACGACACAGTGGCACCTGTATGAGAAGAATTTCAAGAAAGTCCTCAACTGAATCACAAAGCCGGTCTGGATAATCTGGTCGATCATATCACCATATCATTCAATAGGTCCCTTGAAATAGCCTGTCCAAAAACAAGGTACAAGGGTAAAACTAAACCCCAATGGTGGACTTCTGAGCTAACGGCTATGAAAAAGACCTGCAACAAGCTATTCAATAAGGCTAAATCTACTGGGGTAGCTAATGATTGGGATGCCTATAAAGAGCAACTCAAGATCTATAAGACGGAGCTTAGAAAGGCGCAAAGGCGCTCTTGCTATACCTTCTGTGGTGATGTGCAAAAGGTCTCCGACTCCGCTGGGCTGAGGAAGATATTATCTGCTTCACCCTGTACAGTGGGATATTTACAGGATGAGGCAAATAACTGGACCAAAAACAGCGAGCAGTCGCTCAATGTACTGCTCGACACACATTTCCCGGGGAACTCTGTAACAGAACCCAAGGATCAGCAGGACCAACAAGAGTGCGAGTGGACTGCGAGCGTCGGTAGCTTCTTGACTGAGAGATCCAGAATAAGCTGGGCTATTAATAGCTTTGAGCCCTTCAAGTCACCTGGACCAGATGGGATCACTCCAGCATAAATGCAGAAAATGTTAAAGTACATTATCCCCTGGCTGGAGAAAATTTATGTAGGCTGCATCAGGCTTTCATACGTCCCGAATCGATGGAGGAATACCAAAGTTGTATTCATACCTAAATCGGGAAAGATATCACACACTAGGCCAAAAGACTTCAGACCAATTAGCCTATCCTCCTTCCTATTGAAAGGTCTGGAAAGACTTTTAGATCATTTCATTAGGGAAAACCTGGATACAAAACTCCTGTCGGGGAACCATCATGCCTACAATAAGGGGAAGTCTACAGAATCAGCACTGCACGAACTTGTGAGCACTATAGAATCGTCCCTCCATTTTAAGGAATTCACCATGGTGGCATTTCTTGACATAGAAGGGGCTTTAAACAACATTCACTCAGATGCGGTAATTGCGGCACTCTCACATCTAAAAATTAACACTAGTTTGATTAGACTAATTCAAAGTCTGCTCACCAGAAGACGCATAACAGCATGCCTAGGGTCCACAACTCTAACAAGGTATGTAAACAGAGGGACCCCGCAAGGAGGAGTACTGTCTCCACTAATTTGGAACCTAGCGGTGAATGAAATCCTGCTAGATCTAGAACGTTGTGGCTACAAGGTCGTGGCATATGCGGACGACGTGGCAATCGCAGTGAGTGGCAAATTCGTAAACGTCCTCAGAGACATCCTACAGGTGGCTCTGAACAAGTTGGCTAGATGGGCCAGAAGCAGCGGTTTGGGCGTTAACCCCAACAAGACAGAATTGGTTCTCTTTACTAGAATGAATAATGTCCCATATGTGGACCCTCCACCTCGGATAAATGGAACAGATCTAGTCTTTTCTGAAAGTGCAAAATTTTTAGGAATAATTCTAGATAGGAAAATGTTATTTAGACTTAACGTATTGGAACGTGTAAGGAAGGCCAACGTCGCCTTATATTCCTGCAAAAAGGCTGTAGGGTCGCGGTGGGGACTCTCTCCTAAAATCGTCCACTGGATATATATAGCAGTAGTTCGTCCAATACTGTTATACGGTATTGTGGTATGGTGGACGGCAACTGACAAACTAACCATCACCAACCTACTAACAAAGGTTCAGAGAAGAGCCTGCCTGAGCATAAGCGGAGCCTTAAGGACTACAGCGACCGAGTCTCTACAAGCCCTACTCCATATACTGCCGATGAATATTGTGGCGAGAGAAGTTGCAACCAAAGCGGCAATTAGACTAAACTGCCTATCAATGTCACATGAGGATACCATAGTTCTGTACAAGAACTATGGCCACATGAGGATATCAAAGTGTAGTGCTATGGTAACCGACCGAGTGGACTATATACCAACTGTGTACACCTTTGAGAGAAATTACATCACTATGATTCCCGCCAGAGATGATTGGGTCGGCAGAATACCAGGTAATAGAAACCATCTCCACTTTTACACGGATGGTTCGAAGCTTGGCTTCGGAGTACACTGTGAAGAACTTAGTCTGGATATAGCTCACAGACTACCAGATACCTGCAGTGTCTATCAAGCTGAAATAATGGCAATATGGGAAGTCGCTAATCAATTCTCTGGAGGCAACATCCCTAAATTCACAAACAGCCCTCGACTGCCGCAGATCTCTTAACGAGATGGCTGAGCGGTTTAATATACACCTCATATGGGTGCCTGGGCATAGGGATATCCCGGGGAACTGCAAAGCCGATGAACTTGCTAGGAAAGGGACGACATTACAAATTCTCGAAGAATTTGCATATATTGGTGCGCCACTATCCACGTGCAAGCTTTGGCTTAGGCAAGAGGCAATCAGGCAGTCCAACGAAAGATGGACAGAAATCGGCACCTGCAGGGTAGCTAGACAAATCTGGCCAAGGTATGACCTGAGAAGGTCAAAATATCTCCTCGCACTAGAGAGGAAACGATTGTCTACGTTAGTACAGGTTCTGACGGGACACTGCTTGATCGGCGAACTCTCCAAAAGATTGGGTATTGACTCCAAAGACTTCTGCCAAAGCTGTGGAGATTAGTAAGAAGTGGAGAGCATTAAACACTTGCTTTGCGACTGTCCCGCTTTGAGTAAACGACGACTGGACATACTGGGGTCGGCCTTTTTGGGCAGCCTAACAGATCTTTCCAGTACTGATATTTGTACTATCGATAAATTTATATATCAAACAGGTTGGTTTCGATGATGGGCATTTCAGTCCGTGGTAACACTAGGGACTTAACTGGTCTATGTGAGCTTGTAAAAAAATACGGCTGCCACCCTAACCTAACCTAAGGTTTTAACTTTAAAACTTTTTTATCGATGTAAAATTTACAAAAACAAACTTTAAAAGCTAAGATTGGAGATTAAGATTGGAGACGTTTTTTGACGTCTAGAATCAGAATCTATGCATTAAAACAGAAACCCAAGAAAAAAATTTTTTTTTTGTCGACCGGTGTAATTGTTGGTTGGCTTTAAATTTATGATAACCAGATATGGCGAAAATTAAGTTAAAATTACATTTATGATTTCTTATCTATCTACCTTTTTAACATGTAGGTTGCAGTGATGGAATGAGTTTGCACAACCGTGTATGTAAATTTGACTTTATATTGGGTGTCGTAATAAGTAGTACGGTTTTGGCCATTACACAGAACTTATCACGGTATTTGCAAACGATTAACCTAGATATGATAAAGGCTTACGAAATCATAAAATTGACAACGACTACATTAAGTGACATGCGTAGAAATTCAAAGGCGGAGTTTGCTAAACTGTGTGAAGAATCCACACAACTTGCAAGAAGTTTTGGAATAGAAGCTGCACTACCTAGAAGAGTAGGCACTCAAAAGTATAGGGCTAATATTCCTGGTTCAGATGCCAAGGCGTATTTTAGGACAACCTTGTTCATACCATATCTGGACGAAGTAATATCACATTTAAATAATAGATTTTCCGAACATGAAGCTGTAATTTCAAGTCTGTTTAATGTCGTTCCGATACGAGTTGTAAATCTAATAAAGGAAGATTTCGAAGAAGTCACACTTTTTTACAAAAACGATTTAAAAAATTCAGCAAAATCTGTTTTAGCTGAAATAAGTATATGGATTGATTATTGGAAGCAGAAGAATGATAAGCCATTAAATGTATTAGATGCTATTTCAGCTTGTGATGAGGACATGTTCCCAAGCGTTTTTACCCTTTTGCAGATACTGGCCACAATACCTGTGACAACGGCATCTGCTGAGCGAAGTTTCTCGACGTTAAGAAGAATAAAAACTTATCTCCGGAACAGAATGAAAGGAGAAAGGCTATCTTATCTGGCTTTGATGAAGATTACATTTTTAACTCTTACGTATTTTATTATAAAAAGTTTTACTGATCTCGTACTAAAGTACACATTTATATTTAGGACTAAAATTCGGAAAAAAAAAACTAAGGAACTTAACTTCCATTACCTACACAATAAACGCAATTTTTTAATTGTTTATCTTTGTTATGGAAAAAAAGGTTGGGACTTTATGTCCGGGAATACTTTGTGTATTGAATTTAAATAATAGTGATTAGTCATCATACTTCATCATATTTTTGTCCTCCTCCTGATTACAACAAAAAGGACCGTTGCCATATGGCAACGTCAGGCACTACCCCCACATATTTTTAAAAAGAAAATCAATTTTGAATTTGGATTATAATTTTATAGTGGTTATGTATGATAATCGGAAAAAATTCAATATATGGGCCAACTTATGGCCAATGGGTTTTTTCACAAATTTCCAGCACAACGTCTTTTCTTTGATAAATTATGATATCATATATTCGCCCTATGGCAGATTTTGTTCAGGTTGAAAGTTCTTTGGATATTTGGCTTTTAAGTGATCGGGTGAAGTTTCCAAATTTTGTCGGGATTATGATCTTGTTGAACCTTCACGACGCATGTTGTCAAATATGAGATCATTTCGCGAATCAATATCAGTAGACCAAATATCCATAGTTCTTATCCCTAGACCGATATTGCACATTTTTAAACCCACGTTACCTGCAGCTATATGAAGTATCTATACCAAATGTCAGCCATCTAGCTCAATTCTTGTAGTCTGTAGCACTACAACACACGGACATAACTAAATCGTCTTAGAATTTTACGACGATTAAGAATACATATACATATAAACCTTACTAGGTGGACACGGTCCACTTCGTTGCCCCAGACTTCAGATTTCCGATCCGTTCATTTATCAAAACATAGGACAGTAGGAATCTCGTTAACCTATTCGTAGGTACGGACTGTAGGAATCACTTAAAAATTGGCTTATATGGGCGGACCCATGCCCCCTCAATCAGAACCTATAAAGCATATGTCACCCTCTAGGCTTATCTGAACATTCCCTGAAAATGTTATCAAAACCGATCCAGCCGTTTTGGAGTTCATACGTAACCTACACACATCCTTTTATATGTATAGTTGGACCCGGTCCACTTCGTTGCCCCAGATTTAGATTTCCGATCCCGTCCATTTTTGAACCAATCACGAATACTGCCACCAAACACATCTCCATAAAATAGGAACAGATAAGATAAGAACACTCTCAATTTCAAAATTTGGCTTTGGCCCTGATTTTGCTTTGGTCTGATTCCGCCCATTTTTGGATTAATCCCGTAGACTGCCACCAGATACATATAAACAGAATTGCAGTACTTTGGCTAACAAATTTCTCAATTTCGAAATTGGCTTAAATTGGACGGAGCCACGCCCTTTGGTCTGATCCCGCTCATTGTTAAACCAATCACATAGACAACAGCACTCTCGCAAATAGATTGTGCAAGATACCTCAATTTAAAAAGGTTGCTTACATGGGCTGGGCCACGGCCATTTATCCGATCCCGCCCACTTTGTAACCAATAAGGTAGACTACCACCAGATACATATACACCCATGGTAATAAATATACTTCCATATAAAAAAAGGACAATGTAATTGTGTTTTTATTTTTTGGAAAAACTTTTTATTGGAGGATTGTTCTTAAATGATTTGTTAAGCAAAACATGTGTTGACATTTCAATTTATAAAAACTATCCGAATTTTAAAAGAAAAATGAAAATTACTTCTTTGGTAAAAAATATACTTCCAAATTAATTTAGACTAAACAATTTGGAAACAATACACTTTTTTTAGAAAACATAATTTGTCTCATAATCAGTATTAGCGCCAGACACCATAATTACTACTTTAAGTCATTATGACATGTAATCAATTATGTTTATAAGCAGTGATGTGGGTATTCCACTCCAAATTTATTTATCGCTGCTCGGAGGTTTCTCAGATTGGAGAATTGCCGCCAATTGTCATAAATTTGATTTGCCATAATCCCCAGGACGTTTTCGATCGGATTTAGATCTATACTTAACGCAGGCCATCGCAGCAGTGGTATATTTTGGGCGGTAAACCAGCCCGTCACAATTTTAGCTTAATGTATTCGGGCTTAATCTTGTTGAAAAATAATCGACGACTCATAAATATCTTCCAAAAAGGAGATAAGGGCATCATTCAAAAGTTCAATGTAACCGATGAAATTTATCTTGTTGGTAAATAAAAAATATTAACAAACAAAGTTGCATTTTTGAGCATAGGTGACTTTTTAGAACAACATTGACGTGTGGTAGTATATTTATTACCATGGCTGTATACAAAATATCAGCGTTCTCGCCAAAAAATTGTGCAAGATATCTTAATTTCAAGAGTTGGCTTATATGGGCGAGGCAACGCCCCTTATTCCGATCTCCCTCATTTTTGGACCAATCACGTAGACCACCAGATACATATGCACCAAATTACAGCACTCTCGATGACAAATTTTGCAAGATATCTCAATTTCAAAATGTGGCTTATATGAGCGGGCCCACGCCTGTTGGTCGGATCCCAGCCATTTTTGGAACAATCACGTTGACTACCACCAGGTACATTTAAACAGAATTACAGTACTATAACTACTAAATTGTGCATGATAGCTCTAATTTGACATATATGGGCGGGGCCACGCCCATTGGTCCGATCCAGCCCATTTTTGAACCAATCACGTAGACTACCACCAGATACATAGATATATACAGAATTACAACACTCTCTCTAACATATTGTGAAAAATATCTAAATTTCAAAATTTGGCTTATATAGGCCACGCCCATTGGTCCGTTTCCGCCCGTTTTTGGACCAATCACGTAGACTACCAGAATACCAGATACCAGATACATATGTACAAAATTACTGCACTCTCTCTAGAAAGTTGTGCAAGATATATTAATTTCAAAATTTGGCTTATATGGGCGGGGCCACGCCATTGGTCCGATCCCGCCCATTTTTTAACCTATCACGTAGACTACCACCAGATACATATACACAGAATTACAACACTCTATCTAACATATTGTGAAAAATATCTAAATTTCAAAATTTGGCTTATATGGGCGGTGCCACGCCCATTGGCCCGATTCCTCCCATTTTTTGACCAATCACGTAGACTGCCACCAGATACATATACACAAAATTCCAGAACTCTCGCTAACAAATTGTGCAAGATATATCATTTTTAAAATTTGGCTTATATGGGCGGTGCCACGCCCATTGGTCCCATCCCGCCTATTTTTGGACCAATTACGTAGACTGCCACCAGATACGTATGTACAAAATTACAGCTCTCTCGCTAACAAATTGTGCAAGATATCTCAATTTTCAAATTTGTCGTATGTGGGTGGGGCACGCCCACTTAATATATCGACAATTCAAGTACCCTATTTTCACCACGACCCACACATGTACATTCTGTGAAAATTTCAAGAAGATCGGTCCAGCCGTTTAGACGTTTATACGGTACAAACAAACCAACAAACACACATTCTTCTTTATATATATAGATGGGGTCTCAGATCAATGTTTAGAGGTCTTACAAACGGAGTGACAAATTGAATTTACATCCATCCTATGGTGGAGGGCATACAAAAATACAATTGAATATACAAAATGATATCCAATGTAGTGCCTGGCGTTGCCAAATGGCAACGCCTACGCAATGATCGAATTATATATAGTTTAACGACAATTACGTTGGATCTTAAGTATACACAATTAAAACATCGCTTCTTTTTAATAAAAATACTTACTTTTTCATGAAATTTATGTTAGCACTTTTTCATGACACTTTTTTGACACGTCTAAAACGCAGCCTATATTGGAGAGGCGAGGCACAGATCTGAACGATTAATATGCAAATTAGTAAATACGCTATATGCATGGTGCATATATACCGTATTTATGATATTTGTTGAATCAGGTTGGATGTTACGTCTATTTGACTTACGTCCATATGGCAACGTCAGGACATAAAAGGTCTAAAAACCGCTGAATTGCCAGAAAAGTGTACTAAGGGCACCTATAGTGAAATCTTTTTGTCGAATACATCACCAAAAAAATCCATCTAAATATTGATTCTCCAATAACTCCTATATTACTTATCCGAATCAACTCTAATTCTTCACATAGTATTGGTTTATACGTCACTATTGTCTTGAGAAAAATGGACGACACGTCGTTCACCACTTCGGCCACACATTTTGGTACCTCCCACACAAAGGAACCTTTGTTGTAAAAAAAAGTTAACTGCTTATAACTTTAACACCAGTGCACACAAATACTTGAAATGTTGTGTAGTGTAATGCTTTTTTAGGACCCCAGTCCAGTGAAAAATTGTAGTCATAGGCACGCCCATTTTGATACCAATGCGGAAGTAACATACATAGGGGCTATATTTATATATGAACCGATTTTCTTTAAAGTTTATAGCTTCATTCTTGGATCAATAAACACGGTTGTGCCATATTTAGTAATGCTTTTTCAAATCCGTCCTTGTATAAAGGAAATCCACTACGCCGAATTTCGATGACATTACGTCCAGGGTCATAGTGCCCATGGATGTTATAACACTATAAAAAGTGTCGCAAGGTCCATGGACAATGAGAGACTTTCAAAAGTGTCACAATGTCCAAAAAGCGAAGTCACTACGTCCATGTTTATTGTGGACTAAGTTATCATTGAAGACAACTTTATAGTTATTGGATTGTCGAAAGGCGGCTACGCGGACCAAAGTGCTTCTGAGAAATCGGCCTTCGGCCAAGTATAAAATGTTCTCGTCTGGGGTATATCCAAATCCGGCTATGCGGTCCAAATTATTGTGGTCCTTGGACATTATGACACTTTTAAGTGTCATTATACGATACCATACACCATACCATACAACACTGTTGTGTAGTGGTGATACTTACCAATAACTAAAATTTAGACCGATTTTGCCCAAATTTCTCCAAAATAATTTTAGCAAAATATACAATCTGCAGGATTGATTGATTTGAACAATTTTTATCTAGGGATTATTTAAGGTAAAATAATATACAATCAGGCACACCGGATGTACAATGAGGTTTCTAGAACGTGATGAAGTCTAATTGGAAGGTTCCGTTATATGGGAGCTATATCAAAACATAAGCCGATTTGACCCATTTTCCCTGGAATAGTTAAGAAACTGTAAAACATACGGTGACGAACTTCTGCCACATCGGTTGTGTTTTGTGGCTTCTGGGACATGAATAAGTCAAATCGGAATGGGGTCTATGTATATCCAGACGTAGACCGGTTGGGCAAATTTTTAGTTTGTTAGTATAGTATTTGTTAGTATAATTAGTATTATAGGGCATAATAGAACATGAATTGCTTATTTTCAGCTGGATAGGTTGTAAAGTGTTACTTCTGGAACGTGAAGAAATCAAATCGGAAGGCATCGTTGTATGGGTGCCATATAAAACATGGACCCATGTATATAATTTTAATTTTTTTCGCCTCTTTTTTCTTTGAAACGGACGGTCGGACATTGCTAAATTGACTCAGAAATTGATTATAACTTAATAAATTGTAACACCTTTAAGGTGTTACAAACAAATACAGAAAGCCATAATATCCTGCTTTACAGTATAGTGAAGGATATAAAAAGAAAAAGATATGGTAAGTTCAGTGCTGAATTCGAACGTTAAATCATTTTTACAAACAGGCATAAACATTCCTATAGTTTGGTGCGCAAGTCTTCGAGAAATATTTATTTTCAGATCATAGCTTTGGCGTATACGTAATTTTTAGTAAGTACATATTTTTCATACGTACGGTGTTCCTGCATTACGGTAGACATATGGGGGGAAATATATTAAATGTTGGCCTTAGCACTCTCGAATTAAATATGCAATACGAGGGTTGCTATTTATATTTCAGTTTGCCAGAGGCAAACTGGAGCTTCCATTGGAAAATTTGACAGAATTTTTTGTCATTGGAGCGCGAAATGTTTTGTTTACAGTGTGTTGGAAAATTCATCTCGGTTAAAAAAATGGAATAGATCCCTGAACATTTTCGTGCCATGATTTTTTACGATTTTCGGCGTGGATTATGGAGACAAGAGTGTTTCAATCTACTTTTGATGATGAGGCAACATCAAAAACCAATGTAATCCGCTGGTACAAAGCTTTCAGTCTCGGACGCCGTTCTCCCTAGGATGGATTTAATGAAGATCGTCCCAATGCGGTGGTTTTGCCAAAGCAAGACCGACATGTCACATACCATAAAATTGAGGCATCCTTGGGCATTAGTATGCCAAGCATCAATAATGTATTGCATGTTCATTTGGCCGTGAAAAAGATTTGTTCTCGTTGGATCCCAAATAATTTACAAGGACGGAGCTACAGACCATCAAATTTGGACACCTCGGGTGGACAAAACATTATATCAAAAATATCAAAATATCATGCTTTCTAACTCGAAACATCAAATTATACTAAGTGTGGGAGGTTGTTTCTAACGTTCCTCTAAATTTATTGTACTTCTTGTATAATCCTATGGCATAAGTAACATTGCCGAGGTGAAAGTTTACGTTGCGCAACAAAAAAAGTTTAGATTTGAAATTAAATGCACTCATCTAAACAACTTAACAATCAAAGTATATTCCTTCTGCACCTGCATCCTCCCCAGTCCCTACCCCCTGCTCAGCCTGTTTCTCACTGGGGAAAATCATTACTTAGGTCGATGACAACTTACTTTACTCTACCGTCATCACAAACTGTAACTTACTCTGTCACCGCATCCATTTAGTCAGCCGTCAAGTGATGGCAGTCGAACAGCTATATTGTGTATTGAGGACAATGTGATAAGTTCGGTAATAATTTACGGCTTTAAATTTGAGTTTAATAATATTCTCACTTTAGTGGAGAATGTACATATAATTTTCCACGGGCTTATAGTGTAAAACATCGAAGGAGTGACCTAAGACACAATGTTTGGGAGAATATACTTCAGACAGAAATGTAATAACGCCATAAAATATTTGGAAATTAATAAATTTCAATGAAATATAGTAGTTTGTAGGTATTCACATCAAAAATCCGAAATAATTCGCGAGTCTTTATATTTGCAGAAAGTCAATACCACAATTCCCAAAATAAATTCGAAAATACCCAAAATTATATTTTTTGTTTTCTCCTATTTCTAATATACTAAAGTTTGGACTCCATATTACCTTTGGAGTTTAACTTGCAAATTTTAAAGTTTTTAATATTTCAGCTTTGTTGATGGCGGAAATGTATCTTAATTTTGATAGTTTGTTGGAGAAGTATAATAATGGGTTTTCACAATTTCTTATTTTTTGCAGTGAACAGGAGTTATCTCCTGATCTTGGTGCCCGAAACAATCACCTTTTAATCTATATATTAAACTAAAAATCAAAGATGATAAAACAAAATTGAATCTGTTGATAGAGAGGTTTTCGCATACAATGCGCCGAAAATTTTGATAATTCATCTTTACCTATAACATATAGTAATTAAAGTTTAACCAAATTCTCATACATGCCTCAATAAAGTACTATACCTTGTGAATTTACGCTTTTGTTTAGGAAATTTCACAAATTTTTGACATAAAGTTTTGATTGTGTCTCTAGTGGAATAAAGTAAAGTTTTGATACATACATAAATGAAAACGCATACAAACAAACGTATATGGATATACAGAGATTAATGTTGTTATTGCTGTTACTGTTTCTATTGTTGAATTGAGTTTAGGTCTCTTGTCCCCGGATCCGCAGTCATGGAAGACACATGAATCTGATTTGCAATAATACCACTGCCACTTGCCTCTGCTATTGTTTGTGCAATTTTAGTTGTTGCTTCCGCTACTGTCCCTGGTACTCCTGTTGTTGGTTTTGTCATACACGTTTATCATACGATGAATCGTACAGACTCATACAAACTCACTGAAATATGCCGACCATTTTGTTTCTGCTTCAGTTTCACAATCATACGACGAGTCATACAGACTCACACAAACTCACTGAAATATGCCGATCATTTTGCTTCTGCTTCAGTCTCACAATTTTGGCTGAGTTCCGTCGTCGTCGAGTGTAATTTATTGTTTTCCACTCTAGAGAATAAACTAAACAATATTTTCACATTTCGGCAGGATTTGTTATTTTCAGAAAAAAGTTTCGGCGAATTTTTTTGTTTGGTTTTCCTGCGTCGAGTTACGAACAAAATCACAAAATTAATATTTATTTGTAATATTGTATATTTTTTGACAGTTGAAACATTTTTTGCAGATGACGAGCCAGAAGTGGTGTTGATACTTCAGAGATTGTACATATCATGTAACACTAAAGTGAACACGCACTACAGGAAATGGAACAGAAACTTGACCGATAGTAACTATGATGAGAGTTTTTTTAGATGTCTCACTATTACACATAGTAAACTGCCGAGATAATATGAACATGTTAACGGAATTCAAAATATTAAGTTGAAAGTTAATAATACAAGAAATAATCAAATACAGGAAATCGTAAATTTAATAATTTAAATTGTACCCACAAGTCACCTTTTGACCAGTGAAATATTCCAGGCCAGTTTTTTATTAGTGAACACTGAAAAATCGCTTCTGTAGTATATTGTCCCAAACATATTCAGCTTGACCCAAGTAGAGATACTTTTTTTCAATAGCCTTTTTTGACAGATCACGCGTGAGTCGTGTTTAGAGTGATCAAAAAACCGGTTTTTTTTAAAAAATAAAAAACCGGTGGATGGTTTATTTAAGTTATAAAAAAACCGGTGGACGGTTTTTTTCTTCGAAGAAAACCGGGGAAACCGGTAGAACCGGTTTTTTTCTGCATAACAAAACTGTATGAAAATTGCCGTTTGAAAAACATTTTCCTTTTTAATAACAAAAAAGAGCGATTTTTTAATATTAAATTTTAAAAAACGAAGTCTTCTGATCAGAAATCTTGCACCAAATTTAGTAGTTATGAGTTGGATTGTGGTGAATATTGTCATTTGTGTCAAACGGTCCTTTTATCTCGTACTTATAACTAATTAGCTATTGTATTTAGAAACATTTTCCAAAAGTGTTATCGATAGTCTTTTCTTCAACCTTTTAAAAAAATTAGCAAATATATTATCATTACTTTTTTGCAAAATTAAACTTTTTTGAAATTTTGGTAAAAACCTTTGTTTTACTTGTTGATTTTTTTGCTCAAAAGAAAGCTTAGATAATTTCCTTTAAAAGCTTTGTGACCTATTAATGGGATGGGACCTGTTGATCTATCAAAATAAATATAAACAAAATTAACGTTCAACCAAACATTTTAGCATTTCAGATGGGAAAAACAACCGTTTGACATAAATGTCAATATTTGACACCCTCCAACTCGGAAAGTCCTTAACCGATTTCGTTGGAATTGTGTCTCATAACTACTATCTGATAGGGCTACTTGGTGCAATTTTCATCCCGACAGAAAACATCCCTTTTAAAAATTAACTCACTTGACATAAAATTCCCCTTATGTAGTTCAGTCAAGAAAATATTAACATTTCGGGATATTAAATAGAATATTTAATAGAGGTATTAAATCTTTATACATATATATTTTATATACACACTTTAGTGCAGGTGGGTATATACGAGTATACATATAAATATATAAGAGTATACACTAGTCGGTTTACCCAAATGAAATTTTCTTACTTGTTTTTCTTTCGGTTTGGAAGTGGGAGAATGCGTTTACTTTTTACATAACTTCTGCGCGTATGAATCATTTATTTTCTTTAAATTTTTGTAATTTGTATAGAAATTCGTGAATGGCTTCGGATTCTAGCAAAGTTGCCGAGTCTTTTTAGGCCATATAAGGAGATCTTTCATATTATTATCTTAATTTGTGATATTTTGTATATAAAGTTGTAAATAATTTTTAATATTTTAGTGATAATAAAAAAACCGGAAAACCGGTGGAAACAAACGAAAAAAACCGGTTGCACCGGTTGTTCGAAATTCATGATTTTGAGAAAAACCGGGGACGGTGGAAGCAAAAAACCGGTGGGCCGGTTTATTTTAAACCGGCTTGGTCACTCTAGTCGTGTCTAATCATTTAAATTGTACCCACAAGTCACTTTTTGACCAGTGAAATGTTCTAGGCCAGTTTTTTTATTAGTGAACACTAGGGCGGGTTGATTTAAAAATCGCCCATTCCTCAGTGAAAATCGTATTCTAGGGAACAAAATAAGAAACTTTCCGAATTAACCATACCACTAAAACGAATTCTGATGTCCCGGAAAAAATCCCACTTTGACCCATTTAGAGTGCTCCAATCGAGTCCAAATGTATGACCGACCCCCACTCAGTGAAGTACGCAGTGAAAATCGTATTCTAGGGATCAAAATAAGAAACTTTGTCGAAGGAACCATACCTCTAAAACGAATTCTGATGTCCCGGAAAAAATCCCACTTTGACCCATTTAGAGTGCTCCAATCGAGTCCAAATGTATGGAACCCCCAGGGGGTTCCATGGGGTGTGCCACTGGCATGGGTGGGTCGGGCCTCCAAAGTTAGTGGGTGTCGGTCATACATTTGGACTCGATTGGAGCACTCTAAATGGGTCAAAGTGGGATTTTTCAAAATTTGCCCCTACCCAAAAGTTCGACCCAAATTCCGGGACATCAGAATTCGTTTTAGAGGTATGGTTCCTTCGGAAAGTTTCTTATTTTGATCCCTAGAATGCGATTTTCACTGAGCAATGGCGACTTTTTTTTCCTCCCCACAAATCGACCCGGCCTAGTGAACACTGAAAAAATCGCCTCTGTAGTATATTGTCCCAAAGATATTCAGCTTGATCCAAGTAGAGATACTTTTTTCAAAAGCCTTTTTTGACAGATCACGTGTAAGTCGTGTCAAGCTGTCATGTTAGTTTTGTTAAGTATTGTTTGGCATTTCATCATGGAAAGACTTACGCCTGAACAACGTTTACAAATCGTTCAACTTTATTACGAAAATTCACGTTCTTCGCTCAACTTATGGTCAACATAATCGGCCTACTGAGCGTACTATTCGCAACACCATCACCCATCTTGAGACCCAGCATTCATTATTGAATAATATTCGACCGAATAGACCAGCACGCCGTGAAGAAAATGTAGCGGCCGTAGCTGAGCGTGTACACGAAGACCGTGGAGAGTCAATTCGGCGCCGTTCGCAGCAACTCGGACTGACGTATGGAAGGACTTGGCGCATTTTACGTCGAGATCTTAAATTGAAAGCATACAAAATACAGCTTGTGCAAGAACTGAAGCCGCCAAGCGACATCGCTTCGCTCTATGGGCTCTTGAAAAGTTCCAAGAAGATCCGACGTTTTCGAGCCAAATTTTGTTCAGCGATGAGGTCCATTTCTGGCTCAATAGGTATGTAAACAAGCAATATTGCCGCATTTGGGACGAAGAGCAACCTGAAGAGATTCAAGAACTACCACGTCATGCAGAAAAAACAACGGTTTGGTGTGGTGTGTGGGCCGGTGGAATCATCGGTCCATATTTCTTCAAAAATGATGCCGGTGAGAACGTAACCGTCAATGGCGACCGTTATCGTGCCATGATAACCGACTATTTGATGTCTGAAACTGAAGCTCGTGATCTGGGCGACATTTGGTTTAACAAGACCGCGCCACTTCCCACACATCGCATCAATCACTGGATTTATTAAGAGAACACTTCGGTGAGCAGATAATTGTCATTCGCCAAGTACTAGTCGAAATGCTCGCACGAGTCATCGAAAATTGGACTCAAGGGACCATCTGAGACGTAGCCGCGGCCAACATTTGATAGACATAATCTTCAAAAAATAAATGCCAAAGAATGTTCTTTCAAATGAAAGAACATTCCCCATTCAATTTGAATTTTCTGTGTTTTTTTCTTTAAAAAAGTAGGAAACCTCGAAATGGATCACGCTTTATAATATTTGACACACACAAATATTATGTAATCCTAATATTTGTATACCCTCACTTTATTGTGACGTGGGTATGTATCATTTTCTACGGACAAAAAGTGTAACACATTGAAGGAGTGACCTAAGACCCCAAGTATGTTCGGAGGAAATGCGTTTTGAATCATTTTAAATCATTTGAACAATGTCCGTCCTTTTGTCTGTCTGTCTGTCCGTCTGGCTGGAGCGCACAATAACTCTCGGAAGGAGTAACGGATTGAGTTCATATTTGAAATGGGATAATATTTATGAAATATTTATTCTCTAATAACATCTATACTACTTATCCGAATCCTCAGTAATTCCACACATAAACTGTTACAGTTTATCTGTCGCTATCAACATGAGAAAACTAGATAAAGTGGTCCCGCTCCTTTTGGTACCTCCCACACAAAGGGATCATTTTGTACAAAAACTTAACAGCTTATATCGTGAGTACAAATGCCAGAATATACTACAAAATTGTTCACAGTGTAACGATATTGAAGAGCCTATAGTCCTGCGAAAAATGGGCGTTACCGCCGCGCCCCTTTCTGTACCTCCCCCACAAAATGGTCAAATTATACAAAATTGAATAGCTCATAACGTTAATAAAGGGTTTTCCAACAAGAGGTGTTATTTTGGTATTCAAAGAAAAATTCAATTTTTTGAGATAAATGATCGGATGTTTATTTCATAATAAAGAGGAAGGTATGCCGTTGATAATGAAAAACAACATCAGCCTAATGGCCACCACGACCACGCTTACAGGACCATATCCTTTTCATTAAATTTTCCATAACCAAATCCCAAAATGCTGCCCTATGCCCTTGATAGCCTCACGAATTCGATCTTTGAGGTCTTGAATCGACGCTGGGCTGTTGGCGTAGACCTTATCTTTCACGTGGTCCCAAAGGAAGAAGTCGCAAGGAGTTAAATCACAAGATCTCGGTGGCCAATTGTGATCACGTCTTCGAGAGATAACACTGTCCGGAAACTTTTCCCGTAACAGAGCAATGGTTTCGTTGCTTGTGTGGCACGTATCGCCGTCTGGGTGAAAGTAAATCATTAATCATCTCTCGATAGCGCAATCCATTCACCGTAACTGTTGATCCAACCTCATTTTCGAAAAAGTAAGGTCCAATGACCCTGCCGGACCATAAACCGCACCAAACAGCCACACGTTGAGGATGGAGAGGCTTCTCAACAATAACTCTTGGGTTTTCCGAGCCCCAGATGCGAAAATTTTGCTTGTTGACGTAGCCACCGAGGTGGAAATGGGCCTCATCAGTCAAAATGATTTTTCGATTATTTTCGATTTTTCGAATTCTAATAATTTCAATGCGTTGTTGAATCCTGTATCGTTCCATTTTTAGTAATGGCGTAGTTTCTACTTGTCAAATGTCAAAAAATAAAAGCTTCAAAAGTGACAGCTACCGAAATACCGGGTGATTCAAAATAACACCTCTTGTTGGAAACCCCGTTATAAATGCATACAATACGCCGGAAGCAAACGGAAATCGCAAAAATCCTCAAACCAAAATTTTAAAGAAATTAGGTTTTCTTAGAATTGTTCGTAGTATAAGATTTGAAAACTTTTACTTATCTTAAATATATTGAAAAAAAGGCTTTCTAATAGTTGCAGCAATAATATAAAGTACGGATGTTCTTTTCGAAGCATTGTGCTTGCTTAAAGCATTATCTTTACTTTCCTTTTGACATCTGTTTAATTTCTATTCAAGGACTCTTTGAACTCACCTAAGATGGGAATCTTTGCGACTGCTTCCGCCTTCAATTAAAATAAATGTAATTCTTTGAAGAAGAAAAACGAAATTCTTTTTTACTGAATGAAATTCCCTCACGTTTAGCTATTGAATAGCGAGAAAATCTACAATGAGCGTCAACATGAATGCCCTCACAGTGCCACCCGCCGCTGAATCGCTTCCCAAACATCTAAACAAAACGCACACACCCAACATTACCTTTGCCATCTTCATTCCAGTTCTCCGTGCAGCGTCTCGGTCTTGGCCAAAAGTAGTCGCGTCTATTGCGAAGAAATGCAATGTGAAACGTAACATAATTGATTACGTGCTGAATGATCCCGAAGGATTTATTATGCATGAGTGTTTGCAAAGCGCAGCATACAAGCATGTCTGTCCGTACGTCCGTCCGTCCTCCGTCTACCTCCAGTATGAACCCTGCCTGTGTCCCGGAATGTGACTTTGGCTATGTGCGTTTAGCATAAAAAATGAAATGAATGAAAAATCTGAAAACGCAAAATAAAAAATTAGATTGGAACACCACCATAAAGAGCACGGGAGGAGGGGAGCAACACAAAAAATGAAAAAGAACTGTGAGAAAATGTTCCATTGAAATATACCCATTTAAAACTGCCATTGAATGGAAGCGAACTAAGTCCCACCACTTCGCCGGAGCAACTGGAGGAGGACTCAGCGAAAGCAAATGCAGCTTAAGCATAACGAAGAACCCACTTCAAGTGGCAGTTCATGTCAGTCATAGGTAACCCCATGAGTTGAATCCGCTAAATACGAAGTCGCGGCAGAAGAAAAAGCTGAAATAGGAAGTAGCTCCTGCTAGAGACAATGGGAAACCAGGAAAAAAACGCTTAGCATAAGGAAGAGTTTTGTTAGGGTCTTTTCGGAGTGGAAGAAAAGAATGAGACAGCGAAAAAATTCTAAAGCATTTACAAATAGAAGAAATATCAAAGTTGAGAGACAATAGAAGAAACATCATAAAAAATCATATCCGCAATTGATATCAAATATTTAGCAGCGGTGCAAAGAGAATGGGTGGAACCTGAGAAGTGTTTTATGAATCCTTAGCAAATTGCATTTTACTTTACGCGGGCACAGTGATGTCGTATAGCAAATGTCAATGATAATAAATTTGGAAATATTGACAAATTCCTCCATTAATTGTCAAGCGGAAGAAAATATTGGGTTAAAAAACCTACACTGTGTGAGCAAACACTTTAAAAATGTATCCTCGATGAAATGTGAATGATGAGTATGTTAACTCCGCATTATTTCGACCCACTAAATCGAATGGCGTTAGCCGTTTTTTCCATGCTACATTGCACTTTCAAGATAACACTACGCAACAAAAAAATGTTTTTTGTTTCCTAGACCTAAAAATTATTTTTTTGTATAGATTGTGGCATACTGTTATATAAAATCAAAACCAAAAATTTTTTTATGTATAAATTTTTTTTCAAAAAAAATTTTATAAAAATACACACTATTATCGTTGAAGGTATTTGCACTATAATTTTTGGAGTATATGCCCGATCAGGTCGACTTATGCGTTAAATTGAAGCTATTAATGTGGGCTACCAACGCTGTAAATATTTCTTTCACTTAGAAGCAGTGGTTTAGTAACAGTCATTAAACAAATTGAAAAAAAGTAGATTTTTTCAACAAAAAAATCCTGGGACAAAAAACAACATAAACAAATAGAAAAAGAATCGGAAAAAATATTTTATTTTATTTTTTAAAAGTTTGCATCCTAGTGAAGAAAATAATGCCTATTTGAAAAAAGTCTATGGATAAATGTAGAAATTATAGCCCTTTTGGTAGAGGTAAGAGAATTTCAAAAAATCTTTTTTTTTAATTTCTGTTTAAATAGCGATTTTATTTCTTACTTTTATTTATATTATGTACATTTGAGTTTATTTACATGAACGATTTTCATTAGAAGTAATTGTGAGTTCTTTGTTGACGTTTGAAGATTTCGGAATCGGTTTCTCTAATGAGGAACCAAATATAATCTCTCATCATTCTTTCATCCCAGTGCCCTTGGCAACGCCGCTCGATGGACTTAAATTCTTGGTGAAACCTTTCGCCATGATCGTCACTTACGTCGTCAAGATTCTCGGGGAAAAAGATTAAATGGGAATAAAAAATATAATTTTGAGGGACATATTTACACCTGTTGGAATACATAAAGCGAAAAATAAGTTGAAAGAATACATATCGTCGGTGCGCCGACAAAAACTCCTATGTGTAATTTTTCGAATTTTTTTTTATTGTCGAATTAGAACGTCCTAGCGGTCAAACGACTACCCACCAAAGCATTTTGCGCTATCTTGACCGGTTCCGAAGTTACCAAAAACTCCTATGTGTATCCCTCTATAGCAATGCTCCGACAAAAACTCCTATGTGTAGTAGGCACAGCCTGTCCCAAGGGATAGAAGGTTGGCTTCGATTTACGCCAAAAAACCGCTAATGAGGTTTTGTTCAGAATCATCCCCTCTATTCGACAATGAATAGATCAAAATTGGATCTGCTTCCATTCGCGAGTTATCGCGAAAACAGAACTTTTACTCAAAACAATCTTAATAGCTTTGATTTGTAAAGAAAAACGCTGAAATTTCGAATTCTAACACAATTTCCTTTAAATATGATTATTTGTAAGACGCTTTGCAACGTCCGCGACATTTGCCATGTTTTTATATTGCGAATTTTGTGTAATCCATAAAATCGACGTTCACCGCCAAATTTATCCAAAAATATTATACCGAATTTAATAAGATTAATATATTTGCATTCTATAATCTCTGAGGAATAGATTAATATCAGCGTTTTCGCGAAAAATATCCATCTACGAATAAATATTGTACAAAAAAAAATTAGTTCGGAATTATTTTACTATATAATGCTATTATCTCGCGAATTACCAGTTCTAGAGAAAAGTAGTGGAGGACAGTTTGGGAGATAAGCGAAAGGCCTACAACTCTTTCTTTAACAAACAAAATTTATAGTAATTTGGTAAGGATTTACAGTGTGTCTAAACTTTTGTATGCTTTTCCCTTTATATGAGGCATATTTTGATTTGACACATTGCAAATCCCTACCAAATTATTATAATTTTTTTTGTTAAAGAAAGACTTGGAGTCGTTTTTAATATCTACCAAACTTTCTTTCACCACTTTTTCCTAGGACTGACCGTTCGCGTAATAATAGCATTATATAGTTAAATAATTCTGAACTAAAATGTTTTTGTTCGAAATGTATTCGTCGCGGGATGTTTACGGAGGAAATGCAAGTGCCAATCTATCCCTCAGAAATCATAGAATGTAAATATATTAATTTTAATAAATTCGCAATAATATTTTTGTAAAAATTTAGCGGTGTAATTCGAATTTTTGGATTACAAAAATTTCGCTATAGAATAATATAGCAAATATCGCGGACATTACAAAGCGTCTTACAAGTGTTCATATTTATGGGAAATTATGTTATAGTTTTAAATTTCCGCGATTCAATGTAATTAAGTTCGGTTTTTTGGTTAAAAATTGTATTTATCGCGATAACTCGCGAAAGGAAGCAGATCAGATTTTGATTTCTTCTTATCTGTGTAGAGGGGATGATTCTGTACAAAACCTCATTAGCCGTTTTTAGCCACAATCCAGGCCAACTTTCGTTTGCTTGAGGTACGCTGTGAACATTCAAATATCAAAACTCCTATGTGTAAATTTTTTGTTCTAAAAATATTTAAAATGCTCCAAACAAAACATCCTATGTGTCGATTTTCATGAAAACCATTTACCACGTCATGGGCTTTTCACATATAAGATTTTTGTTATGATATATTGGTGGTAACTAATTAAAAGAAAAATTCAAAAATCGGAGATATTAAAAATATCGCGATTTGACGAAATAGCTACGTTTTTTGTCTCTCCTGAAAACTAGTAAAAAAACACATAGGAGTTTTCGTCGGCGCACCGACGATATGTGTTATATACATAAATATAAAAAAATATATTTCTAACCAATTCATTGTTTCATATTGCGGGCTTTTATTGGATCCAATAAAATTTGAAACTACAACCTTAAACGGCCTCCATGCTGCAATTTCATCCGACGTCAAATATGATTCGAAATTCAAATCTTCATCAAAAATTCTTTCTTCGATTTTTTTAAAAGAAAGACTTTTAAATAAACTTTTTAAATATGACAGTGAATTGCCATCTTTCCTTAATGCTTTCACAAAATTGTTAGAGAGCCCCAGCTTAATATGCAGTGGTGGCAAAATATCGGCTATTCCAGAGGCATAACATACCAGCTACTTTTAAATCGCAACAAATTTTCCAGTCATGTTCATATTTTATGTATTTTATCAATTTAGCCATTGTCTCGTATGTTTCCTTAGATTTGACAGCATGAGCAATGGGAATCGACGGTTACCGATTTCAGTTGTGTAAAAGTACTGCTTTCAAACTTTCTTTACTGCAGTCAACAAGTAACCGCCATTCCTTTGAATTGTATGTTTGATTAAGTTCCTCGAACAATCCGGGTATGTCCTTGCAAAAGCTACTGTTATCCACAATTGTATAAAATTGTTTGTAAGGTATATCACGGACTCTATAATATGATATGTCTGGGGCCAAAATATTGTACTGTTTCATCCCAGATGCAAGTAGTTCCGTCTTATATTTGGTCAGTTCCAAATCTCTCACTAGATCAATGAGTTGAAACTGAGTTAAAAGCGATGACTTCTGACTCAAACTTGAATCGCTCAGAGTTGAGTACTCAGTTGAATTTGATGATGTTTCCGTTATTCGGCTGTTAGCTATACTTGGACACTTCCTACTCCATCTATTAACTTAGACAAAAATAGCATTCCGTATCGTGAATGAATGGTTGTCTTCAAATCATTGGCATTACAAATTCCACGTGAAGTCTACAATTAAAACGTTTTATTCCACAAAACATTGTAATATATTAATTATAAAGTACTTGCCGCATGCTTCCACTACTCCATCGAGTAAGATTTACATGGCACGAATTACACAAAATACTAGGTGTCCACGGTTCATTCATATTTTTAACTCGTATACCAAAATATTGCACAAATATTTCTTCTATTATTTTACTAAACGCACGTCGATTTTTTTTAATAACGTATTTTCGACAGATGTAGCAGAAATTGTCGGGATCATTTACACATTGAAACGTTCTTTGCCGTTTACTCATACTTCGAAATATAACTTTATAATATTTTTCAGAAAATCAACTTATCTCTTTAAGGCGTTGAATTACACTGGCATTGCATATCATGTTTTATGGATGGTTACGAACAACCATAAAACCTCGTCCTCTCTATAATTTTGTAATGTCTGACATCAATCCTCATAAAATAAAATGCAAGTGCAATGCCTCCTTTATGTCTCTCTCACATATTGCGAATTCAATATGAAACAAGATTTTTTTGAATTTCCATAACATTTACAAAATGGCTCATAACTGTTACATCTATCCATAGATTTTTTTTGAAATAGACAGTATTTTCTTCTTTAGCATGCTGGCTTTTCAAAAATTTAGTAAAATAATTTTTTCGATTTTTTTTCTATTTTTTATGGTTTTTTTTGTATGTACTAGGAAATAGTGTTTTTAAAAAAAAATAATTTTTTTCTCATATTTTTGACGAGTGTTACTAAACCAAAGGTTCTATGTGAAAGTAATATTTGCAGCATATGCAACCCTCATAATTCTCTTTAATTTGAGGCATAACACGGCTCAATCAGGCTTATACTTGAAAAATTATAGTCCAAATACTGAATGAACTTTCCATGAAAGCCGGAATTACAAAAAAAAAATTACCTTAAAAATCTTTTTTTAATATTTTTTTCGTGTTTGTGGCACCTAGTTGCACTAGAAACTGTTATCCACTTCCCTTGGACAAACATTTTGTTTTGTTATTAGCACACAGTCTGATGGGTAAACACAATTTTGATATAGAAGGTTTCGGAATAGATGTTCCCTGTCAAAGAAGGGAAGAAAAAATAAAGGAGACACTTCGGAAAGTATTTCTTCTAAAGCACCAGACAAACCTGCCCATGCCCTTATCCCTGAAAAACACCCTCCCTCCTAAACAATAGCATATAAAAATCGTAGAAATCGATGGATTTTTTAAGTAATGACTTCGACTTCCTTGTAAAAAATCACTATAGGTCCTCACAATACACTTTGTGAACCCAGTGGTTTTTTATATTCCGTATCGTATATATCGTACATATATCGTATACGTATATCGTATTTAGCCACAAAGTTTGTCCGGTTAGAAACAGCAAATAGTAAATGCAGACACAATTTTAGAATTGAAGGATTTGGAAATAGATGTTCCATGTCAAGGAAAAAATTAAAGGGGGACTCCTCGAGAAGTTATAGTTTATATACGTATATCGTATTTATCCACAATGTTTAATATATAAACACAGGGTAGTAAATGAGGCACAATTTTAGTACAGAATGCTTCGGAAGAGATGTTACATGTAAAAGCACATAATAAAGGAGGCTCTTCAGTAGTAAGAGGATGAGCGGAGTGTAGGATGTTTACCCTGTACCACACTGTGGTACAGGGTATTATAAGTTTGTTTCACGGCAGATGTTTGTAACACCTGAAAATAACACAGCTAGACCCACCTTAAAGTATACCGATCGACTCAGAATCACTAGCTGAGTCGATTTAACGATGTCCGTCCGTCCGTCTGTCCATGTAAAGTTGTTCGTCGACTACAGGTCGCAATTTCACTCCGATTGTTCTGAAATTTTGCAGTTTAGAGTATTTCGCGGCTGTTAAGAATGCTATTGAATTTAGTTGAAATCGGTTCAGATTTAAATATAGCTCCCATATATATCTTTCGTCCGATTTGGCCCTTTAGTCCTATAGAAGCTGTATTTTACATCCAATCGTTTTGAAATTTAGAATGGTAGAGTTTCTTGATCCATGAACCAACATTGCCGAATTTGAAGAAAATCGGTTAAGATTTAGCTATAGCTCCCATATATATGTTTCGTCCGATTTTGCTCTTTAGTCCTGTAGAAGTAGTATTTTACTTCCAATCATTTTTAAATTTATAATGGTAGAGTTTCTAGATCCATGAACCAACATTTCCGAATTTGAAGAAAATCGGTTAAGATTTAGCTATAGCTCCCATATATATGTTTCGTCCGATTTGGCCCTTTAGTTCTATAGAAGCTGTATTTTACATCCGATCGTTTTGAAATTTAGAATGGTAGAGTTTCTTGATCCATGAACCAACATTGCCGAATTTGAAGAAAATCGGTTAAGATTTAACTATAGCTCCCATATATATGTTTCGTCCGATTTTGCTCTTTAGTCCTGTAGAAGTAGTATTTTACTTCCAATCATTTTTAAATTTAGAATGGTAGAGTTTCTAGATCCATGAACCAACACTACCGAATTTGAAGAAACTCGGTTAAGATTTAGCTATAGCTCCCATATATATGTTTCGTCCGATTTGGCCATTTAGTCCTATAAAAGCTGTATTTTACATCGTTTTGAAATTTAGAATGGTAGAGTTTCTTGATCCATGAACAAACATTGCCGAATTTGAAGAAAATCGGTTAAGATTTGGCTATAGCTCCCATATATATGTTTCGTCCGATTTTGCTCTTTAGTCCTGAAGAAGCTGTATTTTACATCCACGCATTTTGAAATTTAGAATGGTAGAGTTTCTTGATCCATGAACCAACACTACCGAATTTGAAGAAAATCGGTTAAGATTTAGCTATAGCTCCCATATATATGTTTCGTCCGATTTGGCCCTTTAGTTCTATAGAAGCTGTATTTTACATCCAATCGTTTTGAAATTTAGAATGGTAGAGTTTATTGTTCCATGAACCAACACTACCGAATTTGAAGAAAATCGGTTAAGATTTAGCTTTAGCTCACATATACATGTTTCGTCCGATTTGGCCCTTTAGTCCTGTAGAAGCTGTATTTTACATCCAATAATTTTGAAATTTAGAATGGTAGAGTTTCTTGATCCATGAACCAACACTGCCGAATTTGAAGAAAATCGGTTAAGATTTAGCTATAGCTCCCATATATATGTTTCGTCCGATTTGGCCCTTTAGTTCTATAGAAGCTATATTTTACATCCAATCGTTTTGAAATTTAGAATGGTAGAGTTTCTTGATTCATCAACCAACATTGCCGATTTTGAAGAAAATCTTTAAAGATTTAGCTATAGCTCCCATATATATGTTTCATCCGATTTGGCTCTTTAGATCCAATCGTTTTTATACCCTACACCTCACTGTGGTACAGGGTATTATTTAAGTATAAAATGTCCCAAAAGTAAATTTATGTAAACAATTTATACATGAATTACAAAATTTATATATCAGAGTTATTCAATATTACGAGAGTGGTGTAGGGTATTATATAGTCGGCACCGCCCGACTTTAGCCTTTCCTTACTGGTTTTATAATGTATTTGGAGTGACCAAAAATTTAATCGTGATTTCTGAAAAAAAAATTAATGGTGAAAAAAAATTTCACTATTTTAACCTGACGTTCGTTTCTCTGGATTTTTTTGCCAAAAAATTAAAAGTTAGTGTTTTTTTGACTACATCAACTTGGAAAAAAATATAGGCTTCATACGATCATTTTTACGATTTGGCATATTAGAGGGTTAATACACATAAGTATACAATAATTTCAAGACTTCTATCCTTTAAATTTTTAAAGTCCTATAAAAAGGACAAACGATAACGAAACAAACAACTGCGTATGCAGTTATGCTACAGTTCGCTTATAATATCACATGTATACAGTTTTGTGCATTGGTGACAACAAAAGTTGTATTTTGTGTAATCAGAGAATATCTTTGTTCGGAATAAATCCACTGTTTGGTCAAACATTTAATATTTTACTCACAGATCTTCACTGTATTATAGCAATAAAAACAATAGATTTTAAACCGATATCTGAATGCGAAACAAGGGTGTATTGCGGTTTCCATTGTGTTTCCCATTGCGTTGCCCGAATGAACTGCAACAGAACCGTGCAAACAAAACCGTAGCTGTCAAGGGCGCATTTATTATAAATACCACAAAATATATGAAATGCATAAATTGCATTTTCTTTATTTTTCCTTTTACTACAGTATTACTCCTTTTTATGGACATTTTCGGTTTCTTACTACTTTTTTTCTCTCAGCCAAAATAAAAACTCGATAGAAATAGAGGCAGCAGGAGATTTTATACTCCAACCGTCATCTTCATCTTCATTGCCATCACATTATAGCGACTTAATTTTCTGCTGATTGACCATCAGCGTCATCGTCGTCATCATCATCAGCATTTCCATGGGGAAGCAGTAGCAGTAGCGGGGGGAAAGGCTACAGCAGTTTGAAAATGGGAAAAAATTTCGTGACAAAAAAATGTATAAACTATTAAAGTGTCACTTTGATTGTATTCACGACGAGTACTGCTCGTTTTAAGTGCTCCTCCAAATTGAATTTACAAAAGTCTCAGGCGAAACTGGAAAAAATGGAATCGAGCATAAAAGGAAAAATCGTTCTGTTTCCAGCATTTTCGTTGATCCTTTCGACAAACCATTTGCGTGATATTGAGATTTGTGAAATCAAAAAATAAAAATAAACTGCAGAAATAAGATGGCAGGAAGGAACGAACGAGAAAAAACATACAAAAATAAGATGGTGGCAAAGCAAACACCGTTGAGACGTTGAGGACAGGATTGTTAGCATAATCCAAGAAAATCTAAATTGCTGCAAGATGTCCTTTATTGCAGGTGGAAATACTTACTCGTTCACAATTTTAAAGCCTTTTTTAGAAAAACGCTAAATGCCCTATAGAAAAATACTCAAGGTAATATCCATTTTACAAAGAGTAATTTAAATTTTATTTCTTCTACTCAAAGTAAAAAAACAAGTAATAAATGCTTGATATTGAGCAGTGCTAGTAGTCGTTCAAAATTACTGTCGGCAGTTAAGTCTAGAACTTTGTAATAGAAATTTTTTTTTAATCAATTCCAATAATTTCGTAAACTTACAAATGTACTAGCACTGAAAAAAAATTTTCCTAAAATTAAAGAATGGCTCCAAAGGCGTTTTTGACTTTTAAAATAAGTACCTTTTGTACCTAAAATTTAGATAATATCGTTAACATTAAGTAATTTACATAATTGTAGATAAATATTCCTAATTTAAGTACAAAACGTACCTAAATTAAAAGCTAAGGACGTCTTTGGAGCAATTCTTTAATTTAATGAAAATTTTTTTCAATGCGTATTTTCATATTTACGAGTATTTCATAAATTTAAAAATACAAATGAGCAAATAATAACAATGCGCTCGAAATTGACATTTTTAAAATATAGCAAAAAGGAGACCCTATGGATATACCTATTTTGACCTTACTGATTCCAGTGGTGCTAGCCATTTTTCTAGGTTAGCTCTTGTTTTCGCGATATTGGACCACAAACTTTGCAAGGAAATCAGATAGGTTAGTTATCTCGGAGGTGATTTTAAAGTGGAAGACTTTGGTCCAAAACGTCCCTTACCTCTAAAAAGTGCAATCAAATCTTATCATATGTCAAACGTCATGCACATCGACTATATTTTTAGTTAGTGTCTTTGAGAAAAATTTTCCTCGCGAAAAAATTCTATAGGATTCCCTTTATTTATGAATGTTAGTTAACTTTGTAATTTCCTTAAGCACACTAACCGAAAAATTATTTTATTTAAGTCTCTGCTATGAGCAGAAGAATACACAAACTATGTAATAACACGAAATCTGCTTATTTCTCATAATAACGTTGAAAAAGGACTCATAGTATTTTTCCGCGAGGAATATTTTTCTCAAAAACACCAACTAAAAATTTCGACGATTTGTATGACGAGTAACATATGATAAGATTGATTGCATTTTTTATAGGTAACAGGGTGAGAATCGTGGGAGACTGTTTTGAGAGAAAACATTCTCCAAGGGTTTTCATTTATTTCGGTTTTTGGACTGAAGCGTGTATTACGAAGTCTTCCACTTCGAAATAACCTGCGAGATAACTAATCTCTCTGATTTCCTTGCAAACTTTGTGGTCGAATATCGCGAAAAGAAGAGCTAACCTAGAAAAAAGGGCTAAGATCACAAGGACTAGCACAGTGTAATAGAAGTAAGCAATTTCTAGTTAGGTGTTAAACTACGAGTACATCAGACGTTGTTCCGAAATACATTTAACCTATATGTTAAATGTTCATTATCTCATAACTTCTATACTACAATTCAGTTTCATTCTGAAAAAAGTAAATGTACGGGAAACTCGAACTAACGTAATGCGTACTTATTTTCTGAGACATTAAGCAGATTACAAGGATGCCGAAAATATTTCATAACAAGTGAGTCCTGATAAAATTTGAATTAAACAATATCGTACATTTTAAAAAAATTAGCAATCGGAGTTACCAAAAATGTCGTCCCCAAACTGTCGTTAAAACAATTTTTTTCAATAAAAACGTTTTTTGCTGGGGCCAAAAAAATCATAAAATCGACAAAAAAATTGTTGTTTAATTTTTTGAAGAAAGCAATGCCTTCTATCTTCTATCTTCTATCTTCTATCTTCTATCTTCTATCTTCTATCTTCTATCTTCTATCTTCTATCTTCTATCTTCTATCTTCTATCTTCTATCTTCTATCTTCTATCTTCTATCTTCTATCTTCTATCTTCTATCTTCTATCTTCTATCTTCTATCTTCTATCTTCTATCTTCTCTCTTCTATCTTCTATCTTCTATCTTCTATCTTCTATCTTCTATCTTCTATCTTCTATCTTCTATCTTCTATCTTCTATCTTCTATCTTCTATCTTCTATCTTCTATCTTCTATCTTCTATCTTCTATCTTCTATCTTCTACCTTATATCTTATATCTTATATCTTCTATCTTCTATCTTCTATCTTCTATCTTCTATCTTCTATCTTCTATCTTCTATCTTCTATCTTCTATCTTCTATCTTCTATCTTCTATCTTCTATCTTCTATCTTCTATCTTCTATCTTCTATCTTCTATCTTCTATCTTCTATCTTCTATCTTCTATCTTCTATCTTCTATCTTCTATCTTCTATCTTCTATCTTCTATCTTCTATCTTCTATCTTCTATCTTCAATATTCTATCTGCAATCTTCTATCTTCTATTTTCTATCTTCTGTATATAAAAACCAGTAAGGAAAGGCAGAAAGTCGGGCGGGGCCGACTATATAATACCCTACACCTCCCTTACAATGCGATAAGGGTCATTGCCATAATAATTTGGAATAATTGGTAAATGGATAGAAACATATTATCTAATTCTGAAACGATAATCGCTAAATTAAGCAATATTCGTTCCTACATTGAGAAACATCTTTCTGGAAAATTTTAATGATCGGAAGTAAAATACAACTTCTACAGCGGTTTGATACCAAATCAGGAGGAACATATATGTATATGTAGCTTTAATATAAATCTCAGCCGATCTTCCCTGAATACTAATTCATGTAAAAAGACCTCCTTCTGTCGAATTTCGTACTGATCGGATATAAAATACAGTATCTACAGCGCTTACATGTCAAATCGGGGGTAACATATATATGGGAGTTATATCTAAATCTGGACCGATTTTCTCAGGATTTGGCAGTATTCTTTCGAGTAATAAGAAACCTCTTTCTGCCAAATTTTGCACTGATCGGATATAAAATACAATTTCTACAGCGCTTACAGGACAAATCGGGGGTAACATATATATGGGTGTTATATCTAAATCTAAACCGAGTTTCTCCGAATTTGGCAGTATTCCTTCATGTAGAAAAAAACCTCTTTTTGCCGACTTTCCCACTGATCGGATATAAAAAAACATTTTTACAGCGCTCACATGTCAAATCGGGGGTAACGTATATATGGGGGCTATATCTAAATCTGAACCGATTTCTTCCAAATTAAAAAGTGTTCATTCATATAATAGGAAACCTCTTTCTGACGAATTTCATACTGATTGAATATAAAATACAGTTTTTACAGCGCTTACATGTAAAATCGGGGGTAACATATATATGGAGTTATATCTACATCTGAACCGATTTTCTCCGAATTTGGTAGTATTCTTTCGAGTAATAAGAAACCTCTTTCTGCCGAATTTTGCACTGATCGGATATAAAATACAATTTTTACAGCGCTTACATATCAAATCGGGGGTAACGTATATATGGGGGCTATATCTAAATCTGAACCGATTTCTTCCAAATTTAACAGTGTTCATTCATATAATAAGAAACCTCTTTCTGCCGAATTTCATACTGATCAGATATAAAATAAAGTTTTTACAGCGCTTACATGTCAAATCGGGGCTAACATATATATGGGGGCTATATCTAAATCTGAACCGATTTTAACCAAATTCAATAGGGATCGTCCTTGGGCCAAAGAAAATATATGTGTAAAGTTTCGTCGAGATCGGACCATAATTGCGACCTGTACTTTGATTACAAGAATACATGCACAGACAGACGGACAGACGGACAGACAGACAGACGGACATAGCTAAATCAACTCAGAAAGTGATTCTACGCCGATCGGTATAATAAACGATGGGTCTATTTCTTCTCCTTTTGGGTGTTACAAACAAATGCACAAAGTTATAATACCCTGTACCACAGTGTAGTGTAGGGTATATAAAGTTATAATACCCTGTACCACAGTGTAGTGTAGGGTATATAAAAAGAACGGGATCGGACCAGAGGTCGTGGCCCCGCCCATATAAGCCACATTTTGAAATCGAAATATCTTGAACAATTTGTTAGCAAGAGTGCTGAAATTTTGTGTATATGTACCTGGTGGCAGTCTATTGGTCCAATAGTGGGCGGGATCGGACCAATGGGCGTTGCCATATAAATCAAATTTTGAAATTGAGATATCTTGCGCAATTTGTTAGCAAATCTGTTATAATTCTGTGTATATGTATCTGGTGGAAGTCTACGTTACTGGTCCAAAACAGCAACAATCATTCCGTACCCATTAACAAATTTTCTAAAGTAATTAGTCAATCCCAAGAAACTTCGCAATTGTTTTTCAGTTACAGGGATAAGCCTAAATATTCAACACGTGTTTTCAAAAATTGTCATTTTTTTCCAATTGAATTCGAGACAATACTTTTTAGCGGTATCCAGGACCATTTTGAACCTACGAATACCATCCTCGTAGTCACCTGATGTTATTATAATGTCGTCAACGTACTGGATTACTATTTACTGTTTAATGAGATTCTCAAATACCTGAGACACAAATCTGTTGAAACTTGCCGGAGAATTACATAGTCCAAACGGTGTTCTTTTAAACATAAACTGTCCATCTGGTGTTGTGAATGCCGTGTATTTCATACTTTCCTCACTCATAGGGACATGAAAAAACCCGTTTCGGGTGTAATATACAAACTGACTGAGTATTCGTCTCCAACTACAGAAATATTTATATGGGAAACGCCAATTGGTATAACTTCTTTTTGTTCGGGCAGTATGCTGACAATTCGGACTACCAATATTACTGTGTACACTTTTCTCCATCAGATTTACACAGCTGCCAGTATATATCAGAGCTTGAAAGGATTTCTCACCAATATTGGCAACAACTATAGAATCAGTTCGTGCTTCCGCTATTGTACTTACGTTGGTGTTTCTTTGTGTGGTTCTTGAATCTTCCACATTAGTTCTACGATCCTTTGCTATATGGCCGAACATCTTACACTTAAAATATTTCAAACCCAAGTCTCCATCGGGGCAGTTCTTGGAGCTATGCCCTGTACCTCCGCAATTAAAACATTTAGACATTCTTCTGGAGGTATTGATATTGCCAATACGTAAGTTCCTACACTGAGCCAAAAATTAACCTTATATAAGGTTAACTTAACCATAAATAAACATGATTTGGAGTCTACGTTATATAAGGTTAATGTGAACATTTTCTTGTTGACTGGTATTTAACAATAATAATATTTAATTTAACTATTCCATGGTTGAATTTTTTAACCATGAAAATTGTTAATATTATAATAATAATTGTTACTTTAACAACGCATTTTTGAATTTTTCAACCATGAAAATTGTTAATATTACCATTTCATAGTCAATTAATTGAAACAATGCATGTTCAATTTAACAATGAAATTGTTAATATTATTAACTATGAAGATTGTTATTGAAACCTTTTTTATTGTTAATTTAACTATTTAGTGGTTACTTCATGTAACCAGAAACATAGTTGTTTCAATAATTTTTAATATTTATATTAAATAAAACAAGAAAAATTTAACTTTCGCATTTTTATTTTTTATTTTATTTACAAAATATATGTTAATTTATATGTATGTATAAGAAACACCTGAAAAGAAAAAAAAACAAAAAGGTTAGAAAATATAAGTATAAATGTAAAAAAGAGTGCAATTCTAAGAAGATCTTTTGACTTTTTACCTAAATTCTGTAGTTCAAAGAGCATAAGCATTTACCGATGGGCTGATCTGATGGAAAAATCTGCTCTGTGACTATAAGTTAAGTGCCTACGTTTCTGTGCTTGACCAACATGTGATCAGTCCCCGCTCAAAAGGTGCCGTCCACGTAAACTCCCTGAATCTTTCGATTATTAAGGGCCCAGGACGGTTAGGCACTTAGTTTGGGGTACTGAGCTTAGTCCGATCTTACGGCAAACTTATAGGTGAGAGGAGATTAATAACAAAGGCAATCTGATAGAAAGCCGATGTCCCACCAAAATTATAATCGGAATAGATATAAAAATCAAGGATTGGGTAAGTCAATGGATGATACTTCAAGGAAGTGCACTGAATTGTATATTAAAAACAAGTAAGAAAGTTTCAGTCGGGTAAACCGTATATATATGTTAACCCTTTGTGTGGGAGGTACCAGAAGGAATGGACCAATATGGCCCATCTTTGAACTTAACCGGAGATAGAAAAAAATATTACCGTATACCAAATTTGAAGTGAATCGGTTACTCTTTTCGAGAGTTATCGTGCGCACTAGCCAGCAGACAGACGGACGGGCATATCTCTTTCGACTTAAGATGACCCAAAACTAATAATCGCTGAATATACTTAGGGTCTTAGATCACTCCTTCAATGTGTTATACTTTTGGCCCGTTGCAAATGATATATACCCTCGTATTACTAAAGTGAGGGTATACAAAAAACAAATGTATGCATGCATACCACTTTTCCTGTAATTACTTCGCACACTACAACTAGTATTGGTACAGCTTATCAACAGTTTCTAGTATTGGCACAACTTACCAACAGATTCAAGGCCGGACTCCCAGCACAAGCAGCCGCAAGCCACAGAAAAAGAAACTACTGAAAAGAAAAAAACAAAAACATCGTTTATATGTATGTATGTAGGTATTACGAAAGCACTTCTAACAACATATGTATGTATGTACATTTAACAGTATCAACATCGCACAACAAAAAAAACTAACGTATGTATGTACGGCGTAGCAGCCACAAGTGTTCAAACGAAAAGACAAGATGAACACATACCCACACGTACACATCACTTCTCTCCGTATGTTTGCTTGCTGCTGCATATACTTACGTACATACATTGTTGTTGGTTGTTTTTTCATGTTCAGTTAATGCGACAGCGTGTACATATTTTTTTCCACTCTTAACCACTGAATTTCACAATTTTAATGGCACAATCACAAAAAATAATATTAATATTACATTCGCCTTTACTATAATTAAACAGGCACAAAACACTATTAACATTTTTAACACACATATTTTATTATTTCACTTTTTAAATACACATATGTACATACATACTTATGAATGTAGTTCTTTACAAAATGTTTTACTACTTACCTCTATACCAACAGCTTCCGACAACAGCACTAGTCCCATCGACTATTCAACACCAACTGAACTCCCGCACTCGAATAAGCACCGAAGCTGGCATTTGGTGGTGTTTTGAATGAGCGAGATAAATTCTCTTATAACGACAGTCGCATTCGTTTCAACTTCGTTTAACTTAATACTCAACTTCGTCTAACACAAAGCAGTTGAAAAACGTCCACCACAACAGAGCCGAATTGTTGTTTATCTCTCTCTTTCAAAAAAACCAACCATATATAATGTTAACTTAACCATTTTTCATGTACATTTGAACTTATATAAGGTTATTTTTGTCTTCGTAATCAAACATTTACCATGAAAAATTTAACCAGACACATGGTTAAAAAAATCATTGTATTTTCGGCTCTGTGTATCGTTCGTGCTTTTTGCTTTAATTCTCTCATATTCACTGAATTTATCTTTCAGTTCTTCGTAAGATTTTGCCCCATACAGTATCATTTTGTCCATTGATGTGTCATCAACACCGTCCACTATGTAGCTTATTGACGCAAGTTCACGCATGTTGTATAAATAAATTCTCCAAGACTCTGTCGGAAACATTTTTGTTGTTCATGGATATCCCTGCTATTCACCGGCGTCTTGAATTAAGCGATTATTACCGCCTTCAGTTGAACCCACGAAAATATATTTCATTGTCTGGACATACATGATTTTGCAGCACCACGCAATTGTCGCTTACCATATGTGTAGGCTTCTCGATCGGACCAACTAAACAATGCTACCAAATCGTCCATTGCAGCAGTTCATATTTCGACAGGATTACTCTTGTCTACACCATCAAAGACCATATCATCAACGTCTTTTAATGATAGAACACGGCTACCACTAGCACTACACAAATGGGTTGGTTAAACTTCGGCCATTGATGAACGTCCAGCATTTAAATTGTCTGTAGTTCTTTCGACATGGTTTATAGCTTCATCAACGTCTTCGGGTTCTGTTTACTCACCTGATATCAGTTTCATCAGACGAAATTTTAAAACTGCTTTCGAACCAGTTGTGGGAGCATTTCGTTTTTCCAGTTTATCTCTCAGGAGGACTATTGTCATTTTGTCGACATCCGAAAGTAAAAGTCTGCCTCCTATTGCATCTTGAAAATTTAAAAATTTTCGTTCATTTTCACTTTCTTGCGTTCGTCCAAATTTCTTCTAAATTTTGGTCTAAATTTCGTCTATTCTTCCTTTTAAGTATCCGCTCGGTTTCATATACTGTTTGCGTCTATAGGATTCGTATTCTCAATATCTCGAAAGGGTTGAGCCCCCAAAAATGTAAAGCATTGTCAAGGAATACAAAAAATTATGTGTCTTTATTTCAAAAAATATTTTTCAAGACTAATTTTTAAGTTTTTACAAATAAAGCTAATAAAACGAATGAATAAAAATCAAAGCAATCCAATATTATAAAAAAGATTCTAGAATAAAATAAGTCATACTACTCTACAGTACTATTCCCACATCTATGTTTCACCCGATTTGACATGTAAGCCCTGTAGAAATCTATTTTAAATACGATGAGTACGAAATTCAACAGAGAGAGTTTTCTCATTACATGTATGAACACTGCCGAGTTCGGGGAAAAGCGGGTTTGATTTAAACATAGTCCCAATATATATGTTACATGTAAGCACTGTAGAAACCTATTTTATAAACGATGAGTACGAAATTCAACAGAGAGAGTTTTCTCATTTCATACATGTAATAACACCGTCAAATTCTTATCGCAATGCCCATTTTCGCATCGTTAGGAAGGTGTAGGGTATTATATAGTCAGCCCGCCCGATTTTCTGTCTTACCTTACTGGTTTTATTATTGACATGGCTCAAAATTTTTAGGATATACACAAGCCTTTTTCAGCGCGCCTTACAACAACAGCATTGTCTTCACAATTTTGAAGTATCCGGTTTTTCAAAAAATAATGAACATTTTTCCAATAGATAATTTACACACACGTTCGATACAATCGATTCATGCGCAACCAGGCCTGTGCAAAATCATCCCAAAAACACGTACACCCCCTAAATATAAAACTCATTCTTAGACAAATAAAAATATTTATCCTATTTCTTGTATCGGAAATTGTCTAGGATTATTTGTTAACTAATAAATTTCAATTCATATACGAAAGTATCACATTCGTCGCCGTCATCAAATATTGACACAAATCCTTATCACCCTTTTTTCTGGTGGAATTTTACAAAATATTCAGACAAACATATTGTGAATGTGTGGGTTCCTAGTATAATTCGTGGTAAGATTAAACAAACCATAAACAATCAAATAAATTTGCATAAACACGTCAGACATGTGTTTAGAGGCATTGAAGAGCAACGACTACAACTACAACACTGATATGAATACGCAAAGTGTCATACGAACAGGAAACCGGAAACCAAGATACGCACTCGTAGAAAGAGAAAAAGAATGAAGGAACGCACAAACACACACACCCTAAGAATATTCCGCAAACAAATCCGTACAAATAGACACTCAAATATGTGACAAATCAATGACAGACATGAATAGAATTTTAATATCGCCATCTACACTACATACATAGTCATAGTCGCGTAGTACCCGAGTCTGTTTAACACTTCAGCTAGTAACCCTCAGGAAATTCCTGCTTCGGCTGATAAAAACGTAAAGATACGCACTCGGAGGAAATTCCAAATCAGCCACAAACACAGTGCGTGTCAATTGTGCAACATAAAATCTGATGGCAAATTTCACGCCATTTTCGCTGAAGGGGGTAATTTCCCACACCACACTTTGAATCAAAACAATAACATACGTCCGGCACAATGGACGATTTTTCCCATGGATTTACCCTTTAGATATGCTATTTAATGTGATTACTTTGTCTCACATTTTGATGAGCTAAGCCCCCTCTAGAAATGTTCAGCATAATATAATTTTATTGAAAATTTCAATTTTTTAGACAATTTTATTCAATTGCTTTTATAATTCGAAGAAATTGAATTTTTCTAGAAAATCTTCACTAAATTAATATTTTTTAGCAAGTTTCATCAAAATTGCATGTTTGTTTTAAATTAATAGAAATTTCCGCATAATCTAACAGAAATCGAGTTTTTATAGAAATCATTTGCAAAGTATGTATTTTTACAAATTTCGTCAAAACTGAATTTTTCTAAAGAATTTCTTTGAAAATTTCATTTTTCTATAAAATTTTTTTAAATTGATTTTTTCTATAAAATTTCTTAAATTGCATTTTTCTAGTAAATTTCGACAAAAATATTTTTTTTAAATTTTGTGGAAAATTAATTTTAATCGGAATCTTTCTATTAAATTATGTCAAAATTAAAATATTCCAGAAAACTTTGTTGAAATTGCATATTTCTAGAAAATGTCTTTAAAATTCAAAATTTCTGGAAAAATTCATTGAAATTTAATTTTTTTGAACATTTTTTTCATCGACGTTTAATAAAGCCAATTACCGGGCGGTGACCACTAATCAGGAATCATCGAGCATTGAACGACTAATTGATCTTAAATACGTTCAGTGGCACTTAATCTGTCCATCGACCTCTGAAAATTCAACAAAAATTTTCTAAAAAAAAATATTTCAAGAAATTTTTTATATATGTTATTTTATCAAAGTTTTCAAGATAAGCGCAATTTAAAGGATTTTCTACAAAATTGTGATTTAAACAAATTTTTTTAGGAAAATACAGCTTTTAAGGAATTTATAGAAAAATAAAAATTTGAAGGAACTTGGTAGTTCGTAATATCGGCAGACACATTAAAGAAAACTGGAATATGGGGGCAAGAAATATTGTACATTAGCAGAAAAGTTCGCTATAAGCGATTTTCGTAATAACCGTTAAGATTTATATGAAACTTTGAATCGAAATCATAAGTTGCAATTCATGAAGAATTTTCTACAGCGACATAAATAAAGGATTTTCCAACAACAGGTGTTATTTTGGTATTCAAAGAAAAATTAAATTTTTTGAGATAAATGAAATATTTCATAATAAAGAGGAAGGTATGCCTTTAATAATGAAAAACAACATCAGCCAAATGGCCACCACGACCGCGCTTACAGGACCATATCCTTTTCATAAAATTTCCCTCGATAGCCTCACGAATTCTATCTTTGAGGTCTTGAATCGACAGGGGACTGTTGGCGTAGACCTTATCTTTCACGTAGCAAGGTGTTAAATCACAAGATCTCGGTGGCCAATTGTGATCACCTCTTCGAGAGATAACGCGGTCCGGAAACTTTTCCCGTAACAGAGCAATGGTTTCGTTGCTTGTGTGGCACGTAGCGCCGTCTTGTTGAAAGTAAACGTTTTCCAGATCAATACCATCCAACTCCGACCATAAAAAATCATTAATCATCTCTCGATAGCGTAATCCATTCACCGTAACTGTTGATCCAATCCCATTTTTGAAAAAGTGAAGTCCAATGACCCCGCCGGACCATAAACCGCAACAAACAGTCACACGTTGAGGATGGAGAGGCTTCTCAACAATAACTCTTGGGTTTTCCGAGCCCCAGATGCGACAATTTTGCTTGTTGACGTAGCCACCGAGGTGGAAATGGGCCTCATCAGTCAAGATGATTTTCGAATTTTAATAATTTCGGTGCGTTGTTGAATCGTGAATCGTTCTATTTATACCCTACACCACACTGTGGTACAGGGTATTATAACTTTGTGCATTTGTTTGTAACACCCAAAAGGAGAAGAAATAGACCAATCGTTTATTATACCGATCGACTTAGAATCACTTTCTGAGTTGATTTATCTATGTCCGTCTGTCCGCCTGTCGGTCTGTCCGTCTGTGCATGTATTCTTGTAATCAAAGTACAGGTCGCAAATATGGTCCGATCTCGACGAAACTTTACACATATCTTTTTGTTTGGCCCAAGGACGATCTCTATTGAATTTGGTTAAACTCGGTTCAGATTTAGATATAGCCCCCATATATATGTTAGCCCCGATTTTACATATAAGCGCTGTAAAAACTTTATTTTATATCCGATCAGTATGAAATTTGGCAGAAAGAGGTTTCTTATTATATGGATGAACACTATTAAATTTGGAAGAAATCGGTTCAGATTTAGATATAGCTCCCATATATACGTTACCCCCGATTTGATATGTAAGCGCTTTAAAAACTTTATTTTATATCCGATCAGTATGAAATTCGGCAGAAAGAGGATTCTTATTATATGGATGAACACTATTAAATTTGGAAGAAATCGGTTCAGATTTAGATATAGCCCCAATATATATGTTACCCCCGATTTGACCTGTAAGCGCTGTAAAAACTGTATTTTATATCCGATCAGTGCGAAATTCGGCAGAAAGAGGTTTCTTATTACATGGAGGAATACTGCCAAATTCGGAGAAAATCGGTTCAGATTTAGATATAGCTCCCATATGTTACCCCCGATTTGACATGTAAGCGCTGTAGAGACTGTATTTTATATCCGATCAGTACGAAATTCGACAGAAGGAGGTCTTTTTACATGAATAAGCATTCAGGGAAGATCGGTTCAGATTTATATTAAAGCTCCATATATATGTTCCTCCTGATTTGGTATCAAACAAAATTTTCCAGAAAGATGTTTCTCACTTTAGGAACGAATATTGCTTAATTTAGCGATTATCGTTTCAGAATTAGATAATATGTTTCTACCCATTTACCAATTATTCCAAATTATTATGGCAATGACCCTTATCGCATTGTTAGTGAGGTGTATGGTATTATATAGTCGGCCCCGCCCGACTTTCTGCCTTTCCTTACTGGTTTTAGTAATGGCGCAGTTTCTACTTGTCAAATCTCAAAGATTAAAAGCTTCAAATATCTTCCACTGTGCGATATTGGGAACATACAAGACCGTATTGTTCGTTATACAGAAATCAATGTGAGCTTATTCTGCCAGAGTATGTATTTAAGTGCCTTTGGCCATATAGCACCTGCAAAGTGTTTTGTTGATTTTGAACATTGATCTGTGATTTATACAAAATATTTACGCGTATTGTTGTTTATTTTCTACAAAAGCACCGGAGGTGTTTTCTAGGGTTTCGTTCGTAGTAACTAAACGTGTAAATATTTATTGTATATTTTGGTTGCATTAAACGTAATTTTAAATTTAGATCCTTGGTGAACACTTCATACAAATGCACTGTGTCATAAAATATATCAAAAGGATTGTTTTTAACGACAAACTAATATCAAAGATGCAGGGAGTTATTTCTACAGGTTCACAACTTAATTATGTGACAACCGATTTAACAGGTGATAGTCGTTTTTTGTGTAGTTTGGTTTGTCATTTCATCATGGATAGACCTACACGAGATCATCGCTTCCAAATTGTTGAAAATTTCTATTTAAATAATTATTTTGTTCGTTAAACTTCAGTGATGAAGGTCATTTCTGGTTGAATGGGTACACAGATAAGCAAAATTGCCACATTTGGAGTGAAGATAATTCTGTTTGGTGCCCTTTATATGGGCCTTCTATAAGTAGATTCCTATTTTACGTTTTTTATATCTATACATGTAAGCACTGCAAAAGTCACATCTTCAACTCCAGCTTTGGTAATTTTTATAATCGTTGCAGATTAAGTGCCAACAGTAGGTTCTTATACTGTACTGACATGGTCATGTAGGGTACTATTTAGTCTACTTCGCCCGACTTTAGCCTTTTCTTACGGGTTCGTTTTAGTTGTGTTTAAGAAAGCTGCAATGATATATTTAAAATTACTTAGATTTGAAGAGTTTTCCAGAGACATTAAAGGCATACAAAGAAGTCCAAAAATCTTCATTACATATTAGTACAAAAAATATTCAGCTCAATGATTTTTCTGAATCATTTATTACTTAAAGCATTCGCTCTTCCATTTCATTACAATTTACTTTATTTAAGTACATCATAAACTTTTGATTGATTGCTCAAATGCTTTTCGTTATGAAGGAAAAAATTCAAGGAGATAATCTTAAATAAAATTCGAGTACTGCACGGTATATGGTTGCAAAATTGAAGTTGTTTCCATTTTAGTGTGTACGTTGCGTCCTTCATTTTATTTTTGGAAGATATACAATGGCAGCAGCAGCAGCTGATGTTCAATACGATTATTGGTAAATGTTTTAAGTGGTCATAAGCCACTTCAAACACGTTCACAAAAAATATTACGCTTTGCTATCAGTCCGTCTGGGCTACCGAATTGCAAGCAAGAAAAAAAGTAACATAGCATTATACCATAACGACCAGAGCAACAACAATTTAACAATACTATGAGGAACATCCGGAGGGATTCATTGGTCCCACTAGAACTTGTGCTTGTAATGGAATGTGATACTCTTTCCATGGGGAGGTGGTATTGACCTGGCCAACGAAGCTTTTAGATGGTGCAGGAGTAGCAAATAAGTTCACCGGCAAAAATGGATGAAACATAGGTGTATGTGTTGTTATGACTACGTTGTTGTAATAATCGTATAGAATTTAAGTAACACAAAGTTGGTCGAGTGAAAACGATTTCGTGGAACTCTATATGGAGGGATAAATAATAGCAAAAAAACATTAACTATACCAGTAAGTAGTATGGACTTTTTTTTAATAAGAACAATTGGCAGTTATAAATATAAAAATAAGTTTTCAATTTTGGGTGTGTGATTAATAAATTGCTCTCGTATTAATTTTGAAATCATCGATCCAATCTTATTTTCTCTGATTATTATTTTTTATTGAAATTTATAAGTTATACCCAACAAATATTTTCTTTCAGCTAATAATGGCTTAAATAATTAATTCAAAGAGAAGCAACAATTTTAAATTTCGCAGATATGGGCATCGATAATATATCAAGTACATATGTACAGTGGTCGTTGAATCGAATTTTCTGAAAATTTAAAATATTTGTTAAAAAAATGACAAGTTAATTAGAGCGAATCCGTCTAACAATCAGTAAGATACGTATATTATCCGTTCCGAAATATGTTACACACCGTACAACTAGTATAGTTATTAATGGAAAGTAGGGTATTGTACAAATTCTTCATAAATTGCTTCCTATTCCAACGAGTGCAAAATTTCGTTTCAATTTTTTGACTTGACCATATGCAGACCTATGCAGGGATCACTAAGAGGAATGATACATATTAGGCGTATTTCCGTTACCCATCCCCTTATATCCCCTTTAGTGGTTTTTCTTCTGGAACCCTTCAAATATACATATACTAACAAACGAACAACGCTTGTCAATCACTGAGTGTTAGTATCAAAATACGTTCTGTGCCGATTTTTAACCATTAACCATTTTAACCATCTAAGCCACTTTTTAACCATTGAAATTGAAATATTAGTGCAGAGTCCCTATAGAAAGCATCAAGTCACTGTTGGGTTTCGGTGATGGTTTTTTTACTTACAAAATAATGTATGATCATCTCAGGAAATTCACTTTTTTCCATTTTCACCGCAAATCACGCGGCAGTCTGCTATCAATGGCTTTTAAACACAAACTTATTAAAATTATGCCAGGAGTAAGATCAGGTGAAAGATGCCTCCTGCCTTTTCAGTTAAGAGGAGGGAAAATGCCAAATCTGAAGGCACACATACTCTTATATATGGGAGCTATATCATACCTGAACAAATTTTCTTCACACTTTAAAGTAAATTTCTTAAATTTCTTAATGATATAATGCGAAATACCGTTCAGTTACCGGTTATAAGCCAGATCGGAATTAACATATTTAGATTTGAACCGATTTGATTTAATTTAGCAGTATTTATTCGTAGTTTAAGAGAATTCATTGCATCCCATTTCATACATTTTGGTGGGAAATTGTGGCTGCTACAGTGCGCATATGACAAATCGTTTCAAAATTTCCATTTCCCATGTTTATACCCTCCACCATCATCGGATGGGGGTATACTAGACAGGGTCATAAAAAAAAGTTGCGTTTGTCACCCCCTAGATTTGAAGATTATTCAAAGGCAATTTCAGAAAAAATTTTTTTATTTTTTTGGGTGCACCCTACATACCGCCCTTTTAGTTTTCTTTATCCTGTGTTGCTATTTGAAGTCCGATCGTAATGGGATGCATATCGTTGTTCACGTTTTGGAAAGGGCTATATTTCTTCCACTGACCAGTTTTGACCCCGAGGTCAAATTTTATAATTGACCTCTGTTATCTCGTTTTCTACCACCCTAATGTGGACTTATTTTGAAACAATAATAAAGACAATTTAAAATAATGAAACTTTTGCCTTTGAACTACTCAGTTTTATTTATAAACAAAAAAGTTACATAGGGTTCAAAATTGTTAAATATATGCTGAGGTCAAATTCGATTAGTTTCTTTTGGTCTCGTTTCTGTCTCACTCTCTCTCAAAGACACATGAATAACCGAATGCCAAAAACACACAACCACTATGGCGGTTCTTTACAGCATCAACAAATTAAATTTGCGGGATTCCCCAACTAATTTTGAAGCTTTTTTAAGGAATAATTTAAGAAAAAAACACTTTGTTTTCCCATTCACCCTACACTCCACCAAAATAGTATTTTTTCCACTAATTCCTGATTTAATCTAATATGATCTTTAAGTATGATACGTCGATGATCATCTCTTGACAATGACAACACTTCTTCAGTTTGGAATCCGAGGTAAATATTTACTAGTGGCTTCAGTTATTTGATTTTCAACCCCAGTAAATGATACTTATTTTGAAACACATGGAAAGGCATTTGTATGTAAGTTAAATATGGTGTTCAAACAAATTAACCATGTCTATAACATTTTATAATTAAATCTCTATAACTCATTTGCATTGTAAAAGGAAAGTAATGGGTGGGCCATTTAAAATTTGAATCGGCTAGAAAAAAAATTTACTGATAGTTTTTTCAAATTTCTGGTTTTAGTGGAAATGTTGAAAGTTTGCTTTTTGACGGTGCAACACTCCACACCGTTGAGTGTGCAAAATGCGATATTTTCGCATTTGCGGAGTGTAATAATTTTACAAACGAAATCAAAACCCGTTCATACTGCATACGGCTGCACCATTTTTACAAACGAACCTAAAAAGCGGTTTCAGTGTAAAATGTAGAAAAAATGTTAGATTTTTTTGCACAAACGAAATCACCATTAGATTTAATGTTTCAACGATTTAATTATCTCTGGATGCTTTGCATAGCATTTATCCTTAATTGGTTTCACAGAAAATAATCCAAAGGGATCAAATTACAAGTTAAAGTAATCGGTATGTTAAATGGCTCACCCTTTGTAATGAAAGTAGAAAATCTGGTAAAAAATCAAAAGTGACGTATGGAGGTATCATACGTAAATATAGGATAGTAAATATGGAGTCAGTGGCAAAAATACCATTTTAGTGGAGTGTAAGGTGAATGGGAAAACAAAGTGATTTTATTCTTCCTTTAAAAAGCTTCAACATTTGTTAGAGAATCCCGAAAATTTAGTTTGTTGATGCTGGACCGAACTGCCACAGTGGTTGTGCGTTTGTGGCATTGGGCTATTCATGTGTGTGTGAGAGAGACAGAAAACGAGGGCAAAAGAGACTAGTCGAATTCGACTCCAGCATATATTTTAAAATTTTGAACCCTATGTAACTTTTTTGTTTATAAAAAAAACTGAGTACTTTAAAGACAAAAGTTTAATTATTTTTTAATGCCTTTATTATCGTTTCAAAATAAGTCCAAATAAGGGGGGTAGATAACAGAGGTCAATTATCGAATTTGACCTCGGAGTCAAAAATGGCCAGTGGACGAAATATAGCCCTTTCCAAAACGTGAACAGCGATATGCATCCCGTTACAATCGGACTTCAAATAGCAACACAGGATAAAGAAAACTAAAAGGGCGGTATGTAGGGTGCACCAAAAAAAATTAAAAATAATTTTCTGAAATTGTTTTTGAATAATCTTCAAATCTAGGGGGTGACAAACGCAACTTTTTTTTCTTGGTTGGGCATTGACCCTATCTACGGGTATACTAACTTTGTCATTCTTTTTGCAACACCTTGAAATGTTGAACTGCGACCCCATAAAGTATATATATTCATGATCGTCGTGAAATTCTAAGGCGATTTTGCCGTGTCCGTCTGTCTGTTGAAAACACGCTACAGTTCATAATAATAGAGCTAGATTGATCAAATTTGGTAAAAATATTTTTTATAGTTGCGGATCGTTTGGGATTGCAAATGGGAAAAATCGGTAAATTTTTTTGATATAGCTCCCCTATAGAGGTCGCTCCAAAAAAAAGTTTTAGAGGCATAGATACCAGGTTTTTAAAGCACTAAAAATATTTAAAAATTTAAAACATCGGAACCGAAATTTTTTAACAGTCGATTGGTCGTGGAATTTCTCATATACTTATATATATCATTATTAGAAAGGAGAAAGGTCGCATCATCTTATTTGAAAATTTTACATGAGAAGCAAAAAACTAAATAAAATGGAAAAAAATGTTCGTTAGAAAAACGGGGCTTTCGGGATAATACCTAAACATAATGATACATAATATAATCAAACAAGCTTGATTTATTACTTGTTTGTCATTGTGTAAAATGAATGAACTGATATGTTACTTTATTAAAAGAACACATCTACAGACATGCGGACATAGCTAAACAGTATCAGAAACCAGGGATGTGGAGTCGGAGTCTGGGAAATTTGCCCGGCGTCGGAGTCCGATCGAAAGTTATGGTCGACTCTGAGATGTATTGTGAAAAATGTACCAATTATGTGATAGAACTTTTGCACTCAAAAAATGTTCGGAAAACTATTTTGGTAAAAAAGATGGATAAAATATTCGAAGCTTTTAACTAAATATTTTAGTACGCCAACAAATATCTATAAAGTTAACCAAACTTTCGAGTTTTTATGTTATAACAGTTTTAGGAAAGCTCTGATTGTATTTAGCTAACAAAATAAGTATTTTTGCAGGACTATACACTATTCCTAAGCGAGTCCAAAACAAGTAAGGAAAGGCCGGGGGAAGCCAACCATATGATACCGTAAAACACCTTGTTAGAGCAGAATAAGCAAATATATTGCAAATATAACCATTAGATAATTACCTTATAAATCTAAATCTAAACAGCATTTGTTAAAGTTCGACAATACGCGTTGTTGGATAAATAAATTCTACACTACTAAATTAAAAAAATGATTGAATGTGAAATACAGCATAGCGTTTCAAGGCGTTACAAATCTAAAGACACATTTGTATCTGGGGGCAATATCGACATGAACCGATTTTATAGGTTTCCTCCCCAGTGTGAAAGAGTTCTTATTGCCAAATTTTAGCAGGATCGTAGTGGAATTTCGACCTGTATTTAACGAACAACTTAAGATGGATAGGCGGATTTAAAATCTTTATTTTACATATATTAAAACAGAGGCAGTGATTGATGAAAATTGTATCATGACATATTATTGTCATATTAGTTGCAACAAGCGTCGATAAATAAGTAATAACATTTTATTTAATTACTAGTATTGAATACCTAATTTTTTGTGTTTTTAACAAAACTACATTTTATTTTCAATAATATGAACTCACGTTTTAGTAGAAATATAGTTTCAGAAATTTATGTTATTTAAATGCCGGAGCTGGAGTCGGAGTCGAATGATTTAAAAATTCGACTCCGGGAGTCGGAGTCTACACCTTTTCAAGTTTGCAATGAGAACATGTAAATGTATATTGGTAATTGTAAATTTGTATTGAGAGAATATAAAATCATATTGGAAAATGTAAATTTGTAATGAGAACATGTAAATTCATAGTAAGATGTGTAAATTCATATTGGAAAATGTAAATTTCAATGAGAAAATATAAATTCATATTGCGAAATGTAAATTTGTAATGAGAACATATAACGCATAATGAGACAATGTAAATTCGAAATGAGAAAACATAAATTCATAATGAGAAACTTTTAACTCAATTTATCGAAAATTATAAAATTCGTTTGGGGAAGCACTTGTTTTAAGGTTAGGTCCTTATTCTCCAATGCTTAAGCCCATATATTTGGTCTAACCCCACATACATATTTGAGCTGTTAGGAGAAAACTTCGTGTACCTACGGTACAGTGTTGGGCTGTATGCGAAAAAATAATTCAATATCTCGAGCACATTTTGAATGAATTCTGGTCAACATGAATGGTGGAGATGGTGCAAGAGATTAAGTTTAAATAATATGCACGTTGGACAATACTCAACTGGAGTTTTTAATCTACTATTTTTATGTATTTTTTCTTAATTCTCAATATCTTATCAGTAACTGAATTAAATGTTAACAATATGAATTTATATTTTTTATATTTTCCCAATACGACTTTATATTACTCATTATGAATTTATATGTTCTCATTACAAACTTTCATTTGCCAATATGAATTAACACATCTTACTATAAATTTACATGTTCTCATTATAATTTACATTTTCCAATATGATTTTATATTCTCTCAATACAATTATACATTTGTCAATATAAATTTACACGTTCTCATTACGAGTTTATATTCTACGTTATTTTCTCATTTCGAATTTATAATTCTAAATAAAATTTCTATGTTCTCATTACGAATTTACATTTCGCAATATGAATTTATATTTTCTCATTGTAATTTATATTTTCTCATTGCAATCTTGAAAAGGTGTAGAAGTTTTTGCTTGACTCAACAGCCCTGTCAGAAACTGATTCTAAGTCGATTGTACTAACACAAAACTGTTCTGTGTGTTAAAAACAAATGCACAAAATCTTTACTGTGGTGTAGGGGATAAAAAAAGTTCTTGTCTTGGTTTGTATTTATTGTCTTCGCAAACTGTCTCGTGTAAACCCCGGGTAAGAAGTCTTGTTTCAATTGTTTCCAAGCCACCACAGGCTATCTATATATTTTAGGAATATTTTACACTGCGTGTGAAGTAAGATGGTTGAAATATTTTATCCATTATTTTTCAAAACGAATCACTGAGGTGGTTTGTTTCTAGAGAAGTTATGGGCAAATTATTTTTAAATGAATTTGTGTTATACGTACCATAAAGGTCCGAACAGTGGATACTTTAAAGATAAATTGTAAGACATCCGCCAAACATCTTTGGTGAGCTAAATTGTTTAATCCCCTCACCTTAGAGAGGAGGGTGTATATCATTTGCTACGACCCAAAAGAGTAACACATCGAAAGAGTGACCTAAGTATGGTTGGCGGAAATTCGATTTGGGTCATTTTAAGTCATTTGGGCAACGTCCTTCCATCTGTCTGTCTACATATGTCTCTGTCTGCTGGCTGGTGCGCTCGATAAGTCTGGAAAGAATTAACCGATTGACTTCACATTTGGTGTGCGGTAATATTTTTCTCTATCTCCGGCTAAGTTCTAAGATGGGCCATAATGGTCCACTCCTTCTAGTACCTCCACCACAAAGGGTAAACATTTAGTGAAATATTGATTTAATAACTTCCATACTACTTACTTGAATCGTCTGAAATTCCACACATAGTATTAGTTTAATAGTCGCTGCAACCTTGAGGAAAATGGACGAATTTGCCACGCCTTTTTTGTTACCTACCACACAAATGGACCATTTTGCACCAAAATTCAACAGCTTATAGCTTTAATATCAGTTCATACACGCTGAAAAAAATCGCTTCTGTAGTATATTGTCCCAAACATATTCGGCTTGAAACATATATATGTTTAAGGTACACTCTAAACATATAATATTTCGTACACACAAAAATTTATATATTTGGGAAGATGTTGTTCTAAACAAATCTTTGTTTACATCCCAATATGTTTTTATTTGGAACTATTATTTCCGAAAAAAATATTTGTTAGCAATTAAGTATTCAAAAAACCCTAAATTGTGTTAAATTTCAGTAATTCAAAGTTAATTTTTTATAAATTTTTCATGTTCGTAAAAATAATAATTGAAATCGTATAATCTTGGATCGAAATAAATTACTTTGAGGATTGATAACCAGTGATGGCTTGGAATACTCAGACATTTTAAATGATTGATTTAAAACAGAAGTTAATGCTGCATTTGGTATCATAACTAAGAGGTTTAATTCGAAACCAAGGAAAAATTAAAACTGAATTTCGAAAAATTTAACAAAAGTTTTGAAAACCTTATTTAAATAAAGTATATTTGGAGAAATTCTAAACAATAATTTAATTTGTATTCAAACACATATTTTATTTGAGAAATTTAGTTTGCAAATATTATATTTTGTAACATATTAATATACGAGTTCCAAATGTATTTTATTGATTTTCAAATAAAATTTATTTGCCCAGAAATATATAATATTTAAAAATTTGTGTTCCAAATATATTTTCTTTCGATTCAAATATATCAAAAAAGGCGATTTTGCCCCGTGTACAAATACTTGAAATTTTGTACAGTGTAATGCTAGTGTTCAGTGAAAAATGGCCCCCATTTTTGGCAACTCTCACATAAATGGACCATTCTGCACCAAACTAAACAGCTTATAACTTTAATATCAGTGCATATAAAATAAAATGCAATTTACCTTGATAATAATTTAATTAAAATCAAAAAAAAAAAAAAACAAAATTTACCAATATTTTTGGTGACTAAAGGGGATTCGTAAGCCGGTTTACTAGGTTAAACTTTCTAATGGTAAAATAAAAGAGCCAAAAATGCAGCATAATCATGTTTTTAAAAACAGTCATTAGGATAGGTTTACTGAGCAGATGAAAACATTACATACATACATTGTGATTCCCCTTGTTTTTTCTTCTTCAGCTGGTTAGTTGAGTCTAGAGCTCCGTCCAGATGCCTTGATGAAAATTAAAAGTCTGTATGGTCTAATTTCTGAAAGCAAAAATAACCCAGTATCTAGTTTCTTCTACACGATAAACTCTGACGCCATAATTAATTATCGAGAGGGGTGGGTAAACATCTACGTTAACATGAATAGCCCCAAATTTCGCGAGTTTATGGCCTGGTTCATAGCATAGGATTATTTTGAGAACCTTACAATCTCTGTGCCCATGGACAACTATCTTCGGCCTTATATGTATATCGGTTAAAAACAAATATTGCTTCTACATAAAGGGTGATTTTTTGCAACTTTCTTTTTGGCAAAACTGTTTTTGGCAGCTCGTATGTTTTCGTGTAACATGTTACCTTCCAACATGTTCAGTTTGGTCTATAATTTAACAATGAATCGACTTACAAACGAGCAACGTTTTGAGGATTATTGAATTTTATTATCAAAATGCATGCTCGGTTAAGATCTTCCATCTTATTGTTAGTTTGGTCGACCTCTGAGACGACTATTTGGAATCTTGTGACTACTTTTCGCGACAAATTTACATTATTGGACATAAAACCACCAACACGCAGAAGTAGAGAATACATCCTAAAGCTCTTAAAAAATTTCAGCCTGAAAGATACTCCATTCGATTCGTAAGATAGACGAGTTTAAAAATATAACGTCGCTTAAAATATCCTACGTCGTCTTAGAGTCGACAACAGTCGTCTCCTCTATACTACAGTCAATTCCTTTAATAGCGGCTGATTTGAACTGGTGATTTACTGAACGAAATGAACTGAAATAAATAGATGTTGAATTAATGTGAGCTGGTGAGCTAAAGAGCTGGTGAACTAAAGAGCTGTTGAACTGAAGTGAGCTGGTGAGCTAAAGAGCTGGTGCACTAAAGAGCTGGTGAACTAAAGAGCTGTTGAACTGAAGTGAGCTGGTGAGCTAAAGAGCTGGTGCACTAAAGAGCTGGTGAACTAAAGAGCTGATGAATGTACGCACTAGTTCACTCAATTGAACTGAACTAAAATGACCTATTACATACAAGAACTACAGTGCCCAATTATAGTCAAACTTATGGCAGAATGTGCCTTTTTGGAAGAGCAGCCGTAAGCCAGATGAACTACTTCCACAACCCTTCAATTTTGTGCTGGGGTTAAGTACACAAATCCCATCATCCTCTTTAAACGCTCCCTATCTTTAGCGTACTACACGAACATATTCGTGTAACTACTCTTATGGCACAGACAAATATTTACCGCTCCATGTTCGAATATATTATGCAAACGCATTTGTGTTTTGTAGTATGAAGCACACTCTTAGGTTCACATGAACTCATTCATAGTCGTACTACATATGAGAACGTAAAACACGATTGGCCCAATGTTTCCTCTTCGGACATGAAAATTGTTTAAATGCCACTGTCCCTTGCTTGTTAGAGGTGGAACCCCAAAGAATTTATTGTGCCAAGGGGTTATCCCCGCCCCTCAAAAGATTCTCTAAATATGCAATGGCATTTTTATGAAAAATTCATATTTTTTATAAGGTATATAAACGCCTAAAAATATGATTTATGTGGACTATTTATGCGTTTTAAGATACGGTTTAGAAGGATTAAACCAGAAAAATGTTAATGGTTGTGAACGGCATTTGCAGTAATTTTACCTTAAAAGGGATTGTGCTGCAAAAGAAGGTGAGAGTATATATTAAGGTGTTAATATTTTACAATAAATTTATAATAAATTTACAAATATAACATTCTGTTTTATGGTACAGTTAGTTTATATCGGAATCACTTAAAAATCAGTTACTGCTTGCCCCTATTCCGATTGAAATAATTACTTCTTGTGATTGCTGTACCCAAAAACGTGTAGCTAATTAATATTTCACAAATTGCAAACAAATTAGTCAGATTTTTGCCATCTACAAGTGGTGAAATTTATTCACACTTATGTAGTCATAAAAACAGGATTTAATTTTTTTTATATCAGAACTTTCAAAATAATAATTACCCGAGGGGGAGAATTGTAAACACAACAAAGGGAAACCAGCATGCAAGAAAGTGTATTCGTATATGGCAAATAACCATTGTCTCATTATACCCGAAAAAAATCTTTTGATCAGTTTTTATTCATCCTAAAGGCCAAAAAGGACGGAGACTGGAGTAGAAACGGCAGAAACCAAAACAGCTGCACACAACCTAATCATCATTGTCATCATCTCCATGGGATGACATTCAGTGTCAATGTACAAATACTGCCACTTCAGGGAAGGGAAGGAGAACAGTGCAGTGTACCACCACCACCCATTGCTTCAATGGCTTCAACGATACGAGTGAGTCCTTAACATAGAATAGACGGTATTTGTAAATACGCTCTTTGTATATTTATACCCTCACTTTAGTGTGACGAGGGTATATATCATTTGCTACGAAAAAAAGTGTAACACATCGAAGGAGTGATCTAAGACCCTAAGTATGTTCGGCGGATATTCGTTTTGGGTCATTTTAAGACGAATGAGCAATGTCCGTCCGTCTGTCTGTCTGTCTGTCTATCTGTCTGTCTGTCTGTCTGCCTGTCTGTCTGTGTGTCTGCTGGCTGGTGCGCACGATAACTCTCGAAAGGAGTAACCGATTGACCAAATTTGGTACGTGGTAATATTTTTTTCTATCTCCGGCTAAGTTCGAAGATGGGCCATATTGGTCCACTCCTTCTAGTACCTCCCCCACAAAGTGTTAAAATGTTGTGAAATATTGAATCTTTAATAACTGCTATACTACTTATTCGAATCTTCTGAAATTCCACACATAGCATTAGTTTATTAGTCGCTATCAACTCGAGAGAAATGGGCCATGTTGCTACGCCCCTTTTGGTACCTCCCACACAAATGCACCATTTTGCACCAAAAGTTAACAGCTTATAACATTAATAAAAGTGCATAAAAAAACTTGAAATTGTGTACAGTATTATACTTTTATATTGCCTACAGTCAAGGGAAAAATTGGCGTTGTTGCCAGCCCCTTTTTGGTACCTCCCACACAAAGGTACCTTTTTGCACCAAAAGTTAACAGCTTATAACATTAAAACCAGTGTATGAAAATACTTGAAATTTTGTACAGTGTAATTTTTTTATAGTGTCTATAGCCCTGTGAAAAATGGGCATTATCGCCACGCCCCTTTTTGTACCTCCCACACAAAATGCCCAAATCATACCTCAATTTAATATCTCATAACGTTTTTACCAGTGCACATAAATGCTTATAATTCGGTACAGTGCAATGAATTTAAAGTATCTAATGTTCAGCGAAAAATAGGTGTATTTGATAAACCCCTTCTGGTACCTCCCACAAAAATTGATAGAATAATTTTTGTAATATTCAATATTACATTACTCACAAAGTGAGGGTATACCTTAGTCGGTTTACCCGACTGAAACTTTCTTACTTGTTTTTTAATACATTGTGATTATAAAAGGATGGCACTCACAAGCGATACAAAATATAGATAAATATCAGCTAAATTATCATAGAGCGCTGTGGTTAAGGGCAAATATGAAAATCTGTTCAAATATACAGTCTGTGACGCAATAGATTTCACACTATGAAGAATAATGATGAGTTGTAATTAATAAGGAACCGAAAGAGTTTTTTTAAGTGCTATAGTTGTTACATTGATTTTTACACGAGTATTCAACAACAGTAATTCATTTCATGTCGTTATGTCATTGAATGACCCCACTATCAGCTTAATAGTGCATCTGAATATGGAGACCTTGTCCATATATCTAGAGCGTAAAGAAGGCATTAACGTCAATCCATTTTTTTTTTAATTTTTCCAAAAAAATGTCATGAATATTTTGAGACATGGAAACCTAACCTAAAATCCTACAAGTAATTTTTTTTCAAAAATGTTGTTTCTATACAATTGTGCTCAAATAAGCAAAATCTCTGATTTAGTTAGCACTTAAACAAACAAATTAGAAATCTTCCGCCAAAACCAATATATGTTTATCAAAATGAAAATGAATACTTTTTGAAATATATGCTTAAAAATAAAAAATTTATCGCGGCGACAAGTTCGACCTTGCCGAATTTTATGTAACCTCCACCATGGATCGCATGTGACTGATTTGTGTACAAATTAACTCATATTACCAAATTTCAGTCCCATTCGTTTGATTTTCTTGTTGTTCTCGCGTTAATAAATCAATTCTAGAAGGTCCTTTGTATGGGGGCTATATCGAAACATGGAATATGCTGTTCGTATGAAATGTTCCTGGAATAAATAAACCCCAGTTACCAATTGTCAGTCCGATCAGTTGGAATATGTGGTCTCTATGGCGTTAAGAAGTCGAATCGGGGAGATACTATATATGGGGGCTATATGAAACCAGTAAAAAAAGTATTTGAAAGAAAAGGTGAACGTCGATAAGCCAACAACAATACAAGAGCTAAAGGATGAGATAATTCGGCACATTAACGTCATAGAACCTCAATTATGCCTTAGCGTCATCGAAAATTTGGACCATCGGATGGAGGTGCGCCGCCGAGGTCGCGGCGGCCATTTGGCCGATATTTTGTTCCATACATAATTGAACCATACCAATATTATCATAATAAAAATAAATGACAATAATTTCCTAAATAATTTGTGTTTTATTCAAAATCAACATAGGCCTTTAAAATGTAACCTCCCTTTATATTTATGAAATGTAACATCTCATAATATTTCATATATATCAGTTGCAGTGCAAAATTTCGACGGAATATAGCGAGTCCTTTTGATACTTCCCACACAAAGGGTTCAAAAGACTTAAAAATACATATATAAAGAACGCTCAAGAGTGACGATGTATTTCAATCAAAGTTTGTAAAGCGTAATAGAATTGCCGTGAGTAAATGTGTGCACAAATTTGGGAGGAATTGTTTCAAAATCCCTCAACACAGCCCCCTAGAAGATCTTGAAAAATGTGTTTTTGGTCCTTAGGGAAAATTTTTGTTTGTCAAACGTTGGGTACGTGGACAAAAGTGTTTTTGCGTAGTATCCCAGCAAAATTTCCCATTACCAAATAACCTGACGGGTAAGCTAAATTCAAATCTAGTAACTGCTTATAATATGGCCTCCCTTCGAATTATTTTTACACATGCATGTCATTGGAGGAATGTGCTTCCACTCAAGCATACAAGAAGCTGAAAAATAACCACTTACCCCCACGCTTACATTTATTAAAAAGTAAGCGTGGACGTAAGTAATATTTTTATGAGTGTGTTTGTGGGTCGTAGATATTTATGAGTTGCTACTGCTTATTCACCACCATCAGTAGTGGCATGCGGTGAGAAAGTAGAAGAGCGTAACATTGGGATGAGCGCGCAACATTGGGTAGAGCGTATAACCGTGAGGGAGTAGTTATCGATTGTTGTCGTCATATGACGAAAAATTTCATTTGCCGGGAGGTGGGATTGAACTCGCGACCTCCTGGTTTCGTAGTTTAGCATCACAACCACTGACCTACCTCGCGTTTCGTAGACAAATCGCTTAATAATCAAGTACAAAAATATAACCCATCAAAATCTTTGTAAGTAAATGTCGTTACCACTTGAGTTACCAGGTAATGATATCTCAATATCGCCAGCATTACTTTCGGTAAATAAATAACGACTAACTAAACACAACAAATTTGAACTTATAAACTTTTCTTTAAATGGTTTAACTGAATACCAACTACAACGTATATACGTAAATCATTTAAGTAAAAATCATTTAACGAAAAGTTTATAAATGAAAATAAGATTTTCTAAATTAGATTACTAGCAATAACTTATTTTTGTCATTATTTTGTTAGTCGTTATTTACCTACCGAAAGTAATGCTGGCTATAATGAGATGTCATTACCTGGTAATGCAGGTGGTAATGACATGTACTTACCAAGATTTTGCTGGGATTTTGCTTTGTTTTAGAAGTTAATTGCATGTATTTGTCTGAAGAGTTTCCTTCGCTGACTTCTAAAATATTATTATCACCTTCGTCGGATAATTTTGTGACTGGCTCTCTCAGATGAACAAACTTAAATTAAATACATGTTTCCAGAAATAAAATTGTCAATATTTATATACCTACTGGAAAATAAATTAACTAATAAAATCGTATCCATGAATTAATACTTTATGTACACTACTGGCATATAATATCATTCGAAAAAGCAAAAGAACTTTTTCGTAATTTTGTGCACGAATAATTGTAAATTTTATATTTTATTTTTAAAGAGGATAAGGCATTAATAATTTTTTTTCGAAAAAAACTTTCATCTTTACAATTTTTTTTCGATGACATAAATTGTTTTTTTTTTTGATTTTTCGAAAAATCAAAAATTTTTTTTAAATTTTTCTCAAAAATATGTTATAAATATGATTTTTTGAAATTAAGAATTATGTCACTATCAGGCGCAAAAAATTATGGGTTTGTTCTACAAGTTAAAGGAGATGGGTTTTGGAAATTTGTAGACCTTTTTATATACAATTCTCAACAATATTTTATAAGTTGAATTTTTGTATTTTTTAAGAATTCTGTCAGCTATCTGACGCAAAAAAATGGGTTTGATCTAACGTTAAGCGTTGGCGACTGTTTTTGAAAACCCCTACAAAATATATTTGAAAATAACGTTTTCATACCCTACACCACACTGTGGTACAGGGTATTATCACTTTGTGCATTTGTAACACCCAAAAGGAGAAGAGATAGATCCATTGTTTATTATACCGATCGACTTGTAATCACTTTCTGAGTCAATTTAGCTATGTCCGTCTGTCTGTCTGTAGATGTATTCTTGTAATCAAAGTACAGGTCGTAATTATGGCCCGAACTTGACAAAACTTTACACATATCTTTTTTTGGCCCAAGGACGATCCCTATTTAATTTGGTTAAAATCGGTTCATATTTGGATATAGCCCCCATATATATGTTAGCCCCGATTTGACATGTAAGCGCTGTAAAAACTTTATTTTATATCCGATCAGTTTGAAATTCAGCAAAAAGAGGTCTCTTATTATATGAATGCACACTGTTAAATTTGGAAGAAATCGGTTCAGATTTAGATATAGCCCCCATATATACGTTACCCCCGATTTCAAATGTAAGCGCCGTACAAAATTTATTTTATAACCGATCAGTGTAAAATTAGGCAGAAAGAGGTTTCTTATTACATGTAGGAATACTGCCAAATTCGGAGAAAATCGCTTCAGATTTAGATATAGCCTAGGCCATTTATTATTTTTTCGGTACTGATTTCCGGGCCGAAAAAGTTTCCATTTCACCTAAAAACTTCCAATAAAAAATTTGGTGCCGATCGGATTACGCTAAGGTATGCCCAAAGTTGTTTGAAAACACAAAATTCACTTTACATGAACAAAATTTGGGGTTTAATCAAATGTCACATGTTCAAGTAATTAAAAAATATTTTATTAGCATGAAAAGATTTTAAATGATCTTTGAATAAAATTACTTTCTTACAAGTCGTAAACAATCAAAATCGGCCGAAAAACGAAAAAGTTACAGCAGTTTTCATTTGAATTTTACGTCATGACAGGGCACGCATGCACACCGACATGGCCTCAGGCATATGTATATGTAGACGTAAGAGCAATCACAATAAAAAATAGATCATGATATAACATGCTTGTGCATGCATGAAAAAAAAACAACAAGCAAAAATGCTTGGATCTACATGTTGGACGGATTTGCATGATAGTTTTTCGCATCATTCTGACATTTTTCTACTGGTCAAATAAGAAAACATAAGCAGAACTTTGCAGCGCGCTATACGACCATGCAACAGGGTCGTTTACAGAACGCGCTCTGCCTCCAGCCTAAGTGAATTGAGAAAGGGACAGCTTCGCACTAAATTTAATTTTAGTCATATTCTTATTAGTCTCCAGATCGACCACATCCAAAATGGTTACTAGATCCAGTGATAAATTTGCACCGTAGAATCAGTTGGGCATGTATCACATACAATATCTGGAGCCAAACTGCCGTCAAACAGACAGATATTGCAAGTTTTCTTTATTAATATGCGAAAGAAAAAACAGTGCAAAAGATAGTGCTACGCTGGCAGTGGATGCTGCTATAATTTTTTGGCAACAGGCGCGAATACCAACACGCGATAAATATAAATGTCAAGATAAATTGCTAAAGTTGTACGGCGACTGGAGAAATGTCCACAAACAAAGTGCAAACAGGAGATCGGATAAATCAAAATTAAACGTGAGCATTTTCAAGGAAAAAATGTATGATCTGTTCGATATAGCTAGTGCAAACGCTCTGAACGCGATGTGCAGTTTACATTGGAAGTGACGATGAAGATGAGTTCGGATATGACATGCGAGTTTCATACCGATGATGACGATGATAACACCAAACGTCTCAGAGGACGACAAGATTGGATCACGTCACGTCTTACAGTAGTCCTTGAGAAGGCCAAAGTTAGCTGTTCAGATGCTGTACATATTTTGATAGCATGCGCTCATGATGTGATAACTGTAATGAATAATGCTGCGACGCCTCTGACCTCTGTTGGTGAGCTTGTGATTAACCGATCTACAATATATGCGCTACGAAAAGAAAATCGTAAGCGATAAGTGGAGAAGAATTCATTGCAAAAGTAATTTAGTTCAGATCTAAACAAATATATAATTTATAGCTTTACGAATCCATCGATTTGTATTTTATTTGTTATACGTAGATCAATAACGTACATTCATTGATTATTCACTGGGACGGAAAACTGTTGCCGGAGCTATTCGGCAGAAAAATCGTTGATAGAAGCAATCCTCGCCAGTTATGAAGGCACATCAAAATTTTTGGGCGCTCCCAAAATCCCGGCTGATACTGGAGAAAATATGGCCAAAGTCGTTCATGATACACTCATCAATTGGGATATTTCTAATAAAGTTTCCGCCATGGTTTTCGATACCACGTCGTCAAATACAGGTCAAAACACTGGATCGTGCATTTTGTTGCATAACAAATTAGATCGAAAATTAATCAAGTTCCCATGTTCTCATCACATAATGGAGATAGTATTGAAACATGTGTTAGAGGTTAAACTTCGGCGACTTGTGGTCCTGAAGTGCCTATTTTTAATCTTTTTGCTGCCGTTTGGGCAAGTCTCGACCACAAATCGTTTAAAAATGGATTCGAAGATCCAACTGTACGCTCACAAATACGTAATGCTGACTGCGAAGTCATTAAGAAATTCTGCATTAAACAGCTAAATGGAACACAAATCCGAGCTGATTACAAGGATCTATTACAATTAACAATAATGTTTCTTGGTGGTGTCGGCGATAACTTCCGAACATCTGGTCCAACATCCCCCGCAAGGTTCATGGGAAAAGGCATTTATGCCTTAAAAATATACCTATTTCGAGAGCAGTTTGCATTGACAAAACGAGAGTCCAGTGGGCTACAGGATATATGTATTTTTCTCGTGCGGCTGTGTTTTACATGCACAAATGCCATACGAGCACTAAATCAAGATATACACTTGTTGAAAGACTCCATCGCATACGCAGAAATCTACCAAGATGTGTCTGAAGCTGTTTTGAAGAAATGGAAAAATCATTTGTGGTATTCGGCCCCAGAATCAATGGCTTTGGCATTTTTCGATTCGGATGTTTCACTCGAAGAGAAACGAAAAATGGTTAGGCATCTGCAATCAACAGAACCCGTCGTAAATCTGGAAAACGATCCAAAATACTCCGACCCGAAACTATTGCTGTGTAATAATTTGAGCGATTTCGTCTCATACAAAACCAAACATTTTTCGGTGCTTTTGGATTGAGTACTGAATTTTTAAAGCATGGCCCATCTATTTGGGAAGAAAACGAAGATTATCAATATGCTCTCGATGTTTGTCGTAATCTGTTTGTTGTTAACGACACTGCTGAACGCGGTTTATGAATGATTGCAACAGAATACTTACGAAAGACGAAGAACAAAATCAATTTATATTACAGTGTATTGAAGAATATCGCATAATAATTTTACTTACTTAAACATACGATTTTTGAATTAAAAAAAATTTCCGCTATAAATTTTGAATGAACTTTGGGCAAACCCTAGGTTTATCCGATCGGCACAACATTTTTTATGGAAGTCTTGTAGGCCAAATGGAAACTTTTTCGGTCCGGAAATAAAGGATCGCAGCAACTTTCACTTTTTGCATCATGTGCTATAAACGGTCTAATATAGCCCCTATATATATGTTAATCCCGATTTTACATGTAAGCGCTGTAAAAAGTGTATTTTTTATCCGATCAGTACGAAATTCGGCAGAAAAAGGTTTCTCATTACGTGAAGTAACACTGCCAAATATGAGAGAAATCGGTTCAGATTTAGATATAGCCCCTATATATATGTTACCACCGATTTGACATGTAAGCGCTGTAGAAACTGTATTTTTTATCCGATCAGTATGAAATTCTACAGAATGAGGTCTTTTTACATGAATGAGTATTCAGGGAAAATCGGTTTAGATTTATATATAATCCCATATATATGTTCCTCCTGATTTGGTATCAACGCGCTATAGAAGTTGTACTTTACTTCCGATCATTAATATTTTCCGGAAAGATGTTTCTCAATTTAGGAACGAATATTGCTTAATTTAGCGATTATCGTTCCTGCCTACTTACCAATTATTCCAAATTATTATCGCAATGACCTTTATCGCATTGTTAGGGAGGTGTAGGGTATTGTATAGTCGGCCCCGCCCGACTTTCTGCCTTTCCTTACTGGTTAGACATAAAAAGTATATATTTTATTAAGTTTGTGCGCTTTTTTATATTTTTTTTTAATGTAACAGTACATCAAAATGTTTTGAAGAATAACATTTTAGGGCTCTTTATATACATATTTTTATCCCCTCACCTTAGAGAGGAGGGTATATATCATTTGCTACGGGCCAAAAGTGTAACGCATCGAAGGATTGATCTAAGACGCTACGTATGTTCTGCGAATATTAGTTTTGGGTCATTTTGAGTCGAATGAGCAATGTGCGTCCGTCTGTCTGTCTGTCTGCTGGCTGGTGCGCACGATAACTCTCGCAAGGATAACCGATTAACTTCAAATTTGGTATGCGGTAATATTATTTTCTATCTCCGGCTAAGTTCGAAGATGGGCCATATTGCCCCACTCCTTCCAGTACCTCTCCCACAAAGGGTTAACATTTACTGAAATATAGATTTTTTAAAAACTTGTATACTGCTTATTCGAATCTTCTGAAATTTCACAAATAGTATTAGTTTGTTTGTCGCTAACACTTCAAGAAAAATGGGCGAACTTGCCACGGCACTTTTTGGTACCTCCCACACAAATAAACAATTTTGCACCAACAGTTAACTGTTTATAGCATTAATATCAGTTCATACAAATGCGTGCAATTTTGTACAGTGTGATGCTTTTATATAGTACCTAGAGTCCACTGAAAAGTGGGCGCTGTGCCCCTTTTGGTACCTCCCACACAAATGGACCATTTTTCACCAAAAGTTAACAGCTTATAATTTTAATTTTAATTGATAATAATTTAATTAAGACAAAGTTATAAAAAAATTTACGAATATTTTTTTTGGACCTGAAGGTGAGGGTATTCCTAAGTCGGTTTACCTGACTGAACTTTTTTACGTGTTTTTGAATAAAATGTATGTTTTTCGATTCAAAAACCTATTTTCGCTGACTCTCAAAACTAGCAATCCCCTTTCCCTTTTCTTAGATATGCTAGGGTACCTCTTACTACGTGTGTTGTTTTTTGATTCATTTCATTAAAAATTCTTTATACTTTTATGCGAATAAAACTGCATTAATTAACACCAAACAGACAAACAAAACAACACATTTAAACTTACACACAGACGCAGACAAAAATAACAACCGAAACAGCAGAGCAACGTGACAGGACACCGACACATACACCCAAACATCCAAATAATGTGCCTTAATTCGGAGGATACGTCTGTCTGATGTGTGGGTAAGACAGTGAGCGAGAGTGATGCGATGTAAACAAATTGGTTAGAAAATGGAAAACACCAACACGTTATACACGGCAGATCCCACACCCGCAAACATACACACACACATAGACCCGATATGCGATCCACTCCCATGTGGGTACTTTTGCCTGTCGAAGGGAATGATTTTTGATAGAAATCTTCAGAGTCGAAAGGGATGGGCAGAGACTTTGCAAACCGACATTTGTTTGCAAAGCTTCAGTGAGAGAATATACTTATTCTGTGCAAACCAGTGAAGAAGGGGTACTGATATAACAATACGTAAAACACCACTGGACAGTGGGATATTTTACATCATTATATCATACCAGGGTAACATTTTTTGAAAATACCCTAAAATATTTTTTTGTTGAAAATCGGTATGTGGAATTGGGACGCAAAATAAAAAAAACAATTTGAGTGGTTTTGCAAAATTGTCTTTTTCGCAGAAGATATGGCCTCATTACTCGATCTACTCAACAGATTACGCTAATATTTGGCATGTGCATTAATAACAGTAATTCCCTGCAACTGGTGCAGCATAAATTGCAAAATGGATTTATTTGTCGCGAATATAGGAATTTAAACATAAGTGTTGTCCTAAAATAAGACCACATTAGTTATCAATTACGCGGTAAAAAAAAATATTTTGGTACTCTTGATACGGACATTAAGTTTTCCGCGATTTTCTACAAGAATTTTTAACAAAATTACACTTTGGAACCAGATTGTTGACAGATCATAGACCAGATATTCGCGTACCAAATAAAGTAGAATTGGTTGTATTTATGGCATATCTATATATATAAAAAAGAGTGTCTGTTTGTGGGTTTGTTTGTTTGTTTGTTTGTATGTTTGTTTGTTCCGTATAGACGTCTAAACGGCTTGACCGATCATCTTGAAATTTTCACAGAATGTACATGTGTAGGGGGTGCTGAAAATAGGGTACTTGAATTTTCGATATATCAAGTGGGCGTGGACCCGCCCATATGGGTAAAATTTTGGTATTGAGAAAAATTTTTAGCTAGAGTGCTGACATTTCGTGTGTATGCATTTAGAGTCAGATTATGTGAATTTTCCAAAAATGGGCGGAATCGGACCAATGGGCGTCGCCCCGCCCATATAAGCCAAATTTTGAAATTGAGATATTTTGCACAATTTGTTAGCGAGAGTGCTGGAATGTTATGTATATGGTGGCAGTCTACGTGATGGCTCCAAAAATGGGCGGGATCGGACCAATGGTCGTGACACCGCCCACATAGACCAAATTTTGAAATTTTGATATCTTGTACAATTTGCTAGCGGGAGTGCTGCAATGTTGCGTATATGTATCTGGTGGCATTCTACGTAATTGGTCAAAAAATGGGCGGGATCGGACCAATGGGCGTGGCCCCGCCCATATAAGCCAAATTTTGAAATTGATATATCTTGCACAATTTGTTAGTTAGAGTGTTGTAATGTTGTACATATGTATCTGATGGCAGTCCACGTGATTGATCCAAAAACGGGCGGGATCGAACCAATGGACGTGGCACCGCCCATATAAGCCAAATTTAAAAAATGTGATATCTTGCACAATTTGTTAGCGAGAGACCTGGAATTTTTTGTATATATATCCGTTGGCGATCTACGTGATTGGTCCAAAAATGGGCGGGTTCGGACCAATAGGCGTGGCCCCGCCCACATTGACCAAATTTCGGGATCGGACCAATGCACAATGGTCTCGATGAGCACTTTTCTTGGCCAAAATTAATTAAATGAAAAAAATATTTTTTTTGGGATTTCTAATTACAATTTAGTTTTATAAAATTAAATAAACGTTTATTACCGCGATTCATGGCATATTGGAGAAACAAAACAAATGTAACTATTAAAATTGCATTCTATATATATGTATTTGAATTTGAAGAAAAACTAACACTACACTTATAATAATAATTTATTTGTAATTAATTTCCATCTAAATTATATTCGTTTTCCATAAACAAATTTTCATCATCTTCTTCTACTTCATCGGTTCTTATTTCTTCATCTGAACTTTCGTTATGGTCTCCATGTGGTTCTGGTAAAGTTGTTTCCTTGATACCTTCACAGGTTAATAGTTCGATTACTTCTGCCGGAAGCGATAATCGTTTTCGTTGGTGGACTCGAGTATTTAAACGAAGAGATGACATTTTTGGATCGGATGTGTCAAGCGCTCTACAAAATACATCGGACAGGTTGTCAATACGACTAGTTTTTCGCGCGTGATATAGTCTATCGGATTTATATATCTTGTTTCTTGATTCAGCTGCATCTTCTGCAAAACAGCCCACAGGAAGTGCTGTATTCTTCATTATGTCTTTGGAGTGAATAAGCACTTTGTGAACTGTAGGTGTCATTGGTATCCAAGGATACTTGCTTTGAATATATTCAGCTGTATGAAAACAATATTTTTCAAATTTTTCCAAATCCAAAGGAAATTGCGATGATAGGCATATTAAAACAATCTTTAATCGAAATATTAATTCTTCGTCAACTCCTGTAATTTCTGCAAACTTCTTATGCTCCGAAAATGCCCTACGAGAGGTATTACCGTCGTTAGTGGTACCACATCCACCTATTTTAGGAAAATCTACACGTAGGCCGAGTTCTGTCCAAAAGGATGTTTGAATTATTGTTTTCCTTTTTTTTACGGTATCCTTATCATCATCATCTCTTATCTGCCATTTTTTAATATCCTTTTTATAAGCCAGGTGCAATAGGAACTCGAAAAATCTAATCCAACAATGCAATGGACTTAGGCCATAATTTATGTTATCATCGATTGGATGATATTTTTCGGAATAACAATTTTTAATATTCATAAAATCCTTTGATGTTGAGCCACATATTGGACAAGCTTGAGTTGATTTAGTTCCAGTCAGAACATTCAACACCTTTCCATCGATAACCGTAAGGTACAATCTAAAAGTTATTTCCACAAACTTATTTGTATCGAGTTGTATTTTCAGTTTTTCCAGTTTCATAATTTGATTTTTCAAATCAGATTCTTCTTTTAAAATAACTTCTTTAGTTTCCTTTACAAATTCTAACTTCAAAGGCCGACAAAACCTAGTTGACTGTGGTGTCCGATTATTCCAAAGAATTCTTCCTGATGTGTCCAAAAGTCTCAAAGGAATCACGGTGGTCGCGAAAAGGGAACTTTCTGGATCGTGGGATGTGCTTGGATGCTGGTAGCCTTGCTTATACAGAGATTGCCCAGTACTGCTATCAAATCCGTAGCTCAGAATCAATTCAGCTGATATGAAATTGTTTTTATGAGAATTCATAACTGATGCAATAACTTCTTTTTGCAACTCAACTATTCTTTCTCCAGTGTGCGATAGAAGCATTTGTAATGGCACTTTTGTAATTCTTTCATTAATAATGATACCACTTGGTCTACAATTTTTTATCATTTCTATTATTTTCATATAAGAAGGAAATATATTTGCGTTTCTTTGTATACCTTCCATACGAATGCTGCAGTATTGGGTTTTCGAAAAGTTGTTTTCAAGAAGAAACGCTAATGCTTCCTCCCCCGAAAGTGGAGTAGGTGTTTTTGGTTCCTTTAAACATATTTTCCTGATTTTTGTTGGCCTTGTTGGGCTTTCTATTGATTCCTTAAGAACCACTGCCAAATCTGTTCTTCCTTGCTTACGAGCTGACACTGATGCCGCATGAACTAACAAGTCAGTTTCATTGTTTTTATCAGAAGAAAGCTCAGCAGCTTCCCTTCTCTTACTCCGATCCGATTTTATTGTGTATGAGAGACGAGGGCGCCCTGCTCCTGAGGTACTTGCTTCCGATATACTTTCAGGAATTGTTCCTTTATTATTCTTATGGAATCCTGAGTCTAAAGATAACCAAACTGCATGTTTCGCTTGAAACTTGGCCAGTAATCTGTGGCACTTTTCCCACATAGATGAAAGATTTCTGCAAAATATTCGAACTTTGTCTTTCAAAGAGTGCTCATATTCATCTGAATTACTTTGTTCGGTTTGCAAAAAATTCAAAATAAGGTCATGCCTCTTTTCTTTTGTGTGCTCCCGTAGCCAAATATTGACCAGCTCTGAATTTTTAAAGAAGGAATCGTCTGAAAAAAACGTATTTCTTAAAAAGTGCAAAAAAGAGCAAGTCAGGAGTTAAAACATAAACACATGACGTCACAATCTAATATATTTTTTTAATCTTAGGTCTAGCAAATGCTATCGAAATTGTGTAGGCCACTATTAAGTAAATATTTAAAGAAAACTCAATAATTGCATAGGTTGTGTAGAACAACCTGTTTTTTTTAAATCAATATCTTTTTTTCATATTTTTTATTTTTAAATATTTAAAGTACTCACTTTCACCTTTATTTTCCATATTTTACAATGTTTGTAACTTTGTCCATTAAACCACACGAAACAATATCAGAACACTAAAAATAGAGCGCACGCAATTCTTTTTTCAACTGTTCAAAAATATGCCAACTTTGATGGTACTCTGTCTAACGGTAAATTGTTATTTACTCATATGTCATTCATATTTTGTTGCTCTAAAGTATTTACTAACAGATTGCAATGAGAAAAAGACAATATGAAAGATTCAGAAAAATTTCATTTTGGCCAAGTAAACTGGGCTTTGAGACCATAGTGCAATGGGCTTGGCCCCGCCCATATAAGCCAAATTTTGAAATTGATGTAACATGCACAATGTGTTAGCGAGAGTGCTGGAATTTTGTGTATATGTATATGGTGGCAGTCTGCGTGATTGGTCCAAAAATGGGCGGGATCGGCCCAATGCCAACATAGACCAAATTTTGATATCTTGCACAATTTGCTATAGGGAGTGCTGCAATGTTGTGTATATGTATCTGGTGGCATTCTACGTAATTGGTCAGAAAATGGGCGGGATCGGACCAATGGGCGTGGCCCCGCCCTTATAAGCCAAATTTCGAAATTGATATATCTTGCACAATTTTTTATCTAGAGTGCTGTAATGTTGTACATATGTATCTGGTGACAGTCCACGTGATTGGTCCAAAAATTGGCGGGATCTGACCAATGGGCGTGCCACCGCCCATATAAGCCAAATTTTGAAATTGAATTATCTTGCTCATTTTGTTAGCGAGAGTGTTGAAATTTTGCGTATATGTATCTGGTAGCAGTCTAAGTGATTGGCTTACAAATGGGCGGAATAGGACCAGTGGGCGTGGTACAGCCCATATTTTGATATATCTTGCAAGTATTATATAGGAAATACATGAACAAAAATGCTCGGTATGCGATAATTACAGCTGATCACACCAATACAATCGCAATATGATAATGTGAAGCATGACCAATGAAACAAGAATTCGGAAATTTTATAAGTATACATTTCTATTTTCTGGACTTTCCACTGAATTCGGTATTTTTTCATTCAGTGAATTTATTACTAATACCAGCAAGGAAAGGCAGAAATCGGGCGGGGCCGACTATATAATACCCTACACCTCCCTAACAATGCGATAAGGGTTATTGCGATAATAATTTGGAATAATTGGTAAATGTATTTTGCACCGATAATCGCTAAATTAAGCAATATTCGTTCCTAAATTGAGAAACATTTTTCTGGAGAAGTTTGTAATGATCGGAAGTAAAGTACAACTTATATAGCGCTTTGTAACCAAATCTGGAGGAACATATATATGGAGGTTATATATAAATCTGAATCGATTTTCCTTCAATACTCATTCATGTAAAATAGAAACCGGTTTCTGTCGAATTTCCTACTGATCGGATATAAAACACAGTCTCTACAGCGCTTACATGTCAAATTGGGGGTAACATATATATGGGGGCTATATCTAAATCTGAACCGATTTTCTCCGAATTTTGCGGTATTCCTTCATGCAATAAGAAACCTCTTTCTGCCGAATTTCTTACTGTTCGGATATAAAATACAGTTTCTACAGCGCTTGAATTTCAAATCGGGGGTAACATATATATGGAGACTATATATAAATCTGAACCGATTTTCTCCGAATTTGGCAGTATTCCTTCATGTAATAACAAACCTCTTTCTGCCGAATTTCGTACTGATCGGATATAAAATACAGTTTGTACAGCGCTAATTTTGACATGGGCAGCGAAGCGCACCGAGCTCAGCTAGTCTATATATATAAAGAAGAATGTGTGTTTGTTTGTACCGTATAGGTGTCAAACCGCTGAACGGATCTTCTTGAAATTTTCACAGAATGTACATGTGTAGGGTGTGCTGAAAATAGAGTACTTGAATTTTCGATATATCAAGTGGGCGTGTACCCGCCCTTATGGGTCAAATTTTGATATTGAGAAAATTTTTTAGTAGCAGATTATGTGAATTTTCCGCCCATATACGCCAAATTTTTAAATTGAGATATCTTACACAATTTGTTACAGAGAGTGCTGTAATTTTGTGTAAATGTATCTGGTAGCAGTCTACGTGTTTGGTCCAAAAATGGGCGGGATGGGACCAATGGGCGTGGCCCCGCCCATTCATGCCAAATTTTAGAAATGTGATATCTTGAAAAATTTGTTAGCGTGAGTGCTGCAATTTATTGCAGCAAAAATGAGCGGGATCGGACAAATGGGCATGGCCCCCGCCCATATAAGCCAAATTTTGAGATTGCGATATCTTGCACAATTTATTAGCGATAGTGCTGTAATTTTGTGTACATATATCTGGTAGCAGTCTACGTGTTTGGTCCGAGAATGGGCGGGATCGGACCAATGGGCGTGGCCAAGTCTAAGTTATTGGTCCAAAAATGGACGGGATCGGACCTATGGGCGTGGCCCAGCCCAAATTTTGAAATTGATATATCTTACACGATTTGTTAGGGAGAGTGCTGAAATTTTGCGACCGAGTGAGTCAAGTTTTGAAATTGGAATAGCTTGTACAATTTGTTAGTGATAGTGCTGTAATTTTGTGTATATGTTTCTGGTGGCTGTCTACGTGATTGACCCAAAAATGGGCGGGATATGACCAGTGGGCGTGGCCCCTGCCATATAAGTCAATATTTTAAATTGATATATCTTGCACAATTAGTTAGCGAGAGTGCTGTAATTTTGTGTTTGATATATCTTAAGCAATTTGTTAGAGAGATCAATGTCAGAGATCAATGTAATTTTGTGCATACATATTTGGTTTCAGTCTACGTAATTAGTCCAAAAATGAACGGTATCGGAAATCTGAAGTCTGGGGCAACGAAGTGGACCGGGTCCAGCTAGTGACTAATAAAATATAACCGAATTATAATGAACAAGATTTAAAAAAATCGCTCAATAATTTTTCTCAAACGGTTTATAATGAACCTAGTCAGTGTTTGTTCGTAAATGGGAAATCTTAGGCAGACGGACAGGCATTACTCAAATCATTTAAAATGGCTAATACTTCGATGTGTTATATTTTTTGCCCGTGTCCAATAGTGAGGGTATAAAAACATGAATGGTTGGTTGTAAGTTCTACATTTATCAATAATTTTTTTCAGGTTGGCATTGCTTTTTTCGTTATGTTATTGACTATTGAAAAATTTAATAAAACATTTCTTTACATTTTTTTGCGGTCTTCTTCGTGCCAATTGAAAAAAATTAAAAATGTTTCTAATTTTTCAACGACTGTTATAAACTACTTTTTCTATGTGAAAAATATATATTTTCAACATTTGCAGCCCTCATATTTACCTTAAATTTAACTATCTCGGCTCCATCAGGCTTATACTCTAAAAAATAAAATATATACTAAAGGTCCATGAAAATTGCAATTTAAAAATTACAAAAAAATGTTGGTTTTGATTTTATGATATGGAATCCCTCGAACTACACAAAGAAGTTTTTAGGCCTTGGACACAAACAAAGTTTCTGTTGCATAGTGCAATTTCCTAAAATTTTGTAAAAAGTCAAAATATTTTGAATGTATCGTGTTTTGACTTCCCTGGGTTATAAAACAATTTTTTTTTATCAATAATTTTTGGAATATTCGCTTTTTGAATAATCCAACGCCCACTTTCGTCATGATCACTATTACATACCTCCCTTGTTGAAATTAGAGCCCCAGATATACATTATTTTTTTTACGGTCAATAGTTTTTGTTTTTTTTTGCAAACCATCTGTCACTAAGCACCTTTCCGTTAAAAGGAAATACATTAAACGACTTGTCTTTGCAGTCTTACATTATTTTCAGTATCGGCCATAAAACTTTTTAAAATTTCTGAACCCATTTATATTTTTCGGAATATGGCCACTGTGCGACGGGATAATGTTGTCCAGTCGTATTCGGATGTTACGGGTGTAATGGGTGGATTGACTAACTCGAAGAAAGGCTGTCCCTGATGATGGTCACAACATGCAGCTACGACCAAGACGATGACGACGATGTGTTGATGTTAATGTTGGCGATGTCATGGTAATGATGGGTTTGTTGATAATTCTGCCGGACTGGCCGACAACTAACAACTCCTTGTACACGGTGATGTTGGCGTTGTTTGATGTTGTTGGTGGTGCTGCTCTATTCCGGTCGATGCTATGCTACTGATATGTGCTATGTTGGCATATGGTTATGGCCCAAAGGTATTATTACACCATTACGTACTCAGAATAAAGTATACAAATGCACTAAAGTATATCACTCTCGACCACCACTAAGGCGGGTGTGGGAGTGTGCATGTGTCTATGTCCGGATGCCGAGGAGATACAAGCAAGGAAACGGCTTCTATCCGAGTACGTTAAACAAGTGCGAGTTGGTTTGTCAGAGAAGAGTTAACAAGAACTTTTTATGGGGTGGTCGTAGAATGGCAACTCGAGGGCTTCATTAGCTCGTTTTTGTTGTTGATGATGTTATTTCGTTGTTAATTACATACCAGCAGCAACAGCAGCCAGCCACAATGGCAAAAGCGTCAGTGCCAACAGTAGTACTTGTTGGAACAACAACGGCCGCCAACGCAACATCAACCTCAGCAGTAGATACAGTGGCAGTAGTATCCTCATCATGGAAAGAAGCTACATTTCCGTACTCCATGAGCATAATAAAAGCCAAATATAAACAGTTACTCCCCTTGTCCCATTCCATCATATTCCACTTGTATGTCAGTTACACATAATATGACGGACATATGTGACGGACATATGTGTCAGTTACACATAACCCATCGTGGAAGACCGAAGGAATGGAATAACTGTATTGATAGTGGCATTCCCTGATCCATACCTTCTACAAAAGATTAAGATGAGTTAAGAACACTGTGTTATGAATTCCATTGACTTTCATTGGACAAGTTTGGTTTTTAGTTCATATTTTTGTCCGATTTAAAAGCTAAATTTTTATTTAAGAAAGAACTTAAAATAAATAATACACATAAATATTTTGTTATACTAATCATTCGAATGGTCGTTATCTCTTTGGGGTGTCATCAGAGGTAATTTTAAAAATTATGGTTTAAGATTTGCAAATTTATAATGACTAAAATAACCTTCATAAGGGATAATATGCACCCAATGTACCCAACCGCCCTTTCATATTCTATGATCAGCTTCCTAGATATCTATTTTTTTAATATCACATCCTTTAAATTGAGGTAGCGAATATTCACTGAAGTTTTTTTGTCTTCACAAAAGTACCTTCAAACAGATAGTTTCATTTAGTCCGATTTCGGTGATTTTTTTGATAAACATAGTAACTTACCTACTGTATTTTGTGCTTCTACATATGATGGTTTCTCGGATATTCCCATTTAAAAAAATCCAAGCCATTTTCCCAATCCCGCTGATTTTTGACAAAGTTTTTGATAATAACCATACTAACTCACAGTCCAAGAATCATTCTTCCGTCAATAGTTTCTGGGAAATTCGGATTTTAAATATTGACACACCCACTAATTACGCACCGTAAATTTTTTCTTTTCTTTTATCTTTATAGTTTCCGAGATATTCATTTTAAAAATGCCAAATTTTGCCCGTTTTCAGTCCCTCATCTAAGAGAGGATGGATGGTATATATGTAATTTGCTACGAGCCAAAAGAGTAACACACAGAAGAAGTGAGTAAGTATGTTTGGCTTATATCCATTTTGGGTGATTTGAAGTCATTTGAGCAATGTCCGTCCGTTCGTCTGTAACTCTGTCTGTAACTAAGGAGTAACCGATTGACTTCGAGTTTGGTACGCAATAATATTTTTCTCTATCACCGGATAAGTTTGAAAATAGGTCATAATGGTCCACACCTTCTAGTACTTCCCCAACAAAGGGTTAACATTTAGTGAAAAATTGATTCTTTAATAACATATATACTACACGGGGCAAAATCGCCTTTTTTGATATGTTTGAATAGAAAGAAAATATATTTGGAACACTAATTTTTAAATATTATATATTTCTGAGCAAATAAATTTAATTTGAAAATCAATAAAATATATTTGGAACTCGTATATTAATATGTTACAACATATAATATTTGCAAACTAAATTTCTCAAATAAAATATGTATTTGAATACAAATAAAATGATTGTTTAGGAATTTCTCCAAATATATTTTATTTAAAAAAGATTTTCGAAACTTTTGTTGAATTTTTCGAATTTAAATTTTATTTTTGTTTGTTTTTTTTTTTTTTTTGGTTTGAACCTCCCAGTTATGATACCAAATGCAGCAATATCTTATGTTTTAAACCAATCATTTAAAATTTCTGAACTTTTCTAAGTATTCCAAGCCATCATTGGTTGTCAATCCTCCAAGTATATATTTCGATCCAAGATTATATGATTTCAATTATTATTTTTTTTTATATTTAAGACGTTAAAAATTTTTAAAAAATTGACTTTGAATTACTGAAAAGTTTAACACAATTTAGATATTTTCTGAATACTTAAATGAAAATAAATATTTGTTTCGGAAAAAATAGTCCAAAATAAACACATTGGGATGTAAACAAATATTTGTTTAGAACAACATCTTCCCAAATATATAATTTTTGTGTGTACCAAATATATGTTTAGAGTGTATCCTAAATATATATATGTTTCAAGCCGAATATGTTTGGGACAATATACTACAGAAGCGATTTTTTTTCAGCGTGTACTTATTTCAATCTTCTAAAATTGCACACATACCATTACTTTATTAACAGCTATCACCTCGAGAAAAATGGGTTAGGTTGCCACGCCCCTTTTGCCACCTCCCATACAAATGGACCATTTAGCAACAAAAGTTAACGCGTTATAACTCTAACAATAGCCAAAACAAATACTATATTTTTAATAACAATCTCGAGGTCAGGTGTTGTGATTTTTTATTTATTGTCACCCAATATTTCGTTATTCTTTGAAGAACATCTTCGGGTTATCTAAAACATTTTTAAAACATAAAAACAAATCATAACTACATTGTTCCACTTATCGTAAACATTGTTTACTTACGAATATAAAAACGAAAGCAACACAAAACATAATGCGACAACGTGTTGCTTTGTCGTTGGCTGTTTTTTACTGACTAATAATTACTGACTAATAACTTTAATAATAGTGTATACAATACTCGTACTTGAAATTCTGTACAGTGCTTTTATAGTACCCACAGTCCAGTAAAAAATGGTGTCAATGACATGCCCCTTTTGGTACCTCCCACACAAATGGACTATTTTGCATCAAAAGCTTATAACTTTAAAACCGATACATTCTTTAAAGTTATTAAATGCAATTAAAATTCATAATAATTTAATTTAAAAAAAAAACAGTAAGGAAATGCTAAAGTCGGGCGGGGCCGACTATATAATACCCTACACCACTCTCGTAATATTGAATAACTCTGATATATACATTTTGTAATTCATGTATAAATTGTTTACATAAATTTACTTTTGGGACATTTTATACTTAAATAATGTACCACAGTGTGGTGTAGGGTATAAAAACGATGGATCTAAAGAGCCAAATCGGATGAAACATATATATGGGAGCTATAGCTGAATCTTTACCGATTTTCTTCAAATTCGGCAATGTTGGTTCATGGATCAAGAAACTCTACCATTCTAAATTTCAAAACGATTGGATGTAAAATACAGCTTCTATAGGCCTAAAAGGCCAAATCAGACGAAAGATATATATGGGAGCTATATCTAAATCTGAACCGATTTTCTTCAAATTCGGTAGTGTTGGTTCATGGATCAAGAAACTCTACCATTCTAAATTTCTAAATTATTGGATGTAAAATAAAGCTTCTACAGCACTAAAGAGCAAAATCGGACGAAACTTATATATGGGAGCTATAAGTAAATCTTAACCGATTTTCTTCAAATTCGGTAGTGTTGGTTCATGGATCAAGAAACTCTACCATTCTAAATTTCAAAACGATTGGATGTAAAATACAGCTTCTATAGGGCCAAATCGGACGAAAGATATATATGGGAGCTATATCTAAATCTGAACCGATTTCAACCAAATTCAATAGCCATCTTAACAGCTGCGAAATACTCTAAACTGCAAAATTTCAGAACCATCGGAGTGAAATTGCGACCTGTAGTCGACGAACAACTTTACATGGACAGACGGACGGACGGACGGACAGACATGGTTAAATCGACTCAGCTAGTGATTCTGAGTCGATCGGTATACTTTAAGGTGGGTCTAGCTGTGTTATTTTCACGTGTTACAAACATCTGCCGTGAAACAAACTTATAATACCCTGTACCACAGTGTGGTGTAGGGTATAAAAATTAACAAATGTGAGGGGATTCTTAAGTCGGTTTATCCGAACGAATTTTCTAACTTGTTAACGTTGTTGTTGATATGGACCCCACAAACTCATAAAACAATTTTCTTTCTGCTTCTCAGATATTATCACTTTTAAATAATGCCACCTTAAATTTGAGTAAGTTGTTGATATAGACAGTACTAACTCACAATCTAAATGGCATTATTCTACGATCAATAGTTTCACATAAATTCTCTTAATTATTACCACGCCCATTAATCGGGCTCTGCCTATATTTTGTTAGTTTGTTCGCATTGATTTCTAAAACTTTAAACCAATTTTTATTCTCCTACCAGCAATAGTCGATATATTCCCATTATTAAATAATGTTACGTCCACATTCGCCACGCCCAATTTCTAAAAACTATATTCCTATTAACATTCGAGGAGGAGGATTTTCTACGGTAAAAAGTCTAACACGTCGAAGAATGACATAATATGCTATATAACATGTATTTTTTAGAGTTCAGTAATTTTAATTTTAAATTTAAATAATATAATAAGATTATATAATTTCAAACTGGAAATGAACTGCATTAAAACATGTACTGTATTAAATTTTTTTGAAAACGGCCTAAAATTACAATTTTGAAAGGGTATGTTGAGTAGATCATTTTTGTAGAATATACATATGGTCCAGCTGGTCTGAGTTTTTTTACAGTGGGTCAAAGTTTTTATTTTTTGGTCGAAGGGACCATTATACTAAATGAAAAAAATGATTTATGTTAGTGTTTTAGCTGTATGTTAATTTCTGAGAGATTTCTTATTGTCGGAGTTACAAAAAAATTATCCTCATAAAATATGAGGATAATTTTTGGGGAAGATCTTAACCCTCTAGTTTCCCTCTTAAAGGGTCAATTTGGTCCTTTTTCGAAAAAAATCTGTAAATACCTTTCAAAAAGCACATTTAAGGATTAAAATAAACTACGAAAATGTTTTCCCGAAAATTTCAGTGGGGTGGCCAAAGACACCAAAGTTGTCTCTCTCTTTACGCTTAATTAGCAAAATTACAAGCCAACTTATACAAAAATACTATATGTAAATTTAAAGTCGCGATAAATTAAAATACCTTTGGTGTCGCGATAAATTAAAATACTTTGGTGTCTTTGGCGATCCCCACTTAAATTTTCCGGAGAAAAATCATTGTGCGACTTTTTTAAATCTTTCGGTTATAAAGGGTTTTCCAACAAGAGGTGTTATTTTGGTATTCAAAGAAAATTCCATTTTTATACCCTACACCACACTGTGGTACAGGGTATTATGACTTTGTGCATTTGTTTGTAACACCCAAAAGGAGAAGAGATAGACCCATTGTTTATTATACCGATCGACTTGTAATCACTTTCTGAGTCGATTTAGCTATGTCCGTCTGTCTGTCCGTCTGTCTGTCTGTCTGTAGACGTATTCTTGTAATCAAAGTACAGGTCGCAATTATGGTCCGATCTCAACGAAACTTTGCACATATTTTTTTTTTGCCCAAAGACGATCCCTATTGAATTTGGTTAAAATCGGTTCAGATTTACATATAGCTCCCATATATATGTACCTCCGATTTGGCATATATGCACTGTATAAGCAACATTTTGTAACCGATTTGTACAAAAATTGACAGAGAGTAGTCTCGTGATACACTTAGATACAATACAAAATTTGGGGGAAATCGGTTCAGATTTATATATTGCCCCCATATATATGTTGCACCCGATTTGACATGTAAGCGCGGTAGAAACTGTATTTTATATCCAATCAGTACGAAATTCGGCAGAAAGAGGTTTCTTATTACATGAAGGAATATTGCCAAATTCGGAGAAAATCGGTTCAGATTTAGATATAGCCCCCATATATATGTTACCCCCGATTTGATATTCAATAGCTGTAGAAACTGTATTTTATATCCGATCACAGCGAAATTCGGCAGAAAGAGCTTTCTTATTACACGAAGGAATACTGCCAAATTTGGAGAAAATCGGTTCAGATTTAGATATAGCCCCCATATATATGTTAGCACCGATTTGACATTCAAGCGCTGTAGAGACTGTATTTTATATCCGATCAGTACGAAATTCGACAGAAAGAGGTTTCTATTTTACATGAATGAGTATTCAGGGAAAATCGATTCAGATTTATATATAAGCTCCATATATATGTTCCTCCTGATTTGGTTACAAAGCGCTATAGAAGTTGTACTTTACTTCCGATCATTACAAAATTCTCCAGAAAGATGTTTCTCAATTTAGGAACGAATATTGCTTAACTTAGCGATTATCGGTTCAGAATTAGATATATCCGCATATATATGTTCTTACCCATTTACCAATTATTCCAAATTATTATCGCAATAACCCTTATCGCATTGTTAGGGAGGTGTAGGGTATTATATAGTCGGCCCCGCCCGACTTTTTGCCTTTCCTTACTGGTTTGAGATAAATTATCGGAAGAAGAATTATTAGTTTAACAGTCGCTACCACCTTGAGAAAAATTTACGAATTTGCCATGCCCCTTTTGGTACCTTCCACAGAAATGAACCATTTTGCACCAAAACTTAACAGCTTATAACTTTAATACCAGGCACACTTTAAAATTACTCTGTCCAACAACATTGTTGGAACAGAATAGCGACCATTTAATTTTGAAAGAGCACGTTGAGTAGATCATTTTTGTAGAATAAACTTATTGTCCAGCTGTTCTGATTTTTTTTATAGTGGGCCAAAGTCTTAATTTTTTGGTCAAAGGGAGCATTATACTAAATGAAAAAATGTTGTAAGTTAATGTCTGAGAGATTTCTTATTGTCAAAATTTTTGGGGAAGATCTTAACCCTCTAGCTCCTCTCTTAATGGTTCAATTTGGCCCTTTTTTCGAGAAAATAAAAAATACCTTTCATAAAGGTCATTTAAGGACTCTTTACGTTTAATTAGCAAAACTACGCGCTAATTTATAAACAAAATGTATATGATGTAAATTTAAAGTCGTGTTAAATTAAAATACAAGCACTTGTAATTTTGTACAGTACAATGTTTTATAGCAACGGGGTTTGGAACGCATATATTAATATTTTAGAACAAAATATATTTGCGAACTGGCTTTCACAAATAAAATATGAGTTTACACACAAACAAAGTTATAGTTTAAGAAGTGTTCCAACTTTATTTTAACATTTTAGATAGTTCTTCTAGATTTCGTGTTATACTTTAAAGCTAAAAATGTCATAAGCAGTTTATCTATGGTTTTACAGCACTAATTCTTAATTTATAAATATTCCAATATGTCACTTTTTATACCCTACACCACACTGTGGTACAGGGTATTATAACTTTGTGCATTTGTTTGTAACAGCCAAAAGGAGAAGAAATAGACCCATCTTTTATTATACCGATCGACTTAGAATCACTTTCTGATTTGATTTAGCTATGTCCGTCTGTCCGTCTGTCTGTCCGTCTGTGCTTGTATTCTTGTAATCAAAGTACAGGTCGCCATTATGGTCTGATCTCGACGAAACTTTACACATATCTTTTTTTTGGCCCAAGGACGATCCCTATTGAATTGGGTTAAAATCGGTTCAAATTTAGATATAGCCCCCATATATACGTTACCCCCGATTTGACATGTATGAGCTGTAAAAATGTTATTATATCCTACACCACACTGTGGTACAGGGTATTATAACTTTGTGCATTTGTTTGTAACACCCAAAAGGAGAAGAAATAGACCCATCGTTTATTATACCGATCGACTTAGAATTACTTTCTGAGTTGATTTAGCTATGTCCGTCTGTCCGTCTATCTGTCTGTCCGTCTGTCCGTCTGTGCATGTATTCTTGTAATCAAAGTACAGGTCGCAATTATGGTCCGATCTCGACGATACTTTACCCATATCTGGTTAAATTTGGTTAAAATCGGTTCAGATTTAGATATAGCCCCCATATATATGTTAGCCCCGATTTGACATGTAAGCGCTGTAAAAACTTTATTTTATATCCGATCAGTATAAAATTCAGCAGAAGGAGGTTTCTTATTATATGGATGAACACTATTAAATTTGGAAGAAATCGGTTCAGATTTAGATATAGCCCCCATATGTACGTTACCCCCGATTTGACGTGTAAGCGCTGTAAAAATGTTATTTTATATCCGATCAGTGCGAAATTCGGCAAAGAGAGGTTTCTTATTACATGAAGGAATACTGCTAAATTTGGAGAAAATCGGTTCAGATTTAGGTATAGCCCCCATATATATGTTACCCCTGATTTGACATGTAAGCGCTGTAAAAACTGTATTTTATATCTGATCAGTGCGAAATTCGGCATAAAGAGGTTTCTTTCTACATGAAGGAATACTGCCAAATTCGGAGAAACTCGGTTTAGATTTAGATATAACACCCATATATATATTACCCCGATTTGACATGTAAGCGCTGTAAAAACTGTATTTTATATCCGATCAGTGCGAAATTCGGCAGATAGAGGTTTCTTATTACATGAAGGAATACTGCCAATTTCGGAAAAAATCGGTTCAGATTTAGATATAGCTCCCATATATATGTTACCCCCGATTTGACATGTAAGCGCTGTAGAGACTGTATTTTATATCCGATCAGTACGAAATTCGACAGAAGGAGGTCTTTTTACATGAATAAGTATTCAGGGAAGATCGGTTCAGATTTATATTAAAGCTCCATATATATGTTCCTCCTGATTTGGTATCAAACCGCTATAGAAGTTGTATTTAACTTCCGATCATTAAAATTTTCCAGAAAGATGTTTCTCACTTTAGGAACGAATATTGCTTAAGTTAGCGATTATCGTTTCAGAATTAGATAATATGTTTCTACCCATTTACCAATTATTCCAAATTATTATGGCAATGACCCTTATCGCATTGCTAGGGAGGTGTAGGGTATTATATAGTCGGCCCCGCCCGACTTTCTGCCTTTCCTTATTGGTTTTATATCCGATCAGTGCGAAATTCGGCAAAGAGAGGTTTCTTATTACATGAAGGAATACTTCCGAATTCGGAGAAAATCGGTTCGGATTTAGATATAGCCCCCATATACAGTAAAAACTGTATTTTGTATCCGATCAGTATGAAATTCTTCAGAAAGAGGTTTCCTATTATATGAATGAACACTTTTAAATTTGGAAGAAATCGGTTCAGATTAAGATATAGCCCCCATATATACGTTACCCCCGATTTGACATGTGAGCGCTGTAAAAATGTTATTTTATATTCGATCAGTGCGAAAGTCGGCAAAAAGAGGTTTCTTTCTACATGAAGAAATACTGCCAAATTCGGAGAAACTCGGTTTAGATTTAGATATAACACCCATATATATACCCCCGATTTGACCTGTAAGCGGAGGTCGGAGAAAATCGGTTCAGATTTAGATATAGCCCCCATATATATGTTACCCCCGATTTGACAGCGCTGTAGAGACTGTATTTTATATCCGATCAGTACGAAATTCGACAGAAGGAGGTCTTTTTACATGAATGAGTATTCAGGGAAGATCGGTTCAGATTTATATTAAAGCTCCATTTATATATGTTCCTCCTGATTTGGTATCAAACCGCTATAGAAGTTGTATTTTACTTCCGATCATTAAAATTTTCCAGAAAGATGTTTCTCAATTTAGGAACGAATATTGCTTAATTTAGCGATTATCGTTTCAGAATTAGATAATATGTTTCTACCCATTTACCAATTATTTCAAATTATTATGGCAATGACCCTTATCGCATTGTTAGGGTGGTGTAGGGTATTATATAGTCGGCCCCGCCCGACTTTCTGCCTTTCCTTACTGGTTTTTAATTGAATTTTACAAACATATAAAATGTCTACAAAAAATGCAGAACAGAATGCTTGCCGGTAAATCAAGGCATTTATACATTGACAAAATACTTAAATGCAAATTTAAGTTTAGGAAATATTAGTTCGAAACAAAAAAAAATATTAGGACGGAAACATAGTTTTGTTTAGAACAATATTCTTTCGGGTTTTTTTTTCAGCTTGCATAGTCTATTGAAAAATAGGTGTTATTGGCATACCTCTTGCGGTACCTCCCAAACAAAATGGCCACAATAGAAAACCAGTAAGGAAAGGCAGAAAGTTGGGCGGGGCCGACTATATAATACCCTACACCTCTCTTACAATGCGATAAGGGTTATTGCGATAATAATTTGGAATAATTGGTAAATGGGTAAGAACATATATATGTGGATATATCTAATTCTTCTATAGCGCTTTGTAACCAAATCAGGAGGAACATATATATGCAGGTTATATATACATCTGAATCGATTTTCCCTGAATACTCATTCATGTAAAATAGAAACCTCTTTCTTTCGAATTTCGTACTGATCGGATATAAAATACAGACTCTACAGCGCTTGAATGTCAAATCGGTGCTAACATATATATGGGGGATATATCTAAATCTAAACCGATTTTCTCCAAATTTGGCAGTATTTCTTCAAGTAATAAGAAACCTCTTTCTGCCGAATTTCGCTGTGATCGGATATAAAATACAGTTTCTACAGCTATTGAATTTCAAATCGGTGGTAACATATATATGGGGGCTATATCTAAATCTGAACCGATTTTCTCCGAATTTGGCAGTATTGCTTCATGTAATAAGAAACCTCTTTCTGAACCGATTTTCTCCGAATTTGGCAGTATTCCTTCATGTAATAAGAAACCTCTTTCTGCCGAATTTCGTACTGATTGGATATAAAATACAGTTTCTACCGCGCTTACATGTCATATCGGGTGCAACATATATATGGGGGCTATATCTAAATCTGAACCGATTTCCCCCAAATTTTGTATTGTATCTAAGTGTATCACGAGACTACTCTCTGTCAATTTTTGTACAAATCGGTTACAAAATGTTGCTTATACAGTGCATATATGCCAAATCGGAGGTACATATATATGGGAGCTATATGTAAATCTGAACCGATTATAACCAAATTATCGGGATCGTCCTTGGGCCTAAAAAAAGATATGTGCAAAGTTTCGTTGAGATCGGACCATAATTGCGACCTGTACTTTGATTACAAGAATACATCTACAGACAGACAGACGGACAGACAGACGGACATAGCTAAATCGACTCAGAAAGTGATTACAAGTCGAACGGTATAATAAACAATGGGTCTATCTCTTCTCCTTTTGGGTGTTACAAACAAATGCACAAAGTCATAATACCCTGTATCACAGTGTGGTGTAGGGTATAAAAATAGTATCGCGTCATTTGCTTCTCAACTTGAGTTTATTTTGTCGCACTGTGTAATTTATACATATATTTATAGATACTATTTAACTCCACGCCAGTGGCGGAAATTAAAAAAAGAAAACAACAAAATAATATTTTTTTGTTATTTTATTTATTTGGCAGTGTGCCGTATGCTGTGTGTGATTTCATTCACAATGGTGTTTAATCTAAGCTCTGCTATATTAGTATGACCCATGTGGCAGACAAAAAGCGCGCTTTAAAATTCAAGCGAAAGTCGCTTAAACATTCTCCCGGCCTTGCACTTGTGCAACCTAAGGATGTACACATCTGAGGAGCTATGGGAGTTGCACTTTAGACCGCATACTTGCTTCCGGGGTTTTTGTTCAAAATACACTGGTGAACGATGTTATGGCTTTATGTTTTGGGTTTGCTTTCATCACACATTATTGGTTCGTTGAACGGAATATCTCGGAATGAATATAGCGAGCTATGTCAGCTCGTTAAGCTTCAATAGCCTTTGAGACACAAGCACCAACGAATTTCCAGTGTCTTCAAATACGAACAGCTCGTGAAGCTTTGTGCCACGTGATGGCACATATGCCCGTGTGTTGAAGGAAATTGAAGGATTACGTGGGCCGGAGATACTTCATGTTGCTTGATGTACGATTGTGCAACATACTACCATTTTTTCGTGATTAACCGCAAGTACAGTTTCCAATAAGTCAGTAGGCACGGTTCAAAGTTGTCTTCGAAGAACCATATTTAACTTCACGCCAAATTGGCGGGAGTAAAAAAAAACACAAAATAATATTTTTTTGTTATTTTAATTATTTTATTTATTCTATTTATTTGGCAGTGTGCCGTATGCTGTGTGGTTGAGTTGCGAACTGACGAATCAACCCTAAAACGAACAAACGATGACAGTCAGAGTAGGCCATTCACAATGATTTCATTTACAATGGTGTTTAATCTAAGCTATTAGTATGACCCATGTGGCGGATAAAAAACGCGCTTTAAAGTTCAAGCGAAAGTAGATTAAACAGATACCATACGGACAGGGACGTATCTAGGGGGGATACGGGCCCCCCCCCCCCCCCCGAAAAGTTTTAAACATTGGCATAAACTATTTACAATTTTCAAAATCACTCCAAAAAAATAAAACACGAAAAATATTTGGAAGGCAGATAAAAAAAAAACAATACAAAAGCGTAAAACATGCCAACAGTAAAAGTAATAACAACTAAAAATAAGAAAAGTGCATGTTTCACGATTTTTTTATTGGTGCTAGCCAGAAATTAGCTGAAATAAGTATATGGATTAGCTGAAATAAGTATATGGATTAATTACACTATGCAACAAATGAACACTTTTTGAAAAATTCACGGACTTGATAGTATAGGGACCCCAAAGTTTCTGAAAATCAGTGGGCCACTCGAAAAAGGTGTCATCAGCTTTTGTCCAACAACTAATTCCGACTTGGTGATACCGCTTAACTAGGTTTGGCAATAATGTAGCTAAGAATATGCTGAACAAAGTTTCTTAGCATTTTTGCGAAAAAAAAGTTTTCGGTACTTTTTTTTGAAAAAGTGAAGGAAAAAAATATTTTTTTTTGTTTTCACTTTTTTCAGCATAATTTTTCACTAGCAATGCTTGGCAAAATTGTAGCCAACGTAAATCTGAAAATTTTTTGTAAACATATCAATACAATCTGAACGTGTCTAGGCACCCTAAATAGCTCAAAAAACCACATTGTACCCCAAAATTTTAAGTATTTCACTGTTATGTAACAAAAATATATTTTTTATAGGGCATGTACAGCAACTTTATAGAAAATATTAAGGCCAATTTTTTTGTGGAACATTTTAACCCTCTAGCTCCTCCAAAAAACTGTAATTTTTGGCCCCATTTTAACAAATCGTTAAGAACACCTCTTAAAAAGGGGAGGCCGGGGATGAAATGTTCTATAAAAATGTTCGCCATAAAATTTTACTATATAAATCGGAACACACCAAAGCCCAAATCTTAACACAAAAACCCAAAAAACTGTCAAATTTCAGTCAACAACGCTCTTTACTGCTATCTTTATTGCTTCGAATACTAAATCGTACGACTACATTGCTTCACGAACAGAAATTTGACCTTTTTTTGGTGTTTGTGTTATGTTTTGATCTTTGGTGTGTTCTGACACATACAGTAATTTTATGGCGAACATTTTTGAAGAACATTTCATCTCCTCTCTCCCCATTTTAAGGGGTGTTTTTTTACGATTTGTTAAAATGAGGCCAAAAATTACAGTTATGTGGGGGAGCTAGAGGTTTAAAATGTTCCACAAAAATATTGGCCTTAATATTTTCTATAAAGTTGCTGTACATGCCCTATACCAAAAAAATATATTTTTGATACATAACAGTGAAATACTTAAATTTTTGGGGTACAATGTGGTTTTTTGAGCTATTTATGGTGCCTAGACACGTACAGATTGTATTAATATGTTCACAAAAGTTATTCAGATTTACGTTGGCTACAATTTTGCCAAGCATTGTTAGTGAAAAATTACGAGTCCCCGGAAGTTATGCGGAAAAAAAGTGAAAAAAATATTTTTTTCCTTCACTTTTTCAAAAAAAGTACCGGAAAAAATTTTTTTTTCGCGAAAAATGTTAAGAAACTTTGTTCAGCATATTCTTAGCTACATTATTGCCAAACATAGTTAAGCGGTATCACCAAGTCTGAATTAGTTGTTGGACAAAAGCTGATGACACCTTTTTCGAGGGACCCACTGATTTTCAGAATCTTTGGAGGCCCATAAAACAAAATTGGTCACCAATTTCGCCAAGCCGAGTATAGGGTTATACTACCCTTTGATAGTAGAATAGAACCTATACCGTCAAGTCCGTGTATTTTTTTCACTGTTGCACAGTGTTATTGGAGGCAGAAGAATGATAAGCCATCAAATGCATTAGATGCTATTTTAGTTTTTGTTCTCGACGTTAAGAAGAATAAAAACTTATCTACGGAACAGAATGGAAGGAGAAAGGCTATCTTATCTGGCTTTGATGTCTATATACAAAGATGAAGTCAAAATCGATGAAATAATTGATATATTTCTTTCAAAAAATCGAAGATTACATTTTTAAGCTTTACATATTTTATTGTTAAACGTTTTAATGATCTCGTACTAAAGTACATATTTATACATTGTTTTTGTTTTTTGTTATTCGATCTGTTGTGACTTTTCATAGTTTTGTTATTTGACTATTGAGTTCGAGATCGTTGTTTTTGTTTTCTGTTAAACAGAAAAACAAACCTTCTTTAAATAAGAAGAATAAGAAATGTGTGAAATGTATTAAGGGTGGTCACTGGTTGGTGGACGATATCGTTTCGGAAGCTACCAAGCAACCTCATCGGCACCTTGGACAAAATACCCCGTCAATAATTGGCACAATATGAGAGCAGCTCAATATGAAATAATTGAGAACTGACTTCAAAGTCCCATATATCCAAAACATTGCAGACAGTATTTCTCAACCTTAATACATCCCCACACTTCTTGTTTGGTTTTTTTGCGTGTCCCTGCAATTTGCGGGGAAGGCACACGATTTGTTGTTATTGTCGCTTCTTACAGCGACAACAAACTTTCGGCCGTACTCTGCCTTATTCATCATTGTTTTTGCTTGGTAGCTTCCGAAACGATATCGTCCACCAACCAGTGACCACCCTTAATACATTTCACACATTTCTTATTCTTCTTATTTAAAGAAGGTTTGTTTTTCTGTTTAACAGAAAACAAAAACAACGATCTCGAACTCAATAGTCAAATAAAAAAACTATGAAAATGTACATATTTATATTTAGGAATAAAATTCGAATAAAAAACTAAGGAAATTAACTTCCCTTACCTACACAATAAACGCAATTTTTAATTGTTGATCTTTGTTATGGAAAAAAAGGTTGGGCCCCCCCCGAATTAAAATCCTGGATACGTCCCTGCATACGGATATTTTGTTTTAATCTTTACCAGTTCAATTTTTGTCAAGTCTCGTTTCGACTGTGCTCAGTGATAGACGTGTGCTGTGTTAAACAAATTTTGAAGTTGCAAAAACAACAATAACGTCAATTCTGTTTTGTTAGTTTGTCACCAACAAAATCATTAGTGCAGACAAAAAACAAAAAAAATCTGTTGTTCATAGGGCAACAACAATCATATTGTGAGTGCAACGAACGCACTTGTTGTTTACAACAACAACAAAAACCTAACTGTGCGTACATTCAACCCATATTATTTGCAACAACAACAAAAAAAAATATTAAGAATGTCAATTGTTAAAGTTGGCGATCCCCAACTGAGTGACTTGAGCAATGCTGAAAATGATGATGATGAAGACGACCACAACTGGCAGGTTGTAAGAATGAAGAGGAAAAACACTGGATCACCTACCATGCATCGGCAAAAAAGACCCCATCATGATGATGAACCTTCAACCAGCAACCGATATGATGTTTTGATGAATGATGAATCTGAAAGAAATGGAAGTGAAACAACTGCGACTGCTCCGAAACCTCCACCTGTATTCATTCCTGATGTTAGAAATATTGCAAGAATGATTGCTGATGTATGTAAAGTAATTGAAAGTACTGAATTTAATCACAAATCTTTGCGAGACGGACAGGTTAGACTGAATATCAAAACAGTAGAGTCTTACAGAAAATTAATTAAGTATTTAAATGATCACAAAATTAAGTATCACACATTCCAATTAAAAAGCGAAAGAGCATTTAGGGCGGTGATAAAAGGTCTTCATCATTCTACTGATTTGTCAGATATTAAAGCTATGCTTCTGAGCTTAGGGCACCAAGTTAGGAGCGTACGAAATATTGTCAGCCGAGCTAACAAGCAGCCTTTGCCTATGTTTTATGTTGATCTCGATCCCAGCCCTAACAACAAAGAAATTTTCAATATCCGTGCATTTATTAATGCTATAATTCATGTAGAAGCTCCAAAAAAGTTTGATGACATTGTTCAATGCTTTAGGTGTCAAGATTTCGGCCATACAAAAGCATACTGCAAAAGAGAGTTTAGATGTGTCAAGTGTGGTTTATATCACTCTACAAAAGAATGTACAAAAACGCGAGATACACCACCAAATCGTGTCCATTGCTCTAGCAACCATACTGCTAGCTATAGAGGTTGCGTTATATATCAAAAACTTCTAAATAAAAGATACACGAGAGACAACGTGAATAGCAATCAACCTATATTTAACAATATACCTAGCCAGCGAACAGTTCCAAATGGATGGACATACTCTCAGGCTGTTAGAGGAGACGAACATAGAGACAGCAACTTATTGGAAAAGATTGAAGCTATGCTTTCAAAACAAATCGAGTTAACTAATACGTTAATTAATATGATGTCGATGATGATGAACAAACTATGCAATTAAATCTTATAATTGCCGAATGGAATGCCAATGGTATTCTAAACCATTTAAATGAAATAGAGATTTTTCTCAGCCTAAATTGTATTGATATTCTTTTAATTTCGGAGTCTCATTTAACTAATAAATCATTTCTAAGAATTAATGGCTATGATATTCTAACAGCTAATCATCCTGATGATAAAGCTCATGGCGGTGCAGCAGTCTTAATAAAATCAAGCTTACATTATGAAATTGCTGAGTCTGTAACCGAAACATATTTACAAGCAATTGGCATCAAAATAGTATGCGACAATTATCCCATATGTATTTACTCTGTGCACTTTCCACCGAGGTTTAGTGTCAAATGTGATACATTTGATAACTTTTTCAAAATTCTCGGTAATAAATTTATAGTTGGCGGTGATTACAATGCCAAACATCCATGGTGGGGCTCCCGACTACACGGGGAAAAATCGCCTTTTTTGATACGTTTGAATCGAAAGAAAATATATTTGGAACACAAATTTTGAAATATTATATATTTCTGAGCAAATAAATTTTATTTGAAAATCAATAAAATATATTTGGAACGCATATATTAATATATTACAACAAAATTTATTTGCAAAGTAAATTTCTCAAATAAAATATGTGTTTAAATACCAATAAAATTATTGTTTAGGAATTTCTCCAAATATATTTTATTTAAAAAAAATTTTCAAAACATATACTGACTTTTTCGAATTTCAGTTTTAATTTTTCCTTGTTTTCGAATTGTACCTCCCAGTTGTGATACCATATTAACTTCCGTTTTAAATTAATCATTTAAATTTTCTGAGTATTCCAAGCCATCATTAGTTGTCAACCCTTCAGTAACTTACTTTGATCCAAGATTATACGATTTCAATTATTATTATTTTACGAACATTTAACATTTCTAAAAAATTAACTTTGAATTACTGAAAAATTTAATACAATTTATGTATTTTTCAAATACTTAAATGCAAATAAATATTTGTTTCGAAAATAATTGTCCCAAATAATAACCTATTGGGATGCAAACAAAGATTTGTTTAGGAGGACATCTTCCCAAATATATAATTTTTGTATGTACCAAATACTATATGTTTAGATTGTACCCTAAACATATATATGTTTCAAGCCGAATATGTTTGGGACACTATACTACAGAAGCGATTTTTTTTCAGCGTGTACATAATCCAAAAGGAAATGAGTTATATAAATGCATATGTAACAACAATTATAAAGTGTTATCTACAGGGATGCCAACATATTGGCCCAGTGACCCAGCCAAACATCCGGATCTACTAGATTTCTTTGTTTTTGGAGGGATATCCACATCACTATTAGATATAGTGGCTAGTGATGACCTTAGTTCTGATCACAGTCCTATAATACTAAACTACAAGACTAGCCCTGTAAAAATTCAACCAACTAGAAAACTACTTTCATCTAACACAAATCTTGTTCAGTTCCGAAGCCATATTTAAGAAAATTTGGATCTGAATATACATATGAGAAACCCAGAAGATTTGGATTGTGCAGTTGAAAGTTTCACGAAACTAATACATGAGGCTGCTTTTCGATCAACACCACAAATGGATAGTGTAAAGAGTTCTAGCTTTCGCGCAACCGTTGAGATACGTCAGCTTATTAAAGTAAAAAGACGCTTGCGAAAAACGTGGCAAAGAACAAGGAGTCCAGCTGATAAAACTAATTTTAATAGAGCTGCAAATCGACTGAAAATTATGCTGAAGAATTTTAAAAATAATTGTATTGGAGACTTTTTGAGTAACTTAAGTCCTAACAATAACAATGACCATGGCCTGTACAAAGCAACAAAATATATAAAACGGCCAAAAAGGAGAAACGTTGCAATATAGGATTCCAATGGTGAATGGTGCAAATCTGATAAAACCAAAGTTTCTGCATTTAAAACACATTTACAGCAGACTTTTACTCCTTTTTCATTTTGTTCTGCAGAACAAGCTAAATGCGTAACGGAATTTCTGGATGTACCATGTCCAATGTGTTTACCAATAAAACCTTTTAGGGTTAAAGAAGTTGAAAATGAAATTAGGAAACTAAATTCCAAAAAAACATCCGGATTCGATCTAATTGACCCTAAAGTATTAAAGGCTTTACCTAAAAAAGGTATTATCTTCCTAACAGTTTTGTTCAACTCCGTTATAAGAATGTCGTATTTCCCAGCTCCTTTCAAATGTGCCAAAATAATAATGGTTTTGAAACCAAATAAACCTGAACATGACATTACTTCATACAGGCCTATTAGTCTTCTGCCAGTATTTTCTAAGCTGTTAGAGAGACTTCTCATAAAGAGATTATCTCCTATATTGGAAGAACTGAATATAGTGCCTGACCATCAATTCGGATTTAGGCATAAACATGGAACGCCAGAGCAATGCCATAGATTAGTTAGCACAATAAGAGATTGCCTAGAGAAAAAACAATACTGCTCATCGGTTTTTCTTGATGTTAAACAGGCATTTGACAGAGTGTGGCATGATGGTCTACTTTTTAAAATAAAAAACAAACTCCCACGCCTTTCTATCTTCTCATAAAGTCTTACTTGAGTAACAGGACCTTTTACGTAAACATAAATAATGAAGATTCAGAAATTGGTCATATTAAATCTGGAGTTCCTCAAGGGAGTGTGTTGGGTCCAGTTTTATATACTTCATTTACATCAGATATGCCTAGTAACAAAGATATCACCATAGCAACGTACGCAGTTGATACAGCAATCTTGGCTACAAATGCATGTCCTACTGAAGCCTCAAATACAGTGCAACGACAACATGATGTTTTAGAATCATGGCTAAGGAATTGGAACATAAAAGTCAATGCGGAAAAATCGGTACATGTAACCTATACATTACGGAAACAAGATTGTCCACCTGTATGTTTAAATGGTGTTATTATCCCCTCATCTACTTCGGTTAAATACCTAGGTTTACATATTGATAGGCGTCTAAACTGGAAAAAACACATTTCTTACAAAAGACAACAGCTAAATATAAAGACACGGAAAATGTTCTGGCTTCTAGGTCCCAAATCGCAGCTAAGTTTGGAGAACAAAGTTTTAATTTATAAAACAATATTAAAGCCTGTGTGGACGTATGGGATTCAGTTATGGGGAACAGCGAGTAACTCCAATATTGAGATTCTTCAGAGATACCAGTCTAAAACTCTTCGATTAATAACGAATGCTCCGTGGTTTGTCAACAATAATAATATACACAATGACCTTGGTGTCCCTAACGTAAAAACTGAAATTAAGACATTCAGTACAAACTACATAAGAAGACTAAGTCTACACCCAAATTTATTAGCTTTGAATTTATTAGATGACAGTCAGGAAGTTAGAAGACTAAAAAGACCACATGTACTAGATTTACCCTTCATAGAATAATCTACCCAATTAATGTATCATAGAATAAACATGTATTATAACTGTTAAGTTTATTAAAATTAAAACTTAGCATTACTGCCATTTGATTAGTTTTAAATAAATTTGCTTAATGTTTGTATATAAATAGATTGCAAATAAATGAACTGAGAAAAAAAAATTTGTCGAAATCTTTGAAGCAATAGACAAAATATGTACATACTAATGGGTGATTTTTTGGCAACACTGTTTTTGGCACCCCAGTTTCGTTTACCATCTCGAAAAAAAACATATATCAGAATCACTAGCTGAGTCGATTTAACCAGGTCTGTCCGTCTGACCATGTAAAGTTGTTCGTCGACTACAGGTTCACTCCGATCGTTCTGAAATTTTGCAGTTTATAGTATTTTGCAGCTGTTAAGATCCCTATTGAATTTGGTTGAAATCGGTTCAGATTTAGATATAGCTCCCATATATATCTTTCGTTTGTAACACCTGAAAATACTATAGCTAGACCCACCTTAAAGTATACATATCGACTCAGAATCACTAGCTGAGTCGATTTAACCATGTCTGTCTGTCTGTCCGTCCGTCAGTCCATCTTAAGTTGTTCGTCGACTACAGGTCGCAATTTCATTTCGATCGTTCTGATTTATATTTCAGAGTTATTCAATATTACGAGAGTGGTGTAGGGTATTATATAGTCGGCCCCGCCCGACTTTAGCCTTTCCTTACTGGTTTTTAATATATTTGAACAAAATGTTATTGCAAACTAATTTTCTCAAATAAAATATGTGGTTATATACAAATAAAATTGTTGTTAAGGAATTTATCCAAATATGTATACTGGTATTTTCTCTAAGCTTATAGCAAGTTATAGTTATAGGGTTTCCAAAGTTTTAGTTATAGTGTAATTCCAAAGGAAACCGACCCACTCTGAATATTTATGAATATAGGGACCCACACAAAGGGACCATTTGTTGCGAAAAGTTAGAAGCTTTGACATTAATACCAGTGCATACAAATGCAATTTTATACAGTGTAATATTTTTACAGTTCCTTCAGTCCAGTACAAAGTGGGCGTTATTGCCACGCCCTTCTAGTACTTCTCACACAACTGGTAAAAATTTTGTGAAATGTTAGAAAATGAGAAACTCGTTAAAGTAAATATATAAATAAAGAGTTTTAACATTTCACAAAATTGTTACCCTTTGTGTGAGAGGTATCTGTACTCTTTCTGGTACAACCTGTACAAATGACTAAAATTCAGTAAAACTCAAAATTTAGTCCTAGTTCAGTGTGCAATCGTTTAATTTACATTTTAAGTCATATAAGCTAAAGTCTGCAAAAGACTATTTTTAGCCATTGACTTGCATTTCTCAGAAACTCTATATCGCCGAATCACATTCATCCTGTAAGGCTCAACCCCAGATTAAAATAATTATCTTTCTATTGCATCCACCGTGACGTACAGGCTGCCTTTAGCCCACAATAAATGTAAAATTTTCATCAGAAGTCATATACGAGTACTCATTCAAACAACCCCACCGGAAATGGACTTTGCAGATAGCAGAGATGAGACCGACTGGTGGTCATCAAGGGCTTGTGATTCGCATAAAAGTCAGTAGGAGAGCAAAAACAAAACTTTGACGAACAAAACTCAATAGTATGTCAAACGAGAGTGACTCACACATACTCGTATACACATGAACATGTACCAATGGCAAAAGGTGGCTAGGCCTTCTCGGACTAGGCCTGAAAGGAGGCCTTTAAAACGACTTTAATTTTTAGGCAAGCAAAGTGTTTCAGAATAGTATATAGTAATCGTCCGTCTTTAGTCAGACATTATGTTGTCCTTCTATAAGAGAGATTTGACTTGTACACTCGAAGGGGTAAACGTCTATACTTCTGCCGACTATAATATGTCATCATGAGTTACGGGAGAGAAGGTTTTCTCAGGTTTATGTTGTATTCTCTTTGATATCTTTCTTTTGGGAAGTTGAATCAGAATTCAGTAGGTCTATCCTCTTAATGCCGCTATAGAAATCTAGAATGATTAATATAACCGTTTGGCCGTTATACCGGTCAATTAATAGTCGCAGCAATAAAAGTGGTGGTTGTGCAGGCAATAAACATTCGGTTGGTGGAAATATTGATTATCGCCACCAAATCTCTTTGTGTCCATGTAAACAAGATATGAAAATGATGTGAGATGGACAGGCCTCGCAGCTTCAAATGATGCCCTGATATTAGGCCTACTGAGACCCGCTATTTGCCCCTACGTATCCTTTCTCTTCTTATGTACAGATGTTTGCATCTACACGAAAATTCAATTAGCAGGATTATTTGTTAATAGGCGTTCGGGGTAACAACATTTTGGGCCAATGCAAAGGCTTGCACACCACCACCGACGGCATTCGAATGAAATTGAAGCGAAGGCCAGAGAATTATTTTCAATTTAAGTTTCCAGACATGAAGGTGTCTCTCCAAAACGTGTTACTGGAATTGACAAACTCCTGATCGACACAATGATGATGCTGATGGTGTTGGTGGTGCAGACTATGGAGACAGTGCCAACAATCGATTGACCAATCCTTGGGAAGGCCTAACAAAACATTCCTTTGGTATTATATTGGTACTATGTGTGAGTGTTAGTGTATAAAGGTGACAAATTACTTGTTTGATTGCTGTCTGTGACATGTCTGTCTGGTTGACTCCTTTCGACTCATTTCATCACGTTTTGTTCTCCAGTCTTCCTTGTGTCCCTGATTGAAATGTCCAGGATTTGGCCATAGACACACACACGCACACTCACACTCACAAAATTAAAAGCCATGTGTGAAGGCTGCTTAATTGGGGATATAAATGAAAATTTAATGAAGTTTGACTGCCACTTCGATGGTGGCGGATAATGCAGGAAGTTAATTAGTATTTTCCGAAATTTTAATGGGATGATCAGGTGAACGTCCGTCTATTCATTTGTCTGTCAATTAACAGGTGAACCGAAATTGGGATTGAAGCAAAAGTTAGCAAATTGAATTTATTGATGTTGTGATTGTGCAAGAAAAGGAATTGGTAGCATTGAAGTCTACATTTAAATGTATCTTAAATATGAATTTTTTAGAGGGGCTATATCAAATCGTACACGATTTGAAAATTTCCAAAAAAATTGTGTAAGCGTGGCAACAACAACTGTGAAAATTATGGAACCATTTTTAAAAAAATACATAATTTTTGGAAATTCGCTATAACTATTGTCTCAGTGGTTATCGTAATTTGTTCTTCAAGTTAATTTTATTATACCCTACACCACACTGTGGTACAGGGTATTATAACTTTGTACATTTGTTTGTAACACCCAAAAGGAGAAAAAAAATAGACCCATCGTTTATTATACCGATCGACTTAGAATTACTTTCTGAGTTGATTTAGCTATGTCCGTCTGTCCGTCTGTCTGTCCGTCTGTCCGTCTGTGCATGTATTCTTGTAACCAAAGTACAGGTCGCAATTATGGTCCGATCTCGACGAAACTTTACACATATCTTTTTTTGGCCCAAGGACGATCCCTATTGAATTTGGTTAAAATCGGTTCAGATTTAGATATAGCCCCCATATATATGTTAGCCCCGATTTGACATGTAAGCGCTGTAAAAACTTTATTTTATATCCGATCAGTATGAAATTCGGCAGAAAGAGGTTTCTTATTATATGGATGAACACTATTAAATTTGGAAGAAATCGGTTCAGATTTAGATATAGCCCCCATATATACGTTACCCCCGATTTGACGTGTAAGCGCTGTAAAAATGTTATTTTATATCCGATCAGTGCGAAATTCGGCAAAGAGAGGTTTCTTATTACATGAAGGAATACTGCTAAATTTGGAGAAAATCGGTTCAGATTTAGATATAGCCCCCATATATATTTTACCCCGATTTGACCTGTAAGCGCTGTAAAAACTGTATTTTATATCTGATCAGTGCGAAATTCGGCATAAAGAGGTTTCTTTCTACATGAAGGAATACTGCCAAATTCGGAGAAACTCGGTTTAGATTTAGATATAACACCCATATATATATATTACCCCGATTTGACCTGTAAGCGCTGTAAAAACTGTATTTTATATCCGATCAGTGCGAAATTCGGCAGAAAGAGGTTTCTTATTACATGAAGGAATACTGCCAATTTCGGAAAACATCGATTCAGATTTAAATATAGCTCCCATATATATGTTACCCCCGATTTGACATGTAAGCGCTGTAGAGACTGTATTTTATATCCGATCAGTACGAAATTCGACAGAAGGAGGTATTTTTACATGAATAAGTACTCAGGGAAGATCGGTTCAGATTTATATTAAAGCTCCATATATATGTTCCTCCTGATTTGGTATCAAACCGCTATAGAAGTTGTATTTAACTTCCGATCATTAAAATTTTCCAGAAAGATGTTTCTCACTTTAGGAACGAATATTGCTTAATTTAGCGATTATCGTTTCAGAATTAGATAATATGTTTCTACCCATTTACCAATTATTCCAAATTATTATGGCAATGACCCTTATCGCATTGTTAGGGAGGTGTAGGGTATTATATAGTCGGCCCCGCCCGACTTTCTGCCTTTCCTTACTGGTTTTATATCCGATCAGTGCGAAATTCGGCAAAGAGAGGTTTCTTATTACATGAAGGAATACTTCCGAATTCGGAGAAAATCGGTTCGGATTTAGATATAGCCCCCATATACAGTAAAAACTGTATTTTGTATCCGATCAGTATGAAATTCTTCAGAAAGAGGTTTCCTATTATATGTATGAACACTTTTAAATTTGGAAGAAATCGGTTCAGATTAAGATATAGCCCCCATATATACGTTACCCCCGATTTGACATGTGAGCGCTGTAAAAATGTTATTTTATATTCGATCAGTGCGAAAGTCGGCAAAAAGAGGTTTCTTTCTACATGAAGAAATACTGCCAAATTTTAAATAATAAAAAAATTTCAAATAATAAAAACTGTATTTTGTATCCGATCAGTATGAAATTCTTCAGAAAGAGGTTTCCTATTATATGAATGAACACTTTTAAATTTGGAAGAAATCGGTTTAGATTTAGATATAACACCCATATATATGTTACCCCCGATTTGACCTGTAAGCGGAGGTCGGAGAAAATCGGTTCAGATTTAGATATAGCCCCCATATATATGTTACCCCCGATTTGACAGCGCTGTAGAGACTGTATTTTATATCCGATCAGTACGAAATTCGACAGAAGGAGGTCTTTTTACATCAATGAGTATTCAGGGAAGATCGGTTCAGATTTATATTAAAGCTCCATTTATATATGTTCCTCCTGATTTGGTATAAAACCGCTATAGATGTTGTATTTTACTTCCGATCATTAAAATTTTCCTGAAAGATGTTTCTCAATTTAGGAACGAATATTGCTTAATTTAGCGATTATCGTTTCAGAATTAGATAATATGTTTCTACCCATTTACCAATTATTTCAAATTATTATGGCAATGACCCTTATCGCATTGTTAGGGTGGTGTAGGGTATTATATAGTCGGCCCCGCCCGACTTTCTGCCTTTCCTTACTGGTTTTCAATTTAGAAAAGTTTATTTCATGAATAAAACTCTGATATAATGAAAATACTACGACAAAGCATGTATGTAACAACGCCATAAAAATTGTATGGCGTTGCCCAAATCGACCGGGTGGCCCAATTCGACCGAAGTGGTTTGACGTTATAACTTTTTATTTAAGACATAATTATTATTTTTTTTTAAATCTGTCTATTAAGAGAGAATATAATTTTTCCTGCATATATACAGGGTGTCCCAAAATTTCCACTTTTTTTATTATCTTTTTCAGTATTTTGTAACAAAGACTTGGGGAATTTTAAATGGAACAGTACACAATTGAACAACATGCCCACAAAAAACAACAACAAAATAAAAAAAATAAATAAACAAACAAACAATATTCTACATTAATATAATGTTTTTAAATCAAAATAATTTTAATTATGTCCTAAATAAAAAGTTATAATGAGTTTGTGCCACCCTGTATATGGGGAAATCCTTCGTGAAGAACGCTACGTTCCTACGGATAAAAATTTAAAAATTGTTTGGTCTTTCAAAAGCGATAAGTTTAACTATACACAGCGTTTAGTGCGAGTCCTCACACTCAAGTCTGCTTTGGAATGTCATAAAACGTATTTGTATACCCTCACTTTAGTAACACGAGGGTATATATCATTTGCTACGGGGCAAAAGTGTATCACATCGAAGGAGTGACCAAAGACCCCAAATTATTTTTGCGGATATTCGTTTTGGGTCATTTTAAGTCGAAGGAGCAATTTCCGTCCGTCTGTCTGTCTCTCTGTCTGCTGGCTGGTGCGCACGATAACTCTCGAAAGGAGTAACCGATTGACTTCAAATTTGGTATGGAGGAATATTTTTATCTATCTCCAGATCAGTTCGAAGATGGGCTATATTGGTCCACTCCCTCTAGTACCTCCCTACGAAGGGTTAACTTTTAGTGAAATATTGATTCTTTAATAACTTATTCGAATCTTCTGAAATTCTACACATAATATTAGTTTATTAGTCACTATCACCTAGAGAAAAATGGGCGAAGTTGCCGCGCCCATTTTGTTACCTCCCACACAAATGGACCGTTTTACACCAAAAGTTGACGGCTTATAACTTTAATACCAGTGCATACAAATACTTCAAATTTTGTACAGTGTAATGCTGCTAGAGTTCCTACAGTCCTGTGAAAAGTGGGCGTTATCACCACACACTTGTTTGTTCCAAGTAAGAAAGTTTCATTCGGTTTACCCGAATGAAACTTTCTTACTTGTTTCATTTAGTATAATGCTCCCTTCGACCAAAAAATGAAAACTTTGACCCACTGTAAAAAAGACTCAGAGCAGCTGGACCATAAGTTTATTCTAGAAATATGATCTACTCAATATGCCCTATCAGAATTATAGGGTCGCCATTCTGTTCCAATCAAAAAGTCCTAATTTGTTGGACAGTGTAATCATCAAAATAAAACATTTTATATACGAGTATATCGAGCCATAACTGCCAAAAAGACGTAAGCGCCACTCACAAAAATTTAGAGGAGAAGGTTTAATTTGCGATTATTTTTTGTTTAAATGCATATGTAATGCATACATCTTTTTACGTAACTGTGAAATTTAGTATACGGTAAATTTTACAGCTATAAATTTCGGAAACATGGTACCATTTGCCATAATAAAACGATTTTCCTCAAAAAATTAAAAGTAAATATATCGGCGGCCGAAAGTTGGACCCCAAGAATATGCACACCAAACATGAAAATGAAAGTGCGGCCCAAATTTGGGGCCTATTATCGTTACAAAAACTGATTTAGGAAATTACACCCCAATCAAGAGAACAGCATGAAATGAAAATAAACCCCAAAAAAGCTAAGAAATTTTCTCTTCGTAAATATCGGGAGTACGTAATACCTATTTCCTCCTTTTGTGTGGAAGGTACCAAAAGGGGCGTACCAATAATGGTCACTTTTCTCTGGACTCTAAATACTATAAAAGCATTACACCGTACAAAATTCCAAGTATTTATATGCGCTAGTATTAAAGTCTTATCTGTTAACTTTTGATACAAAATGGTCCATTTGTGTTGGAGGTACCAAAAGGGGCGTGCCAATAACGCCCACTTTTCTCTGGACTTTAGGTACTATAAAAGCATTACATTGCACACAATTTCAAGTATTTGTATTAACTGATATTAAAGGTATAAGCAGTTAAGTTTTGGAACAAAATGGTCCATGTGTGTGGGAGGTACCAAAAAGGGAGTGGCCACTTCGCCCATTTTTCTTGACGTGTTAGCGACTAACAAACTAATAACATGTGTGGAATTTCAAAAGATTCAAATAGGTATTATGTAAGTTATTGGCGAATCAATATTTCACTAAATTTTAACCCTTTGTGAGATAGGTACTAGAAGGAGTGGACCAATATGGCCCATCTTCGAACGTAGAGAGAAATATTACCGCAGAGTTATCGTGCGCTCCAGCCAGCAGACAGACAGGCAGACAGACGGACGGACAGACTTAAAACGTCCCAAAACGGATTTCCGCCGAACATAGTTAGGGTCTTAAGTCACTCCTTCGATGTGTTACACTTTTGGCTCGTAGCAAAGGTGAGGGGATAAAAATAAAGCTGGAACAATTAACATATAGATAGCGCTAATAGTTTAAAAAAATTTCATTCGTGAAAAGTGACAATCTCTAAAGTACGTTATAAGTTGGACGGCGACACGTGGCACAGTAGGAAGGCTTCATTTACTTTTGTGCAAAAATATAAGTGGTGGTCCTAGAACATTGAAGGTTTGAACCGAGTAATAAAGGGTGGTTAAATTGTAAGGGCCGATGTTGAATGTGAACCACACCTAAACGTCACGTTTTTTCTGCATTTCATTTGAAATTTCTCAATTTCAGACTAACTCAATTTGAACCATGGAAAGATACACAATCGAGCAACGCGTTAAAATTTTTTAATACTTTTACGAAAATGGGCGTTCAAATCAAAATGCATTTCGTGCACTTCGTGATGTTTCTTTGTTCGGCATAATCGACCAAATGTGTTCACAATCGGGAGTATTGTGCGCAAATTTCAGCAAACCGGGTCTGTAGGAGATGTGAAAAAAACACCTGTGCATGCTCGCCCATTTCGTTTGGTGCGGCTTATGGGCCGGCGACGTCATCGGGCCATACTTCTTCGAAATGAGGCCGGTCAGGCATTTACTGTGAATTGTGTTCGCTATCGTGAGATGATAACGAACTTTTTATGATCCGAATTGGAAGATATGGATGTGGACAATATGTGGTTTCAACAGGACGGTGCCACTTGCCACACAGCTAACGAAACAGTGGCTCTTTTGCGCAAAAAATTCAATGGCCGTGTTATCTCACGCCGTGGCGATGTCAATTGGCAGCCAAGATCATGTGATTTGACATAGTTGGACTTCTTTATTTGGGGTTATTTGAAAGAAAAGGATGAGATGATTCGGCACATTAACGGCATAGAACCTCAATTATGCCTCAGCGTCATCGAAAGTTTGGACCATCGGATGGAGGTTTGTCGCAGAGGTAGCGGCGCCAATTGGCCGATATTTTGTTCCATACATAATTGAACCATACCAATATTATCATAATAAAAAGAAATGACAATAATTTCCTAAATAATTTGTGTTTTATTCAAAATCAACATCGGCCCTTAAAATTTTACCACCCTTTATATTGACTAAATTAAGAATAAATTTTAATATCATTAAAATCGGCCACGCCCACCGCCCATACAATCCAAATACATTTTTCCATTAAAACTTTTCCAATCCAAGCAAAAGTCATCAAATTTGTTAAGTAAATTGAAAGAATAGTATCCCATCTTTCATTCCGTTGTAGTGAGAAGACCGAGCCAACTTATTTGTATTCTAATGAAAAATGCAAAAGTGCTATATTTATAAAATCCAAATCCAAAGCAACAATTCAAGAGCTAAAGGATGAGCTAATTCCGCACATTAACGGCATAGAACCTCAATTATGCCTCAGCGTCATCGAAAATTTGGACCATCGGATGGAGGAGTGCAGCCGAACCATACCGATATTATCATAATATTTATTCAAAATCAACATCGGCCCTTAAAATTTAACCACCATTTATATTGACTAAATTATGAATACATTTAAATTCCATTCAAATCGGCCACGCCCACCGCCCATACAATCCAAATATGTTAAGTAAATTGGAAGATTAGTATCCCATCCTTCATTCCGTTGCAGTCAGATTTATATTTATTTGTATTCTAAGGAAAAATGCAAAAGTGCTAAATTTATAAAATCTTTGAAATTACATCTAAATAATTACCTAATATTTTTGATGAATGCGTTATTCGCGGCGACGTTCTGTTGCGGACGGTACATCAAATGGAAGTAGGTTTTCAGGTTGATGTTAATTTGCATAACTTTTAGCTATGTTTGCATAGTAATCAGAAAAATCGAATTAAATTAAAGAAAGAGGAAAGGGGCGTTGCATTTTCGCCCATTTTTGTTTAGCTTATAGAGACGGTAAAGTGATTACCATGTATGATATTTTACAGGATACCCATCGGTAGTATAGAAGTTATAAGAGCTTTAACATGTCACAAAATTGTAACCATTTGTAGGGGAGGTACCACAAGGAGTAGGCAACCACATCGTCCATCAAACATAAACTGGGTTTGAATAAAATATTATAACGTACGAAATTGTATGTCATTCGGGAACTCCTTTTCAGAGTTACAGATAGCAGCATTCAGTCAAACTGACAGACGAACGGACACTAATTAATTTATATTTTTTAACCCATGGATGACCCATGCTGAAGTTTTTACAGTTTGTGGTAAAATATGTGGCAATTTTTAAAATAAAAACGAAAAAAAATGATATTATGCTTTTCAGGATAATCAAGGATTAACGACATTTGGATCCTTTTGATGTTCTTAATATGCACAAATTAAATATTTTATTTATAATTCTTAGAGTGCAAAATTTCATTAAAATCGAAAGGGTAAAATATTTAAATTGTAATTTCGGGGTAGTTTTATTTCGAAATTACCCGGTAGTCATATGAATGATGTTGTGTTCCATTCATTCCATTCAACTTTTCCAATAAAACCAGTAATTTAAAAAAAATTGGTACTTTTTTATAAACGATTCAAATTTAAATTTTTTAATTACCAACCCGTACCTGAGTCCATCCCTAAAATTCTGAATTGCCGAGCCAGTCGTGGTAGACATATGAATGATATTGTGTTCCATTATTAAATGACAAAGTTCATATTTTCTAATAAAACCAGAAATTTGAAAAAAATATCAGTACTTTTTTATAGCCGATTCAAATTTAAAATTTTCAATGGCCCACGCGTTGCATATATGGGAGCTATTTCTAAATTTGAACCGATTTCCTGGAAATTTGGTACCCTTTGTCCTTGATAAGAAAAGGTTATTTGTGCATATTTTTCAAAAAATTAAAAAAATCAAATTTTTTGTTCTATACCTGGCCGGAACATAGAAAATCCGCAAAAAATATATAAAAACCACCCTAATGAGATATGCCGTAAATACATCTTTTGGATTGATTTATACCTGTTACAGCTTTAAACTTTAAATTAGAATTTTAAAATAATTAAATCTAAGAGAACATTGTTATAAACATTTCGTAATACTGATAAGTACTACGGTGGTTTAAGCAATGATCATTCATTTAGTTTAAAAGCATATATTTCATTCGAAATGGTTTACCATTTCATTTCTACTAAGACATTAATTTCACCTCTCTAATCTTAAAACAACATGTTTGGATCCAACCCACAAAGCTAACACAAAAAAATATCCGACCAAGCTCGGATGGATGGACAGATGGATTGTAGTAGTTCAGCAAATGTACATCTACTCACTCGGTTGTACATATACTCGTACATACAAATTAAATTTAAAGTAAATTATTTTCAAGGAATCCAAACCCAACATCAGTCGGCAGGACTTGTCTACTTCGTACACATCCATCTGTACAACATTATTCAGACAATAAAAAGTGATTAAAAAAGATGACAGCCACATTTGATGGGTGGAGACGACAACGACAAACAGAATTATATAAAATAAAAAAATAAATAAAATAAAGGAGAATAAGATGATAAATGTATGCATAGGTTTACCGCCTTCCTACATGTCTAGAAATATCCAAATGTCGGTGTGTGGTTTGTACAAGGGTGAATATACTCTTACGCACTTTAAGGTAAGTGGGCGGATCTGATGTATGACCGCACTGGGCATTGCGGGGCCCCAGCTGATTTAATTCCAACAGCTGCTTTGCAGATTATTCTGAAAAAAAAAATCATTGATTAATGAAGTATTTTTATCCCCTCACCTTAGAGATGGGGGTATATATCATTTGCTACGAGCCAAAAGTGTAACGCATCGAAGGAGTGACCTAAGACCCCAAGTATGTTTGTTGGAAATTCGAATTGAGTCATTTGAGCAATGTCCGCGCACGATAACTTTCGAAAGTATTAACCGATTGACTTCAAATTTTGCATGCGGTAATATTTTTCTCTATCTCCGGCTTAGTTCGAAGAGGGTCATACTGGTCCACTCCCTCGAGTACTTCCCCCACAACATTTAGTAAAAAAATTATTCTTTAATAACTTCTATACTACTTACTCCAATCTTCTGAAATTCCAAACATAGTACTAGTTTAGTAGTCGCTAGCACCTCAAAAAAATGGGCAGAGTTGACACGCCCCTTTGGGTACTTCCCACTCAAGTACACCATTTTTTTATATTACCACGCCCCTAAAATTGCTAGCTCGGCTCAATTTCCTACCAACAGCGAGTGTGCTGTAATTTTGGGTATATGTATCTTGTGGTAGTCTAATTAATTGGTCAGAAAATTGGTGGGATCGGACCAATGAAAGTCACTCTGGCCATATGAGTATTTTGAAATTGATATATCCTGCACAATTTTTTAGCGAGATTACTGTAAATGTGTGTATATGTTTTTGGTGGCAGTCTACGTGATTGGTCCAAAAATGGACGGGATTTGAAATTAGGTGAGTTATATTTTAAAATTTGTTTTTGAATTTTTTGCAAAAATGTTATGTTTTTTATTTTGTAGTTATAGAATAAGTCGTTTAACAATCGTGTATCAAATTTATATTCTACAATAAACATAATTTTTTACATAACTTTGTAAAGTAAGACACATTTTCACGAATCGCAAAGCTGCACAAAAGAAAACAATAGAGTAATTCGTACTTGAATCAAACCGTAACGGTGTCAAAACGATTTTTTTGGCCCTGAATTCTTAATCGCTTAAAGCGCTCATTAAGCCTGATTAGGCTTAATTTTAAGCCGAAATATTTTTATTTCAAGCACAAAGTGATTGATTTGAATACGAAACGGGCTTCAATGAAGAACATTTTGATTGAATTAAGCCCGCCCAATACTTGATTTAAGCCTGATAATACTTGATTAAATCCTGATAAATTCTTGATTTAAGCCTAATCAATTTTTAAGCCGATCGTACTTTATTTATCGTGCCATTTATATTACACCATTTTTCCCCTATATTGCAAAGAATGTGCATTTTTAAAACGGTATGTCAAAATACAATTGCTTGACAGCAAAAGTAAAAGTTTAGCAGTAATTATCCGCTTTAAAACTCAAACATATAAGGAATAGCATCAACGAAACGAACAAGAATTATTTACAACTTCTGTCATCTCTACCAAAAAAATCTCACCAAGTAATCTATCTACAAACACCGCTTGAACGAGAAACCAATTGGATATCGTTGCGCACAGAGGTTTATACATACACGGTGCAAAATCACCTTTTTTGATATGTTTGAATCGAAAGAAAATATATTTGGAACACAAATTTTTGAATATTATATATTTCTGATCAAATAAATTTTATTTGAAAATCAATAAAATGTATTTGGAACGCATATATTAATATATTACAACAAATTTTATTTGCAAACTAAATTTCTCAAATAAAATATGTGTTTAAATACAAATAAAATTATTGTTTAGGAATTTTTCCAAATATATTTTATTTAAAAAAATTTTCAAAACATTTACTGACTTTTTCGAAATTCAGTTTTAATCTTTCCTTGTTTTCGAATTAGACCTCCCAGTTATGATACCATATTAACTTCCGTTTTAAATCAATCATTTAAATTTTCTGAGTATTCCAAGCCATCATTAGTTGTCAATCCTCTAAGTAATTTATTTTAATCCAAGATTATACGATTTCAATTATTATTGTTTTACGAACATTTAACATTTCTAAAAAATTAACTTTGAATTACTGAAAAATTTAACACAATTTATATATTTTCCGAATTTTTAACATTTTTTTACGAACATTTAACATTTCTAAAAAATTAACTTTGATTTACTGAAAAATTTATGTATTTTCCGAATACTTAAATGCAAATAAATATTTGTTTCGAAATAATAGTCCCAAATAATAACATATTGGGATGTAAACAAAGATTTGTTTAGAACGACATCTTCCCAAATATATAATTTGTGTATATACCAAATACTATATGTTTAGAGTGTACCCTGAATATATATATGTTTCAAGCCGAATATGTTTGGGACAATATACTACAGATTTTTTTTCAGCGTGTATACATCTCGTCGATTTATATGGGAGTGTGCGTTTGAAATTGCTTCAGCCAAAATCAACCACTTAAATGAGAGGGTAATTTTATTCTGCTATATACTTGTTCTGCCTCTCAGAAAAAATAAGTAAAAGAGCGATCTCAGTGTAAAATGTAGAAAAAATTTACATTTTTCCACAAACGAATCACCATTAATTTCGCATTTTAAGAAATGTTCACTTGATTTCAAGTAAACATTTAAACTTAGCATAAGCCTTTCTACGCTTGATTTTTGCAATGTAATCCGTTTTCTACTTCATTTAAGAAAAACTTTGTACGAACGTACACGGGGCAAAATCGCCTTTTTTGATATGTTTGAATCGAAAGAAAATATATTTGGAACACAAATTTTTAAATATTATCTATATCTGAGCAACTAAATTATATTTGAAAATCAACAAAATTTATTTGTAACTCATATATTAATATATTACAACTAAATATATTTGCAAACTAATTTTCTCAAATAATATATGTGTTTGTATACAAGTCAGATTATTGATTGGGAATTTCTCCAAATATATTATATTTAAAAAAAGACTGTCGAATTTTAGTTTTATTTTTTTCCTAGATTTTGTGTTATGCTTTATAGATAAAATGTCATAAGCAGGATTAATTTCTGAATTTTGAGCAGGATTTTAGTATAGTAGATATAGGGGAAAACATAAAAAATCAAATTTTTGTGGATTTTCGAAATTATTTTGGGAATTGTGGGATTGACTTTTGAAAGTGGAACAAGTAAGAAAATTTCAGTCGGGTAAGTCGACTATGGTATTCCCTCACGTTGTGCGTAAGGTATTATGGTTATTTATGGCAGAAGTTATGGGAATGTTGTGTTCACATGAATCTGTGAATTTGTGTGGGGGTTACAAGAAGAGGCTTGACAAATACACCTATTTTGTCGGTGGTAAGTAAATACTTCCAAGACATTACACAGTATCTAATTGTAAGTGTTTAGGTACACTGACATTAATGTTATGAGCCCCTCAATGTTGGTATGATTGGACCATTTTGTGTGAGTGGTACCAAAAGGTGCGAGGCAATAATTCACAATTTTTACCGCACTGTAGGTAATATAAAATTTGAAAATAGAAATTGATATGACCGAAACTTTTACATTGTATGCAAATTTTGTTGTTAATTCAGAAAAGTTGATGTGAGAGAAATTGTTTTATATTCTGTACTGTACTAGGAAAGGGTCAGGAAAAACCAGTAAGGAAAGGTTAAAGTCGGGCGGGGCCGACTATATAATACCCTACACCACCTCGGCAATGTACATTAAGAATTTCTTTTTGAATAGTTGGAATAATTAGTTTCCTTTCTTTTACGAAAGTACTTAGCTCCCCCGCCACGTCAAGGCTAATTCCAAAGAGGAGTTTAATATAATGTGTGGAATTAAAAATTGAACTAATAATAATATTCCACATATTTGCATTTACTGTGGTTATTATTAGCCTTAACACAATAAATAGTCCGATTTTTGGTCGTACACAATATAAATAATATATGCAGGGTATGTTAGGTAGGTACTACCTTGGAAAAATTGGTTTAAGTAATGTTTTAATTTTCATTTCCGCTGAAGCCTTTCAGGTCTCTAAAATAGCGCTTATATAAAAAAATTAGAAATATCTTTCTGGAAAATTTTGATCGGAAGTAAAGTACAACTTATATAGCGCTTTGGTACCAAATCAGGAGGAACATATATATGGAGGTTATATATAAATCTGAACGGATTTTCCTTGAATACTCATTCATTGAAAAAGAAACTTCTTTCTGTCAAATTTCGTACAGACCGGATATAAAATACAGTCTCTACAGCACTTACATGTCAAATCGGGGGTAACATATAAATGTTACATATATCTAAATCTGAACCGCTTTTCTCTGAATTTGGAAGTATCCTTTCATATAATAAGAAACCTCTTTGTGTAGATTTGTTTACTGATCGGATATAAAATACAAATTGTACAGCGCTTACATGTTAAATCGTGGGTAACGTATATATGGGGGCTATATCTAAATCTGAACCGATTTCCCTCAAATTTGGCAATGTTAATTCATGTAATGAGAAACCTCTTCTGACAATTTTGTTTACTGATCGGATATAAAATACAGTTTCTACAGCGCTTACATGTCAAATCGAGGGTAACATATATATGTGGGCTATATCTAAATCTCAACCGATTTCGTACTGATCGGATTAAAAATACACTTTTTACAGCGCTTACATGTAAAATCGGGGGTATCATATATATGGGGGCTATATCTAAATCTGAACCGATTTTCTCCGAATTTGGCAGAATTCCTTCATGTAATAAGAAACCTCTTTTTGACGAATTTCACACTGATCGGTTATAAAATAAATTTTTTATGGCGCTTACATGTGAAATCGGGGGTAACGTATATATGGGGGCTATATCTAAATCTGAACCGATTTCTTCCAAATTTACAGTGTTCATTCATATAATAAGAGACCTCTTTCTGCTGAATTTCATACAGATCGGATATAAAATAAAGTTTTTACAGCGCTTATATGTCAAATCGGGGCTAACATATATATGGGGGCTATGTCCAAATCTGAACCGATTTTAACCAAATTAAATAGGGATCGTCCTTGGGCCAAAAAAAGATATGTGTAAAGTTTCGTCAAGATCGACCTGTACTTTGATTACAAGAATATTCAGAATCAGATATAGCCCTCATATATATGTTACACCCGATTTCACATTTACACTGAAAATATTTCCTTCGTACTATTTACATTCTTCATATTATTTACGAAGATTTTCGTAAATTTCATTCATATTATGAAGAATATTTTACGAATTTACTAAGGGGTTTCTTAAGAAATTGTCATAAAAACTTCGTAAAACAAGTAAGAAAGTTTCAGTCGGGTAAACCGACAAAGGTATACCCTCACTTTGTGAGTAATGTAATATTGAATATTACTAGAATTATTCTGTCAATTTGTGTGGGAGGTACCAGAAGGGGTTTATCAAATACACCTTTTTTTTTGCTGAACATTAGATACTTTAAATTCATTGCACTGTGCCGACTTATAAGCATTTATGTGCACTGGTATAAACGTTATGAGACATTAAATTGTGATATGATTTGGGCATTTTGTGTGGGAGGTACAAAAAGGGGCGTGGCAATAACGCCCATTTTTCACAGGGCTATAGACACTATAAAAACATTACACTGTACAAAATTTCAAGTATTTTTATACACTGGTTTTACTGTTTTAAGCTGTTAACTTTTGGTGCAAAAAGGTACCTTTGTGTGGGAGGTACCAACAAGGGCGTGACAACAACACCCATTTTTCCCTGGACTGTAGGCAATATAAAAGCATAATACTGTACAAAATTTCAAGTATTTTTATACACTGTTATTAATGTTATAAGCTGTTAACTTTTGGTGCAAAATGGTGCATTTGTGTGGGAGGTACCAAAAGGGACGTGGCGACTTCGCCCATTTTTCTCGAGTTGATAACGACTAATAAGCTAATACTATGTGTGGAATTTCAAAAGATTCGAATAAGTAGTATAGCAGTTAATAAAGAATCAATATTTCACAACATTTTAACCCTTTGTGGGGGAGGTACTAGAAGGAGTGGACCAATATGGCCCATCTTCGAACTTAGCCGGAGATAGAAAAAAATATTACCACATACCAAATTTGAGGTCAATCGGTTACTCCTTTCGAGAGTTATCGTGCGCACCAGCCAGCAGACAGACAGACGGACGGACATTGCTCATTCGACTTAAAATGACCCAAAACGGAGTTCCTCCGAACATACTTGGGGTCTTAGGTCACTCCTTCGACGTGTTACACTTTTTTCCGTAGCAAATGATATTTACCCTCGTCACACTAAAGTGAGGGTATAATTATGTTCATAAATTTAATGAAAAGATTCTTATTTTGTATGAAATGACGTCTTACAATTTTCGTAATTTTTGTGATAGTAACATAATTTTTAAATTTTAGGGGTGTACTTTATTTTGTTCTTCTTTCCGTATCAATTTGCAATAATTTCAAAAGCGTTCGACAAAAAGGAAGATATATGCCAATGTTATCAAAAACATTTTGTAATTGTATTCAAAGCAAAGCAAACTTGTCAGCATCTGAAATGTATAACGTATATAGCACATAAACAATTGTTGAATAATTTTCAAGTTTTCCTCCGAACGCTGTAAGTAGGTGATAAATTTGGCATATATCTTCCTTTTAAAAAATTTTAGTAATTTCATTATGATAATAATTTCATACAAAATATCATATAATTTCATTATGATACGAAATAATTTTATACAAAATATGAAACAATTTCATACAAAATATGTAATAATTTCTTACAAAATATGAAATAATTTCATACAAAATATGAAACAATTTCATACAAAATATGAAATAATTTCATACAAAGTACGAAATAATTTTATACAAATATGGCAATACATTATTGATGTGATTATTTTTGATTTGAAATAGCAGAAGTAAGGAATAATTCGTTTGCTTTAATCCTTTCCTGATAAGAGAGAGCTGCGTTTCGAACCGAATTAGAGGCAAAAACGGTCTAAAACCAGAAGAATATTTATAGACATTTTTAAAATAGTGTAGGTCGGGGGCATACAGAATATGGAATAATTTCATAAAAAATATGAAATAATTTCATAAAAAATATGAAATAATTTCATAACAAATATGAATTAATTTCTTAAAAAAATGAAATAATTTCAAAAAAATGTGAAATAATTTCATTAAAAATGTTAAATAAATTCATACAAAATATGAAATAGTTTCATAAAAAATATGAAATGTTGTCATAAACAATATGAAATAGTTTCATAAAAAATATGAAATAGTTTCATAAAAAGTATGAAACTGTTTCATAAAAAAAAATATGAAAAATCATCTTCGTAATATATATGATTTTTTTCATAAATCGTATGAAACATTTCTTTGGCTAAAAAATTTAAGACAGATTTCGTAATTTGTAAGAAACACTTCGTGATATTCACGAAGATAATATTTTCAGTGTAAGCGCTGAAGAAACTGTATTTTATATCCGATCAGTGCGAAATTCGGCAAAAAGAGGTTTCTTATTACTTCAAGGAGTACTGCCCAATGCGGAGAAAATTGGTTCAGATTTTGATATAGCCCCCCCCCCCATATATATGTTACCCCCGATTTGACATGTAAGCGCTGTAGATACTGTATTTTATATCCGTCAGTACGAAATTCGACAGAAAGAGGTATTTTTACATGAATAAGTATTCAGGAAAAACAGTTCAGATTTATATTAACCTCCATATATATAGCACCTGTTCCACAAAAGGGTAACAACTCAAAATTTAAAAAATTTCAGTAGAGGCCATTACAAAAAAAGAATGTGTCGTTGCAATAAAATATCATAAAAAAAAAATAATAACGCTATTTTCCATTTTGTTTTTTTTTTATTGATTTTAGAAAAATAACTACTTTTTTGAGTTATTACTCTTTTCATGAAAAAAGTTTGTCTATAAATAGTGGTATTACTTTGAGTTGTACATTTTTAACTGAAAAATCGTACTTGGATTATAAGTTGAACAGGGCACAACTAAAAATATTACTCTTAGATGATAAATCAATCGTCTCATTTGCTTAAACACTGGAGACAATTCAGAATGTAACTGTTTAGTTGCATCTAAAGACGTTATGCTGTAAATACTGAGTGAGTCATAAACGATTTTTTATAACGAAAAACAAGAAAAATCAACGGACATTATTTGCAGTGTGTATAAATTGGCATTGTACGTTGTTTTCTTGCAAAAAAGCAAAATTTAAAAATTGTGAGTTGTTACTCTTTTGAGGAACAGGTGCGATATGTTCCTCCTGATTAAAATTTTCCAGAAAGATGTTTTTAAATTTAGGAACGAATATTGCTTAATTTAGCGACTATCGGTTTAGAATTAGATAATATGTTCCTACCCATTTACCAGTTATTCCAAATTATTATGGCAATGACCCTTATCGCATTGTTAGGGAGGTGTAGGGTATAATATAGTCGGCCCCGCCCGACTTTCTGCCTTTCCTTACTGGTTATACCCTACACCACACCGTGGTACAGGGTATTATATTTTTGTGCATTTGTTTGTAACACCTAAAATGACAATAAATACGCTCATCGTTTATTATACCGATCGACTTAGAATCACTTTCTGAGTTGATTTAGCTATATCCGTCTGTCTGTCTGTGCATGTATTTTTGTAATCAAAGTTCAGGTCGCAATTATGGTCCGATCTCGACGAAACTGTTCACATATCTTTTTTTTTTGGCTTAAGGACGATCCCTATTAAATTTGGTTAAAATCGGTTCAGATTTAGATATAGCCCCATAAATATGTTACCCCCGATTTGACATGTAAGCGCTGTATAAACTGAGTGAAATTCAGCAGAAGGAGGTTTCTTGTTACATGAAGGAATACTGCCAAATTCGGAGAAAATCTGTCAGATTTAGATATAGCCCCCATATATGTATATGTTACCCCCGATTTGACATGTAAGCGCTGTTGAAACAGTATTTTATATCCGATTAGTGCAAAATTCAGCAGAAAGAGGTTTCTTATTACAAGTAGGAATACTGCCAAATTCGGAGAAAATCGGTTCAGTTTTAGATATAACCCCCATATATATGTTACCCCCGATTTGACATGTAAGCGGTGTGGAGACTGTATTTTATATCCGATCAGTACGAAATTCGACAGAAAGAGGTCTTTTTACATGAAATACTATTCATTCATGTTTCTCAATTGAACTGTTTATTTTGAAAGTGGCGTAAACGCCATTCTGTTTTACTCGATTCAATATTAGAAAAAGAGGGTTAGTAAAACTCGAATGTGAAAATTTCCACTTAATATAGAAACATTGAAGTCTTGAGATGAATAGCATGTATGTAATATGTATCTATTAATCACATAGCCTTTTAACGATACTACTCTTGGTTCAAAAACAGAATGGCGTTTACGCCACTTTCAAAATAAACAGTTCAATTTAGGAACGAATATTGCTTAATTAAGCGATTATCGGTTCTGAATTAGATATAGCCAAATATATATATTCCTACCTATTTACCAATTATTCCAAATTATTATGGCAATGACCCTTATCGCATTGTTAGGGAGGTGTAGGGTATAATATAGTCGGCCCCGCCCGACTTTCTGCCTTTCCTTACTGGTTTTTAAATAAAACTTAAAATGGTCATAACTTTTGTCTTATTGTTGCCAATTCAGAAATCATCCTTACAAAGAAAACAATGCCTATTTGGAAAAAATATGTGGATGAATGTATAAATTATAGCCCATATTGTAAAAATACGGAAATTAAAAAAAATAATTTTTCATTTTTTTTTATTTTGGCAATTTTGTTTGGGGCGTACCAAAAGGAGCGCGGCATTAACACCCATTTTTAACATACTATGGGTGCTATAAAAACAATATACTGTACAAAATGTCCACTGTATTAATGTGCAGGAATCGAAGTTATAAGCCGTGAACTTTTTGTTCAAAATGGTCCATTTGTATGAAAGGGACCAAAATGGGCTTGGTAATAACGACCATTTTGCACGGGACTATAGGTACTATAACAGCATTACACTACACAATATTTTAAGCATTTGTATGGACTGGAATCAGTGTTATGAGCAGTTAACTCTTTGTGCTAAATGGTCCATTTGTAAGGTAGTTACCAAAAGTGGGTGGCAATAACGCCCATTTTTTACGAGACTGTAGGTACTATAAAGGCATTAAACTTCATAAAATGTCAAGTATGTGTATGGACTGGAGTCAAAGTTATAAGCCCTTAACATTTTGGGCGACTCAGCTACGTATGCACTTATTTTTTCATGAGAAATTTGTTTTAAATACAATTATGTATATATTCCAAAAATTTTCAAACAATTTAGTTTTCTGTACATCTGAATTTAGAAAAAGATTGCCATCAGCGAAAGAAAAATAGGGTTCCCATATTCTATATTTCTATATGTGACGAGGTAATTTTAATATAAATGAAATTTTCATATTTATCCTTGATTGCAGTATGGTTTTCCTAATTTTAAGTTCAAGTTCATGGATTTGAAATAAGGATTTTTGATTATTTTAAATTAAAATTTCCTAAAAGTCATGTTTTCCATCATTAGTTCATAATTTCCTTATGTTTATGTTGGGTGTCCTCCGCATATCTGAATTTGATAAATTTTTGAATATTATTTGTTTCAAGATTTATTATCTTAGTAAAAATATGTCCTTATTTTTAGTTAATTTTTGCATACCCAAAAAAATTTACTCGTACTAAGTAAAAAAAAATAATTCAATATGAGCAAAAACATTAAACTAAATTGGAGTATGGATTTTACTCAAATTTAAGAAACACATTTTTTGAGTGTCATCCGAATACTAAAGGCATCTTCTAAGAAAATATATACCAAAACATTTTTTTAAATATTTTTTCGGTTTTAGGATGTCATATTAAGCCAGAAAATTTTGTGCAAAGCCCTTCGACAAAAAGTTTGTTGCATAAAAGATCGAAACACATGAAAACCTGATTTTCATAATTTATAAAATATTGCGGTCTGATTACTACGTACTCATAGTTTTTAACGTAAGGCGGAAACGATTAATGTTAGTCGGCATAAATTTACAAATTAATTTCTCTAATACCACTTCTACAAGCATGCCGAATTGTTTTCTCTTTTTAATTCCTCCCACGGTGCAACGTCAGCAACTATCTATTACATTGATCGACTCTCAGGGAAAACAAGTTTGCTGCAACGTACATATCGTTCTGGTAACTGCGTTTTAAAAAAATATTATATCGTTGGTTTTTAGTTTGTGCAATTTTTTGATGGGCGCAAAATATACTTCATCCCTGCCCTGAATTTAATGTCTACATAATACATATAGTATACATATGTATTCTACTACATAAACCTGCATACAATAAACATACATATTTGCATATCCTTCTGTAAACACATGTCCAACAGGCAAAATCTCATAAAAAACACACACACACACAGAAATAAGAAATGAAATCTTTTTGTGGTTTCGAGAAATTAAAATATAAAAGTAAAAATTTAAAAAGAAAATAAAAAAGATATCTGTTAAAACCATTGCCACAATACTCTTTTGGTGCTGTTGGGGGGAGCCGCAAGAGATGTATAACCAGCCAGATAAATGTGGAAATAACAAAAAAAGTAGAAGAACTCGTATCATGTTATCCGCCAAATTCTAGTGAAATGTATTTGAAATTCGTAAAAACGAAAGACGAGATGTGATGTCGTTCACTTTAGCTCTTTTAATTCAGAAAATATTGTAGGAGTATATTTGTTGAAAATTTTTACATGAATGGTATTTAGCAAGAAAGTAAGTTTTCCAATGTACCAAATTGCGTGGGCTGTGGTTACAGATTGCGTGGTAGGTACCAAAAGTGGCTAGACATTTTCTACCATTTTTCTGGGGATGAAGAATCTATAGCTATGTTCGAAATAACAAGCTTAGAAGCTATTCCTAACCGATCGTCTGACAGGTGAAGACGAAAAGACCTACCGACTTATTTTTATTTATTTATTATTACTAGGAATCCTAGCACAACAAGATATTAAATCTTGTAATTTACAGTACTAGGTTTATAGGATGTAGTTTCAATAATGACAATGTTAATTTACATTTAAACGGTTAAATAATTAAAAAAAAAAAGAATGAAAGAAATTAAGAATTTATGATGATGTTAAATATTTGATGTTACAATTTTAGGCGTAATATAACCTTAGCTCCTTTTTAAAAAGTATTGCGTTGCTTATTGTTTGTATGATATTTGGAAGGCTGTTCCATAGGCGGATAGAATGAATAAAGAATTGCTGTTCAGACTTGGCGCTTCTGTACCGGACTTGAATTATTTTTTTACCACGGTTTGATCGAGCAAATTGTAAACGTTGAAATAAATGCGATGGTTCGCCAGTGTAAATTATTTTGTGAAGAAGTAGAAGACATTTGAAATTAAGCAAATTGATCAACTTCATATTGCAAATCTGATATGAGTACGATGATATCCTATCATGACGTCTCTTTTTATATATGTATCTTGCAATGCTATTGAATGCCACATTTAGCCTTTGTCTGTCTATACTGTTGCAATTTGCAAATAGTTCACACCCATACAAAAGAACTGGTAGCAGATTTATGTAGCACGCCGATTGGGTTTGGGCGCTTTCACGAGAGTTAATAATCACACAGTACAAAATTATATCTTTTTGTCAATTACACTAAGCAACAAAAATGTTGTTGTGTCCAAGACCTAAATATTTTTTTTGTGTAAGGCTTACCGGAATGAGTGGACAATATGGTCCATCTTCGATCTTAGCTGATATAGAACAAATATTAACAGGTACCAAATCTGAAGTCAATCGTTTACTTATGTCGAGAGTTGCCGTGCTCATGATCGACGTGCTCAAATGACTTAAAATAGCCCAAAACGAATTTCTGACAAATATACTTGGGGGGTTAGGTCACTCATAAGATGTTTGGCCTGTAGCAAATGAAATTCTGTTACTTCTACCAAAATGGTTATAGCTTCTACGCTTCTCCATAGATTTTTTCCATGTTGGCATTATACTTTAAAAATATACTAAAACCAGTAAGGAAATGCTAAAGTCGGGCTGTGCCGACTATATAATACCCTACACCACTCTCGTAATATTGAATAACTCTGATATATAAATTTTGTAATTCATGTATAAATTGTTTACATAAATTTACTTTTGGGACATTTTATACTTAAATAATACCCTGTACCACAGTGTGGTGTAGGGTATAAAAACGATTGGATCTAAAGAGCCAAATCGGATGAAACATATATATGGGAGCTATAGCTAAATCTTTACCGATTTTCTTCAAATTCGGCAATGTTGGTTCATGAATCAAGAAACTCTACCATTCTAAATTTCAAAACGATTGGATGTAAAATATAGCTTCTATAGGACAAAGGGCTAAATCGGACGAAACATATATATGGGAGCTATAGCTAAATCTTAACCGATTTTCTTCAAATTCAGCAATGTTGGTTCATGGATCAAGAAACTCTACCATTCTAAATTTCAAAACGATCGGATGTAAAATACAGCTTTTATAGGACTAAATGGCCAAATCGGACGAAACATATATATGGGAGCTATAGCTAAATCTTATCCGATTTTCTTCAAATTCGGTAGTGTTGGTTCATGGAACAATAAACTCTACCATTTTAAATTTCAAAACGAATGGATGTAAAATACAGCTTCTATAGAACTAAAGGGCCAAATCGGACGAAACATATATATGGGAGCTATAGCTAAATCTTAACCGATTTTCTTCAAATTCGGTAGTGTTGGTTCATGGATCAAGAAACACTACCATTCTAAATTTCAAAATGATTGGATGTAAAATACTGCTTCTTCAGGACTAAAGAGCAAAATCGGACGAAACATATATATGGGAGCTATAGCTAAATCTTAACCGATTTTCTTCAAATTCAGCAATGTTGGTTCATGGATCAAGAAACTCTACCATTCTAAATTTCAAAACAATTGGATGTAAAATACAGCTTTTATAGGACTAAATGGCCAAATCGGACGAAACATATATATGGGAGGTATAGCTAAATCTTAACCGATTTTCTTCAAATTCGGTAGTGTTGGTTCATGGATCAAGAAACTCTACCATTCTAAATTTCAAAATGATTGGATGTAAAATACAGCTTCTACAGGACTAAAGAGCAAAATCGGACGAAACATATTTATGGGAGCTATAGCTAAATCTTAACCGATTTTCTTCAAATCGGATGTAAAATACAGCTTCTATAGGACTAAAGGGCCAAATCGGACAAAACATATATATGGGAGCTATAGATAAATCTTAACCGATTTTCTTCAAATTCGGCAATGTTGGTTCATGGATCAAGAAACTCTACCATTCTAAATTTCAAAACGATTGGATGTAAAATACAGCTTCTATAGGACTAAAGGGCCAAATCGGACGAAAGATATATATGGGAGCTATATCTAAATCTGAACCGATTTCAACCAAATTCAATACCAATCTTAACAGCCGCGAAATACTCTAAACTGCAAAATTTCAGAACGATCGGAGTTAAATTGCGACTTTTAGTCGACGAACAACTTTACATGGACAGACGGACGGATGGACGGACGGACGGACGGACGGACGGACATCGTTAAATCGACTCAGCTAGTGATTCTGAGTCGATCGGTATACTATAAGGTGGGTCTAGCTGTGTTATTTTCAGGTGTTACAAACATCTGCCGTAAAACAAACTTATAATACCCTGTACCACATTGTGGTGTAGGGTATAAATATAAAAGTACCTTCCTTGAAAATTTGAATTTAAAACAACTTTACCATAAAATCTAAGGAGCTTTTGATTTTATGGAATTAGATACCACAATCTACATAAAAACATGTTTTACGCCTTTTTTGTTTCATTGTGTAATTAAGAAAACGTGAACATTGTAAATATGAAAACTTTACCCGGGTACCTGGTTGTTGACAGCAGGTTTAACAGTCACGCTTTTTTAACTCCTCATATTAAACGAGGATCCCTTAAACCTTTCCAAAATCAGTAAATATTTCAAGTATTGATGAATCACAATTGCTCCTCAGAAAAGAACTAGATTCGATATTTTATGAAAATAGATTTTGGACCTTTACCAAAAGTTCTTGATAAATTTTGTATGAAGCGATTGAAATATTTCTATATTCCAAAATTTACTTACGCCATGTCCGTCCATCTTTTGAAATCACGCTACTGTTCGTAATAATATAGCTAGAGTGTGTGTAGATAAGGCAGAACTATTTATGTATTATGAAAGTAGATCTTCTAAATAGGTTGCTCTTAATTACAATGGTCAACATTTTTTGCGGCACAGGATTTGCCGCAAAAATATTTTTTTTTAAATTTTCTCATTTTTTAAATTCTGTGAAAAATATTTTGACTACAAATCAAGACATAGGATTCTACTCGCAGAAAAAATTGTTTGATATACATCTTGTCCCAAATAAGCCAGAAATATGGGAACAGTTGAAAACCAGTAAGGAAAGGCTAAAGTCGGGCGGGACCGACTATATAATACCCTACACCACTCTCGTAATATTGAATAACTCTGATATATAAATTTTGTAATTCATGTATAAATTGTTTACATAAATTTAATTTTGGGACATTTTATACTTAAATAATACCCTGTACCACAGTGTGGTGTAGGGTATAAAAACGATTGGATCTAAAGAGCCAAATCGGATGAAACATATATATGGGAGCTATAGCTAAATCTTTACCGATTTTCTTCAAATTCGGTAGTGTTGGTTCATGGATCAAGAAACTCTACCATTCTAATTTTCAAAACGATTGAATGTAAAATACAGCTTCTACAGGACTAAAGAGCAAAATCGGACGAAACATGTATATGGGAGCTATAGCTAAATCTTAACCGATTTTCTTCAAATTCTGTAGTGTTAGTTCATGGATCAAGAAACTCTACCATTCTAAATTTCAAAATGATTGGATGTAAAATACAGCTTCTACAGGACTAAAGAGCAAATTCGGACAAAACATATATATGGGAGCTATAGCTAAATCTTAACCGATTTTCTTCAAATTCGGCAATGTTGGTTCATGGATCAAGAAACTCTACCATTCTAAAATTCAAAATGATCGGATGTAAAATACAGCTTCTATAGGACGAAAGGGCCAAATCGGACGAAACATATACATGGGAGCTTTAGCTAAATCTTAACCGATTTTCTTCAAATTCGGCAATGTTGGTTCATGGATCAAGAAACTTTACCATTCTAAATTTCAAAACGATTGGCTATAAAATACAGCTTCTATAGGACTAAAGGGCCAAATCGGACGAGACATATATATGGGAGCTATATCTAAATCTGAACCGATTTCAACCAAATTCAATAGCGATCTTAACAGCCGCGAAATACTCTAAACTGCACAATTTCAGAACGGTCGGAGTGAAATTGCGACCTCTAGTCGACGAACAACTTTACATGGACAGACGGACGGACGGACATCGTTAAATCGACTCAGCTAGTGATTCTGAGTCGATCGGTATACTTTAAGGTGGGTCTAGCTGTGTTATTTTAAGGAGTTGCAAACATCTGCCGTGAAACAAACTTATAATACCCTGTACCACAGTGTGGTGTAGGGTATAAATAGAGGGAACTATCTTAAAAACGCAATATTCCTAAAATATTGGGTTTCCCAAATAAAAGGTAAATTTTCTAGTGATCAGTAGACCTCGGATTATATGCAATTGCATATTTTTTTGCGGTTTGATAGAAAAATTCTGGTTGGACCAAAATTCGTTTCAAAGAAAATGGAATCGAAAAATAGGTGCATATTTTTCATTTTTTGTGCATATTTGCATATTTGAAGTATCAAAATATGCAAAAAATATGCAAACTCAATGCTAAATCGAATTTTTTCTGTCGTTCAGAATATGGGAGGACACACCAAATACTAGTTTAGCAAAACAAATGCACTTGGATTTAGATTAGATTATTGTATGTGTTTTCAACTAAATTTTGTTTGTTGATTTTTTTTAAAAAATATTTTCTTCGTAATTTGGTGAAGATTTTGAGCTGTTATAATGTAGCTTCTGAACCAAAAATTGTTCTGAACTTTAACATCGCTCCCTCCCTCCAATTTTCATTTTAATATTGTGGTTCATTACTCCCACATACTTAACAAAGATCTAGTTTTTGACTTTGTGACACTTGAGAAGAAGAACCATTCAGTCGAAATGGCAGACGGACGGACATTAATTAATTAATTTTTTTTAACCAATCCTGAAATATTTAAATTTTTTGGAAAAATATGTGGGTAATTTTGAAAAATATAACAAAATAACTAAGATATGCTTTTGAGCCTTAATACACGAAAGTTGGTAACTTAATTCATAATTCTTAGAGAGGATGTTAAATTCTTTCTAATGGTACTTATATCATTCAAATCTAGTATTCCGTTCAAAAATTATGTCGACTTCAAAATAGTTAAAGCTGTAAAAAATGTTGTAGATGACCAACTTTGGCACCCTATAAAATCTAAACCACTATGAAATTGGTCAAGTGGAAAAGGCCATAATTCCGCATTGTCTTGTAGTATTATAAGCATGCAAAATTTCACCCAAATCTAAAAGTATAAATATTGAGGCGGCTTTAGTATATGGACCATATTTTTGAAGTGCATGCCTGATAAAGCCTGAAGAAGCCTGTCCAAAAACAAGGTACAAGGGTAAAACTAAACCCCAATGGTGGACTTCTGAGCTAACGGCTATGAAAAAGACCTGAAACAAGCTATTCAATAAGGCTAAATCTACTGGGGTCGCTGATGATTGGGATGCCTATAAAGAGCAACTCAAGATCTATAAGAAGGAGCTTAGAAAGGCGCAAAGGCGCTCTTGGTATACCTCCTGTGGTGAAGTGGAAAAGGTCTCCGACGCCGCTAGGTTGAGGAAGATATTATCTGCTTCACCCGGTACAGTGGGATATTTAAAGGTTAGGCAAATAACTGGACCACAAACAGCGAGCGGTCGCTCAATGTACTGCTCGACACACATTTCCCGGGGAACTTTGTAACACAACCCGAGGATCAGCAGGACCAACAAGAGTGCGAGTGGACTGCGAGCGTCGCTAGCTTCTTGACTGAGAGATCCAGAATAAGCTGGGCTATTAATAGCATTGAGCCCTTCAAGTCACCTGGACCAGATGGAATCACTCCAGCAGAAATGCAGAAAATGTTAAAGTACATTAAGGGGCTATGCATACATAATTGCAAATAAAAAATCGACAAAAATTTTGTTGCATAGTGCTATCTTCAAAAGGGAAAACAGCAAGTAATAACTTATTGCACCGTTTAAGTGACGGAATTAAGAAAAAAAATTCGCATTTGGTGAAATATGAGACAATGGCCGAAATAAATGAATTAAAGTTCGAATTGATTCATCAGGAACGTTATTCGCTAGATTTGGCTCCCTCGGATTATTTTCTATTTCCAAACTTGAACAAGTATGTAAGTAAGTTCAGTCGGGTAAACCGACTTATATGCACTGGTATTCATATTAAAATTGTACATTTGTGTGGGAGGTACCAAAAGGGGTGTGTCTATAACGGCCACTTTTCTCCAGACTCTAGCTACTATAGAATCATTTGACTGTACCAAATTTCAAGTATAAGTATGCACTGGTATTAAAGTTAAAAGCTATTAACTTTTGCTACAGAAAGGTACATTTGTGTCGGATGTACCAAAAGGGGGGTGCTAATAACGCCCATTTTTCTCTGGACTCTAGGTACTATAAAAGCATTACACTGTACACAATTTCAAATATTTGTATGCACTGGTATTAAAGCCATAAGCCGTTAACTTTTGGTGCAAAATGGTCCATTTGTGTCGGAGGTACCAAAAAGGGAATGGCCACTTCGGCGGAATGAAGATGGGCCCCAGGAAAATACACCCCAATATTTTTCTGAATATGGGAGAAGCTACGCATATAAGTTTTGCTCCACGTTGCTAACTTTACATCCTGTCCATAGGAGAAAGTCTTAAACAGAGGCCGAAGGCCGCAGGCCGTTGGCCGACCGAGCAGGAAAAGATTTATAATTAAAAAATTGTTTCGTATTCGTGTAATATTACGTACTCCCCGGATCTACGAAGCTAATTTTTTTTTAGTTTTTTTGGGTTTATTTTCATTTCATGCCGTTTTCTTGATTGGGGTGTAATTTCCTAAACCAGTTTTTGTAACGAAAATAGGCCCCAAATTTGGGACGCACTTTCATTTTCAATTTGGGATGCATTTTCTTGGGGTCCAACTTCCGGCCGCCGGCCACTTCGCCCATTTTTTTAATGTTTTAGTGACTAACATACTAATACTATGTGTCAAATTTCAAAAGATTCGAGTAAGTAGCATAGAAGGTATTAAAGAATCAACATTTCACTAAAAGTGGGGGAGGTACTAGAAGGAGTAGACCAATATGGCCCATTTTCGAACATAGCCGGAGATAGAGAAAAATATTACCGCATACCAAATTTGAGGCCAATCAGTTACTCCTTTCGCGAATTATCGTGCGCACCAGCCAGCAGACAGACAGAGAGACGGTCGGACGGACGGACCGACGGACATTGCTCAAATGACTTAAAATGGCCCAAAACGGATTTCCGCCAAACATAATTAGGGTCTTAGGTCACTCCTTCGATGTGTTACACTTTTGGCTCGTAGCAAATGATATATCGCGACCTAAGAGTGTAAAGGCGCTTAGTCCAATATTTAAAATTGGACAGGAGAGGTAAAATACTTACTGTACGAGTATATGAATGTTTTTATAAAGGGTATATGGACTTAGCGCTTTTACGATTCCGCTTTTAAAGATGACAAATCATGATTTTTTTAGCTTTTTGTTTTCAAATCCATGTATATCAAACTTATTTTGCGTTCCGCTTCAAAAAATACATTTTGGCATAAAGTGGACTTAATACCTTTTCACTCTTAGGTCGCGATATAACCTCCTCTCTAAGGTGAGGGGGATACAAATAGATCGGTGGTGAAAAATTTGCCAACAATGAAGAAGTCGAATCAGCGATAGATGATTATCTTAAGGAGCTAGTAGGCGCTTCTTCCTGTAAACAGGATTTCAATGCTATTGAATATTGCTGAGAAAATTGTATCGAGTTAGAAGGAGATTATGGTGAAGAAAATACCATTAATCCAATTTTGTTGTGTTTTCTTTGTTAGCTCGGCTAATTTTGGCACCGCCCTCGTATACTCGTATATATACGAGTATATAAAGAAAATATAGAGCTTTAGTTAATTTAAACAACTCTTTTTAAAACTAAATACACTTTTTTAATAGTTTTTTGCCTGCTTCAAAAATAAAAATTCTGTGAATAATTTACAAAAAATTAAAAAAAAATAGAAACCATAAAAGCTCCACAAAATTGATTCATTTTATAATTAGTGGACAACGTGAGGATGATTTTGCACATGTTTTGGAAAAAATTGCTTAGTGTAATAATTTAGCAAAATTGAAAAAGACAATTAAAATTGAAAAAAAATTATGAACATCAAAGAATGCTTTGCCTTCTTTTTCAACAATCATGAGGTACGCTCAACGACCTTTAATACGACATGTAACATTTCAAAATCGGCCTTCGCAATCAAGAGGTAAATGCAATTGAAAATACACATATTTACTGAAATTCGTCAATATGTGAAAATGTAAAGCGTCAATATCGCGATAATCAAAATTTTAAGATTTTTTTTCGAATACACATTTTAAACAACTATGCATGTAGAATGTTTTTTGAAGGTTTGGGGTGCATCGGAGATATGAAGGTTTTTTTCCGTTCGGTTTGGCATGGAATGACTCATATGCCAATTTTGTAATTTTTGGGTTTTTGATAATGGATTCAGATACTACCAAAATCCGTTAAGAAACCTTTTGTAATTCTAATTGTTTGAGAATAAAACGTATTTTCCTTCATCTATGTTTAATGGACATACATTAAATTATAGTTACCAGTATATCCCCATTTCACCTTTTCTTTTAAACAAATCGAATCTCATAAAAAGAAAAGCTTATTTGATTTTCAAGGTTCCATAGCAATAAGGGCAGCGCATGCGACAAAATATCGTACAGCAGCACCATGACGTTCGTAACATTTCTTTAAATATTAAAATATTGGCATATCTGTTCCTCTTATACAGAGAGTAGTGGGAGGAATTCTGTGACTAATAGCCATTACAAATGTAACATAAATACACCTTAAATATTAGCCGAGAAATGAGCCTAAATCCTTCAAAATACCGTCCATATGCTACTGCGATGGTACATGATTTTTGCCATTGATTGCTGGGATTTGCACTTGTGCTGCGTGTGACTAACACACTCACGGACAGATCGACCACATCAGTGGCAGGCATTCAGCCTGCCGCACACATATCCGAAGTCTTTTATTTTAGAGCTAAGCATTATCTTAATACGTTGATGGATTTTTCGTGACCAAAATGTTGAAATGACGAACTTCCACTTTGTGGCCATGACAAATGCATGAATGTGTATGTGTCTGTGTGTGAAAACTGTGTCTGTCGTCCTTCCTATCTGAACAGCTCCGCGCCTGTTATATAAACTGACAACTGGCCAGTTTTATCTCCCTCTATTGTCGGAGTCCTGTATGAATTTGAAGGTTCTATGAAACACATGTGTTGGAGTCGCATCATCATTATCATCGTCATGACCATCATCAGCATTATTACATAGTGAACATGAGATTTCAATGGATGTGTTTCCTTTTTCAATGTATGCATATACGGTTGTGTGCGTGTGTGTGTAGTTATGACTTTCTTAATTTTATAGCATAAAATCACGTAAATCGTAGGTATTTTAAGAGTATTTGTTTCTTTCATATTTTGTTCACTACATTAAGATGCAGCAGTTGTAACATACTATCCCATTAAATGTAACATATGTGGCCTCACCTGTTGTCGATTAGGATAGTCTATTCATATTCATCCAAACAGATTTATAATTTAGTTTATTTTACATTTAGAATTCGTAATATATATCTCACAAAACCATAAATACCAATTAAAGAGGGGCTACACAAAATCACTTCCATTTTGTAAACCACAAAATTAAATTGGCTCCAGAGAAATAAGCCGAGACAAAATTTTTCGGAGGTACAAGAAGAAGTGGACAGAATCCATCTTCGAACTTAGCCTTAGATAGAAAGCAATATGTATACAATATATATAGCCTTTTTTGACAGATCACGTGTGAGTCGTGTCATGCTGTCATGTTATTTTTGTTAAGTATTGTTTGGCATTTCATCATGGAAAGTCTTACGCCTAAACAACGTCTCAGATGGTCCATCCGTTGAGTCCAATTTTCGATGACTCGATTATGTTGACCATAAGTTGAGCGAAGTGCACAAAACACATTCCTCACAGAACGTGAATTTGTTCAGGCGTAAGTCTGTGGTATGTCCAATAACGGCTACACGAACTAAAGTACCTTTGTTAAGATAGCAATCTTTGAACATACGCCAGAGGAGAAAATCTTTAACCCCGGCAGAAGGCCGGCCAAGCACCGACAGAGAAAACCTTTAATTCCGGCCGAAGGCCGACCACGGAACGACAATTTGGTCAGCGTAGATGCTATCGATATATGCCTACCTTCGGTTGACATACCCCAGAGGAGAAAATCGTTAATACCGGCCATGTAAGAACTACGGCCGAAGGCCTCGTACCGCAGATCACATAGGTCCGCGCAGCCGCGTTTGGGCGTTATGACATAAATTTTATTTTGGGCGAAAAAAAAAATTAAAAAATTATCCACCATTCAAAATGACATATTGCCCAATTGATTTTTTTTGGCGATATGACATACATGGTTTTGGGCGATATGACATTGGGCGATATGACGCTACGCCATAATTTCAAGACCATTCCCCTTTTCTCCCTTTAATTGACTGTGAACGGAGTAGGTATCATGAAGGAACAAGAAGAGCAATTCAGCGTCCACGCACTCTTATGAGCGATTATGCACTTGTGTTTCTATGTTCTGCATTTTCATTATACCATTTTCTAAAAAAGAACATAAACGAAACTTCCCTACGGTATTAAAAAAAACAGCATATTTGTAGATGTGTAATCCAGTTATTGAGCAGAAAGGTGAAAAGGAGGGAAAAATTTAATTTTTTGCGATTTTTAATGCACTGGGTGCACTTTTTTCCGGGTAGGTTTGTTCCGCATTTATTCTTCTTTTCAATGTCTACAACAAAAGAGATATTCCGTACGGTGTAACGAGATATAACCTTTTAAAATATAGAAAAAGTGATAAAAATCCACCTTGAGCAAAAAAAAATCGTATGGCCATTACATTATTAATTGAGCCAACTTGACTAAACGAATGATGCAGAAGTTCTTATTTTTTGATCTACTTTCACGTCCAGTTCTCAGAATTAAGTCCCAAATCAATGAACTGAAAATTGCTGTACTGTGTTATGATAAATATTTCGTTCCTATGGCTTGCTCGGCTGGGTTCGCTGACGGTTTCGGGGTCACGTATGTCTTGCTCTATTCTCGAATCATAAATGGTTTCTTCGCATAAAATTTGTTCATCACCGTACCCCACAAAAAATCTAACAGTGTCAAATCATAGCTCAGAATTGGCCATGTGACATCGCCGAGACTGCTTATAACACGATTACCGATTTTGGCCCGAAAAAAATTGATTGTGGTGTAGGCTGTGTGACATGTTGCACCATCATATTAAAACCACAGATCGTACAGGCTCATGCCTTTAATCATTGGCCACAACAAATTTTTTATAATGTACTTTAGCGGTCATTGTTTACCGAAATGATGCTTCCCCTCTGGACCAAACTGTCACTCTCTGACTATTAATTGGCTTCTCGAAGATCAGTGTGTGTTTTCATATCCCCTGTTTAGCTTTTTAACATAGCCGCGGAGAGGAAATGATCTTCGTCAGAAGAGATGATTTTTGAAGAAACAGCATTGTCTATTTCGACCTGCTCTAAGGTCCAAACTAAGGAGCGATAACGATATCATTTTAAGTCATTCGGTCACTCCTTTTCAGAGTTATAGTTAGAACCATTCAGTCGAACTGACAGACGGACGGAACTAATTAATTCATATATTTTTTTAAACCCATGGAGAACCCACGCTGAAATTTTTACATTTAGTAGTAAAATATGTTAGTAATTTTTAAAAATAAAAGGAAAAAATTTAAGATTTTTTCAGGATAATCGAGGATTAAGGACATTTCAGTCCTTTTGATGTCCTTAATAGACAAAAATTATTTACCTAATTTATAATTCTTAGAGAGGATCTTAAATTCTTTCAATTGGTACTAATATCATTCAAATCTGATATTCCGTTCAAGGCTAAATTTGTAATAAAATGTTGTAGGTAACCAACTTGGGCACCCTATAAAATCAAAACTGTTCTTCTAGTATATATGTGTAAAATTTCATTGAAATCTAAATCCATAAATATTCGGACTGGGTCGGTTTCCTTTGAAATTACGCATATATGTTAAGGCGTTGCACGTTGAACTGAAAAGTGAATTTGGAGCCCGGCGTTTAGTATAGGGAAGGGATATAGGGGAAAATGCAAAAAAAACAATTTTTGGTGATTTTCGAATAATTATTGAAATTGTGGTATTGAATTTTGCAAATATAATGATTCTCGAATTACTCTCGATTTGTGATGTCAAGACCTGCAAACTACAATTTTTTTTTTAAATATATTAATTTAGAAATATTTTTTGGCGTCATTAGATTTCTATCTGCATTTGATAATTGATTTTCAGTTTTTCCTGATCCTGTCCTAACATTTTGTTAATATCATTGCAGAATATAAACCGATTTCTCTCTCATAAACTTTTCTGAATTGACAACATTTAGCGGTTGTCTATATTTACATTGTTCTGCGACTTTCTATCGATATTTCAAGCGGAAAGAGCTGTCACTCGTAAAACATTTGATTTAATAACAATCAAAAGGTTTAGTTCGGCAATGCCGAATCTTATATACCCTCCCCCATGGATTACATTCAATTCTATTACTGGAAAAATCTGCAAAGTTTCAGGTAAATTGCTTAGAAAATGTGGTGTTTATGGCTTAAACAAGCCTTTTTGGGAGCGACATCTATAGGTGGACTATAACATAATATGAACTGATTAAAAAATATTTTTCTGTGGTGAATTCTTGCCTAAATAAAATTCAAACTGCAAAGATGCAGAGTAAATGCTTAGAAAATGAGGGATTTATGGCTTAAATAAGCGTATTTTGGAGCGACCTCTATAGTGGACTGTAACAAAGTATTAACGCATTTGTAAAATGCTTGACAAAAATGTAATATAACCAAAACATTTGGCCATTATTCATAATTTTTGGTAGATTTTTTAAAATTGATTTTCTGATGAATTTTGTAAGCGAAATACGAGGAGCGTTCATATTGTATGTATACCTTTTTCGGTGTTGAAAATCTTTACTTAACTTTTATCAATGTAACTGATTAAAGATATACCTCAGAGCACCAAAACTTAAATATTGACAATACATAGAGCAAGACTTTTCTGTTCGTTCTTGATCACTCTGAACATTTTCAAAGAAAAAACTATTTACGCCCAACCGAAAACCGTCTATGCAAAAAAGATTTTCCGTGGTTGTGTATCTTACTTTGTGCATTTGTCGCCTGTAGCCGACAATCAAGAACAACTTTGTTGGGGTACCAATGTGCAAAAACTTTCTTTGTATTCCCGACTTTGGACCTGAGTGAGAGGATTAAGTCTTTGTGTGCAATGCAACAAGAATTTCTAATATAAAGGGCTTCAACTTTAATATTAACCTATGTCATTATACCCTAAACCACACTGTGGTACAGGGTATTATAACTTTGTGCATTTGTTTGTAACACCCAAAAGAAGAAGAAATAGACCCATAGATTGTTATACCGATCGACTTAGAATCACTTTCTAAGTTGATTTAGCTATGTCCGTCTGTCCGCCCGTTTGTCTGTCCGTCCATCTGCCCGTCTGTGCATGTATTCAAAGTAGAGGTCGCTTATGGTCCGATCTCGACTACAATTTACACACATCTTATTTTTTGGTCCAAGGACGTTCCCTATTGCATTTGGTGAAAATCGGTTCAGATTTACATAGATCCCATATACTCGTATATGTAACTCCGATTTTGACAGAGAGCAGTCTCGTAATGCACTTAAAGACAATACACAATTTGGAGAAAATCGGATCAGATTTAGATATAGTCCCATATATATGTTACCCCCGATTTGACATGTAAGCGCTGTAGAATTATCTTTTATATCCGATCAGTGGGAAATTCAGCAGAAAGAGATTTCTTATTACATGAAGAAATACTGGCAAATTCTGGGAAAATCCGTTCAGATTTCGATATAGCCCCCATACATATGTTACACCCGATTTGACATGTAAGACTGTATTTTATATCCGATCAGTACGAAGTTCGACAGAAAAAGGTTTCTTATCGGTGCAGATTTTGATTTAACATCCATATATGTATATGTTCCTCCTGATTTGGTATCAAAACGCTATAGAATTTGTACTTTACTTCCGATCAGTACAAAATTTGCAGAAAGATGTTTTTAAATTTAGGAACAAATATTGTTTAATTTAGCGATAATCGGTTTAGATTAAGATATAGCAACATATACATGTTCCTACCTATTTACCAATTATTCCAAATTATTATCGCAATGACACTTATGGCATTGTTGGTGTAGGGTATTAAATAGTCGGTCCCGCCTGACTTTGTGCCTTTCCTTACTGGTTAATATTAATCTATGTTTTTTTTGCCTAAAAAGCATACAATAGGTTGCTAATATAGATATAATATCTCGCTTTCATATTTGTTTATGAAAAATTGCTTACAAAGTTTTATGGGGATTTGAAATTTAAAAAAAAATAGTTTTTGCGTTTGGAACGGCTAAACCGATTTCTACAAAGTTTGTAAGACCTCAATATATTGATCAGAACCTCATAAAATATATATATATTATTATCGTCTTAAAATAAGAAGACGATTTAGCCATGTCCGTCTTTCACTTGTTGTTTGTTGATTTTGTTAAGTCTTTTTTCGATTTTTCTTTTAAACCTTTAATTGAAAACATTTCTCTATCTAAGATTTTTTTTAAATGTACGCAGGATATGCACAAGACTCTCACAATTCCAAAACAGCGATAGAATTTTTGATACTTGTAAAAGTTATGAGTGAAAGGCAGGACTGACAATTTTTCATCGGTTTCTGCAAAACACTAAGAGTAAAATTTTATACAAAGGGATTATAGAATTAATATGTGCAGAAACAGATGAAATTACCAGACATTCCTTAGTATTTCCATAACTTTTACAAATATTGAGTCCCCATAAATGCAATTACTGTTTTGGATTTGTGAGAATATGGAGCATATTCTGTGTAAATTTGATTTTTTATCCCCTCACTTTATATGGGGTATATATCATTTGCTACGAGCCAAAAGTGTAACACACAAAGGAGTGGCCTAAGACCCTAAGTATGTTCGGTGGAACTCCGTTTTAGGACATTTTAAGTCATTTGAGCAATGCCCGTCCGTCTGTCTGTCTGCTGGCTGGTGCGCACAATAACTCTCGAAAGGAGTAACGGATTGACTTAAATTTTGGTACGAGATAATGGGCCATATTGGTCCACTCCTTCTAGTATCTTCCTCATAAAGGGTTACAATTTTATGAAATATTGATTATCTAATAATGGTACCTTGAGAGAAATGGTACCTTTTAGTACCTCCCACACAAAGGGACAGTTTTTGTACATAAATTTAAATGCTTATATATTTAATACCAGTATACACAAATACTTGAAATTGTATACAGTGCAATGCTTTTATAGTACCTGAGTCCAGTGAAAAGTGGGCATTATTGGCAGGCAAAAAGTTAACTGGTTATAACTTTAATACCAGTACACACAAATACTTGAAATCTTGTACAGTGTAATGCTTTTATAGTACCTAGAATCCAGAGAAAAGTGGGCGCTATTGACACGCCCCTTTTGCTACTTCCCACACCAATGGATCATTTTGTACCAAAAGTTACCAGCTTATAAATTTAATACCAGTGCAAACTTTAAAGTTATTAAATGAAATGTAAATCGATAATAATTTAATTAAAACAATAAAGTCAATAAATTTACTAATATTTTCTGGGACTAAAGGGATTCGTAAGTCGGTTTACCCGACTGAACTTTCTAACTTGTTTTAATTCTTAAAAAAATCGAAAAACAGTTTCTAATATAAAAAGACCGAAAGAATTGCCATTTATGATTTTATATTCGTAAAATCCAAAAATATATTTTTTTTAAATTTCAAATTCCTATACAAATTTGCTACTTTTTTCAAAAACTAAATGATATTGATTTCTTAGTTTACCATTTAGCATTTAGCAGGATCCGAGGCAATTTCTACGAACAAATCTGTAGAGAATATTGGATGTCCCTATGAAGTTCTCTGAATTCAGTTTTTTTCCGTAATCACTTTATTTTGGATCTAGAGCAGTCGATTACACCACGTGTGAGGTAGGATACTTTGATATCTCCCACAGTCGCATTTTCTAAAACTAAGATTCTTAACACCACATTCTTTTGACACATGTGGCCTTGACTCTTTCTCTAAGTACGAAGAGTATGAAAAAAGACAAACAATAGGTGGCCTAACACAAATGCATATAATTCTTTTTATTTTGCACATCTCGAAGTAGAATATATATTAAGTCACTTCACAATGTAATACTTAAACTTGGACAATAGCGGGCATTTTCCCGAACAACTTGTAGTTGAGATAGATAGCTTGCAGGAGACGAACCACAATACTTGTACTGTGAATTGTCTTAAGGCATATTTGCCTCCTCGACATACACGCTTTGCTAGTCCTTACATATATATTTAGTCTCTTACTTAGAAATGGCGTAGAAATGCAATAAAAATCATGTTAAGAATAAAGTAAGAATAATGTCCTTAGATAAACACACTTGAAGAAAGAAATACGAAACAGGCGGAACCTGAGTATGAATGGAATACGCAGAAATCCCGAATGGGACTGAGGAAAGGTGTATAAGGGAAGACTCAAACACATCAACGGAATTGTCATAGCAAATGGCATACATACATACATACGAGTAACTTGCTCGTGTTCATGTAATGGGAAGGAGGGATGACAGGACGCTGTGTAAGTATTTTGGAAAGTCTATAAAAGGAAATAAAAAGTAAATGATGATAAACTGTATTATGGGGCTTATGTTAATAAAAGCAAGTACGATGTAAGAAGAGGCAAAGAGCAATACCATTCAATACTTTTTTGCTAGCGTATCAGATGTAGGTACAGCACAGGTAGGCTGGCTGCCAGGTAGATACTATCAAATGAATGGAATTCCTTTAAATCTCAAAAGCCTGATGAGTTTAATAGTCGAAAAAGAATTGACAAAAGAAACATGGTAAGATACTTCAGCTGGTGTATGACAAGAAGGTGAGATAAATTTCGATATATAGCAAACACTCATCTCCACTAACAATGCCATTTGGAGTGAAGTGCTGTAACAACATTTCCAAAGTGTCGTCTTATAGGCTTTAAGTTCAAGGTAATAAAAGTCACTTAATTTAAACAACAACATTTCCGGATAAAAGGCCATTAAGACAATGAAATCATAAATAAGTACCAATAATTTTAAAATTCTCTTTCATTTGTTTGGTTACCGAAAAATAAGTGCCATCATTGGTAGGGGATTTCATGAAACGCCTTAAAAGTGTGGAAGTATTAATGTTTTGGCAGTGACGTATATATAAACGGAGATTTCTTTTTTTTTAAATCGATCCCATGAGAAAACTTACTACCAGATGTCGTCATTAAAGAAATGATGGAATATTTTTCCATATTCTGGTAAAAGTAAAGTGTTTCAATAATGTCTGTGGCTGTCAGATTGCCTTTATTCAGTCGCTAATTCCATTTCACGAATCAGCATCACGTCCAAATGATAGAGCTTTCGTTATATTCAACGTTTCGCAACTAAAAATAAAATTATAGAGCTTTCGCTATCTTCGACGTTTCGCACCTAAACATAAAATTACTGTTTCTGCCGGCAGCGTTATTACTATATCCTTCGAAGCCCTCCTGACATTGCTGAGGCCTGCACTATGTATTAACGGCGACCGCTACGGATCATTGATAAAGAAATGCTTTTGTCCCAAAGTGAACGACTTTGTCAAAATGTATTTCCAGCATGACGGCACTACGTACGATAACCCAAACTCCAGAATATATATTATGCATGAAAGATTCCGAACGATAACCGAACAAGCGGAAGGTTAATAAAATGTTAGAGAATCTTGTAATGTTCTCAAAATTACATTTTTATAATAATTATGTTATATAGGGAGCGTGACTACTATCATTGAAAATTTTAACAAAATGAGCTTTCATTTTATACCCAGAATAGCAAATTGTACTTACTATCACAAATGTAGTTACTATCACAGAAATATTCTCGTCAATCGGTCGAGAGTAGGTCTATTATTCACTAGCTAAATCATAACATTCATCATGCGCCACCCTGTGTATGTATATGCATATTGATTTAATATTTATGGTAGAACCGCAGAACATAGTTGGTCTAGGAGAAAATGTGGCATTAATATATTGGTAAGTATCAAATGTTATGGATAAAACAGTAGAGGTAATTATAATTGCACTACAAAGGAATGACACACAAATCATAAAACTTTGATCGTCTCTCCTGAACCAATTCGGTTAAACGGTTCTCGAGTTCTGCTAAACTGTGTGGTTCAACCTCTCTATTTCTATATCAGTTTATCGCGAGAACTAGAGGCAATTCAATGAAACCTATTTTTTTAGCTGATAACTACGAGTATTACTCGATTACGAGTATTGTCCCATATATCCAAATCGACTAAAAAATTGCATGCCGCATAAAAATGTTGATTTAGGTTCGATCAATACTTGAGTTATCCTGTTTCGTTTAATTTTGTTCTTAATATAATTATGATTTATAGCTAGGATAAACTCCTATATATTATTTTTAAATATTTAGTATTTAATCTATATTGAAACTGTATTTAACATCGTACATGTATATAATACGCAGAAATTAGTTTTTTGATCCAATCCGATGAAAATCTGTTTATATTATGTTTTATTTATAAGTTATTATCTATTTGTTTATTCCGATTCTGCAGTAAAACGAAACTAATTATTCCAAATTATTGTTGAAATGCGATAATTTTGAAAATTTAAAGAAACTCTGTTTAGATTTAGGTATAGAATCTGTATTTAAAATTCAATAACTATGATATTTAGCAGAGAAGAGTAGAGAAGAACACTACCGGATTTGACGAACTTGGGTACAGATTTAGATATAGCCCTAATGTATACCATATATTAAAAATGTCAATGATTTTCCGTTATATATTATGAAAAATTTTGAAATCACAAAATAGACAGAATCATTCCAATAAAAAACAATTTAGATTTCTGACTTTTTTAAGTAAAATGCTATTACATAGAAACGGAGGAAAACAGCAGATTAAAATTTACCGGATTATCTCAGATTAGATAGGACTACATTCCCCTTTATATTACAAAAATCTATGTTGGCGTTTTCCTGGTCCAGTATGCAAATTAAAATTAAAGATGAAAAATATATAACGATATATGCAAATATTGTCGAATATTGGCATATATCTAGAATGTCCTAGTCAAGACCTTAAAGAAAAGCTCTAACTTATACAAAGCTCTATACACAAACGCGTTTTTATCCCCTCACCTTATAGAGTAGGGTATATATCATTTGCTGCGAACCAAAAGTGTAACACATCGAAGGAGTGATCTAAGACCCTAAGTATGTTCGGCGTATATCCGTTTTGGGTCATTTTAAGTCGAATGAGCAATGTCCGTCCGTCTGTCTGTCTGTCTGCTGACTGGTGCGCACGATAACTCTCGAAAGGAGTAACCGATTAACCTCAAATTTGGTATGTGGTAATATTTTCTTCTATCTCCGGCTACGTTCGAAGATGGGCCATATTGGTATATTAGTGATAATAACCTCGAGAAAAATGGGCGAAGTTACCACGCCCCTTTTGGTACCTCCCACACAAATGGACAATTTTGAACCAAAAGTTGATAGCTTATAACTTTTTTACCAGTGTATACAACGACTTGAAATTTTTTACAGTGTAATAGTTTAATAGTACCTACAATACAGTGGAAAATGGGAATTATTCCCACGCTCCTTTTGGTACCTCCCACACTAATAGACCATTTTGTACCAAAAGCTACCAGTATAAATTTAATACCAGTGCATACAAACACTTGACATTTTGTACAGTGTAATGCTTTTATAGTACCTAGAGTCCAGAGAAAATTGGGCGTTATTGGCCCGCACCTTTTGGTACCTCCCACACAAATGGACCTTATTGTACCAAAAGTTAACGGCTTTTAACCAGTGCATACAAAAACTTGAAATTGCGTACAGTACAATGCTTTTATAGTACCTAGAGTCTAAAGAAAAGTGACCGTTATTGGCACGCCCCTTTTGGTACCTCCCACACAAATGGACCATTTTACACCAAATGGACCATTTTACACAGCTTTTAGCTTTAATACCAGTACATATAAATAATTTAAATTGTGTACGGTGTGTACGATGCTTTTATAGTATCTAGAGTCCGGAGAAAAGTGACCATTATTGGGACGCCACTTTTGGTACCTCCCACACAAATGAACAATTTTGTACCAAAAGTAAATGAACAGTTAAATGAATAATAATTTAAATAAAACAAAAAATAAATAAATTTACTTATATTTTTTTGAGACTCAAGGTGAGGGGATTCATTGCCGGTTTACCCGACTGAACTTTTTTACTTGTTATAATATAACAAATGCAATATTCACATCTCAGGCATTTGATAATAAATATTTTTTAAAAAAATAACGGGGCTAAATGCCATCTTAAAATTTTCAGCGTTCGTTTAGAGTATATGGGCTTACATAACTATATTTTTCACAGAATTTCACAGCATTCTTTCATATAGGAACAAATAGATGGGACTATATGTAATCTAAACAGATTTTCACCAGCTTTGCTCAAAAAACCTACTTTCTGCCAAATAAGGTAAAGATCAGACGAAAAATACACTAGAGCTTAAATACTAAATAGGCAAGAACATATATACGTGGCTATATCTAAATCTGAACCGACATTCCCTAAATTAATCAGTATTCGTTTCTGAATTAAGAAACTTCTTTCTGCCAAATTTTGTAATGAGGAAGTAATGTATAACTTATTTATATTTACCAAATCGTAATAAAAAAAGTTCTTTTTTAGATTTTCTTACTGATCGGATATAAAGTACAGAGTCTACAGCACTTACATGTCAAGACGGGAGTAACATATATATGGGGGATATATCTAAATCTAAACCGATTTTCCCCAAATTGGGCAGTTTTCATTCGTGTAATAAGAAACCTTTTTCTGCTAAATATCTTAAGGATCGGACATAAAATACAACATCTATAGCGCTTTCATGTTACATCGGGAGGAACACACATATATGGGGGCTATATCTGAATGTGAACCGACTTGAACCAATTTCAGTAATGTTCGTCCTGAGGCCAAAAAAGTTTAATTTTATCGCGATCAGACAACAATTGCGACCTGTACTTTGATAACAAGAATACATAAACGCAAAGACGGACGCAGGGACGGACATAGCTAAATTGACTCAGAATGTACTTCAAAGTCGATCGGTGTACCTCGTAATAAATGATGAGTCTATCTCATCTCCTTTTGGGTGTTACAAACAAATGCACAAAGTTATTATACTCTGTACCACAGTTGGTGTAGTATATAATAAACCTATTGCGCGAAATGCATTTCTTGCAGAACGGCCATTTTCTTAAAACGTTCGAATCGCTTTTACGCAATGTTCAACAAAGTATCGCGCCAAGACCAAGTGCGCTAAAGAATATAGCACCAATTTTTTGTTCGCAGATAATTGATGTGAAATATCAGCATTACAATTTAATCACCCTGTACAATTGATTGGCAGCAAAAAAGTGAAGTTTAGATATGATTATTCGGTCTGAAACTCAACCCTATAAGGAATTGCTTCTTCCGAACCAACAAGAAGTATTACTCATTTCAACACAAAAATAATCACGTCAAGTAATATATTCACCATCACCGTTCGTACGAGAGACCAATCGGGCCCATTTACATGGCATGTGTGTGTGTTTGATTAACAGAAGAATTTATTCCCTTAAATTTAGTAGTCTATTTTACTTTCTATGTATTACGCTTATTACAATAGTTACGAGTACATCCCCTTGAAGTCTAGGGTTACACAATTTCTTCCTTTTTGCTAATTTAAGGAACTATAGCCGTTTTATGTTTGTGTAGGAAAATCGAATTTTCAGCACTACCTCTGCTCTGTTTCTACTACGTTTGTGCAACTAAACCAAATAAATGTTAACTAGCTATTGAAAATTCTTTAACAATTTCGTATATGAAATTATTAATTTATGGGGCTCGGGCATAACATCACGTCCCTGTAAAGTTGGTCATCATTTTGTTAAGATAAGTTGAATTCAAAGAATTAATATTTTTTTTCCACTTTATGGTTGAAAAAGCAAAAAAAACAAATAAGTAAACACCAAACTTTCCAAATGGCATTGTTTGTTTCAATATCATTCCATTTAGTGCAATTCTTTATTTTCTTTAATGTGTTTCTTGTTTAACTGGAATCCGGCTAGACCCTTAATAAATCAAAACAAGCAAAAAGAAACTCCGTGAACTGACATGACCTCGTCAGGGCAAGAAAATAACAACAGAAATGATGGGGAAAAATTATGCTCTAACACAAGTAATTGTTGGCAATTTTTCAATCACCAATTAAGGTCTGTTTAAGGCCATCACACAATCCCAATCTTCAGTGGGCCATAGGACAAAGACCTCTTTATCCAGGGTTTTTTGTCCGCTCGCTTGTTACAAACAAATGTCAAAATATTTCATCAATCACGGCGGTGTATGGCACTGGCAGTGACGACCAATGTGTCACCGGTCGTCGGTCGGCGGCAATGGTGCTACACAATCGGAGTAGTTGTCAAATAAATGATGCAATTTTTTATTAATGAACACCTTCGAGCAATAACCCAAACAAAACATCTGATGAAACTCTTCCGATTTACCTCCCGTCACCCAGATGTCAAATGTTGAACATAACTGAAATATCAAAGCGGAGAAGAAGAATTGTAACAAACCCTCAAAAAAACAAATGAAACCCGGCGGGGATATGTTGTCACAAAATACAGAACAGAAAAACAACAGGAACCGGATGACAATACAACATCAAAATGTTTAAATGTTTCGACAAACCGAAGTGCCACAAAAAAGGGGTTCATTTGTGAGTCCGTCCCAAAGTCCTTTTTCTTTAAAATGAGATGTACAAAAGCAACAAATTTTAAACGTCTTTGCCAAGGGTTGTTAATGGGACGGACGGACGGATGTGCGGAACAATTAGTTTCCCCCCGCGTCACGGTACAGTGGCGGACCCGAACATAAAAATATTTACATGTTCATTGTTTGATACGCCAGTAAAGCAAACCATTTTTACACGTAAACAATTTGACACCTTTCGAATACTATTAGTCCCCTCCCAACCCAAATCCTAGGGAAGGCAAAGTGTAACAATTAGTCGCTGATGAAGTAACATTAAACAATTTGCTACAGATTGCATCAATGTTTGTGTGTGTGTGTGTGAGTTCTTTAGTGCGAGACAATGTCATTCGATAAGGACTAAAACTACGTATGAGTTTCCGAGTCAAACAAGTGCAAGCGTTTTATTTTCAGTGCTGTCCGCCGACGAATATGTGGGGGTGGGTGCATTCGCAATGTTGGCAGATGCTGCACAGTGAACTCGAACATCAAGTTATGTCCCTCCAAAAGTCCTTTTTATAACATTTTCTATGTCGTTTATTTTGTTATGTCTATTAAGGTGAATTTAAATGCATATTTTTATACCATTCACCACACTGTGGTCCTGGGTATTATGAGTTTGTGTATTTCTTTGTAACACCCAAAATGAGAAGAGATAGCCCAATCGTTTATAATACCGATAAAATTGGAATCACTTCCAGAGTCGATTTAACCATGTCCGTCCGACTGTATATGTATCCTTTTTATCAACGTGCATTTCATAATTATGGTTCGATTGTGATGAAATTTAGCATATCGGTCTTTTTTAGCCCAGGGACGACCTCAATTGAAATTGGTGACAATCGATTCAGATTAATACATCGCGCCCATATATATGTTCCTCAGATTTGGCTTCTAAGGGCTATAGAAAGTGTATTTCACACCAGATCGATGTACTAATTGACAGAGAAATATCTCTTCAAGCACTAATAAAGTCCACTAACCAAGTTTAGTGAAAATCGGTTCAGGTTTAGATATAGCCCCCCTATACGAGTATATATTCCTTCCGATTTGACATCTTAGTGCTATAGAGGCTGTATTTTACTCCAGATTGAGGTAATAATTGTCAGAGGGGAGTCCCTTCAGCCATTAACAAAGACTACTCATATTATTTGAAATCAGTTCAGATTTAGATATAGCCCCATATATGTATATGTTCCCTATTTGACTTCGAATGGCTATAGAAGCTGTATTTTACCCCAGATCGAGGTAAGATTGGCAGAGGGAAGTCCCTAAAGACCTTAATAAAGACTGATATTTCGTGAAAACAGGTTCAGATTTAGATATAGCCCCATATATATTTATCTTCTTTCCAATTTGGCTTCTACGGGCTACATAGGCTGTATATATTTAACAGACCCTTGTTAAGAAAATTGGAAGAAGGAAGTCACTTGCTCTACCAATAAACGCTGCTACATTTAAAAAAATTGTTTCAGATTTAGATATAATCTCGGCATATACATATGTTAATTTCGGTTATGCATGTTAGGATTGGCAAAACTACATTTTCCAAACTATTTTATGAAATTAAAAAAAAATATCTGCGAATTTTGTATTTTTTCAAAAAGTATTTCTTTATTCATGAATATCTATTTTGTCCCCTTCAAAGTAATTCCCCTCGGATATAATACACTTATGCCAACGTTTTTTTCCAATCCTCGAAGCACTTCAAATAATATTTTTTTGTGATCTTGTTCAGCTCCTCCTTCGATGCCGTCTTTATCTCCTCAATAGTGACGTAGCGTCGTGCTTTCATGGGCCTTTTCAGTTTTGGGAACAAAAAATAGTCACACGGGGCTAGGTCAGGGGAATACGGTGGCTGCGGCACCATAACTGTGTTGCTTTTGGCCATATATTCGCGCACAAGCAACGATGTGTGTGCAGGGGCGTTATCATTGTGCAAAAGCCAGTTTTTTCCACAAATCCGGGCGTTTTTGGCGGATTGCTTCGCGCAATTTGCGCATAACTTGCAGGTAATATTCTTTATTGACCGTACTACCCTGTAGCAAGAACTCATAATGCACCACGCCCCTGCAATCAAAGAAAACTGTGATGTTTTCGTCTGTTGTTGACGTGCTCGGGCGTCCGGCACGCTGTTCGTCCTTCGCATCTTCTCGGCCCTCTAAGAATATTTTGTACCACCGATAAACGTTGCTTTGGTCCAAGGTAGCTTCACCATATGCCACAGTCAACATTCGGAATGCGTCAGCGTACTTTATTTTGTTTTTCAAACAAAATTTGATGCAGATTCTTTGATCCATTTTCTGAAATAGATAAAAATCGAAGACAAGTTAAAACATATCCAAACACAACAGCTGTCAAAAATTAACTAAACATTCAAAATGGCCGACCTTGTCAGCATAAGTAAGGGACATGAGTACCAACATAACGCTACAAAAATATATATTATAACGCTACAAAAATAGATATTTTTTGAACATACCGTATATGGTCCTTCCGATTTGGCTTCAAATGGCTATAGAAGCACCAGATAGAGGTAAATGTTGGAAGAGGGAAGTCTCTAAGGACATCAATAAAGACTGCTAAATTTTGTGGAAATCGATTCAGATTTAGATATAGCCCCCATATACATGTATGTTCCTTCCAATTTAGCTTCTTTATTTGACAGACCCTTGTTAAGAAAATTTTAAGAAGGAAGTCACTTGCTCTGCCAATGAACGCTGCTACATTTAAAAACATCAGTTCAGATTTAGATATAATCTCCGCATATATGTTAATTTTGGTTATGCATGTAAGGATTGGCAAAGCAAAATTTTCCAAACTATTTTTATGAAATTACAAAAAAATGTTTTCATACATACGAATTTTAATGTAATCGTTTCAAATTTAGATAAAGTATATGTGTGCTTATTCTGCACTATCAAGGTGTTGTAGAGCATCGTATAATCGGTTGCGCCGGACTTTTGTCTTTTCTTACTGGTATAGACAGGCGACATAGGTCACATTTGAAAGCAATTAAAAGTTCGCTGTATAAAACGGGTCCACTGCTAACGAGTATATAACCCAACTAGTTGTATAATAAAGAGTAGATAACTCAACTGACCGTCTACTATGAAGTAAGTAACACAATTTGTCATTAACTAAGCAGCATTGAAATGAAAGAATCCAAAAAATATTTTCCGGCATTAAATACATGTCAGTAACATGTTGGTAGTAAATGGGCATGCAAACTAAGCTACTTCACTGGATATTCACTGCGGTCGTTCGATCAATTGCCTCATATGGTTGCCACTTTTGTTGGCCAATAACAAATATCCATACGCATTCAAAGAAACTAAGTAGGATAAATAGAGTGGCATTGCTTCATCTCATAGGAGCGATGAAGACCACGGTTACAACAGCCCTTGAAATCATAATTGACGTCATTCCACTTGACGTCTTCATAAAAGAAATTGCTGAAATGACTCTCGTAAGGCTACGGGAACTAAACCCGATCGGTAGATCAGATGTTAGGCACACACAGAATTGTGTAAGTGAAGAAAACCACCCTCGTATGGACTACGCAACGAGCCAAATATTCACAGGTGATGGTTTTACATAGATATTTCCTTTCACAGAAGACTGGTAGAATAATAGAATACTATACGGAAACTTAAATGTCTACACTGATGGCTAAAAAATTACATATGGCATCGGCTGTGATATCTTCTGTGAGGAACTAAAGATTCGAGAATCTTACAAACAAATGGATTGATGGATGGATGGAGTGCAGCATATTCCAGGTTGAAATATGTATGCAATTCTAAAAGCCGCTGAAATGCTATATATGAAACCGCTATACACCAGTGATATCAGGATTTTCATTGAAAGCCAAGCGGCAAAAAAGGCATTAATGGGAAAGCACATTAGGTCCAAGGCAGTCCGCCGTTGTCGTAGAGAATTGAGGATTCTCACTAAGCAGAATAATATTACTCTGTGCTGAGTGCCAGGCCACAAAGATATCCCGGGAAATGAAGAAGCGGATGTAATAACTAAGAATGAAAAACGCCTTACAGGGGGCGTTGCTCAGCATGTTGTACCACTTTTGTCGTATTATTGGGCGGTGGGTGACCTCCACAGGCTGTGAGCAGACCAAACTACTGTGGGACGAAAAGTCTACGAGAAACGCAGAATACTTGTTGCTGATGAAGAGATATGAGTTGCGAGCAGTCATTGGTATGGTAACTGGGCACAATACACTGGGGAAACACATGGTAAGAATCGGCAGTGTAGATAGTGCGGGGAGGCTGACTATTCAGAAGATAGTTATCATTATAGTTATAGCAAAACAAAAAAAAGATATTCGGCCCATTCTTCTTTTAGAAATTGTTGGAAATTCGAGGATTCGAACCAGGCAAAATTTTGGCTTTCATAAAGGCATGAGGATGGCATCCTCAACGACGCAAACGGTTTTCAGATGTGGTAGAGGAATCTGGGAATTTAATGCTATACTGGGACATCTTTTCTGCGAAGACTTACACGATTTACTTTGAATTAGTGGATGAAGGGAAGAAACAGAACCTGAGGAATAACAATGGATTAAACCTGTTCCAAGTTTTAGGCATCATACAGAATCTGGAGTCTTTCTCCCACAACCTAACCTAACCTAAGGAGCATTTAGTCCAAATGTCCATCTACTAAGAAGTAGACAACCCAGAAGAAGGTAACCCGACTCGTCGTTTACTAGGGAGTAGATAACGCAACTTGTCGCCAACTAAGGAGTAGATAACCCAAGAGGCGTTCTACTTCGGAGGAAATAGACAACTGAATTTGTCGCACACCAATGATTAGATATCTAGTCGTATGATGTCATATCATATCCAGTAATGTCGTTCGGTGCATATCACCGTAATGAGCTGATACCAATCACTCCCTACGGCTCATGTTAGTTATAGGTCCCAATTTAACCAGTACGGGCATCAGTATACACATCTAATTGGACACTTCATTTTCTGTTGGATATACTCTTATATAGGGTGTTTTATATAGTCCTTTTTATACCCTATACTGCACTGTGGCCCAGGGTATTATGTGCTTGAGCATTTTATAATACCGAACAACTTGGAATCACTTCATGAGTCGATTTAACCATGTTCGTCACGTGATGTATCGTTGCAATCAAAGTGCAGGTCATATTTGTTGTCCGATCGTGATGAAATTTAGCACAGTGCTCTTTTTTGGCACATGGATGATGCCTATTGAAACTAATGGAAATCTGTTCCGATTTAGATATAGGTATTATATATATTTACCTCCGATTTGGCATATAGGCGCTATAGAAATAAAATTTTACATCTTATCAATACCAAATTTGGCATAAAGGAGTTTATTTGTTCAAGAATGAGCACAGTAAAATTTTAAATAAAAGCATTACAAAATGTGCCATAAAGAGGTTCATTGATCCAAAAATTAACACTGCCAAAACGGAAGAGATTTAGATTTAACCCCCATCGTTATAAGATTTGCCAACATTGGAGAAAATCGGTTCAGATTTAGCTGTATCCCCATATACATTTACTTCCGAATTGGCATCTAGGCGCTATGGAAATCGTAATTAACATCTGAGCATTAACAAATATGACATAAACACAGAGCCGAAAATACAATGATTTTTTTTAACCATGTGTCTGGTTAAATTTTTCATGGTAAATGTTTGATTACGAAGACAAAAATAACCTTATATAAGTTCAAATGTACATGAAAAATGGTTAAGTTAACATTATATATGGTTGGTTTTTTTGAAAGAGAGGCAGAAAAATGTGCGAGATAAACAACAATTCGGCTCTGTTGTGGTCGACGTTTTTCAACTGCTTTATGTTAGACGAAGTTGAGTATTAAGTTAAACGAAGTTGAAACGAATGCGACTGTCGTCATAAGAGAATTTATCTCGCTCATTGAAAACACCACCAAATGCCAGCTTCGGTGCTTGATCGAGTGCGGGAGTTCAGTTGGTGTTGAATAGTCGATGGGACTAGTCGGAAGCTGTTGGTATAGAGGTAAGTAGTAAAACATTTTGTAAAGAACTACATTCATAAGTATGTATGTACATATGTGTGTTTAAAAAGTGAAATAATAAAATATGTGTGTTAAAAATGTTAATAGTGTTTTGTGCCTGTTTAATTATAGTAAAAGCGAATGTAATATTAATATTATTTTTTGTGATTATGCCATTACAGTTGTGAAATTCAGTGGTTAAGAGTGGAAAAAAATATGTACACGCTGTAGCATTAACTGAGCATGAAAAAACAACAATGTATGTACGTAAGTATATGCAGCAGCAAGCAAACATACGGAGAGAAGTGATGTGAACGTGTGGGTATGTGTTCATCTTGTCTTTTCGTTTGAACACTTGTGGCTGCTACGCCGTACATACATACGTTAGTTTTTTTTGTTGTGCGATGTTGATACTGTTAAATGTACATACATACATACGTTGTTAGAAGTGCTTTCGTAATACCTACATACATACATATAAACGATGTTTTTGTTTTTTTCTTTTCAGTTGTTTCTTTTTCTGTGGCTTGCGGCTGCTTGTGCTGGGAGTCCGGCCTTGAATCTGGTGGTAAGTTGTGCCAATACTAGAAACTGTTGATAAGCTGTATCAATCCTAGTTGTAGTGTGCGAAGTAATTACAGGAAAAGTGGTATGCATGCATACATTTGTTTTTTTATACCCTCACTTTAGTAATACGAGGGTATATATCATTTGCAACGGGCCAAAAGTGTAACACATTGAAGGAGTGATCTAAGACCCTAAGTATGTTCAGCGCATATTAGTTTTGGAATATTTTAAGTCGAATGAGATATGTCCGTCCGTCTGTCTGCTGGCTAGTGCGCACGATAACTCTCGAAAAGAGTAACCGATTCACTTCAAATTTGGTATACGGTAATATTTGTTTCTATCTCCGGTTAAGTTCAAAGATGGGCCATATTGGTCCATTCCTTCTGGTACCTCCCACACAAAGGGTTAACATTTAGTGAAATATTTATTCTTTAATAACAACTATACCTTGGTCGGTTTACCCGACTGAAACTTTCTTACTTGTTTTTAATATACAATTCAGTGCACTTCCTTGAAGTATCATCCATTGACTTACCCAATCCTTGATTTTTATATCTATTCCGATTATGATTTTGGTGGGACATTGGCTTTCTATCAGATTGCCTTTGTTATTAATCTCCTCTCTCCTATAAGTTTGCCGTAAGATCGGACTAAGCTCAGTACCCCAAACTAAGTGCCTAACCGTCCTGGGCCCTTAATAATCGAAAGATTCAGGGAGTTTACGTGGACGGCACCTTTTGAGCGGGGACTGATCACATGTTGGTCAAGCACAGAAACGTAGGCACTTAACTTATAGTCACAGAGCAGATTTTTCCATCAGATCAGCCCATCGGTAAATGCTTATGCTCTTTGAACTACAGAATTTAGGTAAAAAGTCAAAAGATCTTCTTAGAATTGCACCCTTTTTTACATTTATACTTATATTTTCTAACCTTTTTGTTTTTTTCTTTTCAGGTGTTTCTTATACATATATATATTAACATATATTTTGTAAATAAAATAAAAAATAAAAATGCGAAAGTTAAATTTTTCTTGTTTTATTTGATATAAATATTAAAAATTATTGAAACAACTATGTTTCTGGTTACATGAAGTAACCACTAAATAGTGAAATTAACAATAAAAAAGGTTTCAATAACAATCTTCATAGTTAATAATATTAACAATTTCATTGTTAAATTGAACATGCATTGTTTCAATAAATTAACTATGAAATGTTAATATTAACAATTTTCATGGTTAAAAAATTCAAAAATGCATTGTTAAAGTAACAATTATTATTATAATATTAACAATTTTCATGGTTAAAAAATTCAACCATGGAATAGTTAAATTAAATATTATTATTGTTAAATACCAGTCAACAAGAAAATGTTCAAATTAACCTTATATAACGTAGACTCCAAATCATGTTTATTTATGGTTAAGTTAACCTTATATAAGGTTAATTTTTGGCTCAGTGAAGAAGTTTATTGGTCCAATAATGAACACTGTCAAATTTGAAATAAATTGGTTAAGATTAATATATATATACATTATACCACGTTCCTTCCGACGTACCTGGTATAGAAGCTATATTTAACGTCCGACCGTTATGAAATTTGCAGATTGGAGTTCAATATAAAAATGCAAAATATATTTCTCAATGTTATGAATTTGAGTCGTAGTGTACTTATTCTGCTAACAAAGTGGTGTAGGGTATCATATAGTCGGCCCCGCCCGAATTTAGCCTTTCCTTACTGGATCTTTTAATTTAATTGGACATACGAATCTTTATTATTACCCCAAAGAAAAATATTTTACATTTACTCTTTAAATGTAATTGAATTTAAATGTTGCCCGCCATTACAATGCAGGTGATCAATTTCTAAGTTTGGTCTTTCCAACATGGCCTATGATTCAATCAGCCCATAAACTATATAATGATTTGTCCAACTTAGTACATCAAAGATTTTCAATGTCTGCTTCAAGTATAGTGTTACTTCTTTCCAATGTATCATTTATATATGTGAGTATATCTGAAAATGAAAATTTGTTTCTCCATTCGTGTTAGGCTACTATTACGCCGGGATTTTATTTTCACATTTTGGTTTATATTTCCCTGTTTGGGTTCTCAACCAAATGTTTGTTTGAAATCACTGTCACTTATTGGTTCTCATTCGCTCTTTTGACATGCTCATGTCTCTCATACGGAATCGTACAATGCAAATTGTCAATCTACTTTGAAGTTATCAATAGCAATCAAAACATTATTGATTTGATAGCAAATGGTAGTCGTCATCATCGGTAGCATTTATTGATGATGTCGTTGTCATCACAGTCGTCATCGTAGACGTAGACGTCGTCATTGTCGTAAAACAAGACATAAATTGTTTGAGTATTACGTTTTGTTACGTCAACAGTGATAGAATTGCACATGTTAATAACTTTTGAAATTTTACACTACATTCTAATGATTGATTATGGATGTCATTGTGGAGCAGACAAACTTAAATATTAAAGCGACTTTAAAATCTCAGGAGCGTTGAGTTTTTTTAAATTGTTGCCTATTGTTAGACTGATGCCGCCTAAAGGTTTATGTTTCATTGTACGAGTATGATAAAACTCAATGAAAGTAATATTCGTATTCCCCGTTGAAGATATTTAGAATAGATCCAAATAGACAATGTATGGTTTTCGTGCAATATTTCAAGAATACTCATTCTTAATTTTAACGTAAGATATACATATATCATTTTGTCTCAATTGGTACTCTGTGTTGAAACTATTCATTTAATAGCAAAGTCATATCTGTGGTCACACTTGATAACCGCCTAAGTCGACTTAAGAAAGTTTTGAGTTATGTTTGCTATCATATTCTACTAAAAATACTCTATATTTACATGAAATCTTCATGTCTCTATAACTCGACATAAACCAGGAACATATCCTAATAATTGTAGTAAAAAATCGATAAAAATTAATTAAGAGGTTTTTACCGTTTTATGGATTCTTGGCATTTCTGTTTGGTTTTAAATATTATCCCGATTTTTAGATCCAAGACACGTAATGCCTAAAGACTCAATTCACCCGGGGTTCCGCGACACTCGAACAGGAATTGCAAATTTTGAACCAAAAAAAAACATGTTTTTTTTCAAAAAATGCACGCTCAATTTTTACTATACTATTCAGATATATATATATATATTCCAAACGACGAGTGCTGACTGAGGCTATTATTTTATTTTATTTACAGCACAAATTTTGCCTCAAAAAGGTTGCCATCTTTTAAGATGGTATCCCGTAGATATTTTGAAATTTCGCCTGAGGGTGTATTTATCCCTCACGTCTCTCTTTAAATATTGTTTTTGACAGAACGCTGCAAATATGATAGTTTATTTATAATTTGGCGAAGATTACAAAAATCCTAGTTTGCCTCAAGCATTTTTTTAATAGTGTTTTGGTCTGTACTTATTTTAGAGCAGTGATTTCTTTCTAAAAGTGATAGATATGATAGTTAAGTGTTTATTTTATAAGCATATACATATCTCGATTCATAACAACATACTGCTGCGGAAATATTGAAGACCAAACCTACGCTTCAGCAGGTTTAAAACAAATTTACTTTTGCCCATATGGGAGCTATTTGTAAATCTGAACCGATTTTAACCAAATACAATAGGTATCGTCGTTGGACCAAAAGAAATATATGTACTTTGATTACAACAATACAAGCGACCTGTACTTTGATTACAGACAGACGGACGAACAGACGGGCATAGCTAAATCAACTCAGAAAGTGATTCTGAGTCGATCGGTATAATAAACGATGGAGCTATTTCTACCACTTTTGGGTGTTACACACAAATGCACATAGTTATAATACCCTGTACAACAGTGTGGTGTATAATTTATAAAATTATAAATCCGATATAAACCTTGAGAACTCGTACTTAAATTAATCAAAGTAGGCTATACCAAAGCAATATGCCAAAAAGCAACTTTTGACATTTAAGAACGAAACGTTACATACAGTCCCTGCAGGACTTAGAAAAGATTTAGTTAAATTGCAAATGTCAAAATGCTGCACACGCATTTAAACGAGGATAAACGAGAGATTGAGAGAAAAAATCAACCCTCACAGAGACATATCACATATGTATGTACATGTGTCGCGACAAATCTTCCCGCGCTTCATATTACATACGAGCATACGCCTATTTTGAGTTTATTAATACTTCATTTTGTTGTATGAAATTTTAATTGTTTGTTTGCATTTTTCATTTGAGATGAAAAATAAATTTGCATATAAATTTGCCATATGTCAATGAAATTATCAAACGGAAATGGGAGGATACTAACGACAAACACAGCCAAGTTCAAATCCTCGACAGCAAGCGAAAATTCATATTTCATATCTAGACACAAAACAGGGAACATGAGACATAAAACAACAACCACATCAACAACACAGTCATGCAAAGAATCACGGAATGGCAAAACACAAAAATACATCAAAAACTTGTTGACATAAGCACAGATTTGTCACAACAATCCGGGAGGGGGAAGAGCATAAACAAAATATACGGGAGGACGAAGACAACAATGTTATTAAGGAAAGTTGATATTTACACTAGTCTGTGACAATTGTGTTTTGTAGTTGTTACGCATAGAAAAATTGGGCAAATAGCCATAATAAGATTTCTACGGACCAATATATATCATTTGCTAGGGATCATAAGTGCAACACGTGGCTAAATGGTTTCAGAATTTCACGACAATCTATATACATATTTATAGTGTCGCAGATCAGTATTTCAAGGTGTTGCAAACAGAATATGCTATGATATAAATAGTGTCCCAACCGAATTAAGAAATTTATTTTATTAAAGGTTTTGAATTTTATTGTGCAGAATATATAAAACCCTTAACATTTTTATATGTGGCAATGTGTTACAAATTAAACTGCAAATGAATTCCGAGCCAGCCGTTAAATTTAGTAGATTTAAGAGAAAAACTAAAAATTCCATTTTGGGGCATTTTAAATTTTATTTTAGGAATCGTGCAAATCCAGAACTGTGTTGGACTGTAAAAGAACAATAAATGATTACTCAGCCCATGGTCAATTGCGTATTTGCTGGGTACCAGGACACAACGGAGTGATTGGAAATGAACGAGCAAAGAGCTTGGCTTCAAGGGGCAGAAAACTTCGAGTAATAAACTTGGAAAATTAGAAACCTTTCGAAGCCACGAAAAATGAGTTCAAACACTGGGCAGTGATGGCTCACAAAACTGTGTGGAATAGCGCAACAGTAGGAGCAACTGCAAAGATACTGTGGGGTGACCCAAATGAAAAGAAAACAAGAAGTCTTCTGAAACTAAACAAGATCGATATTAGTAAGATGATGAGTGTTCTAACGGGACACTCAAGCTTACAAGCACATCTTCATCGCATAGGACTAGCAGGAAACGACGAATGCAAGGCATGCAGGGAAAACATCGAAAACATATTTTCTGTGTCACTGCCCGGCTTTCACACATGCAAGATCCCAACATTTCGGGTCCGACATATTACCAGACTTGACTCATCTCAGAGAATATGACTGTGTGACAGCATACTTGAGACGTAATAACCTATGTGACACACCTTTGTATTTCCACTTTGAAACTTAAAGAAAAAAAAAAGGAAAAATGGTGTACATAAGAGCTCCGATATAATTTGATTGTCAGGGATACGAAAATAATTTTGAAAGAAAAGAAAAAATTTGAAAATTTTTTCAATTGGATTTTGGAATTCGAGCTCTTCGGAGTCAGAAGAAAGTTAAAATTATTCGTAATTAATATTTCCTTGCAACCTGTCCTCGTGAATTATAATTATATTGTTGGACTATTTTGAAATTATCATCGTGAACAAATTAATCCTGATTGAGCCTTTCGTTGGCGGTGAACGCCTATATTAAGATAAATTAAAAATAACAAAGGACACGCCAGTGTAAGGATATCTTGACGCAAACTCTATTGGTCAGCAATTTTTTTTGAAGATTTGGTGGCTTTATGCCAGAGACCTTTTTTGTGCTACAATCATATCTGGGATTCCGAATTTCGTCAGTTATTGGCAGATCTCGATTTTGTGAATATCCTATCCTAAATATATCCTGGGTAAAGTCCCCACCCAGTCATGGTGGAACAAGAGCATTTAGTGGTATAAAGTTTTCTACCCGTGTTGCAAGATGCCGTTTTGGTAACATATAAGATTCCGTGGCATTTTGAAAATTTGGAATATTCAAGAACTGATCATCATGCAAGATACAGGCCCATAGGGCGAAAATTAATCTTTAATATAATCAATATCATCCACAAGACATTAACTTAACAATACAGTTGGAACCGGAAGTAACCTATCTAATTTTGGAAGTTTCAGAACATACTTTTATCTAAAAATCAATTTTGCACAACACTCCACAATCAAATTTTGTAAACGAGCATCGTAAAAACGAATTTTGACTATTACTCAACAGTATCTACCATGATCCTGAATCGTCACCTGGCCAGATGACTTCGTGGGATGAGTTCGGTAAGTTTCAATATACAAATATTATTTGTTCGTTATTAGATGCTCGTCTGTTTTCTCTCATACCCAATACGCGACACTAATATATTCACATTTATTACCACTTTAAATAAACTATAAATAATTATAAGTTTCTTATTCACTAAACTTTACGGTATTCGATAACCGTCTCGATTACACTACATTTTGATCATATTACATGTTATTAACAATTACTCATCTTTAATTACTATATAGTATATTACTTCCCGCGTACTTGGTTTATACATACTCACAATTTTCCTGAATGAATTAAATATAGTTAAAATGAATTTTTAATTTCGATTAATCATTTACGAAAGGTGAAAGGTTCATGATTTAGGGTGCTTTAATGGGCTGATTTCCTGCTGACAGGACCGGCATGGTAGGGAGGGTATTGAAGTATATAGTGGCAGACTAACATCTAATGCCACACTCTTCCTCCAACGTCATTTCCCCTCTCTCTCTTTCTTTCTCTTTCTCTTTCTCACTACCTATCTCTCTGCTTCAGCTTCTATTTTTCTTTCCTCTATCAGTCAAGAGCTACCTTAATTTTTTTCTTTATGTACTCGATCCCGTGTCTATTTCCGTTGGGAGAAGAACCGCCCACCACTGAGCACGGCTGGGGCCAGAAGGTAACCATTCCCAACGGAAGTAGGACCAGATAGGGGGTGGGTCGTTACAACTGGAAGATACTGAGAAAATTCGTGTCTAGTACCGATTTTCTGTAACTCGTGAGGTATAAAAAGATCATAAATAAGGAGCGCACAACAGGCCGAACCACTGGCTTATGTGTACGTCCAAGGACATGAGACGTTTAAACGTCTCCTCTCTTCAACCGAACCTCACCTTTGCAAATATAATTATGTTAGAAATGTACTCAATTTCTGATATATATTTCAGTATTTATACCCTACACCACTCTGTGGTACAGGGTATTATAAGTTTGTTTCACGGCAGATGTTTGTAACACCTAAAAATAACACAGCTAGACCCACCTTAAAGTATACCGATCGACTCAGAATCACTAGCTGAATCGATTTAAGCATGTCCGTCCGTCTGTAGATGTAAAGTTGTTCGTCGACTACAGGTCGCAATTTCACTCCGATCATTCTGAAATTTTGCAGTTTAGAGTATTTCGCAGCTGTTAAGATCGCTATTGAATTTGGTTGAAATCGGTTCAGATTTAGATATAGCTCCCATATATATCTTTCGTCCGATTTGGCCCTTTAGTCCTATAGAAGCTGTATTTTACATCCAATCATTTTGAAATTTAGAATGGTAGAGTTTCTTGATCCATGAACCAACACTACCGAATTTGAAGAAATCGGTTAAGATTTAGCTATAGCTCCCATATATATGTTTCGTCCGATTTGGACCTTTAGTCCTATAAATGCTGTATTTTACATCCAATCTTTTTGAAATTTAGAATGGTAGAGTTTCTTGATCCATGAACCAACATTGCCGAATTTGAAGAAAATCGGTTAAGATTTAGCTATAGCTCCCATATATATGTTTCGTCCGATTTGGCCCTTTAGTCCTATAGAAGCTGTATTTTACATGCAATCGTTTTGAAATTTGGAATGGTAGAGTTTCTTGATCCATGAACCAACATTGCCGAATTTGAAGAAAATCGGTTAAGATTTAGCTACAGCTCCCATATATATGTTTCGTCCGATTTTCCTCTTTAGTCCTGTAGAAGCTGTATTTTACATCCAATCATTTTGAAATTTAGAATGGTAGAGTTTCTTGATCCATGAACCAACACTACCGAATTTGAAGAAAATCGGTTAAGATTTAGCTATAGCTCCCATATATATGTTTCGTCCGATTTGGACCTTTAGTCCAATAAAAGCTGTATTTTACATCCAATCGTTTTGAAATTTGGAATGGTAGAGTTTCTTGATCCATGAACCAACATTGCCGAATTTGAAGAAAATCGGTTAAGATTTAACTATAGCTCCCATATATATGTTTCGTCCGATTTTCCTCTTTAGTCCTGTAGAAGCTGTATTTTACATCCAATCATTTTGAAATTTAGAATGGTAGAGTTTCTTGATCCATGAACCAACACTACCGAATTTGAAGAAAATCGGTTAAGATTTAGCTATAGCTCCCATATATATGTTTCGTCCGATTTGGCCCTTTAGTTCTATAGAAGCTGTATTTTACATCCAATCGTTTTGAAATTTAGAATAAATAAATAAATTTATACATGAACTACAAAATTTATATTTCAGAGTTATTCAATATTACGAGAGTGGTGTAGGGTATTATATAGTCGGCCCCGCCCGACTTTAGCCTTTCCTTACTGGTTAAATATACATTTTGTAGTCGGTGGGCCCTGATACTCTCTACACGGGACAAAATCGTCGTTTTTAATATATTCTATTCGAATTTTTTTTTGCGGGAATTAGGAGGTAAACATTTATTTTTGCACGTACGAAAAGTCGTCACCAGTCGCGTTATGTCGGGCTCTCCGTGTTGGCGTACCGACCCAAAAACCCTTTGTATTGTATTCTGGAAATTAGTTCCACCTCGGAACCGCTTATTGCATTGCTTCGAGGTGTTTTCCTGTTGGCTGAATCAGGCGTCGTCTGAGTTGCGGTCTGCGTCCAGACCCCCGCTAATTACTTCTAATGTTTATTCTGCTGCATCCAGTTCTGTTTTTTAACCGCAGGATTTATGTGCAGTTCTGTTTTATGGCTTGCCAGTTTTTTCATCTCGTATCATAGTTTCGATAAGGTTTGCCGCGGTGATTGGACCTGTTATGTTTTCCATTTCTCGATGTTTTTGGGACCATCTACTACACCCAAAAAGTCGTCAATCGTATCTTCTATTTCATACAGGCAGTACGGTGTGCTACATTTTCCTATTTGATAAAGATACTTCCTGAAGTATCCGCCCTGTCAGCATCTGCGTCAGGTAGTAGTCTACTTCGTCGTTTTTTCTTCCCAACCAATTTCCTAGTAGTGGAAGAAGTTTAGCCGTGTCTGCCAAGCTTGCAGGGTTCCCCGCCTGATTTCGTCTTCATCGCCCTCTTCGAGGGTGTTGGCTTGTTTTTTCTTCCATATCTTTATTCTTTCCAGAATCTTTAGGTCAACTGATATGGTTCCTGCTATAACGAAAACTGCAGCCGCAGAAACTGTGCGATAGGCCGAAGCCATCCTAGTAAGTAGGACGTTTGCTCTCTTTCCACTTCATTGTTTCCCCCCAAATCTCGCGACCTTAGTTAAGTATGCTGTTGATTGTTTCCATCAGAAGCCTTCGTTTGTTTTGTAGTGGTCCTCCTACGTTTGCCATAAGTCTGCTTAGCTGCGCTATTGTTTTTGCGGCCAGGTTTGCTGCGTAATGGATTTGAATAGTTCCACCTCGGAACCGCTTATTGCATTGCTTCGAGGTGTTTTCCTGTTGGCTGAATCAGGCGTCGTCTGAGTTGCGGTCTGCGTCCAGACCCCCGCTAATTACTTCTAATGTTTATTCAGCTGCATCCAGTTCTGTTTTTTAACCGCAGGATTTATGTGCAGTTCTATTTTATGGCTTGCCAGTTTTTTCATCTCGTAGCATAGTTTCGATAAGGTTTGCCGCGGTGATTGGGCCTGTTATGTTTTCCACTTCTCGATGTTTTTGGGACCATCTACTACACCCAAAAAGTCGTCAATCGTATCTTCTATTTCATACAGGCAGTACGGTGTGCTACATTTTCCTATTTGATAAAGATACTTCCTGAAGTATCCGTGCCCTGTCAGCATCTGCGTCAGGTAGTAGTCTACTTCGTCGTTTTTTCTTCCCAACCAATTTCCTAGTAGTGGAGGAAGTTTAGCCGTGTCTGCCAAGCTTGCAGGGTTCCCCGCCTGATTTCGTCTTCATCGCCCTCTTCGAGGGTGTTGGCTTGTTTTTTCTTCCATATCTTTATTCTTTCCAGAATCTTTAGGTCAACTGGTATGGTTCCTGCTATAACGAAAACTGCAGCCGCAGAAACTGTGCGATAGGCCGAAGCTATCCTCAGTGCCGATGCTCGCTGTACAGTAAGTAGGACGTTTGCTCTCTTTTTCCACTTCATTGTTTCCCCCCAAATCTCGCGACCTTAGAGAAGTATGCTGTTGATTGTTTCCATCAGAAGCCTTCGTTTGTTTTGTAGTGGTCCTCCTACGTTTGCCATAAGTCTGCTTAGCTGCGCTATTGTTTTTGCGGCCATGTTTGCTGCGTAATGGATTTGATTTGAGTACGCAGTTTTGGGTCTAGCCGTACTCCCAGATAGTTTACACATCTTTTTGTGTGTATAGTGATGTCCCCAATGTCTATGTTGATTTCTACCGGTATGTGTCGCCAGGTAAGAAGAAGAACCTCGGTCTTTTTGGTAGCTAGTTGAAGGCCGTCTGAATCCAGCCATATCTTTGTTCTGATCATTACCTGTCTGAGTTTGCGTTTTGCTTCATCAGAGTCTATGACACTGACTACATCCGCTATGTCGTCTGCATAGCCCACCAGAAATGTATATTGCGGCATTTCAATCCGCAATATCTCGTCGTAGCTAATATTCCAAAGATCCGGACCGAGAATAGATCATTGTGCAGCTCCCGACGTCACTTGTATCTTTCTTTGGCCTTCGGTAGTATTGTATATCAGCACCCTATCTTTTAATGATTTCTTATTAATCGCAGTAAATATGCTGGCAAATTAAATTTCCTTTCTAAGGCTCGGAGCACGTCTGGCCACCTGGTGCTGTTAAAAGCGTTTTTACGTCCAGTGTGCCTAGTATAATCAGTGGCCTGCTAAAGTGGGTCCTCTGTTGTGCGGTTTCAAATGCACCAACGTCGTCTTTTATAGCTCCTATGGTACATCTCCCTGGTCTAAAACCATGTTGTCTGTCCGAGAGTCCCCCACTAACATTTTTGGCTTCTTTAAGTCGGGGCTTAAGGAGCCTCTCAAGAAGCTTACCTGCTGTGTCGAGCATGCAGAGTGGCCGGTAAGCTGAAGATGAATCTGGATCACATTTTCCCTTACTAATAAGGACAAGTTTCTGAACTTTCCAAATTTTTGGGATTTGTCCTTCCATTAAGCATCTGTTAAACATGTTAAGTAGTAATTCCGGGGGTTTATATCCTTTATCACCTCTGGTGGTATACCGTCTGGACCAGGGGTCTTCCTGGGTTTTAATTTATCCGCTGCTGTTTTCAGTTCTTCTACAGTGAATAACTGGAGTTCTATGTCTACGCTGCTTAATGATTCCTCCGCTGGCACTTCTTTGCTTGGGAAGAGGGACGTTACGATGTTTAACATTTCGCACCTGTTCCACAAAAGGGTAACAACTCAAAATTTTTAAATTTAGCTTTTTTGCAAGAAAACAACGTACAATGGCAATTTCTACCCACTGCAAAAAATGTCCGTTGATTTTTCTTCTTTTTCATAATAAAAACCCGTTATGACTCTCTATGTGTTTACAGAATAACGTCTTTAGATTCAAATAAAGATTTACATTTTGAATTGTCTCCAAGTGTTTAAGCAAATGGGACCGTTGATTTATCATCTAAAGAGTACTCTTTTTAGTTGTGCCCTTTTCAACTTCTAATCCGAGTAATATTTTTCAGTTAAAAAGGTACAACTCAAAATAATACCACTATTTATATACAAACTTTTTTCATGAAAAGAGGAACAACACAAAAAGTTGCTATTTTTCTAAAATCAATAAAAAACAAAACGGCAAATAGCGTTATTATTTTTTTCTATGATATTTTATTGCAACGACATATTCTTTTTTTGTAATATACCATTAATATTAACGGAAACAGTTTTTGGCCTCTACTGAATTTTTTTTAAATTTTGAGTTGTTACCCTTTTGTGGAACAGGTGCGATTTGTTCTTCGTTCATCAACTGTGTTGGATTTTTGGTGCCCAGCTTCTCCATACAATTTTATAACCTGTACCCCGGGGAAAGGAAAATATATTAGAAATACCAATTATTAATCTATATATGAACTGTTTATTTTGAAAGTGGCGTAAACGCCATTCTGTTTTACTCGATTCAATATTAGAAAAAGGGGTTTAGTAAAACTCGAATGTGAAAATTTCCGCTTAATATAGAAACATTGAAGTCTTGAGATGAATTGCATGTATGTAATATGTATCTATTATTCACATAGCCTTTTAACGATACTACTCTTGGTTCAAAAACAGAATGGCGTTTACGCCACTTTCAAAATAAACAGTTCATATATAAAGAAGAATGTGTGTTTGTTTGTTGGTTTGTTTGTTTGTACCGTATAGACGTCTACACGGCTGGACCTATCTTCTTGAAATTTTCACAGAATGTACATGTGTGGGGCGTGGTGAAACTATGGTACTTGAATTGTCGATATATCAAGTGGCCGTGGCCCCGCCCACATAGGACAAATTTTAAAATTGAGATATCTTGCACAATTTGTTAGCGAGAGTGCTGTAATTTTGTGCATATGTATCTGGTGGTAGTCTACGTGATTGGTCCAAAAATGGGCGGAAACGGACCAATGGGCGCGGCACCGCCCATACAAGTCAAATTTTGAAATTTAGATATTTTTCACAATATGTTAGAGAGAGTGTTGTAATTCTGTGTATATGTATCTGGTGGTAGTCTACGTGATTGGTTCAAAAATGGGCGGGATTGGACCAATGGCCGTGGCCCCGCCCATACAAGCCTAATTTCGAATTTAAGATATCTTGCACAATCTGTTAGCGAGAGAGCTGGAACTTTGTATATATATATATCTGGAGGCAGTCTTCGTGATTGCTCCAAAAATTGGTGGGATCGGACCAATGGTTGTTGCCCTTCCCATATAAGACAAATTTTTAAATCGAGATATCTTGCACAATTTGCGAGAGAGCTGTAATTTTGTGTATATATATATGGTGTCAGTCTACGTGAGTTGTCCAAAAATGGGCAGAATCGGGCCACTGGGCGTGGACCTATACACGCTAAATTTTGAATCTGATATATCTGCACAATTTGTTAGAGAGAGAGCTGGAATTTTGTATATATATATATCTGAAGACAGTCTACGTGATTGGCCTAAAAATGGGCGGGGTCGAGCCAATGAGTATGGGCCAAAAATGGGTGGGATCGGACGAATAGGTGCGATGCCGCCCAAATATGCCAAATAAGCCAAATTTTGAAAATTATATATGTTAAACAATTTGTTAGCGAGAGTGCTGTAATTTTGCGTATATGTAGTTGATGGCAGACTACGTGATTGGTCAAAAATGGACGGGTTCGGAAATCTGTAATCTGGGGCAACGAAGTGCACCGGGTCCAGCTAGTTATTGTATATTTCTGAGCAAATACATTTTATTTGAAAATCAATAACATTTATTTGGAACGCATATATTAGTAAATTACAACAAAATACATTTGCAAACAAATTTTATCAAATAAAATATGTGTTTATATAAAAATTATTGTTTTGAAATTTCAAAAAAAAAAACATTTTTTATTTTTCATTGATTTAGAGTCTAAATGACATATGGGTAGTTCTTTCTCAAGTGTCACACGTCGGAAATTAGATCATTCTCAAATTCTCAGAAAATGGTGCCCTAGTATGTGGGAGTAATGACCCACAATGTTAAAAAATTTAGATGAAAATTGGAGGCAGGGGCGGGTCAAATTTTGTCAAATGGTTTTTTTGAAGTTAATTTTAATGCTATAAAGCATAAGAAATTTAAAATAGAAAATATTGTTTTTTAAAGGATTTTCCGTGCCTTTTTTAATAATAAAAATTAGTTTTATCTTAAACAATTTATTTCGGTTCGTTTTAAATACATTTTGTAAATTTTGGGGTGGGGACGACTTTGGTTTAGAAGTTACATTATAATTACTGAAAATCTTTACCAAATTACAAAGAAAACATATTTGTATGTGTTCTAAACTTTATTTTGTTTTATTGAAATATTGTTTCTTTGTAATTTGGTGAAGATTTTCAGTTATTATAATGTAACTTTTGAACCAAAGTCGTCCCACCCCAAAATGTACACAATCGGTAGAGTAAATATGGACCATTTTTTATAAAAAAAAATTAAGGAAAAAAGATTGATCGCTTCTGAGATATCGCAATTTATATTTTTACTAGCTGGACCTGGTCCACTTCGTTTTAGAGTTGTGTAGTTCGTGAACGAACTAGTTCAATTGAACGGGTCACTATACTGAACTGAACGAACTAGTTCACACAACTCGTTAATTTCAGCTCAGTAGTTCACTATGTTTTTTTCTTCAACCATATCTTTTCGTTCTCTCTTCTCTGCTGTTTTGTGTTGTTTCCATTTTTATGTCATCATCAATGTATGATTCTACCTATACAAACGCCTTTGTATTAGTGATTCCAACTCTTCCATTCATGTTCCAATCAGATTCCTTTAATAGCGGCTTATTTGAACTGGTGATCTACTGAACGAAATGAACTGTTTAAGTAAAGTGAGCTGGTGAGCTAAAGATCTGGTGCGCTAAAGTGAGCTGTTGAACTAAATGAACGAACTAGTTCACTTAATTGAACTGAACTAAAAAGAGCGATCACTTAAAAGAACTATAGTGCCCAACTCTACTTCGTTTCCCCAGATTGAGATTTCGGATCCCGTCCATTTTTGGATCAATCGCGTAGAATGCCACCAGACACTTACACACAAAATTACAAAACTCTCGCTAATAAATTGTGCAAGATATCTCAATTTCAAAATGTGGCCTATATGGGCGGGCCCAAGCCCATTGGTCTGATCCCGCCCAATTTTTTGACCAGTCGCGCATAATGCCACTAGATACATATACACAAAATTGCAGAACTCTCGCTAATGAATTGTGGAAAATATATCAATTTCAAAATTTGGCTTATATGGGCGGGGCCACGCCCATTAGTCCGATTCCGCCCATTTTTAGAAAATTCACATAATCTGTCACTAAATGCATACACACAAAATTTCAGCACTCTAGCTAAAAATTTTTCTCAATATCAAAATTGGACCCATATGGGCGGGTCCACGCCCACTTGATATATCGAAAATTCAAGTACCCTATTTTCAGCACCCCCTACACATGTACATTCTGTGAAAAATTCAAGATGATCGGTCTAGCCGTTTAGACGTCTATACGGAACAAACAGACACTCTCTTTTATATATATAGATAGCTGAGCCCGGTGCGCTTCGCTGCCCATGTCAAAATTACCGCTGTAGAAACTGTATTTTATATCCGATCAGTACGAAATTCGGCAGAAAGAGGTTTGTTATTACATGAAGGAATACTGCCAAATTCGGAGAAAATCGGTTCAGATTTAGATATAGCCCCCATATATAAGTTACCCCCGATTTGACATGTAAGCGCTGTAGAAACTGTATTTTATATCCGATCAGTACGAAATTCGGCAGAAAGAGGTTTCTTATTACATGAAGGAATACTGCCAAATTCGGAGAAAATCGGTTCAGATTTAGATATAGTCCCCATATATATGTTACCCCGATTTGAAATTCAAGAAACTGTATTTTATATCCGATCAGTAAGAAATTCGGCAGAAAGAGGTTTCTTATTACATGAAGGAATACCGCAAAATTCGGAGAAAATCGGTTCAGATTTAGATATAGCCCCCATATATATATGTTACCCCCAATTTGACATGTAAGCGCTGTAGAGACTGTGTTTTATATCCGATCAGTACGAAATTCGAGAGAAACAGGTTTCTATTTTACATGAATGAGTATTCAAGGAAAATCGATTCAGATTTATATATAACCTCTATATATATGTTCCTCCAGATTTGGTTACAAAGCGCTATAGAAGTTGTACTTTACTTCCGATCATTACAAAGTTCTCCAGAAAAATGTTTCTCAAGTTAGGAACGAATATTGCTTAATTTAGCGATTATCGGTTCAAAATAAGATATACATACACAAACACCACAGTTACCAATTATTCCAAATTATTATCGCAATGACCCTTATCGCATTGTTAGGGAGGTGTAGGGTATTATATAGTCGGCCCCGCCCGACTTTCTGCCTTTCCTTACTGGTATTAGTAATAAATTCACTGAATGAAAAACTACCGAATTCAGTGGAAAGTGCAGAAAATAGAAATGTATACTTATAAAATTTCCAAATTCTTGTTTCATTGGTCATGCATCACATTATCATATTGGGATTGTATTGGAGGGAGCAGCTGTAATTATCGCATACCGAGCATTTTTGTTCATGTATTTCCTATATAATACTTGCAAGATATATCAAAATATGGGCTGGGCCACGCCCACTGGTCGTATTCCGCCCATTTGTAAGCCTATCACGTAGACTGCTACCAGATACATATACGCCATTTCAACACTCTCGCTAACAAAATGAGCAAGATAATTCAATTTCAAAATTTGGCTCATATGGGCGGGGCCAAGCCCATTGGTCCGATCCCGCCCATTTTCTGACCAATTACGTAGATTGCCACCAGATACATATACACAACATTGCAGCACTCCCGCTAGCAAATTGTGCAAGATATCAAAATTTGGTCTGTGTGGGCGGGGCCACGCCCATTAGGTCGATCCCGCCCATTTTTGGACCAATTACGCAGACTGCCACCATATACATATACACAAAATTCCAGGTCTCTCGGTAACAAATTGTGCAAGATATCACAATTTTAAAATTTGGCTTATATGGGCGGTGCCACGCCCATTGGTCCGATCCCGCCCATTTTTGGAAAAAATCACGTGGACTGCTACCAGATACATATACACAACATTGCAGCACTCTCGCTAGCAAATTGTGCAAGATATCGAAATTTCAAAATTTGGTCTATGTGGGCGGGGCCACGCCCATTTAGCCGATCCCGCCAATTTTTGGACCAATCACGTGTACTGTCACCAGATACATATGTACAACATAACAGCACTCTAGCTAACAAATTGTGCAAGATTCCACATTTTTAAAATTTGGTTTATATGGGCGGTGCCAAGCCCATTGGTCCGATTCCCCTAATTTTTGGACCAATCACGTGTACTGTCACCAGATACATATGTACAACATTACATCACTCTAGCTAACAAATTGTGTAAGTTATATCAAATTCAAAATTTGGCTTATATGGGCGGGTCCACGCCCATTGGGCGGGTCCCGCCCATTTTCTGACCAATCACGTAGACTGTCACCTGAAACATATACACAAACTTGCAGAACTCTCGCTAATGAATTATGGAAAATATTTCAATTTCAAAATTTGCCTTATATGGGCGGGGCCACGCCCATTAGTCCGATTCCGCCCATTTTTAGAAAATTCACATTATCTGTCACTAAATGCATACACACAAAATTTCAGCACTCTAGCTAAAAATGTTTCTCAATATCAAAATTGGACCCATATGGGCGGGTCCACGCCCATGTGGTCCGATCACGCCCATTTTTTTTAAAATTCACATAATCTGACACTAAATACATACACACAAAATTTCAGCACTCTAGCTAAAAATTTTTCTCAATACCAAAATTTGACCCATATGGGCGGGTCCACGCCCACTTGATATATCGAAAATTCAAGTACCCTATTTTCAGCACCCCCTACACATGTACATTCTGTGAAAATTTCAAGATGATCGGTCAAGCCGTTTAGACGTCTATACGGAACAAACAAACAAACAAACCTACAAACAGACACTCTCTTTTATATATATAGATAGATGGGTACTATAAAAACATTACACCGTAAAAAATTTTTAGTATTTGTATGGACCGAAATTAAAGTTATAAGCCTTCATTTGTAAGGAGGTAACAATAGGGGCGTGGCAATAACGGCCATTTTGCACAGGGCTGTAAATAGGCTGTGTCCCAAGAAGAGCGCAATTTTTTAATCTCGCAACATTCGAAGTGTCATTGTTTGACATTTGAATAATTGTTATTGTTTGTTAGTAGAGGTACGAGGTTAGTAAAAATGGAGCGAAGGGAGTTCGTTAATTGGGTATTGGAGAGACAACATGAAAATGCTGATTTTGCCGATAAAATCATCTTCAGTGACGAGGCCCATTTTCATCTTGATGGCTTCGTCAATAGGCAGAATTGTCGCATTTGGGGTGCGGAAAATCCTCGAGTGATTCACGAGAAGCAAATGCATCCTCAACGTGTCACTGTGTGGTGTGGTTTTTGGGCTGGAGGAATCATTGGACCTTTTTTTTATGAAAATGAGGCAGGTCAAGCGCAAACAGTCAATGGTGTTCGGTATCGTGAAATGATAACCAGTTTTTTCTTGCCTAGAATTGAAGAAATTAATGTGGAGGGCATGTGGTTCCAACAAGACGGCGCCACATGTCATACAGAGAAACAATTCAATTGCTGCAAAAATTGCGCTCTTCTTGGGACACCCTTTATAAAAGCATTACACTTCACAACATTTCAAGTATCTCTATGGACTGGAGTCAAAGTTAACTTTTTGTGCTAAATGGTCCATTTGCATGAGAGGTACCAAAAGGTGCGTGGCAACTTCGCCCATTTTTCTAAAGGTGATAGCGAATTATAGACTAATACTATGTAAGTGTAGAATTGTGAAAGTGTCTGGGTAGTAGTATATAAGTTATGAGATAATCAATATTTTACTACATTTTTGTGGGGAGGTACTCGAAGGAGTGGACAAACATAGTCCATCTTTGACCTTAGTCTGAGGTGGAATCAAATATTGACACATACCAAAGTCAATCGGTTAATCCTGCCAAAGTTATCGTGCGCACCAACCAGGCAGACTGACGGACATCCTGGCGGATATTGGTAAAATGACTTTAAATGGCCCACAACTATTTCCGCCAAATATTCTTGAGGTCTCTTAGGTCACTGCATTGATGTGTTACACTTTTGGTTGACACCATCTGATATACGTAAATCCTTGTTCACAATAAGTGGGTATAAAAACCCAATTATGTTGAAATTCTCTTATTTTTACCAAAAGTTCTATAATTTATACGTTTATCCGTAGATTTTCTTCGAATAAGCATTGATTTCTTCGTTGGAATGCTAACTTTAAAAATATGAAAAAAAAACAGTTTTTTTTCTAATTGTTTTAAAAACAGTTACTAAACTTCCGTTTCCAAATGAAAGTGTCATTACTTAAATTTTTAGTCCTCATAATTTTCGTTAATTTAACTTGTATGTCGGCTTTATCGAGTATATACTTTAAAAATATGGTCAAAATACTAAAGACAACTTCCAAGAAGAGAAAAATTGAAAAAAATAACATAAAATTTTATTTTTATATTTTTTTCGTGTTTAGGACTCCATATTACACCAGAAAATATTATGCGCACCCCTTCGACACAAATTTGGTTGCATAGTGTTATAAAGGAATTTTACTAACATTTAATATATCTGAAAAATTAACGTGACCTAGACCTAAAAATTATTTTTTGTATAGATATCACAATATACCACAATCGCACAATTATTTTTTTTACTAAAAATACTATCGTCGAAGGTACTCTTTGTATTTGCACTATAATTTTTGGAGTGTATGCACGATCATGTCGACTTATACGTTAAGCTATTAATGTGGTCTACCAATTTTGGAAATATCTCTTTCACTTAGAAACAGTAATTTAGTAACAGTCATTAAACAAATTGGAAAGTCTATTTTTTAAAAAAAAAATAAATAAAGTCTTGGGACAAAAAAACATAAAAAATAGAAAAAAAATCTAAAAAAATATTTTATTTAATTTTTTTAAAAGTTTGCATCCCAGTGAAGAAAATAATGCCTATTTGAAAAAAATCTATGGATAAATGTAGAAATTTTAGCCCTTTTGGTAGAGGTAAGAGAATTTCAAAAATCTTTTTTTTTAAATGTCTGTTTAAATAGCGATTTTATTTATTACTTTTATTAATAGTATGTACATTTGAGTTTATTTACATGAACAAGTTTCATTAGAAGTAATTGTGAGTTCTTTGTTGACGTTTGTAGATTTCGGAATCGGTTTCTCTAATGAGGAACCAAATATAATCTCCCATCATTCTTTCATCCCAGTGCCCTTGGTAGCGCCGCTCGATGGACTTCAATTCTTGGTGAAACCATTCGCCATGTTCGTCACTTACTTCGCCAAGATTCTCGGGGAAAAAGTTTAAATGAGAATGCAAGAAATGAATTTTGAGGGACATATTTACACCTGTTGGAATACATAAAGCGAAAAATAAGTTGGAAGAATACATACATATGTGTTATATACATTAGGGTGGGTCGATTTAGCAATCGATATTGTGCCATCCATTTTTCGATAGCTTTTGGCATGAGGAACAAAAGTTCCACTACGACATATCCAAAAAATCATTTTCGAGGCGCCAAAATTTCAATTGTTTGACTTTTTCTCAACTTTTATTTTTAAGGTTTTTTTAGTAGGTAGTAACAAAAAATGGACTGAGTTATTTTTTTTTTAAATATTACATTTCCAAGGTGAAATTGTACGCTAAAAACGAAGGCGATAGCAGTTTAGCCAAAAAAATGTTTTGAACGAGTTTTTGTCGAAAAATCAATTTTTTAAGCATTAATTTTTAAGGTTTTTTTAGTAGGTATGTTAAAAAAAATTCGCCGATTTCAAATTCTTTAAATATATCCCATCCAAGGTAAAATTGTGCGCTTAAAACGATGGCGTTATCATTTTTTCGTAAAAACTGTTTTTTTTTATTTTGGACTTTTTTTTGTCGAAAAATCTTTTGTTTTCTCGATTTTTTACTCTTTTTTGTTATTTTTAAGGCTCCAAACCAATTTCTTTTTTTAATTTCTCATGTATCAAATACGTATAGATATGTGTGGTGGATAAAATTATTTGATGATGATGAACAAAATTATTTCATCTTATGTATGTTGATGAATTTGATGAATAAAAGATTTTTAACTTTGGATTTAAATGAAAATTTTTTCACTTTGGATTTAATTGATGTTTTGTGAGTGTTAATTTATTATTTAAAGACATCATTGTCAATTTTCAACATTACTATTATAATTGCTGTTATGGTTGTTAAAAATAGTTTTTTAACAATTTTATTGATTTTTCATAAGCGAAAAATATGGGAATTTATTTTAAAATTCAGATATTTCCTTGCAAATTTTGCTTGGATTCCATTCGACTCATTTTACTTCGGCTAGCTGACGTAGTCGCCATGATCCCTTCGCGGTTTTTATGAATTGCACGTTTAGCTACGCTGGTTAGGAGTTGAACGTACCGCTCGGTACCTTGAATATGGCATGGAATCTTCGGATCGTCTAGCGGTGGATCTTCATTTTCGTCATCATCATTCATCATTGTGAATGGTGGTTCTGACAGGTTTTCATCGTTGTCCAAATCAATCATATGAACGTAATCAGTGGCATCAAAATTAATTTTCGGTTTTACGTAGGTACGAATATTAGACGGTTCATATAGGACGTGAATTATGTATCTTGCCAAAATTTTGAAATTTTCGGACGGCTTGCTTGTTGCAACGTAAATACGAAGTATTCTATTGGCTTTTGTGAGCCATCTAGCATGGATACAGGACCCGGTTTAATATTTGCTAGTTGAGTTGAAACGCGACCATTCGAGACAGCATTAGAAATTTGGTATAGATACTTCACATCCGTTGAAAGTTCTTTCTGTTGATCTTCATCCAACGGTGGAGGCATGTTTTCAAGTGGGATTGCTTCAAAATTCGGAACAACCTGGCAATTATATTGATTACAAAATTATGTGGCTTACAGGGAATTTTTTTTTAAAAAATTTTGATAATGGCAATCTTGAATCTCTTTTGCTAACACTCCAGTTGCGGTTCTTGGTCCAGTCGTTTGTGATTTTTCCAATGTATTCCACAAACTTCGAAACGGCAACTCATTGAAATGTAGTAAACAAATCCACCAGTGTAATGGTCTCTTCAGCTGCAATTCAAATCGTCGCAGTATACCTCTCTCCGTACCAGTATTTGTAACTTCGCCGTCAGAGCAAATGCCAATAATTTTTATCAAGAGGAAGTTCCTTTGCTTGGAAAAATGCATTTAAAGCTGTTTGTTTCGCTTCAGCACTTTCACCTTTGCCTTCCAAGTTAACATAACCAAGTAATTTGGAATTTGGCTCATGAACGACGACTAAATGCGATTCCTTCTGCATTCTCGAATGGTAAACTTAATCAATTTTTTCTCGAGTCAATGCGTCGTTTTTCCGACCGTCAAATGAAAAAGCTTCCAACTCTAACTTTAGCTCTTTCTCTCTATATTTTGTTTTTGTCACAGACAACGGTTTGACCACGCTCATCTTTAAATGCAATGTCTTCAAACGAAGCTGATGCTAGGCAAGATGTCACTCTGTTTGACACGCCAAATCTGTCACAAATCATCAACAGATGATTCAAGTCTTGGTGCGATTGTAGAAACTTCTGTTTCTGTAGGATCCTCAACAACAGGAATAGTTAATTTTCTTTCATTGTGCTGATCAAACATGAAGTCTTTGAGGTCATCTGGAATTTTACCACAGTTGCAACGATTTGATTTTAGTGAGCATTTGCATTCTACGATGTAGAATATTTCATTTGTACCATCAACGAATAGTTTAAATTTATGATAATTTTTTCCGCATTTATTCAAATACTTATAGTTGTCAATTAGTGTATTTAATTTTTTTGTGACGGTTAATCTTTTAACTAGATCAATCTTAAATTTGCCCCAAATTTCTAAAAGTTTATCGACAACTTTTGGTGTGAATGTCTTGTACGAGAACATTTTATTTCCCTTTTTCCACTGGTCGCCCAAAAAAAGTAATATTTCAAAATATGGAAAGAAGTTGGCAAAGAAATTCCAGCTAGTTCTCTTGGTGCACCGAATAGTAGCACATTATGTGAAAGCATGTTTTCTAAAGCCTGTGCTGGTGGTTCTCCCTCTTCTTCCATATTGTGTTCTACATTTTCTGATGAATTTTTCAATTATTTATATGCACTGGTATTAAAGTTATAAGTTGTTAACTTTTGGTGTAAAATGGTCCATTTGTGTGGGAGGTACCAAAAGGGGCCGGCCAATAACGCCTACTTTTCTCTGGACTCTAGGTACTATAAAACCATTACACTGTACAAAATTTCAAGTCTTTGTATGCACTGGTAATAAGGTTATAAGCTATTAACTTTTGGTTCAAAATTGTCCATTTGTGTGGGAGGTACCAAAAAGGGGCGTGGCAACTTCGCCCATTTTTCTCGAGGTAATTGTGACTAATAAACTAATACTATGTGTAGAATTTCAGAGGATTCAAATAAGTAGTATAGAAGTTATTAAGTAATCAATATTTCACTAAATGTTAACCCTTTGTGGGGGAGGTACTAGAAGGAGTGGACCAATACGGCCCATTTTCGAACTTTGCCGGAGATTGAAGATAATATTACCACATACCAAGTTTGAAGTCAATCGGTTACTCCTTTTGAGAGTTATCGAGCGCACCAGCCAGCAGACAGACAGACGGACGGACGGACATTGATCATTCGACTTAAAATGACCCAAAACGGATATCCGCCGAACATACTTAGGTTCTTAGGTCACTCCTTCGATGTGTCAACTTTTGGTTCGTAGCAAATTATATATACCCTCCTCTCTAAGGTGAGGGGATAATAAAAAGATATAATTACTTACTTGTATACAAATCGCTAAAAATCTTTCTAATTTCACCAGATATTTTCGGTAAGCTAGTGTCATTAGTTAAGGGCGAATATGCGAGCGCAGTATATCTGTGTCCGTAGACCAGCAAACAAACGATGACGTGCACATAACGACGAACGTATTTATAACAACTTAATACATACAAAATTTAAATTGAAAATTAAACAGGGGGATCAGAATTGTTCGCCTTTTCCTTCGGCCACAACGACAATTTTGTTACAATTTTTGACATACGCAGCAGAAAAATTCCATGATTGCTTATTTATGAGCCTTGGAAGGGGATAAAGAACAGCACAGGAGGAGCAATAGGAGGAGGAGTTGGTGTTTGTTGATTCTGACTCTTCATCGTCCACCGCACACACATAAATGTTTTGTGGCATGAAATTATGGGTCTGTCCCCTGCCCAGCCATCCATCTATACGCCCGTCCACCCACCGCTCATACCATTGCTGCCTCTGCTGTTATTCAAGTCTTCCTGGGGATATTTTGACAACGTTGCATGGTGGCGGTCATCTAAGTGGAAAAGTGGAAAATGAAAACATAATGGAAAATATGCTAATAATTTATTTATCAACACTAAACAGACCGAAAATGTTCCTCATATTTTTCTCGATTCACTCCGAGGACACGAATGCGACAGCGTCGCACTCTATTGATATTGGGATTTAATGTCTGAATGATGACGAGCAAATTGGGGAGATTTTGTGGACAAAAGATGAATACATTTTTGCATATTGTATGGCTTTTGTTGGCACTTATGTTAACTGTTTTATTGACATTATAATCATCTGTTGGGGAGTCAAAGTGTGGTTCGAGGGATTTGGGGACGAAGTGATTTCACAATAAATGGAAAAGGTTTTATGCGTTATGCCACTCCACTGGCAAGGGGAGTATTTACTTCGCAAGCCCTTAAGCTTATGAAACGAAGGGACTTTTCATTCGAAGTCATTAAATTTGGACAGCATTTGATTTAACAAAAAAAAAACACATTGTTTTAAGGCGGCTTCAAGTCCGATCAGAATTGTTGATATCGACTTCAGTTAATAAAAGTTACGAGTATCTGACAACCGCACCGGAGTTTTCGAAAACTTTTTTTGTAATTTGCAATATACAACTTCTTTTAATATTTTTCAATACGACGACGTGGATCATCAAATTTTGCAGTGATCGTTATATAAAGGGTGGTCCAACCAAAACGCACGATTTTAATTGTAAATAAAACATAAAGTTTTTGTTGTTATGACCGTGCGGTAATTTTTCTACACCACACTGTGGTACAGGGTATTATAAGTTTGTTTCACGGCAGATGTTTGTAACACCTGAAAATAACACAGCTAGACTCACCTTAAAGTATACCGATCGATTCAGAATCACTAGCTGAGTCGATTTAACGATGTCCGTCCGTCCGTCCGTCCGTCTGTCCATGTAAAGTTGTTCGTCGACTACAAGTCGCAATTTCACTCCGATCGCTCTGAAATTGTGCAGTTTAGAGTATTTCGCGGCTGTTAAGATTGCTATTGAATTTGGTTGAAATCGGTTCAGATTTAGATATAGCTCCCATATATATCTTTCGTCCGATTTGGCCCTTTAGTCCTATAGAAGCTGTATTTTACATCCAATAGTTTTGAAATTTAGAATGGTAGAGTTTCTTGATCCATGAACCAACACTACCGAATTTGAAGAAAATCGGTTAAGATTTAGCTATAGCTCCCATATATATGTTTCGTCCGATTTGGCCATTTAGTCCTATAAAAGCTGTATTTTACATCCAATCGTTTTGAAATTTAGAATGGTAGAGTTTCTTGATCCATGAACCAACACTACCGAATTTGAAGAAAATCGGTTAAGGTTTAGCTATAGCTCCCATATATATGTTTCGTCCGATTTGGCCCTTTAGTTCTATAGAAGCTATATTTTACATCCAATCGTTTTGAAATCTAGAATGGTAGAGTTTCTTGATACATGAACCAATATTGCCGAATTTGTGAAAATCGGTTAAGATTTAGCTATAGCTCCCATATATATGTTTCATTCGATTTGGCTCCTTAGATCCAATCGTTTTTATACCCTACACCACACTGTGGTAAAGGGTATTATTTAAGTATAAAATGTCCCAAAAGTAAATTTATGTAAACAATATATACATGAATTACAAAATTTATATATCAGAGTTATTCAATATTACGAGAGTGGTGTAGGGTATTATATAGTCGGCCCCGCCCGACTTTAGCCTTTCCTTACTGGTTAATTAATTATGTTGTTTAAACTGGGTTTTTAGAGAATTATCTTAATATTTTTTATATGATTATTTATTATTATGTGCCGAATTATCGCATACTTTAGCTCTTGAATTTTCTTGGCTTATTGACGTACACTTTTTCTTTTAAATATCCCCAAGGAAAGAAGTCCAACGGTGTCAAATCGCATGATCGGGGCGGCCAATTGCCTCGCCACGACGTGAGATAACACGGCTATTGAATTACTCGCGCAAAAGGGCCGTTGTTCGTTGGCTGTGTGGCAAGTGGCACCATCCTGTTGGAACCACATATCGTACTGGTCCATATCCTTAATTTCTGGCCATTCGGTAACTGCTTGGCCGACCTCATTTTCGAAGAAGTACGGCCCGATGACGCCGCCAGCCCACACGGGGGAAAATCGTCATTTTTAATATGTTTGAATTGAAAGAAAATATATTACAAAAACGATTTTTTTAAATATTATATATTTGTTAATAAATAAATTTTATTTGAAAATCAAGAACATTTGTTTGGAACGCATTTATTAATATATTAGAACATAATTTATTTGCAAACTGAATTTCACAAATAAAATTGGTGTTTACACACAATCAAAGTTATTGTTTAAGAAGTTTTCGAAATACATTTTATTTAAAAAGATTTTTAAAACTTTGCTGAATTAATCGAATTTTAGTTAGTGTTTTAAAGTGTTCGTGTTAAACTTTATAGCTAAAAATGTCTTAATTTATAAATATTCCAATTCATCACTTTTTGTCAATACATCAATGCAATTTATATTTACAAAAGATTATTCGATTTAAGTTGAAATTAAATTTTACAAACATAGACAATTTGTTAAAAATTGATCTTTGAACATCTGAAAAACAGAAAACTTGTCTTTAAGTTAAGGCATTGATACATTGCCAAAATAAATAATTACCAATTAATTTTTGTTTTGGAAATACTATGAGTAGTTCCAAATAAAATATATTTGAATGGAAACATATTTTTGTATAGAACAGTATCCTCCCAAACATATGCTATTTGTGTGTGTCAAATATTGTATATTTGTAGTGTACCGTAAACATATGTATATTTCAAGCCGAATATGTTTTGGACAATATACTACAGAACAGAGCCTCTGGTGGGAATCCAAACCACGACCAACAAACTTATAGGCGAGACCGCTACCTAGTCACCTACTGGGGCGCTCAATTTTCTCAAATAAAATATGTGTTTATAAACAACTTTTCTTTAATATTTGTTTCGTAAATAATAGACCCAATAAAAATTTGAAGACGGAAATTAAAAATTGGTTAGAACAACATCTTCCCAAATATTTAATATTTGTGTGTGCCAAATATAACATATTTAGAGTGTTCCCTAAGCATATGTATATTTAAAGCAGAATATTTCATTAGCAAAACTGAAAATGGACATATCTCGCTAAATAAGCGTCGTAGACCGAAAAGGACAACATTTTGTTATCACTTATTTTTTGGCCAAAATTTAGAATTTTCTTAGCAAAACTTAAAATGTAAATAACTTAAAAAGTAAATATCTCGCTAAATAAGCGTCGTAGACAGAAAAGGACAACATTTTGTTATCACTTATTTTTTGGTCAAAATTTTGAATTTTCTTAGCAAAACTTAAAATGTAAATATCTCGCTAAATAAGCGCCGTAGACCGAAAAGCACAAAATTTTGTTATCACTTATTTTTTGGTCACAATTTTGAATTTTCTTAGCAAACTTTAAAATGTAAATATCTCACTAAATAAGCGTCGTAGACCGAAAAGGACAAAATTTTGTTATCACTTATTTGTTGGCCAAAATTTTGAATTTTCTTAGCAAAACTTAAAATGTAAATATCTCGCTAAATAAGCATCGTAGACCAAAAATTACGAAATTTTGCTATCACTTATTTTTTAACCAAAATTTACAATTTTCTTAACAAAACTTAAAATGTAAATACCGCGCTAAATAAGCGTCGTAGACAGAAAAGGACGAAATTTTGTTATCGCTTATTTTTTTAACAAAACGTGGAATTTTCTTAGCAAAACTTAAAATGTTAAATAAACGTCGTAGACCTAAAAGGACCGAATTTTGTTATCACTTATTATACCCTCACTTTAGTGTGACGAGGGTATATATCATTTGCTACGGAAAAAAGTGTAACACGTCGAAGGAGTGACGTAAGACCCCAAGTATGTTCGGAGGAAATCCGTTTTGGGTCATTTTAAGTCGAATGAGCAATGTCCGTCCGTCTGTCTGTCTGTCTGTCTGTGTGTCTGCTGGCTGGTGCGCACGATAACTCTCGAAAGGAGTAACGGATTGACCTCAAATTTGGTATGTGGTAATATTTTTTTCTATCTCCGGCTAAGTTCGAAGATGGGCCATATTGGTCCACTCCTTCTAGTACCTCACCCACAAAGGGTTAAAATGTTGTGAAATATTGATTCTTTAATAACTGCTATACTACTTATTCGAATCTTTTGAAATTCCACACATAGTATTAGCTTATTAGTCGTTATCAACTCGAGAAAAATGGGCGAAGTCGGCACGCCCCTTGTGGTACCTCCCACACAAAGGTACCTTTTTGCACCAAAAGTTAACAGCTTATAACATTAAAACCAGTGTATAAAAATACTTGAAATTTTGTACAGTGTAATGTTTTTATAGAGTCTATAGCCCTGTGAAAAATGGGCGTTATTGCCACGCCCCTCTTTGTACCTCCCACACAAAATGCCCAAATCATACCACAATTTAATGTCTCATAACGTTTATACCAGTGCACATAAATACTTATAAGTCGGCACAGTGCAATGAATTTAAAGTATCTAATGTTCAGCAAAAAAGGTGTATTTGATCAACCCCTTCTGGTACCTCCCACACAAATTGACAGAATAATTCGAGTAATATTCAATATTACATTACTCACAAAGTGAGGGTATACCTTAGTCGGTTTACCCGACTGAAACTTTCTTACTTGTTTTTGATATGTTTGAATTGAAAGAAAATATATTACAAAACTATTTTTTTAAATATTATATATTTGTTAACAAATAAATTTTATTTGAAAATCAAGAAATTTTGTTTGGAACGCATATATTAATATATTACAACATAATTTATTTCCAAACTGAATTTCACAAATAAAATATTTGTTTACACACAATCAAAGTTATTGTTTAAGAACTTTTCCAAATACATTTTATTTAAAAAGATTTTTAAAACTTTGCTGACTTAATCGAATTTTAGTTAGTGTTTTAAAGTGTTCGTGTTAAACTTTATAGCTAAAAATGTCTTAATTTATAAATATTCCAATTCATCACTTTTTGTCAATACATCAATGCAATTTATATTTACAAAAGATTATTCGATTTAAGTTGAAATTAAATTTTACAAACATAGAAAATTTGTTAAAAATTGATCTTTGAACATCTGAAAAACAGAAAACTTGTCTTTAAGTTAAGACATTGATACATTGCCAAAATAAATAATTACCAATTAATTTTTGTTTTGGAAATATTATGAGTAGTTCCAAATAAAATATATTTGAATGGAAATATATTTTGGTTTAGAACAATATCCTCCCAAACATATACTATTTGTGTGTGTCAAATGTATATTTCAAGCCGAATATGTTTTGGACAATATACTACAGATTTTTTGACCAAAATTTTGAATTTTCTTAGCAAAACTTAAAATGTAAATATCTTGTTAAATAAGTGTCTTAAACCGAAATTATTTTTGGCCTAAATTTAGAATTTTCTTAGCAAAACTTAAAATGTAAATATCTCGCTACATAAGCGTCGTAGACCGAAATGGACAAAATTTTGTTATCACTTATTTTTTGGCCAACATTTTTAATTTTCTTCGCAAAACTTAAAATGTAAATATCTCGCTTAATAAGCGTCGTAGACCGAACAGGACAAAATCTTGTTATCACCTATTTGTTGGGCAAAATTTTGAATATTCTTAGCAGAACTTAAAATGTAAATATCTCGCTAAATACTCATCGTAGACCGAAAATGACAACATTTTTTTATCACTTATTTTTGAATTTTCTTAGCAAACTTAAAATGTAAATATCTCGTTAAATACGCGTCGTAGACCGAAAAGGACAACATTTTGTTATCACTTATTTTTTGGCCAAAATTTTAAATTTTCTTAGCTAAATTTAAAATGTAAATATCTCGCTAAGTAAGCGTCGTAGACCGAAAAGGACAAAATTTTGTTATCACGTATTTTTTGGCCAAAATTTTTAATTTTCTTAGCAAAATTTAAAATGTAAATATCTCGCTAAATAAGCGTCGTAGACCGAAAAGGACAAAATTTTGTTACCACGTATTTTTTGGCCAAAATTTTGAATTTTCTTAGCAAAACTTAAAATGTAAATATCTCGCTAAATACGCGTCGTAAACCGAAAAGGACAACATTTTTGGCCAAAATTTACAATTTTCTTTGAAAAATTTAAATGTAAATATCTCGCTAAATAAGCACGTAGACCGAAAATGACGAAATTTAGCTATCACTTATTTTTTAACCAAAATTTTGAATTTTCTTAACAAAACTCAAAATGTAAATACCGCGCTAAATAAGCGTCGTAGACAGAAAAGGACGAAATTTTGTTATCGCTTATTTTTTTTTTTAACAAAACGTAGAATTTTCTTAGCAAAACTTAAAATGTAAAATGTTAAATAAACGTCGTAGACCTAAAAGGACCGAATTTTGTTATCACTTATTTTTTGGCTAAAATATTGAATTTTCTTAGCAAAACTTAAAATGCGAATATCTCGCTAAATAAGCATCGTAGACCGAAAAGGACGACATTTCGTTATCACTTATTTTTTGCCAAAAAATTCAATTTTGTTATCGAAACTTAAAACGTAAATATCTCGTTAAATAAGTGTCGTAGATCGAAAAGGTAAATAGTGTAATCAATTTCATTTCCTATCGTAAACAACAGAGTCATCCAAGAAGGAGCCGTAAAGATATTTAATATTTATATTTATTTTAAGAGATATGAAGAGTTGTTATGAATTTTGAGCACAGTGGGTCAAAAATGGTTAAATAATGTACACTGGAAAAAATATGGTTAAATATGGTACAGGGGGGAAAAGGGTTAAGTGTGGAAATGGTTAAGTGTGGTAGCGTAGAGACAAATTTGAAATATAGTACAATGAGACAAAAAAAATTATTAACTATGATACAGTGGCGCAAAAAGTGTTACAAATGTTTCTGTGTGACAAAAGTGGGTAACTATGCACTGTGGCATAAATGTGTTAAGTATGGCACAGTGGGGCAAAAATGTTTTAACTATTGTACAGTGGTGCAAAAATGGTTAAATATATTATACAGTAGGACAAAAAAAGGGTTATAAATATGATACGGTGAAGCAATAATTGTTATATATAGTACAGTGGGTTAAAAAAGTCTTAAATATTGTAAAGTGTGGCAAAATGGTTAAATGTGGTTATGGGGGAAAAATAGTTCAAGATATGTATAAAATGTCGTATCGGGTTTTCTAATAGGTACATAACAATTGCGTATCTTTATGTCAACGCACCCTCAAACATTTCTAATGATCTTTCAGTGTCAAAACGTTAGTTGAAGTCAACATGTTCATCATGGTAAATTTCACTTACATGCAACGTTTGGAAATCAATAAAATTACGGTGGTGGCAACTCTAAGAGCACTTACATATATATAGGGATATAGATTTAATTTTTTGTTACATAGTTGTGAAATTGTCAAAAGAATTACTGTACTGTTTACACGTTGTTTGTTATAACATATTTCCACAGGTACTATTAGTGGAATGAAACTTTTTAGCATCAAGAGACCAGAAGAAAGGTGAAAGTGTCCTCTTTAAGCCTATAAGGTAATTTCAAAGAAAATCGGCCCAAAAATTAGGATTTGAAAATTGTACCTTTTTGATTTAGCTGAAATACACGCGCATACTGCAAGATGATACGAAATTTGGGGCATCCACATTTTTTTTTGAAAATTAAGCTATGTTCAAGTCGACATAACTATAGAACGGAAGGTCAGATTTAAATGAAATATGTACCATTTTAAAAATATTAACGTTCTTTCTAAGTATTATGTGCAAAAGGATCATTAAATGTTTATTAAGGATACCAAAAGGACGAAAATGTTCTTAATCCTTGATTATCCTGAAAAAAGTATTTTCATTTTTTTTTTATTTTACTTCAGAATATTACCCCCATCTTTACCAATAAAATACAAAATTTTCAGAATGGGTGCTCAATGGGTTCAAAAGATATGACTTAATTAATGTCCGTCTGTCTGTCCGTTTGACTAAAATGTGTGAATGATATCTCTGACAATGAGTGACCGAATGACTTACAAATTCGTATGTGGTATTATTTTCCTCAAATCTACTTAATGTTTTGAAGTGAGCCTTGTCTGACCCCTCCTTGTAGTACTTCCCCCACAAAGGGTTAACACTTTGTGACATGTTAAAACTCTTATAGCTTCTATACTACTTATGGGAAACCAATGATGATTTCATACATAGTAATTATTTCACCGTATCTATAAGCTGAACAAAAATGGGCGAAAATATCACGCCCCTTTTAGTACCTCCCACACAAAGGGACCAATTGGTACAAAAAGTTAAATGCTTATAACACTAATACCAGTGCATAAAATACTTGAAATTTTGTTCAATTTAATGATTTTATAGTAACTTCAATTAAGTGAAAATTGGGCGCTATTGCCACGCCCATAATACTTAGAAAGAACGTTAATATCTTTAAAATCGTACATATTTCATTTAAATCTGACCTTCCGTTCTAAAGTTATGTCGACTTGAACATAGCTTAATTTTCAAAAAAAATGTAGATGTCCCACTTTGGCACCCTATAAAATTTAAACCGCTATGCATTTTGACAAACGGTAAACTGTAAAAATTTTACATCATCTTGCAGTATGGGCGTGCAAATTTCAGCAATATCGAAAAATTCAGAGTGGGTCGATTTTTCCCTATATATACTTTTGTACCTGGCCCGACCAGCTTGTAGAACACTTTTTTAATGTTAATGAAATTACTAGGGAAAAAATTGATTGTTCTTTTTATTTTACCTGTTCCAAGTTGTGTGTGTTTTATGACATATTTACCATATTTATGACATCTAAAATTTTTTTTAAATTTTATGGTTCGTTTTTTATTTTACCTATGTTTATGCTACTTATGAACAGAGTATGACGCTATACATGTTAGAAAAGGATAAAATCCAGTGGTATTCGAATACAAACTCAGTTGCAAAATTATATCCAAGCAGAAACAATCAAATTTTAGAATATTAATTAAATTATTAATTAAAGAATTATCCGAAGAGTATTTTAGAAACAAAAAGAAGGAAGATGTTTTAAGTTACGTTCAAAGCAAAGTAAATTCCTCAAGTATCTAAATACAATTGGAACTGCAAAATAAAGTAAATATTTTCATCAACAACGTAACTAAACGCTACAAACAAGTTGGATGGAACAAACACAAATTTGTTAATATTGTTAGAGGGTGGACTTTGTGTCCAAGTATCTTCAGAAAGTAAAAATCAAAACAATTGTGGGAGACCAAAAAAATCACTCGGCAACTGTAGCGATAGATCTACATAAAAGGCGGAAACTTAAGTATATCAATGAAGAAATCGGATGTGAAACTATCCCAGAAAGCTTATTACATCTCGCACAAAAGCCGCAATTGTTGAACAAGTTTTAAACGCTAGTCCTCTGAAAACAAAACGGCTTATTAAGACTATTCCAACTCCAAGCGATGAAAAAAAGTTCTCAAATGAAGAGGCATTAGCATTATTTTTAGATTTGAAATTAACAAAACACATATACACATACATAGCTTAGGTTGCGTGTGATTGAAAAAGGCTCAAATCTGTATCCATCACATCATCACATACTTGCTGCTAAAAAGGAATTTTGTAACCAACGGACACTATTAAAATCACATAGAGTTCGGCAGAGGTAAGACTTCAAGTCCAACTTAATCATACAGCTCAACGCTTGCTACAATCATTTAAAGGACATGATTTGAAGAAATATGGGAACTGCAAGTTAACTCTCTTTTGCAAATGGGGATGTGATGGTTCTTCTGGACAAAAAAAAATTTCACATACAATCTGCGATTGATAAAGAATTTGGAAGACTCGGAACCTTTGATGCAGACAAAGGATATTTGGAAAAATAAAACACCACCTTCTATGAAATACTGCAGAGCAATCAAATTTTAAATTAAACAAGTAAAAGCGTTAAGTTCGGCCATGCCGAATCTTATATACCCTCCATCATGGATAGCATGTGACCTCACAAAATAACTCAAACCTAAAGAAAATAACACCGAAAACACAAAAAATATAATAGATGAGAACAGTAGGAATCACAACTAGTTAGATGCTATATATGGGAGCTATATCTAAATATGGACCGATGTGGCCCATTTGCAATCCCAAACAACCTGCAACTATAAGAAGTATTTGTACCAAATTTGATCAACCTAGCTCTATTATTGCGGACTGTAGCGTGATTACCACAGACGGACGGACGGACAGACGGACATTGCTAAATCGTCTAAGAATTTTACGACGATTAAGAATATATATACTTTATGGGGTCTCAGATCAATATTTAGAGGTGTTACAAACCGAATGTGACAAAATCAATATACCCCCATCCTATGGTGGAGGTTATAAAAAGAAACTCATGATACCATTAAAGTCAATGATATAAGAACCCAAATTACAAGACAGCAGCCATTAGAAGTAGAAATTGAAGGCCAGACAATTGAAGTTAACTACCAATTAGTGCGAACGATGATAGATGGAAAAGATGGCCTAGCTTTGACTGACACAAAGACTTCATCCAGCTGCATTATATGTCAATCTACATCAAGCAAATTAAACCAAGTGCCGGAAAAATCAGTAGATAATACTGATGCATATGCATTTGGATTATCGCCACTACATACAAGAATACGATTTATGAAACACATACGTAAAATCAGTTATGATTTGGATTTTGGGCCTATAGGATCAATAAGAAACAATGACACCAATAAGGATTTAAGAAATTTAAAAAAGTAACATGTTCAGGATGAATTTCTCAAATGTGGGTTGATTATAGACCAACCAAAACAAGGATCACGCAATACCAATGATGGGAATACAGCAAAAAGGTTCTTTTCTGATCCCGAAAAAGCATCTGAAATAATTGGTGTTGATATAAATCTCATTTCAAGATTTAAAACAATTATCGATGTACTTACGTGCCATAAACAATTTGATGCTAAAAAATTTAATTAATATACCAAGGAAACTGCATGAATATATAATACCAAATATTAATGGAGAAATACGTCTGCAACAGTTCACAAAATTCTTTATCATGGAGGAGATGCCATTAAGCATCATTTGGTACCAATCGGAGATCTATCAGAGGAAGCCCAGGCAAAAAGAAAAAAAGGATTACAGGTTTTATAGAGAGCACAATACCAGAAAAATATCTCGAAATTGTACAAACGAAGATCTATTTAACATTTTGTTGGCAACGTCAGATCCCCTCATCTCGAGCATTCGAAACCTCTAGCATGAAGATGCAAGAGGGCTGCTAGAGGACAAAAATAATACGGAACAAAATATGGAATATTCAACCGAACGAATAAAAATTATAATTTACTGTTTTTGTTACATATGTATATAAGTAAACAATAAATGCTTTCCAATAATGTTGTTCAAATACAAAATATATAAACAGTTTGCTATGCAAGGTGTTTATACCCTACACCACACTGTGGTACAGGGTATTATAAGTTTGTTTCACGGCAGATGTTTGTAACACCTGAAAATAACACAGCTAGACCCACATTAAAGTATATCGATCGACTCAGAATCACCAGTTGAGTCGATTTAAACATGTCTGTCCGTCCGTTCGTCTGTCCATGTAAAGTTGTTCGTCGACTACAGGTCGCAATTTCACTCCGATCGTTCCGAAATTTTGCAGTTTAGAGTATTTCGCAGCTGTAAAGATCACTATTGAATTTGGTTGAAATCGGTTCAGATTTAGATATAGCTCCCATATATATCTTTCGTCCGATTTGGCCCTTCAGTCCTATAGAAGCTGTATTTTACATCCAATCGTTTTGAAATTTAGAATGGTAGAGTTTCTTGATCCATGAACCAACACTACCGAATTTTAAGAATATCGGTCAAGATTTAGCTATAGCTCCCAGATATATGTTTCGTCCGATTTTGCTCTTTAGTCCTGTAGAAGCTGTATTTTACATCCGATCATTTCGAAATTTAGAATGGTAGGGTTTTTTGATCCATGACCCAACACTACCGAATTTGAAGAAAATCGGTTAAGATTTAGCTATAGCTCCCATATATATGTTTCGTCCGATTCGGCCCTTTAGTTCTATAGAAGCTGTATTTTACATATAATCGTTTTGAAATTTAGAATAGTAGGGTTTCTTGATCCATGAACCAACACTACCGAATTTGAAGAAAATCGGTTAAGATTTAGCTATAGCTCCTATATATATTTTTCGTTCGATTTTGCTTTTTAGCCCTGTAGAAGCTGTATTTTACATCCAATCATTTTGAAATTTAGAATGGTAGAGTTTCTTGATCCATGAACCAACACTACCGAATTTGAAGAAAATCGGTTAAGATTTAGCTATAGCTCCCATATATATGTTTCGTCCGATTTGGCCCTTTAGTTCTATAGAAGCTGTATTTTACATCTAATCGTTTTGAAATTTAGAATGGTAGAGTTTCTTGATCCATGAACCAACATTGCCGAATTTGAAGAAAATCGGTTAAGATTTAGCTATAGCTCCCATATATATGTTTCGTCCGATTTTGCTCTTTAGTCCTCATATCATATTATGCATTAGCTAATTCAATTTCAGTCTTCGATTAATGTCTTCATGAAATCTTTAGATCCATTCCCGCATTGGGCCGCGGTAACTGCAATAGGATACCAGACAGACGGCCCTTAATGCATAAATTGCTTAACACTGTGACGGCCAATAGGACATATACGTCCCATTAGATTTTTACCACATATATGTGGAAAATTTCACAATTTGCCATATATTTATTTTTAATCCAAAGAAATCGATGTAATTTTTTATTCTATTAAACATTTCAAAATGTTTTTCATTTTTCGAGCAGTACCTCAGAGAAGTCAAAATATTTCATATTTTTTCAAACCTTATGGTCGTCAAAGTGTTAATGTGTCCTGAAACGAATTTACCCGAAACCCTTCTAATATCGTTTAGGGAAGGTATGCAAAAATAATCGAATACAACGTTGCCGTCAAAATATAAACATATTTGTAAAGACATATAATGCAATATACTTCTGCAAGTACATATTTTAATCTGTTTAATGGCTTCGTAAGGTTTCCCAATTACAATGGTTGTGAATCCAGGATGCAATGCCTGTTTTTCCTGTGACGTCCTTCATAGCACAACGTCACTTCATACCTCTGGCCTTCTTGTTAAGCCTAAGCCTTCTTATCTGTATTTAGAAGAAATCCATCTGAATTGGAATTCTATGCAGCCTCCCTTTTTCAAAGCTACTAAGCTATGAGCTCTTTGTTTCCGAAAAAATAAATATTTACGCAATACTTCAGCAGTTTTTATTCAGTTGCAAAATACAAATTGAATTAAAATTTATTACTCTACGAGTATGAGTAAATAGGGTACATGAAAAAGCCCGCCATGTGTCCTAAGGGATGTTGCGGAACACAACAAAGGCGTAGTCGGGTGCAAACAAATCCAATGACTGCTGTTGCTTCGGTCCATAAAGCCTTAAAGACTTTCATAGCACTTTTTTATAAAATTAAAAATTATAACAATCAATATTGAATTGGAATTTTGGTGTTCAATACTCGTACATAGGAAGAGTTTTAGGTTTTAACACTAGACCGTCGAGCTGGGGAATACAACTCCCTTGATTCCTAACACTTTTCTCCCCATTTGCAATTTCAGGGATTGTGCAATAATCTCGGGCCAACGATTTTTTTTGCCACTTTTTTTCGTTTCGCTTTTGTGTTTCCTTTGATTTCTTTGAATTTGCAACGTTAGGAAAGGAAACCGAAAACCAAAGACCATTCCATCCGACCGACCGACGGACCGAGAAAAGCGGAGAGCGCAAATGTTCAGTCGAGTAGATTTCTTTTGATTGTTTGTAAATTTCCCCAGAGTATTGTGATCTTTCAAGTTGAAAATAGCGTTGGCTGATTACTGATTTAATACCGTAATCGTATGTTTACAGCCGTTCCGTAGAACTAACCATACCGTCATACATCGTCTAAGGATATTGTCGGGATGTTCTCTAGCGTGTCCGTCCGTCTGTCGGTCCGTCCATCCGTTCGCTCACTCGTGGTTGTAGCGGTTCTTGGTTTCTGAGAATGTTTCTAACGAACGATGTTTTTCGTCCTGTCGTTGTTGTTTTTGTCCACACAAACAAACAATTGGCAAATATTGGAACACTACCCCCATCGCCACTACTGCTACTACTACTACATACTACAGGTCTGTGCACAATGGCCACGGTAGTCACTTCAGTTTTTTTATCATCGTCATACCAATAAACCAATAATAAACCCTTGTTAGTTGCTCTTTGCTGCCCTTAACATTTATTCCTTCATTTTTCCTGGCATTTTTCGCAACAAAAGCATTACTTTTTACATCATATATTTTTGCCATTGTCTTCCGTCGAAAAGGGCGATTTTGGTGTGACAGGGTTTTCTTCTCAATTCAGAAAAACAAACGATGTTTTCCCCCATGAAGAAAATAATATGTTGGAAATTTTTACAGAAAGTTTATATGCATGTATATGTAATTGCACAATGAAAATTTTGATATTTGTTTATGTCAAAACAAGTAAGGAAAGGCTAAAGTCGGGCGGTACTGACTATATGATACCCTACACAACTATAGCAAGATTGGATAACATTGAATATCCAATGTATTCTTCAATCAAAATTGTAGCTAAATCGGACGAAACAAATACTTATTTATACTCGTATGTAGGAGCTGTAACTAAATGTAAACCGATTTTTTTTTTAAATTGGGCAATGTTGGTCCTTGGATCAAAAAGCCCTACCATTCTACATTTTAAAACCAAGCGGCCAAATCGGACGAAACATATCTATAAGAGCTATATCATCATCATCTATACATCAGAACCGATTTTTTCAAATTCGGCAATTTAGTCCATATATCAATAAACTCGACCGTGCTAAATTTCAAAACAATTATATGGGAGCTATATTTAAATTGGAACCGATTTCAAAAAATTTCAATAGGGTTGTTTTCATGTATGACAGACTGCAAAATTTCAGCACGATCGGAGTGAAATTGCGATTTGTTCTCAACGAACAATAAATAGAATAAAAATTAACGAAAACTGTTTTTAATTAATTGTCGGTAGTATATGACTGACAAATTGTCAGAAAAACCTATTTTTAAAAACCGTTGGTTGTGGCAACGTACAACAGATATTTTTAGCCACCGTTTTTGTTGTTGGCGCAACCAAATATGGTTGTTATCAACATGGAAGCAGAAGTATACCACAACCAAAATGTTGGTTAGCCTGATGAAATCGCATGATTGTAGACAGGACTACCAAAATTCGGTTGGCAAATAATTCGGTTGAGGCAACCAAATTGTATTCTGTGTGCGCATGCTGACAATACTGTAAAATAGTCAATACAATACTGTAAAATGACACTACAATTTCGCAATTATTAATTTGACAAAAGCCCACATTCATTCTAAATCTTCGTAATAGTAGAGGTCGTGTGTTACTGATTCAAGCTATTTTTGCTTTGTTGGGGTGAATATTTGGTTGGAAAATAGGATATGCAATATTAGAATCATTAAAATATGGTTTTTTGGTTTTGCTGTCAGAAAAAAAACCGTGGACACCGACAATGTTTTGCAGTAGTTGCAGAACTGTTTTATACAGGTGGTCAAATGGCAAGAACATCTATTTCGATTTTTCAATTCAGGACTTTGGAGAGAGTCAAGTAACCACCAAACCGATTGTTATTTCTGTTTAACAAAAGTTGCTGGATTTAATATGAAAAATCAAACAAATATTACTTACTCGAATGTCCCATACAGGTGGTCAAATGGCAACAACATCTATTTAGATTTTTCAATTCAGTACTTTGGAGAGAGTCAAGTAACCACCAAACCGATTGTTATTAGTCCGAAACATCTTTCACCAACAGTGGTAGTTTGTATAAGGCTGATGATGAACGAGCTGAATGATCTAATTCGGGACTAACATTTAACGAAGCTAGACGCAGAATTAATAGCTTCACTCATGCAGCGTGAAAACCCTAGGTTCGGTGAGAGACGAACAAGGAGAGCGTGCTCACCAAGATTTAATGAAAATTTAAAGATATTATCATGGATTTTTGGACAAAAGCATGCTGGGAGACTATTGCTGGACTCTAATAGGTGAAACCGAACCAACAAAATACAAACGACGTTCAAATAACGCCATGAACTTTTGAAAATTAATTTTCATTTATTTTAAATAAACTAATGATTTTATATATAAAAAACGAATAAAAACATCAACCACCAATCCTCGTGCGTGGCCGGTTTTGGGCCGAGATTACAGATGTTCTCCTCTGATGTTCTCATCTCCCCAGAGGAAAAAATCTTTAAAGACCAAAGGCCGAATACGCAAAAAAACTTTGGCCCGCGTAGCCGTCTTCGAACATAAGTACCCCACAGGAAAAATATTTAATCCCGGCCGAAGGTCGTCCACGCAAAGCACCTTTGCGCCTAGCCGGATTGAAATAACTCCAATAAAACTGAAATAACTCCCAATGATCAATAAAATCTCATTGGGACTTATTTTATTTGGGAGTTATTTCACCGTACCATAAGCCACCCATAAATAAATGTAAATGACAATATGGGAAAAAGACAGTAGAATATATCTTGTATGAAAATCGTTCGGTTTGATATGGAATGAACGATACGAGGGCGATCCCAAATATAGCCGACCTGACATAAATATGGCGGTAGTAGTTTGAAAAAAAAATATTTTCGTTGGCAACCTTCTTAGACATATTTTTTAAGTTTCACGGCGCCACGTTGTTTATTTTATTGATCACTCTAAAGTAAACGGTCTTAGTGAATTTATAAACATGAAAAAAATTAGTCACCGATATGTAATACAATACTTTCATTTGAAAGGTCTCAGGCCAACAAATATTAAAACCGAGCTAGATTTGACTTTGGGGGAATCTGTAGCTTCGTTAACAACTATAAAATATTTGGTGGCATGGTTTGAACGGGGCAGTACGGCTGCCAACGAGAACACCGTAGTGGTCGACCAATTGAGGTGTCCACGCCAGAAATGGTTAAACAATTCTCAAAATGGTTTGGATGACCGTCGGTTGAAGGTTCGTGAGGCATTTTAAAAATGTTATACATCGCATATTGATGGAAAATTTGATGATGAAAAAGCATTTCGCAAGATGGGTGCCGCGTTTGCTCACAATTATCAGTTCACAGATCCACTGTTGCGATGGCCAAACTCAACGAATTAAAGCTTCAACACGCGCATTATTCGCCAGGTTTAGGCTCCCTCGGATTATTTTTGTTTCCAAACTTGAAGAAAGGAGCTAGACAGTTCTTACTATAAACATGGTATCGAAACTTTTGAAAATCGCTAGAGAAAGTGTATCGAGTTAGAAGGAAATTATGTTGAGAAATAAAGAAAAATGTTCCAAAATTGGTTGCTAGTATTGGGACCACCCACGTATATGTCGGTCACAAATGACTTTTTTTCTATAAGTGGAACAGTTATTTATTTAAGTTTTCCTTACCGTTTTAAAGAACATCTGCACAGCAACTTGCAAAATTATTTCTGACACATTTTCTTTCAGATAAGTATCATTCGGTGGAAAAATAGTGATCACAACAGTGGTGTAGGGAATCATATAGTCGGTCGCGTCCTACTTAAACTTTCCTTACTAGGTTTAAATTTAAACATTTTGTTATTTTTCCATAAGCTGGTACTAGCGTTGTATTTGATATATGATTGTCACAAAGCCTTCGAATTCGAATGGTCTAATAATTTTCCAAGCAATTAGAATTCTAAATATTTACATCATATTTTCACATTTAATTTTCGATAATAGTGTTCATAACACATTGTCATTTACAAAATCTCATTAAAAAAGTACTACGATAATCACCTAGAAAAGATCAGCAAATTTGTGTATCAAACAAATTCTTATTCAAATTACTATTAATACACACAGAATACAGTTTGGTTGCCTCAACCGAATTATTTGCCAACCGAATTTTGTAGTTCTGTCTACTATCATGCGATTCCATCAGGACAACCAATTTTTTGGTTGTGGTATACTTCTGTTTCCATGTTGACAACAATCATATTTGGTTGCGACAACTACGAAAATGGTGGCTTAAATTATCCGTTATAGTTGCCACAACCAAGTGTTTTAAAAAATTGGTTGTTCTGACAATTTGTCAGTCATATACTACCGACAATTAATTAAAAACAGTATTCATTAATTTTTATTTTATTTATTGAACAAAACACAAAAAAAATGATTCATAACAAAATTAAAAATCCCATATTACAAATTCATCACTATTCATCACTAGAGATGTGGAAATATTCGACAAACATTTACACGAAAAAAACACAAAACTTGTATGCACATTTCGCCTAAACCTGTACTTTCAATTTCACGATTGTTGCTTTTATTTCTTATTTATGTAAAACATTTTGCACAACATATTCTGCATTCCACACATTATTATCCACACGAGATTATTTTTGATTATATATATCGTTCTTGAACACAATGTTGAAGATTTTTTATGTCGAGTAATTTTATTTTTTGTTTGTCATGTATCAGCAAAAGAACAGCAACCAATCTTTCGGTTGGTTGCTGATTTGGGAAATGATTGGGATAACCAATAAACGATTATTTAATAATATTTTTTCTGTTGTAGTAACCAATTATTCGTTGCAATAATAATCTTTGGTCTATTGATACAATTTCTGTTGTCAAGAATAAAACATTGGTTGTCACAACCAAAAATCGATCATATGGTACTATAATGAAAATTTAAAATCGGTTACCACAACTAACCGAGTGTCAATGAAAAAAACAATCTTAATTCGATTGATACAACCATCGATTTAGTTGCAATCATTTTCATTTGATCGTATCCATGTTATTATTGTTGTTTCAACTAATTATTTATAAATACAACCGACAGACGGTGTAGGCAATATACTTTTTGTTGCTAGTACTATTTTTTTATTGTTACAATCGAATTCCAACCAATTATTTTCCTGGGTGTAATATATTCGTCTGATATTCCATTGTATTGTAAGTCGTGTTGCCGCCACAGTTTTGTGTATAACTTTTGGATAAGTGGATATAATATTATAAGACCAAATTTTTGATAGAATTCAAAAATGCAATCTCCAAAAACGCACGCTTAGTCGAATAAGGATACTTTAAAGCAGAAAAATTTATATTTTTTTTCGACTCATATTATTCGTAGTAGTCAATTAGATACTAATGCAAATCTGTGCTAGGCATTTCCATCACACCACTGACTGTGACCCTTCTGCTCGGTATACACCAAGTATTTATGTGTATTGCATTGTTCCGGATTCATGTGTTATAAGTATTTACCATTGATAATGGTTTTTCATTATTATAACATAACCAAACCGAACCAATCAATTCCTCTAGGAATCTCTTGCTTCCCTTTTCCCGAATACCACCCACACCCAGACGTCCGGAGAGTATCGGCTGATAGAAAGCTAGAATAAGATAAAAATAATATAAGAAAATTGCTTCCACAGTTTAAAGCTCACAAACAAATTCTTATATGTAGTTACCCCCGCCAAATGCGCAGGAGGAAGGATACAATAATCGACCGAGGCAAAAAGCATAAGCGGTGCGGAAGAATGGGTGGGTGTTGCACAATGATTGGACTCGTGTGTTTACTCTCATTGTTAGACCGGTCGGTCCGAAAATATTTGATGGATTTTCTTCTTATACGGCTGCCCGAATCAAAGTTTTGAAGAATCAGATGGGGTCACTTTAATGTTTCTTTGGCAAAGTGTTTGTTCAATAAAGCAATTTACACATAATCGTCTGAGTAGTTTTTAAGGATCTTTATTTTTGGTGTGTGTTTGCACAGGAGTCTGAGTGTGTGTGTGCAAGCGTATCTTTTTGTATGGGGGAGTGTTAGTGATAAGTTCATTTTGTATAAAATGTTCGGATTGAATCACAAATGCGGATATACGAATATTTGAAAAGCATAGAAATAATATTTTAATGACACTTTTGTTATGTTTGAATGTACTTGTATGTCGCTCCATAGATAAAGTTAATCCGATTACTCACTCAACCACTGGTTATTCAATGATTTAACAAATAAATTAGTAATGTAAATGAAAATCTCCTTAAAGTTGAATATTGCCATTAGTCTTCAAAACAATATTACCACAAGTGATTGTTATATTTTTGGATGTTAAAAAGTTCTCCAGATATATGTGGAATTGGTGAAAGTGGTGTTGAAAAGAGGACAAGTTGTGCAGAAAATCACAGTCGAGTAAGATGACTGAATAATAACCTACGGAAACAGTAACATAAAATGTGGTCTCATTTTATTGAAGACCAACCAGAATTTGAGATAAAAAAGTAAACATATAATTATTGTGCATTTCCCGATGTTTTTAAGAGGCTTTAATTAAAAACAAACAAGTAAGAAAGTTCAGTCGGGTAAACCGACCTAAGAATCCCCTCACCTTCAGTCCCAAAAAAATATTCGTAAATTTATTTAGTTTTTTGTTGTAATTACATTATTATCCCCTCACCTTAGAGCAGGGCTGCGGAGTCGAGCCAAAACTACTCGACTCCGACTCCCGGAGTCGAATTTTAAAATCATTCGACTCCAACTCCGACTCCAGCTCCGACTCCGGTAGGTTAATAACATAAATTTCTGAAATTATATTTCTATTTAGACGTGAGTTCATGTTTTTGAAAATAATATATAGCTTTGTTAAATAACAGAAAATGTATTTATTGATGTTTGACTTGCAAGCTGCAACTAATATGGCAATTCTTTCAACATGAAATCGTGATATAATTTTCATCAATAACTGCCTCTGTTTTAATATACCGGAATTTTTGGAAATTATTTCGCTTCAAGCAACCACTTCATTCGTTAGTTATTATACCCTACAACACACTATGTTACAGGTGGTTATAAATTAGTTTTTTGGCAGATTCGTAAAAAATACTGCATCTAGACCCACCTTAAAATATACAGTTCTACTCAGCATCACTAGCTGTCCGTCTATCTATCTTAAGTTGTTCGTTAAGTACAGGTCGAAATTTCACTACGATCCTGCTAAAATTTGGGATTAAACCTACACGCTGAAAAAAAATAGCTTCTGTAGTATATTGTCCCAAACATATTCGGCTTGAAACATATATATGTTTGGGGTAGACTCTAAGCATGTAATATTTGGTACACACAAAAATTGTGTATTTGGGAAGATGTTGTTCTAAACAAATATTTGTTTACATTCCAATATGTTTTTATTTGGGACCATTATTTCCGAAACAAATATTTATTTGCATTTAAGTATTCATAAAATACATAAATTTTGTCAAATTTTTCAGTAATTCAAAGTTAAATTTTTAGAAATTTTTAATGTTCGTAAAAAATAATAATTAAAATCATATAATCTTGGATGAATATAAAGTACTTAGAGGATTGACAACTAATGATGGCTTGGAATACTCAGAAATTTGAAATCATTGATTTAAAACAGAAGGTAATGCTGCATATGGTATCATAACTGGGAGGTACAATTCGAAACCCAAGAAAAATTGAAACTGAAATATGAAAAACTCAGCAAAAGTTTTGGAAATTTTTTTTAAATAAAATATATTTGGAAAAATTCCTAAATAATAATTTTATTTGTATTTAAAAACATATTTTATTTGAGAAATTTAGTTTGCAAATATAATTTGTTGTAATATATTAATATATGCGTTCCAAATATATTTTATTGATTTTCAAATAAAATTTATTTGCTAAGAAATATATAATATTTAAAAATTTGTGTTCCAAATATATTTTCTTTCGATTCAAACATATCAAAAAAGGCGATTTTGCCCCGTGTATTGGAATTGATAAAAATCGGTTTATGGTACATTTTGCACAATCCATCTCGGAGTCGGAGTCGACCATAATTTTTCGACTCCACAGCCCTGATTTTGAGAGGAGGGTATATATCATTTGCTATGAACCAAAAGTGGAACACATCGAAGGAGTGAGTAAGTATGTTTGGCGGATATCCGTTTTGGGTAATTTTAAGTCGAATAAGCAATGTCCGTCCGTCCGTCAGTGCGCACGATAACTCTCGAAAGGAGTAACCGATTGACTTCAAGTTTGGTATGTAGTAAAATTTTCTTCGATCTCCAGCTAAGTTCGAATTTGGGCCATATTGGTCCACTCCTTCAAGTACCTCCCCCACAAAGGTTTAACATTTAGTGAAATATTGATTATTTAATAACTTCTATACTACTTATTTGAATCCTCTGAAATTCGGCAAATAGTATTAGTTTATTAGTCACTATTACCTCGAGAAAAATAGGCGAAGTTGCCACGCCTCCAGAAAGGCAAAAAGAAAGTCCTGAACGAATTTCTGCAAAGAATTGGAAGACATTAGCGAAGCCTCCAGATTCCGCAAAGTCCTATCCAAAGACCCCAGCACACCAGACTTCCTCGTGGGACCAGATGGACTACTCACGGAGCATTCCAGCTCTTTTACAAGAATCCTTGAAACTTATTGTACCATGGCTACGCGCAATTTTTTCTACAAGTTTGCAATGGTCATATATACCCAAGGCATGGAGAGAAGTCAAGGTGGTCTTTATCCCCAAGGCGGGAAAAATAAACCACAGTACGACAAAGGACTACAGACCAATCAGTCTATCATCGTTTCTGTTGAAAACCATGGAAAGACTAGTTGATCTTAACGTGAGGGGAAAACTGACACCAAACAACTTCAGTACGGCACAACACGCCTACCTGAAAGGTAAATCTGTGGACACGGCCTTACATGAAGTGGCATCTATACTTAACGCACTTGACAGCATAGACTCACACCCAGGCAGAACCAAGTGGACAGGTAACATGCTCAAAAGCAGAATCATTAACTCAACCATGGGCAATGGTTCGGCAAGAAAGCGAGTTACGAGAGGTACTCCGCAAGGTGGAGTGGTCTCACCGATATTATGGAATCTAGTGATAAACGAAATCCTAATGGATCTCGGCAATACAGGAATTAAAATCATAGCGTATGCAGACGACGTCGTGATATTGATTAGAGGCAAATTTATGCCTACGATCAGCGAAATCATGGAAAGATAAGATCACTAAAACGATTATATCACGTTGGGCAGAAAAAAATGGACTAGGAGTTAACCCAGGGAAGATGGAACTTGTCCTTTTTACTATAACATATAAAATTCCGAACTATCAGCTCCCTACACTACAGGGAAAGGTACTTGAACTGTCGAAAGAAGCTAAGTACTTAGGCATCACCCTAGACTCTAAGCTGTCCTGGAAAAGGAATTTGGGGGAAAGGGGAAAGAAAGCGCTATGCGCCTTCTATGCCTGCAAGAAAATGTTTGGACGCAAATGTGGTTTGCAACCGATAATGATACACTGGATGTAAACATCGATCATTAGACCGATACTCACTTACGGATGAGTTGTATGGCAGAAATCGGTAATGAAGAAATCACATCTCTCGTACCTAGCCAAAGTGCAAAGACTGATTTGCGTCGGGATAACTGGCGCCCTCAGATCTGCTCCACAAATGGCACCGGGGGCGATGCTGAACCTTCAACCAATCGATATATACATAAAGTGTACCGCAGCGAAAGTGACCCTTCGGCTAAGGGAATCAGGAATATCCATCAATACCACACACGGACATGGCTCAATCCTGGAAAGCATGGGTAGTTCTAGAGCCTTGGGCTCTAGAACTATCAAATCACGCTGCACAATGGACTGCTTTCTAGCCTTAAACCATATTCAGGCGCACGAAATCACGCTCTGCTGGGTGCCAGGACATAGCAGCATACAGGGCAACGAATTAGCTGACGAATGTACCAGGATAGGATCAGGTGCGCGAAATAAAACAAATTCCGTTCGTGGAACTTAAAAACGAAATCGACGAACGCGGAGCAGCACTAACCAGATCGAGGTGGGACACAGTACAAAACTGCAGGACTGCAAGAACCCTTTGGCCATCCATTGATGTAAACCGTACCAAAGAATTGCTGTCCTTCAGGAAGAACACACTTAGCATCCTCACAGGAGTCATCACAGGGCACTGCGTGATAGGCAATATGGCTGCACGCATGAAGCTTAGATGAAGAAGAGGAGGAGTCAGTACAGCACTTGCTATGCTCATGCAAAGGACTGCAAGAGTACCGTTTGGCCTATTTAGGGCACAGGCTCTTCGTAAACCTAGACGACCTAGCAGATGTACCGCTCAAACCCCTTCTCACATTCAACAGTAAATCTCTCTGGTTTAGTAAAGCCACGAGGACAAACGAAAGTAACAAGATCTTCCTCTCCCCTTTCCTAAATCTTCTCTTCCTAAACCTTTTCTCCATCTTCCTAGTCTGTCAACCTCCAACTATTTCTTCTATTTTTTCCTTTCTACTCACGGGAAACACAATGGACCGAATTGTCGGCCCCGAGTGAACTCGTCAGATATATTCTGACGGGCGTCCCTTTCAACCTAACCTAACCTGCCATGCCCCTTTTGGTACCTCCCACACAAATGGACAATTTTGAACCAAAAGTTAATGACTTATAACTTTATCGCCAGTGCATACAAAGACTTGAAATTTTGTACAGTGTAATGGTTTAATAGTACATACAGTGAAAAATGGACATTATTGTCACGCTTCTTTTGGTACCTTTCACATAAATGGACCATTTTGTACCAAAAGTTAACAGCTTATAACTTTAATACCAGTGCTGACAAATACTTGAAATTTTGTACAGTGTAATGATTTTATAGTACATATAGTTCAGGGAAAAATGGGCGTTATTGGCCCCCTACCCTTTTGGTACTGATTTATAATTTATCCCCATAAAGTATATATATTCCTAATCGTCGTAAAATTCTAAGACGATTTAGCCATGTCCGTCTGACCGTCCGTCCGTCTGTGGCAATCACGCTACAGTCCGCAATAATAGAGCTAGGTTGATCAAATTTGGTACAAATACTTCTTATATTTGCAGGTTGTTTGGGATTGCAAATGGTCTATATCGGTCAATGTTTTGATATAGCTCCCATATATCATCTTACTTATTGTGATTCCTACTGTCCTCATCTACTATATTTTTTGTGTTTTTTTCGGTGTTATTTTCTTTAGCTTTGAGTTATTTTCTGAGGTCACATGCTATCCATGGTGGAAGGTATATAAGATTCGGCATGGCCGAACTTAACGCTTTTACTTGTTTTAGTCTAATTTTATTTTCGATTATTTATTTTTTACGTGTATTTTGTATTTACAAATTAGAATTAAGACCACTATAAGGGATTAAACTCTCCAATTATGTAGAGCCCCGGGAGCAAGGGCGTTTAGACTATTCTCAATTTATGTCAAAGCTAGGTACTGTACTAATTCTAACTTGTAATTAAGAAAACTCATTATAATCTTAAGTATTTCCCAAATTATAATTATAAGTCAATTATCAAAATAATCGTTCGCCAGTTGCGCTAAAGCCATTTTTTAATCCAAAAAAACACTTTGCAGCCGACCCACGACCTTGACACCCATGAGCAATATTTTAGCTCTCGTTAAGAGCTATATTTCTGCCATTGATCGATTCCCGATCCGACATACCAGAATCATCGGTCCATATTTCTTCTAAAATTATGCCGGTGAGAACGTAACCGTCAATGGCGACCGTTATCGTGCCATGATAACCGACTATTTGATGCTTGAAATTGAAGCTCGTGATTTCGGCGACATTTGGTTTCAACAAGACGGCGCCACTTCCCACACATCGCATCAATCAATGGATTTATTGAGAGAACACTTCGGATAATTTCACGTTTTGGGCCAGTCGATTGGCCACCAAGATCGTGTGATATCACACCGTTAGACTTTTTCCTGTGGGGATATGTAAAGTCTAAAGTTTGTGACGGACAGTTACCAGTCGCAATGCTCGAACGAGTCATCGAAAATTGGACTCAACGGATGGACCATCTGAGACGTAGCCGCGGCCAACATTTGATAGACATAATCTTCAAAAAATAAATGGCAAAGAATGTTCTTTCAAATGGTAATAAACATTCTCCATTCAATTTGAATTTTCTGTATCTTTTTCTTTAAAAAAGTAGGGAAACTCGAAATGGATCCCCGCTTAAAGAAGAATGTGTGTTTGTTTGTTTGCACTGTATAGACATCTAAACAGCTGGACCGACCTTCTTGAAATTTTAACAGAATGTACATGTGTCAATTTTAAAATTGAGATATCTTGCACAATTTGTTAGCGAGAGGGCTGTAATTTTGTACATATATATCTGTTGGCAGTCTACGTGATTGGCCAAAAAAAAATGGGCGGGATCGGACCAATGGGCGTGGTAGCGCCCATATAAGCCAAATTTTAAAAATGATATATCTTGCACAATTTGTTTACGAGAGTGGTGGAATTTTGTGTATATGTATCTGGTGGCAGTCTACGTGATTGGTCCAAAAATGGGTGGAATCGGGCCAATGGGCGTGACACCACCCATATAAGCCAAAATTGAGATATCTTGTACAATTTATTAGCGAGAGAGCTGGAATTTAGTGTATATATATCTGTTGGCTATATACGTGAGTGGTCCAAAAATGAGCGGAATCGGACCAATGGGCGTGGACCCATTGTTAGCGAGAGAGATGGAATTTTTTAAGTATATATATCTGAAGACAGTCTACGTGATTGGTCCAAAAATGGGCAGGGTCGAGCCAATGGGCGTGGCCACGGCCCTTAAAGGCAAATTTTGAAATCGAGATATTTTGCACAATTTGTTAGCGGGAGAGCTGTCATTTTGTGTATACTCGTATATATCTGTTGGCGATCTACGTGATTGGTCCAAAAATGGGCGTGATCGAACAAATGGGCGTGGCCCGCCCATATAAATTTTGGAAGTGAAGTGCTGGAATTTTGTGTATATGCATCTGGTGGCATTCTACGCGATTGGCCCAAAAATTATCCAAATTGGTCAAATGGGCGCGGCCCTGCCTATATAAGCCAAATTTTTAAACTGAGATATATTTCACAATTTGTTAGCGAGAGAGGTGTAATTTTGTGTATATATATCTGGTGGCGCACGTGTACGGCCCAAAAATGGGTGGGATCGGACGAATAGGTGTGGTGCCGACTATATGGTCTTCTATCTATTATCCAGATTGGACAAATGGGCGCGGCCCTGCCTATATAAGCCAAATTTTGAAAATTATATATCTTGAACAATTTGTTGGCGAGAGTGCTGTAATTTTGTGTATATGTAGTTGATGCCAGTCTACGGTCAAAAATGGACGGGATCGGAAATCTTTAATCTGGGGCATCGAAGTGGACCGGGTCCTGCTATATTTCGAGATTACCCTCTACATATATATATCTTTCAAGCTGAATATGTTTGGGACAAAATAGAGTACAGAAGCGATTTTTTCCGCACCCCACGTTACTTGCAGCAATAAGAAGTATCTGTACCAAGTTTCAGTCATCGAGCTCAATTATTGAAGATTGTAGCGCGATTACAACAGACATACTGATAGGCGGACATGGCTAAATCGATTTAGAATACTTACGACGGTTAATAATATATTTTATTAATGTATATTTATTTTTATAATATTTTATGTTATTTTATTTATTATTAAACTTTTCTCAAACATATTGTTTTTTTGCAATATCTTGTAAACCGCAGACGTAATGAATATATGATATTAGAAGAAGATGAAGCGTGCTTTAAAAAAGGACCATGAATTGTCTTTATGTAAATTTCAAAGTCATATAAAGGGTCCGCCAAATAACTTTTTTTTTGAAAATGCTATAAAAAAACTACTGAAAACGCATTGGATGGTCAGTTGGCTTCAACTCCTGAACCAATTGGACTTTGTATGGCATCATACTAAGGTCTTTATGCAAAATTCGTTTCAATGATGTCTCCGAAATGTTCAATTGTTGAGAACGACAGTGAATTGATGTTGATGGCGCTTCACGCACACTTTCTGCCACAGCAGCAATATTCTCGGGTGTAGGCACTGTTTTTGGCTTTTAACGCTTTGGTTTTTTGATGAGGATGCCAGTTTCTTTCACTTTTTTCACAAGATAACGAACATACGGAGCTGACGGTGCTTCTATTTTTCCAAAATCCGTACGCAATTTTCGCACACATTCTGCAACATTACCATGATTTTCAAAGTAATGTCGCAATATTCGCAATATACACATATTCGTTCAGCGGAAGGATACAACTAATTATCTGTCAAATCAGACATGAGCTAAGTGTTACCATTCACGAAATAAGCACTAGTTGAAAAAAACGTTAGATGGCGGACCCTTTAGAATATAAATTTAAAATTATCCAAATTGACATTAGTATTTACAATGTTGAATAGTATTGCCTATTTGTAGATATCAACTATAAAAGATAAAAAAATGTGCCTATGTTGAGGGATGCATACGCAACAGTTTATTTTTATTTACATCACATTTATACTTTCACAAAGGAACAATTTTGTCAATCGAACTCATATGAATTCGCCGACGACCTACATACCACTGGTACATTGTAAAACTATTCGATATGACAAAAGTCAATATGGAAATACAAACGCCAAAGGAAGAATGGCCAAAGATCTAAAAAGCAAATAACACTATTCACCGAGTTTGAACAAAACATGAATAAACTGAAATTTCATACAACATCGAGCATTTATTTGGGTATCTATCGATTTTGGAGGTAAAAGGCAGACACACGGACGGACGGACGTGGAGAGAAACGATGGGGAAAATGTGTGGCACTAAAGCCATCACAATTTCGAAAATAAAGAACCCATTGATACACAATTTTTATAAAGTGCTGGAAGCCCCCACATCTGCCCCTTGCGCCAACCTTCCACAAGTTTTCCTTTATGCTTGTGCTTAAATGATAACAAAAGGCGAATACCAAAAATGACAACACATGAATAGAGTGGGTGGGTTAGTGGGTGAGTGAAGAATGGCTACGTAAAGCGCTTTGCAAAATAAAACACGTTCACAAAATCGAACAATGACAACAATGATGACATTTTCCAATACACAATGATGCTTAGGACGTAGGAGACGAGTACGATCCAACACCAGCAAACAATTGTTTAGAAGTGCTCCACAAAGGAGAGATATGGGGAGAGACGGCGAAACTATTTCGAAATATGTGAGCAGCCGGACAATAAAAAGTTGAAGCGTCAATAAGAGGTTATAAAACTGTAATGCCAATAATCGGAAATGAATAGACTTGAATGACAGCACTTCATCGAGAAGAAGAGTTCAAAGTACTTGTGTTGTTTGTAAGACTAGAGAGAGAGATGAACAACAGTTCATATCGATAGTTCAGTGGCAAGAAGTGTAAACATATTATGTTAAGTGATTGTCGCATATTTTTGGGCGCTTTAGTACTTGCCTAAACGATGCATACTTTAAGGCTCCAAAAACAATGAATACAAAACATTCTGTGGATGTGGTACTATTATAGTAACTTTTAACAGAAACTATTTTTTCATAATTTTATTAATGTTATCCCGAAAGCTTAGTGAAATATTTTCTTAACAAAGGTAACAATTCAAAATTTAAGAATAAAGTTCTAAATACATATATTTCCGTTTTCTTTTTACTATTTAAATCTAATCATCTACAGTTGTGAATTTCCATGCTATTTTTCATATTTATACCAAATAATCAATAAAGTTTAAGGTTTTAAGGTGTTATCGAAAATTTTCTTAACAAAGGTAGCATTTCTGTATTAAAGGATTTTAGGACCTGAAGATATTTCCGTTGATTTTATTCTTTTAAGCCACATCATCTTCTTTTTTAGTTTTCCATATTATTTTCCATGTTGGAAGCAATGCCTATTAACATATCGCTCAATATTATTTCATAACAAATTTAATATTTTCCAGCTTACACATACTCGAAGAAATTAGGGTAGAACTAAATTATTGTACATCGGTCACGGTGTTTGAAAAATCCCTACATAAATGTGTTACTTGTCAACACTAATGCTTAACTTAACGCAAAAATTTGTTGTCAATTCATCACTTTGCGATTGACAAAATATGCATCTATACATCAGCGCACTACGTTACATAGTGGGGGTATTTAACAAAAAAAGGCATAACATTGAAAGATGTAAAATTTTATCAATTTGAGTTTTTGAGCATAAGAATTGCATAGATGTAAGTTATTTTCTTAAGAAAAGGCAATATAAATTATTCTTAACAAGACAAAATGATAATATGTTCTACCGGTCCGAATCTTGTTGCTATAACTCCACTCCAAAACATGTTAAGTCGACCTATCTCTTTTTTAAGGGATTGTATTTTTAAATTCTAAATATTCCAAATTATATTTAGTCAACATTTGTCATTTATTCGTCAAGCCAATCAAAAGATATACACAAACGAATAAATGTCATTAGATTTGCATTATAAAGGTATGGATTTTCCTTTCCAAATTTAAAAGTTTCATAAATATTTTATCGCTCCTGAAATATTACCTCTTTCGACTTAAAATAGAGATATCAATATATACAGCACCATGGCTTATATTGGGCGTCCTTATTGTGGGGTCCTCCTGTTTACAATGCGTCTTCTATTTAGCAAATGTTGAATTAGTCAAATTATGATATAGTGAATCTTTAGGGCAGATTATATAGACTTGAGCTTGCTATAAGCATGTTGGTTTCCCGACATGAGTTTTTTATTCTCTAATGAAAAAGTCTTTCCTATCCTTTCTGCAGGATTGAGAAATTCCACTTTAGTATCCCTCCATATGTTGAGTATATACTAGAGCTCAATATAGGCTTCATATATATACTCCAGCCAGATGTACTTCTTCGAATTCTGGATCTCTATTGGAGAAATGCCGTCTGGACCAGGTGATTTCAATATCTCAAAGCTGTTTAGTATGGATTTATCGTTCAACAATCAGTCGAGTTTGTCAGAAAAGTTCATTGTGTGGGACTCAGAAAATTAACGACAATTTTACGCAATATGTAGTCATTGCAAAAGTTATCTAAAATATAGAATATGAAAAAATTTAGATGATTGCTACAGAAGTTATGGGGAAGTTGTTTTCAAATGAATCATCAATTTACGTGGAAAAAAATACCATAAGGGCTTTACAAATACAATTATTTTGGGATAAATACATTGCAATGTGCATAATTGTATTAATGTCTTGGTCTACTCAATTTTTATGCAAATCAGCTGTTTTTTGGAAAGAAATTATTCCAACGTTTAACGTTCGACATCGTTGGCAGGCGTTTAAAATTTTGCGGATTGTAGTGCTTTTACGGTACATATAGTAACGTGAAAAAATTATCAATATTTTATGTTTGTAAACCATAAATTGCAATGATGAATTGACAAAAAGTGATGAATTGGAATATTTATAAATTAAAAATTAGTGCTGTAAAACAAGAGCGAACTTAAAATAAATTTCGAAAAAGTCTGTAAAATTTAAAAATTTGTTTTAAATAAAATACAACTGGAAAACTTCGTAAACAATAACGTTGTTTGTGTGTTATTTGTGAAAATCAAATACATTTTGTACTAATATATTAATACTAGCTGGCCCGATCCACTTTGTTGTCCGATATTTCATGTAGACTGACAACAGATACACAAAATTACTAACAATATTGCTAACACATTGTTCAAGATATCGCAATTTCAAAATTTGACTTATATGGATGGTGTCACTCCCATTGGTCCGATCCCGCCTATTTTTGGACCAAACACATATACCGCCACCAGATACATATGCACAAAATTACTGCACTCTCGCTAAAAAATTGTGCAAGATATCTCAATTTCAAAAATTGGCTCATTTGGACTCCCATTGATCCGATCCCGCCCATTTTTGTATTCTCGTAACCTATCACGTTAGGAAGCTGTATTTTTGGCACACCTCATAGCATTTCTGCCACCCCACCAAGATTAGATGCGATCGGAAAAAATTCAAAAAAGTGGGCCTTTTGACATATTTTTCCCCATATATAGATATGTGTCCAAACAAAATTTCTTGATTTTCAAATAAAATGTATTTATTAATATATAATATTTAAAAATTTTGATTCCTAATATATTTTTTTGTTTAATTAAAAAATACCAAAAATGGCGATTTCCCCCGTGTACCACTCTCCTTTTGGGTACATCCTGCACAAATAAACGTCGATTTCTGAGCAACCAAAAACTTGAAATGCTGTACAGTGTAATGCTTTTATAAAGGGTGGTCCCACCATAATGCACAATTTTAATTGTGAGTCATACTTTAACGTAAAGGTTTTTGCCCAACTTACTTTGACATTTCTTTGTTTCAGTGTTTGACAAATTCAAGCATGGAGAGGTACCCAATTGAGCAGCGCGTAAAGATTGTTAAAACCTTTTACGAAAATCGACCAAATGTACGAGGGTTGCTATATATATTTCTGGCCTAATAATGAAAATGCGAATATTTATCATCAAAAATGGTTTTATTGTTTTTCAAAGTATTCTCCAGCATGATCTATACACTTTTGCATGCGCTTAAACCAATTGCCGAAGCACTTTTCCCACTCCCATTGAGACACCTCCAAAACATGGTTTTTGAAGGCTTCAACAGCATCTTCTCGTCGAAAATCGTTGACCACGCATTTTTTTCTTGATGTGCGGAAATAAGAAAAAGTATTGAGTGCCAAGTCAGGGCTGTACGGCGGATGACCCATCAATTCGACGTTTTGGCCAGTCAAAAAGGCGCTGGTTTGAGCCGATGTGTGAGAGCTCGCATTGTCATGGTGCACAATGATTCGTCTTCTCTTGTTCGTATTTCGAATTTCTCCGAAGACTTAAGGCAAACAAATTGTGGTGTACCACTCAGAATTGACCGTCCTACGTTGCTCAAGCGGAACAGTCGCCACAAGACCAGTTTTGCCGAAGAAACAAGAGACCATTTGCTTCGAAGTGCTTCTTCCACGAACAACTTTCGTTGGATTTGGCTCGTCTTCGAAGACCCACACGGTCGATTGCTGTTTTGTTTCGGGCTCATACGCATAAATCCAAGATTCGTCACCTGTGACGATCTTATAAACGTCTTTTGAAGCACTGCAATCGTATTTTTTCAAAATTTCTTTGCACCAATCGACAAGTGCCTTTTTTTGAGCGATAGTCAAATTGTGCGGGATCCAACGAGAACAACCCTTTTTTACGGCCAGGTGTTCATACAATATGGAATGTATGCTGGTGGAAGAAATGCCAAAGGATGTCTCTATCTCACGGTATGTCACATGAGGATCTTGCATTATCAGTTCACTCACTGCATCAATGTTCTCTGGCACAACGGCCGTTCTTGGACGACCTTCGTCTTTGAGCGAGCGTCGGCCACGATTGAATTCATTAAACCAGTTTTTCACAATGCTATAGGATGGTTCTTCATCGCCATACAAAGATTTAAGTTCATCCATGCACTCTTGTCGTGATAATCCACGTCAAAGGTTGTGAAAAATGATCGCACGAAAATGTTCACGAGTTAATTCCATTTTTTTGCCAAATTGATTTTTGAATTGAACACAAATATGTCCGTACGTCAAAACGTTCTGAGTACGTTTATGCTAAAAACTGTCAAACTTTCCAATGGAAAAGTCAGATGGCGCCAGCCAACACTTAGTGTTGCCTAGGCCAGAAATACATATAACAACCCTCGTATTCACAATCGGGAGAATTGTGAGCAAATTTTAGCAAAGCAGGTCTGTAGGAGATGTGAAAACACCTGTGCATGCTCACCCAGTTCGTTCTGCTGTTCGCGATAGTGTGGCAGAAGTGCCGTCAACCTCGACTCGTCGTTGTGCCTAACAATTGAACATCTCAAGAACATTACTGATGCGAATTTTGAATAATGATTTGAATTTACACCCTTACAAGACTCAGGAGCTGAAGCCTACTGACCTTTTCGTCGTGAATACGCCGAATGGTTGGTTGAATAGACGGAAGTGAAAGGTGACCTTACAAAGAAAATTCTCTTCAGCGTCGAGACACACTTTCACCTCAGTGGATGCATTAACAAGCAAATGAGAATCCACGAGTGATTGTTGAAAAGCCGATGCATCGACAAAAAGTGACTGTTTAGTGCGGCTTATGGGCTGGCGGCATCATCGGGCTGTACTACTTCGAAAATTAAGTTGGGCAAGCAGTACCGTGAATGGTGTTGGCTATTGCGAGATGATAACGGACTTCTTGTGGCCAGAAATATAGGATATGGACCTGGACGATATGTGGTTCCAACAGGATGGTGCCACTTGCCACACAGCCAACGAAACCATGTCTCTTTTGCGCGAGAAATTCAATCGCCGTGTTATATCACGTTGTGGCGATGTTAATTGGCCGCCACAATCATGTGATTTGACACCATTGGACTTCTTTCTTTGGGGATATTTAAAATAAAAAGTGTACGGATGAGATAATTCGGCAGATTAACGACATTGAACCTAATAACGTCTTAGAGTCATTGATAATATGGGTCATCGGAGAGGTATGCAACCGAAGCCGTGACGAGCATTTGACCGATGTTTTGTTACACACTTAATTGACATAGATCCTTCTATCATAATCAAAAAAACTAAGATAAATCTCTGAAAACTTTTTGTTTTATTTACAACTATCATCGTGGCAATTTTTCAATAGACTATGGGTATTCTATTGAAAAATTGCCACACCTCTTTTGGCGCCTCCTAAACAAAATGGTCAACACTTGGATATATCTAATTCTGAACCGATAATCGCTAAATTAAGCAATGATCTTAAGTAAAGTACAACTTCTATAGCGCTTTGTAACCAAATCAGGTGGAACATATATATGGAGGTTATATATATAAATCTGAATCGATTTTCCCTGAATACTCATTCATGTAAAATAGAAACCTCTATCTGTCGAATTTCGTACTGATCGGATATAAAATACAGTCTCTACAGCACTTAGATGTCAAATCGGGGCTAACATACGAGTATATATCTGGGCTATATCTAAACCTGAACCGATTTTCTCCGAATTTGGCAGTATTCCTTCATGTAATAAGAAACCTCTTTCTGCCGAATTTCGCTGTGATCGGATATAAAATAAAGTTTCTACAGCGCTTGAATTTCAAATCGGGGGTAACATATATATGCGGGCTATATCTAAATCTGAACCGATTTTCTCCGAATTTGGCAGTATTCCTTCATGTAATAAGAAACCTCTTTCTGTCGAATTTTGTACTGATCGGATATAAGATACAGTTTCTTTAGCGCTTACATGTCAATTCGGGGGTAACTTATATATGGGGGCTATATCTAAATCTGAACCGATTTCTTTCAAATTCAATAGGGATCGTCCTTGGGCCAAAAAAAGATATGTGTAAAGATTCGTCGACATCGGACCATAATTGCGACCTGTACTTTGATTACAAGAATACATGCACAGACAGACGGACAGACTGACATAGCTAAATCAATTCAGAAAGTGATTCTAAGTCGATCGGTATAATAAATTATGGGTCTATTTCTTCTCCTTTTGGGTGTTACAAACAAATGCACAAAGTTATAATACCCTGTACCACAGGGTGGTGTAGGGTATAAAAATGGAAAGATTTTTTTATATTTTTTATGGTTTTTTTGTGTCAGCAATTTTTGCTAATTGTTTTAACGACATTTACTTAACTACGGTCTCTTTTTGAAATTTGTAGTCCCAACCTATATAGCCTTCATAATTTTATTTAGTTTAAAGGGCATCGTGACTCTTCAAAATATGGTCCAAATACTAAAGGTACCTACAAAGGAGATAGGAATTTATAAAAAAAATATATTTGTTATTTTGGTTTCATAAATAAGTGATCCTCAAACTCTGACTACGTGCATTCGGTTATCGTTTTTTTATGTTGGCACACTTGTCTCGAACCTATGTTCTTAGATAAGTTTGCTTGTGTTTTGTTTAGTTTGTTTTTAAGAGACATAAAAGCTAGACGTGTTTTGCTTGTTCGGCGATTCGGTTTTTATCTCATTTGTGATTTCATTGATATCTTAGGAACAGGAAGAAGTCGCAGGGGACCAAATCTGGTGAATACGGCGGATGAAGCATTATTACAGTATCCTTTTTGACCAAAAAACTTTTTTTTTGTTCAAAATTGATATATTTTGGAACGAACGTGGCTGCCACACGCTTCATGCCTAAATAAATTGTATGGCATGAGCCTAATAGTGAGTCGACGATACTCAATAACAATTTCTTCACTTCCTCAACATTTTTATCGATTTTTGATGTGATGGATCTTCCAGAATCAGCGTCGTCTTCTCGACTATCTTTAAAAAGCTTGTACCACTTGTAAACATTTTTCTGACTCAGAGTACAATCAACATATGCCACTCTCAATATTTCAAGTGCTTTTCAGCACTTAATTCAATTTTTCACACAAAAGTTGATGCAAATCATTTGATCCATTTTTTCCACTGCAGAAAATCGCCAAACAGAACGCATGTAACTGTTATGTCTCACACAAACTAACTAAACTAAACACAAACAAACTCAACTAAGAACATATGTTCGACATAAAAAAACGCCGACATAAAAAAACGCCAAAAACAATGCCAACATAAAAAAAACGCTAATCCAATCACTTATGAAGATACAAAAATTGCATGGTTCGCAGGCTATTACACACTAATACGCATCTGATGAACTTTGCAATTGTGGATGACTCTTTTTCATACGATCAGAAAAAATCTTTATTTGATCTACTAGAATAAAGAACAATCCTTTGATCTTCAATACGAATTCATAGTGGGAACTTGAAAAAATGTTTAGTTGTTAAAAAAAATTAACAAAACTATACAAATTCCATGAGTTTTTTTAGACCCATAAATAACACATTTGCATTGCCGTGGAAAAATATTTAATTCGAATTACACATAATTGCTTACTTTGTGAGAATGCCTCTATAATTCCTTGAAATTTCTATTGTCTAATGAACATCAATTTAAAAAACAACCACTAAAGCATATGCAAATCTCCCACTGTGCATCATATATCCATTGTATATGTCACTTACATACATATAAATGTGCGTGCGGTGTCTGCTTCTGATGTTGCGGAACCATCACACAAACACACATGCAATAGCATACATACACAAGGATGTAAGGATTTACATGTCAATTATGTATGCAAAAAAAAAAACTCTCTCCATCAAATACCAATAGTAGAGCCATGAAGGATGCACGACTGATCTGGTCTGGGGTGGGCTGGAATAATATTCAGTCGGTGGATTCGCTACTGACAACGACTGCGGTGACGAGGAACAGGACAATGATGTGCAAAGTGTTTGTAGCAGATTTTCAAAAACCAAAACATCAGCAGAAAATAATTTAACTTTTTAACAACAATGGCTGAAGCAACGACAACAACTGTGGCGGTAAAAACATCCGCAGCAGCTCAGCAACAGCGGAATTAAATCTTTGCAGCAGCGGTAAAAATATATTCGTTAAATGAAAATGACAAAATCACGCATTACTGATTAAATTTTAACAGTATTTGCATATGTTCCGACGTGCGTCCTTCAAACAAAAGGGCATAGAGATGGGACAGTGACAACAACAACAAAAACAACGATAACAACAGCTACGTAAAATGCAAAGGTAAACGGCTGAAGGAGAGTCTAAAACGTTTTTTTGTCGTATTTAAATTTACCGGCAAAATATTGGCAAACCATTGAAAACGTTTTTGGGGTGAATTAAAATGGAATAAAGCCATTCCATTCACTCACAAATCAATGGCACGTGATGATGTTGTGGCCAGGAAAAATCACATCGAATGTCTGGGATAAAATTTACAAATATGTAAACATTTTTGTATCACCCATTTTCTAGTCCATACAGTGAGTACAAGTTGTGTGCGGACAAAAGGCCATTAGCCAAGGATATGGACATATATGTACATGTAGCTATTAGGATGTGTCGAAAATACCATAATTCACCTAAATGGCATCAAATGGCCGTGTTGATTATGAGAATGAAACACTGATTTCTACATCCACAAAAATGCATTGATTGGTGTGGTTTAGTGATGCCAATCAAGAAATCCCGATCCCGAATCCCAGGATTTTTTTAAGTGAATCCCGGAATATTTTAATAATAAGGAAGCTGTCTCGTATAAAATATTAAGTGATAGATATACACACTCTGTTGAAAATGTAAACAAATTCCGGTGAAAAATTCGAAATTTGGAAAAAAAAATCAAAATATATCAGGAATTTAATTATGAACAAATAACAATAAAACAAGTAAAGACTGATTCGGTTCTGCCATGCCGAATCTTACATACCCTCCACCATGGATCGCATGTGAATGGATTCGGATAAAAATAAACTCTTTATACCACAATTCAGCCCAATTCGTTGAAATTTGAGGCTTTTGTGGCGTTACGAAGTCAAATCTAGATGGACGCTTGTTTGGGGTTACATCAAAACATGGATCTATGTCTACGGTTGTTCGCGTGAAGGACTTCGGTTATAAATAAACCCCAGCTACCAATTTTCAGCCCGATCAGTTGAAATTTGAGGTATCTGTGGCGTTAAGATGTCAAATCGGAGAAATGCTATACATAGGGGCTATATCAAACCAGTAATGGGCTATATCAAACCAGTATACCCTACACCCTGTACCACAGTGTGGTGTAGGGTATAAAAATGATTGGATCTAAAGAGCCAAATGGGATGAAACATATATATGGGAGCTATAGCTAAATCTTAGCCGATTTTCTTCAAATTCGGCAATGTTGGTTCATGGATCAAGAAACTCTACCATTCTAAATTTCAAAACAATTGGATGTAAAATATAGCTTCTATAGAACTAAAGGGCCAAATCGGACGAAACATATATATGGGAGGTATAGATAAATCTTACCCGATTTTCTTAAAATTCGGTAGTGTTGGTTCATGGATCCAGAAACTCTACCATTCTAAATTTCAAAACGATTGGTTGTAAAATACAGCTTCTACAGGACTAAAGAGCAAAATCGGACGAAACATATATATGGGAGCTCTAGCTAAATCTTAACCGATTTTCTGCAAATTCGACAATGTTGGTTCATGGATCAAGAAACTCTACCATTCTAAATTTCAAAACGATTGGATGTAAAATACAGCTTCTATAGAACTAAAGGGCAAAATCGGACGAAACATATATATGGGAGCTATAGCTAAATCTTAACCGATTTTCTTCAAATTCGGTAGTGTTGGTTCATGGATCAAGAAACTCTACCATTCTAAATTTCAAAACGATTGGATGTAAAATACAGCTTCTATAGAACTAAAGGGCCAAATCGGACGAAACATATATATGGGAGCTATAGCTAAATCTTAACCGATTTTCTTCAAATTCGGTAGTGTTGGTTCATGGATCAAGAAACTCTACCATTCTAAATTTCAAAACGATTGGATGTAAAATACAGCTTCTATAGAACTAAAGGGCCAAATCGGACGAAACATATATATGGGAGCTATAGCTAAATCCTAACCGATTTTCTTCAAATTCGGTAGTGTTGGTTCTTGGACCAAGAAACTCTACCATTCTAAATTTCAAAACGATTGGATGTAAAATACAGCTTCTATAGGACTAAAGGGCCAAATCGGACGAAAGATATATATGGGAGCTATATCTAAATCTAAACCGATGTCAACCAAATTCAATAGGGATCTTTACAGCTGCGAAATACTCTAAACTGCAAAATTTCAGAAGGATCAGAGTGAAATTGCGACCTGTAGTCGACGAACAACTTTACATGGACAGACGGACGGACAGACATGGTTAAATCGACTCAGCTAATGATTCTGAGTCGATCGGTATACTTTAAGGTGGATCTAGCTGTGTTATTTTCAGGTGTTACAAACATCTGCCGTGAAACAAACTTATAATACCCTGTACCCTGTGTGGTGTAGGGTATAAAAATATGTAGTGTGATTACAACAGACGGGCGGACGGACATACAGACGAAAATGGCGATTAAGAATATATATACATATATATATATATATATACTTTATTGGGTCTCAGATCAATATTTAGAGGTGTTACAAGGGTAACAAGAACACAAATGGAGCTTCAAATTTATAAAAAAATCCTAATGTAAAATCTTATTTGGATCGACACATCGATGTGGTTCTCATAAAAACAGAATTAATCAAACTGATTTCTCGAGTTGAAAAAATAATTTTCGCAGTTTCATAATAGAATATTCTAACACCAATTCAGACTACGAACTGAAATTGGACCAAAATTATTCCTTAGCTAAGATGTTGTGAACTATTTTAACAAAAGTCATTATTTATACCCTACACCACGCTGTGGTAAAGTGTATTATAAGTTTGTTTCATGGCTGATGTTTGTAACACCAATAAATACTACAGCTGGACCCACCTTAAAGACTCAGAAGCACTAGCTGAGTCGATTTAACCATGCCTGTCTGTCCATCTTATTTTGTCCGTTGAGTACAGGTCGAAATTTCACTCCGATGGTGCTGAAATTTGGCATTAAAGAGTCTTTTGTACCTACAAAGAAGCCTATTGAATTTGAAGAAAATCGGTTCAGATTTAGATATAGCTCCCATATATATATTTGGTCCGATTCGGCCCTTTATAAAATCGCTTCTGTTGTGTATTGTCACAAACATATTCGGCTTGAACACACAAATATTATATATTTGGGAAAATGTTAGTCTAAAAAAGTCGTGTTCGGTCCTAAAATGTTTTAATTTGGGAATATTATTTCTTAATCAAAGATTTATTTGCATTTAAGTATTCAGAAAATATACCGATACCTTAAAGTTTTTCAGTAATTTAAAGTTAAAATTTTAGAAATGTTTAATGTTTCTAAAAATAATTTATAATTGAAATCGTATAATTTTGGAAAAAAATAAATTACTCGAAGGATTTCCAAAAAATTATGACTTGGAACATTTAGAAATTGAAAATGAGTGCTTTAAAAAAGTTTATGCCGTATATGCCATTTTTAATTGAGAGGTAAAATTCGAAATCAAGGAAAAATTAAAACTGAAGTTCAAAAAGTCAGCAAAGTTTTGAAAATCTTTTTTAAATAAAGTATATTTGGAGAAATTCCTAAACAATAATTTTATTTGTACTTAAACACATTTTCTATTTGAGAAAACTAGCGTGGAAATATATTTTGTTGTAATATACAATGTTACAAATAAAATCAATATTTTCAATAATTTACTCTCGGTTTTTTAACTATTATGAAAGATTCTATTAGGAAATCTCCAACAGTTAACTATAATTTATTTTCAATATCAAACATTGTCAACAACAAAGTGGAATAATATGTTTTCAAACAACACATGTTTCACCGATGTCTTCTTTACAATTATCTTCTTCAAAAATTATCTAAAATGTCCCATCAGTTAAATTATGTGCATAAATTAAACAAACAATGCTACATGTTCAAGAGGGAACACACATTATGGATGGAATGGGTAGATTTTAAATTAACGATTTAAATAAATATTTTTTTTTACAAATATTAATACTTATCAGTTTTACATATTGTGGACTGAAATTGTTTTTAGAAACTCTGAACTGCTATGGGGAACCTAAATTTCATTCACATTATCTTTTATGGATAATAATTTTCAATATATTAGTTTTTTTTTAAGAAGTTCGGTGTACGAATGCGGAGTTTACATACTGTATATATTTTTAAAAGAAGATGCACGAGTATTTTTTTTATGTCGATCAAAATGTGAGAAAATAAACAGTGGTTTGACAGGCGGATTATTAATATATATATCGAAAACTCGTATGAATATTTGATTCGGGGTTCTTGTCTTCTTTAATTTTTTTATGGTTTAAAATAGATTTGTGTATTATCAGAACCACTTTTTTCTGGCGGAGGCTAATCGACTTATTAAAGAGCTGGCAAAAATCAAAGACATAATGCAAATACTTGTTTTATATCATTAGCTATATTGGTACTTGTATAAAAGAAAGTACCATATGTACAAATTGTTATACTTATATTTTAGACTGTGATCAGCATTTTTATAGAAAATTTTGTCGGAATTCGATTTTTTTCAAATAAAAATGTCCAAATTATATTTTTATAGAAATGTTCGTCGAAAAATCATTTTTATATATTTTTTAATGCCGAGAAGTTTTTTTTCTTAATTTTTGAAATTTTCTCGAATTTTCATGTGTTGAAAAATGTCACATAATTTTTCTTATATCCCGGCAAAAAATTATGTTCTCTTAAAATGGGATTTGATGAAATTTTCCAAAAAAAAAAAATAATTTTGCATAAATTTTCTGGAAAATTAAATGTTGACGACATTTTACGAGATATGTGATTTTTGTGATTTTTTTTAAAGAAAATGCAATTTTGACGACATTTTCTAGAAAAATAGACGTTCACATTGTCATTTTGTAGATTTTAAGTTTTTTAAGGAAAATCACATCGACATTTTTATAAACATTTTCAGTGCCCATCCACTTTATGGAAGATTTTACGCACGTTAGGTGAACGGGCCCAAAACGAGATGCCTTTTTTTACAAGAAAATTTTGTTCAGCGACGAAGCTCACTTTTGGATGAACGAGTACGTTAATAAACAAAATTGTCGCATTTGGAGTAATGATAATCCACAAGTCATTGTTCAGACACCATTACGTCCACAAAAGTCATTTTTTGGTGTGCTCTATGGGCAGAGGGAATCATTGGTCCATATTTCTTCAAAAATGAAGCCGGCCATAATGTTACATTCAATGAGGAACGCTATAGAGCCATAATTAATGACTTTTCGTGCCCGAATTGGAGGATGTTGATGTGGACGACCTTTGGATCCAACAAGACGGCGCTTAATGCCACACAGCCAATTGAAGGAAACTTTTGGTGAGCGCATTATCTCGCGTCGTGGGCCTGTGGCGTGGCCTCCAAGATCGTGCGATTTAACACCGCTGGTCTATAAATTGTTGGCTTATGTGAAGAGAATATAACGAAATTTTCAAACTTGTGAAAACAATACTGTTTCTATTTCTGCGAAATTTTCGAGAAAATAAAATTTCTACGAAACTGCACTTTTATGAATATCTTTTTCAAAATTACCTTTTTATAGACAATTTCATTTAAAATACATTTCTCAACATAATTTAGACAAAATTGTCTTCTCAAAATTTTACTTTTATAAATATTCCCATCGAAATTTCCTATTTTTACAAAATCCATCGAAATTAGAGTTTTTCAGAAAATTTCTTTGAACAACAATTTTTATATATTTTTTAATTCTGATGAAATTGCTGTTTTTCAAGAATATTTCGTGGGTATTGAAAATTTCTAGAATTTTCGTAGAAATTTCATTTTTCTAGAAAATTTCGACAATATTAAATTTCTAAGAAAAATTATATTTTCTATGAAAATGGAATTCGACTAAATATAAAAAAATAATTTTGCTAAATTTTCTGGGAAATTAAATGGTGACGCTATATGGGAGGAAATTAAATGTTGACGAAACTTTTTTTTTAGAATAATACCTGTCTAAACTTAGCATAAGTCGACTTAGCATGTTTTTAGGGAAATTTCACTTTTAATTTGTAAATATTTCAAATTATATTCAATCAAAATTTGGTGTTTATCCGTTAACCCAATCAAAAGATATTCACCTAACAGTAAAGGTCATTCGAGTTTTTCAATTTTCAATTCAATTCCATTTATTAAGTATAATATTACAGATAATTTATTATTATATAAAATATAAAGAGTTCAAGATTAAATCTTTTTCTTCTTAAATATTAATATAGTGTTGTGAATTTAATAACTTGCAATATTGATAAAATTATACAGAAGGAAAAAAATTTCAAAAACCTATGTGAACTTAGAATTATGTGTACTTATAACTAACCTAATCTAGCAATGACTGTAGTAGTCATTTTAGGATGAGACCAGCTCATTAATATGTATATACTCAGAATCTGTACATCTTTTGTTGAAATTATAAGTTAGCCTATTCAGTCTCTCGGAAACTAGCTCTATATTTGCTAGAGAATGAAGCCCTTGTGTAGAGTAACACCATGGTAAATTATAAATAAGTTTTAATAACTTGTTTTGGGTTACCTGCAGTTTTTTAATGTGACAATTAGCACTCGTGGTCCAAACTGGAGCTGCGTAAAATATGACTGACTGGAATATTGATTTAAATATTAATTTTTTATTTGCAATACTCAATGACGATTTTCTATTAATAAGTGGATACAATAGCCTTATTATGACATTGACCTTGTCTATGATATATGGAATATGGTCCTTGAAAATTAATTTAGGATCAAGTATAACTCCTAAGTATTTAACTTTACGTTCCCATCGAATTTGATTATTAGCAATATTTAGGCAAGTTTGTGGGAGATAACAGTCTTTACGTTTGCGTGAAAAATAAATGGCCTGGATTTTTTCGTAGTTAATCATTATTTTCCATTTCTTAAAATAATTTAGCAAATCATGTATAGCAAATTGAAGATTTGACATAATGTCGGCTGCTAGTATATCCGAACATAAGATGGCTGTGTCGTCAGCAAATATAGACATTTTACAGTTGCTAAATTGAGGAACATCGGCGGTATACAAATTATATAAAACAGGGGACAGACAGGAGCCTTGGGGACAACCAGCAAGAATTGGTACAGATTCAGAAAAATGTGAGCCAATATAAACATTCATTGTTCTATTAGACAAGAAGCTTTGAATTATTTTCGTTAGTTCCGGCGGAAAATTAAATTTCATCATTTTGAAAACTAGCCCATCATGCCACACAGTATCAAATGCGGCTTTAATATCTAATAGAACCATCCCTGTTGACTTTTGTTGTTGGAAGTTTGAATGCACTATATTCCTAATTCTAACAAGCGGATGGATAGTGTTGTGCTCGCGTCTAAATCCAAATTGTTGTGTAGGTAAAATGTTGCGATTTTCAATAAAATTCAATCATTTATTTTTAATAACTCTTTCGAGGACTTTACCGACAGATGATAACAGGCTAATTGGCCGATAAGTGGATGGAGAATCAGGAGGTTTATTGGGCTTCCTAATTGGGATGACTTTGGCCTTTTTAAATGCTTGCGGGAAGTAACAGAGTTTAAGACAGGCATTGAAAATTATGGTTAAATATTGTATTGTTCTTTTCGGCAGTGCCTTTAAACACCTATTATTAATGCCATCATATCCAGGAGATTTTCTACTTTTTAAGTTCCGTATTATTAGTGCGATTTGCGACGTGCTAATTGTAAATTGTTCGGTTGGAATTGAGTTGGAAAGGTGTAACATTTCAAGATTTTCATTTACCTCTCTAATTGTTTCGGAATCACTACTATTAGCTGATATGGAGTAGTTATTGGCAAAGGTTTTAGTAAACTCTATAGAGTTTTGTATAGAGTTATTAAATATTTCTAACAAGGAGTCAATGTTTTCTGAATGCGTGATGTTGTTAATATCCGGCAAGGTTAATCGCATTGTAATATGTCTTGAGAATGAATTCCAGTTTGCATTGTTGAAATCGTATTTCGGAAAGTTTGTTACTGTGCAGCTGTGTTTAATGGTGATTTTAACTGGTAAATGGTCGGAGCTCAAGTCATTGATAGCAAAAGCAGGTGAAATGTATTCCGGGATATTTGTTAGGTAGAAATCAAGTGTAGATCCCTGCCTATTCCTATCAGATGGTATGTAAGTGTGCTCGCTGGGATACAAAATGTCTATATTGTATGAGCTTAATTTTTCGTGGAGAATATTCCCCCATGTGTTTGCTCTGATACAACCCCATTCTCGATGTCTACAATTAAAATCGCCACCGATAATATATCTATCATATCGTGTTAGTCTATGAATATCTGCTGAAAAGTGCAATTTTCTGTTTTCATCGGCTCTCACTAAGCCCCCGGGAAAATAGCATGAATAGATATTAATGGAAAGCAAGTTAGTAAAAACTTTAATTCCAATATTTTCAATAACTTTAGTATTAACGATTGGAAGTAGATTGTGAGGTAAGTTCTTTTTAACAATTATTGCTACGCCGCCTCCTCTAGTATTTTCCCTGTCATTTCTGTAAACGCGAAATTCTTTGTTTCTTATAGATATATCTGGCTGTAACCATGTTTCCGACAATAAGCATATATGAACATCATTACAAATTAAAAATTGAAATAATTCCTGGCATTTTTTACGGATGCCTCTGGCATTCCATGAAACGATATTAATATGGTTATACATTAAGATAAAAATTTACAGGCTAGGTTTGTGATAACCGCAAATTGATCAGCTTTATTTCGACAGCTTCGTAGGTTGTTCATAAGCTCGAAAGTTAAAACTTTAATTTCTTCCATAGAAAACAAGTCGTTGGAACAATTATTATTGCTGACACCACTGGGATTTCCTAGTCTTGGGATATTCCAATTGTTCGCAGGAGCATTGGGTTGGCGAAGAGCGTTTGGAAAACTGGTGTTACAGTTTACATTGATGCTGTTGTTGTAGTTAGACTGGCGCCTTGGCAATTGCTGAGTGTGTTGCTTTATATCCATGTATGTCTGTTTGCTTGGACACTGATCGGAATACGATGGATGTGGACCGCTACAGTTTGCACATTTGACATTTGTCTCCTTACGGTCTGCAGTTTTATGGGGGCCAGCGCAGTTGGCGCAGAAGGTTTTGACACGGCAACGACTAGAACCATGACCGAAGAGTTGACAATTGTAGCATTGAGTAATTTGGGACTTATTGGTTTTTTGGAATTCCCACTTCACTTTAACATACTCAATGATGGAGTAATTTTGTCTGAGTTCTTTCATCGTTATTGTCTGACGTTGGAAATATACGACGAAAATCACGTATTCAATGTTTCGAACGCCTTTCTTCAGAACAAGCTTCACGTCGAAGCACTTAAGTCCCATATTGTTAAGTTGGTTTTTAACGATCTGTGGGTCTTGTTTGTCCAATCCAAAAAGGAGAGCTTTATAGGGTTTTTCACTGGTAGCGTGAGTAAAAAATTCGTATTTATCTGTGAGCCGATTGCACATTTTGTCAAAGTCTGTTTTGGACTGGTAAAACAATTTAATTCCAATTGAAATTTTCCGAATGGAATTTGTCGATTTGGTCATTCGAGTTGATTATAAAGGAATGCATCAAACTGTGTTCGCCTCTCCTGAAAAACTACCTTTTTGCACTTAGCATAGTTTAGAATGGAGGTATCACTATTTCGACATAATTTCTATTGTATATCATTATATACACGGGGCAAAATCGCCTTTTTTGATATGTTTGAATCGAAAGAAAATATATTTGGAACATAAATTTTTAAATATTATATATTTCTTAGCAAATACATTTTATTTGAAAATCAATAAAATATATTTGGAACGCATATATTAATATATTACAACAAATTATATTTACAAACTAAATTTCTCAAATAAAATATGTGTTTAAATACAAATAAAATTATTATTTAGGAATTTTTCCAAATATATTTTATTTAAAAAATATTTCCAAAACTTTTGCTGAGTTTTTCATATTTCAGTTTCAATTCTTCTTGGGTTTCGAATTGTACCTCCCAGTTATGATACCATATGCGGCATTACCTTCTGTTTTAAATCAATCATTTCAAATTTCTGAGTATTCCAAGTCATCATTAGTTGTCAATCCTCTAAGTACTTTATATTGATCCAAGATTATATGATTTCAATTATTATTTTTTACGAACATTAAAAATTTCTAAAAATTTTACTTTGAATTACTGAAAAATTTGACACAATTTATGTATTTTATGAATACTTAAATGCAAATAAATATTTGTTCCGGAAATAAAGGTCCCAAATAAAAACATATTGGAATGTAAACAAATATTTGTTTAGAACAACATCTTCCCAAATACACAATTTTTGTGTGTACCAAATATAACATACTTAGAGTCTACCCCAAACATATATATGTTTCAAGCCGAATATGTTTGGGACAATATACTACAGAAGCAATTTTTTTTCAGCGTGTATATATTATATTCTCCGACAATAAGTAGTTTAATCGGCGATTTCAACGAAAAATTTCTACGGAATTTGCTCAAATTTCCTTAGAAAATAAAATGTTGACGACATTTTCTAGGACGTCATTTTACGAGAAATGTCATTCTTGTGTTTTTTTTAAATCAATTTTGACGACATTTTCTAGAAAATAGACGTTCAAATTATCACATTTTAGACTGGGATATGTATAGAAATTAAATTTTGTATAGAAAATCACATCGAAAATGCGTTTTTATAAAAAAAAACTGTATATATTACATTTAAAAATAAATTTTTGTCGAAAAATCATTGTTACATATTTATTAATTCCGAAAATAATGTAATTTTCTATGCCGCTGAATTGCACGTTTTTATAGAAAATTTCGTCGGAATTGTAATTTTTAAATTTTTTTATAAATGTCAGTTGCTGAGAAAATTTCACAGAAACAAAAATTGTTAAATATTTCGTCAAAAATTCCATTTTACCGGAAAATTATGTTTTTCGAAAAATAGTATCAACGAAAATTTTAAAATTTTTTTTAAAAAAATAATATTTCTATGAATAATGCAATTTCCGTGATTTTTTTTGCAAAATACTATTTCTGCGAAATTTTCTCTACAAAATTTCGACAAAATTGACTTTTCTAGGAAATGTAGTCGAAATTTTATTTTATAAATATTTTCATGAAAATTTCATTTTCAGAAACTTTCATCGAAATTAAATTTTTGTAGGAAATTTCCTTGAAAAAATATTTTTATATATTTTTTAATTCCGATGAAATTGTAAATTTTTCTAGAATATTTCGTGGGAATTTTTGTGAAAATTCTGTCATTATTTCATTTCCCAGAAAAATTATATCTATATATATAAAGAAGAATGTGTGTTTGTTTGTTTGTTGGTTTGTTTGTTTGTTGGTTTGTTGGTTTGTTTGTACCGAATAGACGTCTAAACGGCTGGACCGATCTTCTTGAAATGTTCACAGAATGTACATATGTGGGGCGTGGTGAAAATAGGGTACTTGAATTTTCGATATATCAAGTGGGCGTGGCCCCGCCCATATAAGACAAATTTTAAAATTGAGATATCTTGCTCAATTTGTTAGCGAGAGTGCTGTAATTTTGTACATATGTATCTGGTGGCAGTCTACGTGATTGGTCCAATAATGGGCGGGATCGGACCAATGGGCGTGGCACCGCCCATAGAAGCCAAATTTTAAAAATTATATATCTAGCACAATTTATTAGTGAGAGTGATGCAATTAAGTGGTGGCAATGCACCTAATTGGTCCAAAAATGGGCGGGATCGGACCAATGGGCGTGGCCCCGCCCATATAAGCCAACTTTTGGAATTGAGATATCTTACCTAATTTGTTGGTGAGAGTGTTGTAATTTGGTGCATATGTATCTGGTGGTAGTCTACTTGATTGGTCCAAAAAAGGGCGGGATCGGATCGCAATTAAATTGCGATATCTTACAAAATTTGTTAGCGAGAGTGCTGTAATTTTGTACATATGTATCTAATGGCAGTCTACGTGATTGGTCCAGAAATAGGCGGGATCGGACTAATGGGCGTGGCACCGCCCATATAAGCCAAATTTTAAAAATGATATATCTTGCACAATTTGTTAGCGAGAGTGCTGGAATTTTGTGTATATGTATCTGGTGGCAGTCTACGCGATTGGTCCAAAAATGGGCGGAATCGGGCCAATGGGCGTGGCACCACCCATATAAACCAAAATTGAGATATCTTGCACAATTTATTAGCGATGGAGCTGGAATTTTGTGTATATATATCTGTTGGCGATCTACGTAATGGGTCCAAACATGGGCGGGATCGGACCAATGGGCGTGGCACCGCCCATACAAGCAAAATTTTGAATTTCAGATATCTTGCGAGGGAACTGGAATTTTGTATATATATATATCTGTCTACGTGATTGGTCCAAAAATGGGCGGGGTCGGACTAATGGGCGTGGCCCCGCCCCTTCAAGCCAAATTTTCAAAATGATATATCTTGCACAATTTGTTAGCGAGAGTGCTGGAATTTTGTATATATGTATCTGGTGGCAGTCTACGTGATTGTTAAAAATGGGCGGAATCGGGCCAATGGGCGTGGCCCCGCCCTTACAAGCCAAATTTTGAAATTGAGATATCTTGCACAATTTGTTAGCGAGAGTGCTGTAATTTTGTGCATATGTATCTGTTGGTAGTCTACGTGATTTGTCAAAAAATGGGCGGGATCTGACTAATGGGCTTGGCACCGCCTATACAAGCCGAATTTTTAAATTTATTTTTCACAATATGTTAGAGAGAGTGTTGTAATTCTGTGTATATATATGTATCTGGTGGTAGTCTACGTGATTGGTTCAAAAATGTGTGTGATCGGAACAATGGGCGTGACCCCGTCCATATAAGTAAAAATTTTGAATACTGTAAATCTTCCACAATTTTTTGGCGAGAGTGCTGTAATTTAGTACATGTGTATCTGGTGGTAGTCTACCTGATTGGTTTAAAAATGGGCGGGATCGGACCAATGGGCATGGCCCCGCTCATATAAGTCAAATTTTGAAATTGAGATAGCTTGAAAATTTTGTTATAGAGATTGCTGTAATTTTGTACATATATATCTGGTGGTAGTCTACGAGAGTTTTCCAAAAATAGCCGGGATCGGACCAAAGGGCGTGGCCCCACCCACATAAACCAAATTTTGAAATTGAGCTATCTTGCACAATCTGTTTGCGAGAGTACTGTAATTTTGTATATGTGTGTCTGGTGGAAGCCTACGTGATTGGTCTAAAAATGAGCGGGATCTGACTAATGGGCTTGGCACCGCCTATATAAGCCGAATTTTTAAATTTAGATATTTTTCACAGTATGTTAGAGAGAGTGCTGTAATTTTGTGCATGTGTATCTGGTGGTAGTCTACGTGATTGGTTTAAAAATGGGAGGAATCGGATCAATGGGCGTGGCCTTGCCAATATAAGCAACCTTTTGAAATTGAGGTATTTTGCACAATCTGTTTGCGAGAGTACTGTAATTTTGTATATATATGTGTCTGGTGGCAGCCTACGTGAATGGTCTAAAAATGAGCGGGATCAGACCAAAGGGTGTGCCCCGCCCATGTAACCCAAATTTGAGCTATCTTGCACAATTTAGTAGTGATAGTACGGTAATTCTGTTTATATGTTTCTGGTTGCAGTCTACGTGATTAGTTAAAAAGTGGGCGATATCAGAGTAAAGGCGTGGCCCCGTCCATATAAGCCACATTTTGAAATTGAGATATCTTGCACAATTTGTTAGCGAGAGTGCTTTTATTTTATGTATACGTATTTGGTGGCAGGATTCGTGATTGGTTCAAAAATGGACGGGATCGGAAATCTTAATCTGGGATAACGAAGTGGACCGGGTCCAGCTAGTTTTGTATAAAAATGGAATTCGACTAAATTTAAAAAAAAATGCTAAATTGTGTGGGAAAATTAAATGGTGAGAACATTTTGGAGGAAATGAAATGTTGGCGAAACTTTTGCAAAATTTTCTATAAAATTGCATTCCCGTGAAGTTTTCTAGAAAAACGGAACTTTGACGAAATTAAAAAATTACATACCATCTTAAAAACAGAATAATATAATTTCTAAAAAAATTTCGAGAAACCCCTAATTTCTACGAAATTTTCTAGAAAATATCAAATAAAGCCGACATATGTATGTATATATTTATTTATTTACTTATATGAATTACAATACAAAGTAAATTTATATTCTAATTTAAGGTCCAGGGAAATGCCGGGTTACAAAGAACATATGGCTAAATGTTTGCAGAGACAGACCAGAGCCTCTGGTGAGAATCGAACCCACGACCCTCAAACTCTAGTAGTCGAGTACGCTACAAACTCGCCTACTGGGGCGACATCTTATATTTTAGACAAGTGTTATGTTTCTCAATACTTTAACGGTTATTCGATTTTTTTAGTTTGTACATTTCGGTCTTAATGCAATAGGCCAATTTGGAATTAATTAGTCTTATATGAAATGGTTACAAATTAACCACTGTTATCTCTTAATCATAGACTTTGTATCTGTTTTTGGCGTAAATAACCACGTCTTTTTGTTTGGCAGTATTTGGTTAACCCTTTAGGTACATGTTTTTAGATTCAGTCCCTAAAAATCCAATTTTGTTATTATTTGGCCTTTAATATTTTTAATAAGATTATTATTATTTCTATTTTTTAAAAAATCGATTCAGAAGTGGTTTTTTGGAGTGATGCCATATGGCATCATTTGCACTATTTGATGTAAGATTTTTTAGTTTTTTTAATTTATTTTTTAAATTTTTTCTTTTTTTAAATTCATTCAAAATCCTCTCGATATCATAATCTTTAAATTTGTTTGGCATGTTGCACGTCTTTACTATGTGAGAAACAGCGTTCAAATGAGTTGACCTCCTTCACAAATGCAAAAAAATGTTTACTTTCTGTTACCTATTTTACATCCTTCAAATAAAATTGATGCCATATGGCATCATACAAATTTAAAAAAATATCACGACGTCATTAGTTTTTTTTCGATTCAATGATAAATTACATCTAATAAATGACCCTTTCTGCAGACTTTTACAAACTCAGATTTATAAATTTATTACGCAATTTGTTAAAATATTGTGTTTTACAATGAACATTTTTTCCACCTGAAAAGTCAATATTTTAGTAATGTTTTCAAATTGTAATATAACTGTTCAGGATAGTAAAAAAAATTATAAGTATATTATATATATTGCTTTTAATGCTTCGAAGAACAATATTGCATGACAAAAAATAATTTCAGACTAGTCCAATTGAAAACTGAAGCCTCCCAAAACCCATGACGCCATATGACATCAAAATACAGAAAGGGTTAAATCATTTGTTAAATACCTTCACACAGCAGGATGATTTAATAGAAAAGTCTGTTCACGAAAATCGGGAAAAAGGCAGTGTCATGTTTGACTGACATACGTCAATATGTTAAAATATCGTCAACTGCATTCACGATTTTTCGAAAAGGAAAAAATAATAATATTTTGCAGCGTGTGGATGCATGTGATTTTCTTGTTGTTGTTTGAGTTTAATACATTCACTGATTCCAAGCAAAATTAAATTATTTTGCCATGTAATGTTAAATATTTACAAGGCTCAGTGCAATGTGGTTGTTTGCATGAAAAAGGGTTATTCAAATAGCAGTTAATGTTTCACTATTAAACAACAGTACATACATCCATTGTCAATATTTTGTTAATATTTATCCAATAGCGTGTTCTTGAACTTTACAATTAAATACTCGCCGTAGGAGTTGAATCTGAAAAATTATGTGAAATGAAAATAAATGAAGAACAAAAGAAAATTAGAAATACGCAAATCCAAGAAATAAAAATTATTATATGTGAAATATTTCTATCTATACCAGTATATCTTTTAGATCAACAGATATTTATCCAGTCTCAAATATTCGAGTGCATCAAAAATGCTAAAAATTGCTGCTGCTTGCGGCCTTCTTAAGTGTAAGGTATAAATCAAATTCAATAACAAATCAAAACTGAAACAAATTTTAAATGTGGTACAATGGGACAAAAAGTGTAAAAATGGTCACATGGTATGAGAATAGCTAAAACCTAAACAAATCGTACCGCAGCCATATCCAAACGGCTAGAGATTTATTGGTAATTTTTTATGGTTAAAAGAGATAAGTACCATGGCCACATGTTATATGATACCATAGCCACATGTTATGGTCTATTTAAAATTCGAAATTATTCAGTTAAATGCGACGAAAGGTGTACAAATATTTAATAAAAATTTATTTCGAACATATAGCAGAAGAAGGGGGATAATATCACATGTTTTCGAGAGGTATATTTTAAGACCAATCAAAACTCAATGCATAACCAATAAATACGAAACTTAAAAAACCGTTAAATTGCCATTAAAGTGTATTGTGGGCAACTATAGTGATTTTTTAAAAATCCCAGATTTTTTTTACTTCTGATATATAGTTATTTTGTAGGTAGATTATCAGTGGTAAAGGGATGGCGGGAGTTTTCGAAGAAATACTTCCTGAAGTCTTTGTTTTTTGGCGTGGAATATCTATTGCGAAGCCTTCAAGCCACAAGAACAGTGGTGCAACGATTTTTTTTAAATTAAAAAAATATTGAAAGAAAATATAAATAATTTTAGGGACACTTCCATCCAAAGCTTACATTTTATTTTTAGATGTTTAAAATATAGAAAATTCGCAAAAATCGGAGAGTTTTCGCAAATTTAAAAAAATTACATAAAACTTAAATATCAGACATAAAAAATGTAAATATATTTTTTTAAATTTTTTTCTGAGAAGTACCAAAAATTGCTAAATTTAAAAAAAAAATAATTTCAATCGGAACTTAACTTAAGAAGTTATGACCAAAAACCCAAAACACAGAGTGATATCTTAACGATTTTTTACGACGAAGCTGATGTTGGTTTAACTAACATCAAACACACACATACATGCGGCTCCACACGCAAAGAAAAAATTCGTTTCTGCGAAACGAAACATTAGACAACTACAATTCTCGTTTACGACGACTGAAATTTCTTTTGGTTAGAATATGTTTCTGTCACAACAAACGAAATTTCAGTTCCGGAAAACGAGAATTGTAGTTGTCTAATATTTCGTTTCGCAGAAACGAATTTTTTCTTTGCGTGCATGAGCTGCATTTTTAACCGCATAACCACAGCTAAACCTCGCTGAATGATCGGAGTAGCATCCGTGAAAAAAGCTATACGAGGAGCTGAGCTGTCAAGTAATTGAATATTTTTAAATAAAAAAAATATTTGGAAAAAATCATAAACATTAACTTTGTTTGTGTGTAAATACATATTTTAATTATGAAATTCGGTTTGAGCATTACGAGTCGACCTAGTTAAAAAAATTCAATTCCTCTGGCTCTGGGCTCATTTAAGGGCCTGCCAGAATATATGAAATTGAAGCCATCTGATATTTTCAACTTCCCGTATTAGCCTATCAGGTTTCGCACAGTTCCATAAACAAGAGTTATCGATGGCTTATATCCAAAAGGTGATATATTAAGATTTTTGAAAATGAGATTTTGATGGCAATTGCTTCTGCTTCACATGATTCACATGAAAGTATCCTAACACGCCTTTTTAACGTTTTTCTTTTTTTGCTATGTTGTTTTATGTATTATTTTTACGAAGAAAAATCAGGCTATACATACTATAATTTTTTATTTGATTTCCAAATTGCTTACAATTTAAAAACCGACAAATTCAATAATTTTTCGATGTAGTTTGAGCTTTTGAGCTAATTACAATTCTGTATCCAAAATATTTGCAAAAAAAGAGAAAACCGCGAAAGAAAATTTAAAATTTGATGTATTTTCTGTAACACATATAAACTTTCTTAAGATACCTATTGTGAAGATTGAACGTTACTTCATAAAGTATATTTCAAATAGTTGAAAGCAATGACGCCTTTATTGCAAAAATTTGATGCTTTTGAGTGTAGAATCCTAAACTATATAATATTACCTGAAATGCGCTATAAAACGAGAAAATTAATTCATTTTTAAAATATTTAAATCGAGAAATACTTAGAGTAATATTTTATTATGAATTGCGGGTTTTATTCAAAACGTTATAACATTGAATGCATTTTCAATGCACTTATGAGAAAAACTAGTTATGTGTGATATCTAAAAAATGTCTAAACTATTTACATTGATATGGGTATCGCAGAAAAGGTAGAGAACGCTATGTCCAAACTACGTTAACAAATTTGCAAAAATATTGCAGAAAGTCGCGAAATGCAATTTTTTAAAATAACGTGAAGTGTATAACGCAGAAAAGGTAGAAAACACTCTGTTCAAGTTAGATTAATATATTTGCAAAAAATATTGCAAAACTTCGCGAAATGCATTTCTTTAAAAGCACATGATGTGGGCAACGCAGAAAAGGAACTATATGTCTAAATAACTTTAAAATATTGCAACAAATCGCGAAATTCAATTTTTTTCGAACAACAACTTATACACCACGGCCAGCTTCCGATTTTTATGAGTAAACTAGCTGACCCAGCGAACTTCGTTCCGCCAAAATTCGTTAATGAAAAGAAAATATTTATACGAATATGCTCATGTTGCTGCCTGTAATTGGTTCAAATAAAACTCTTTGTATTATAATATCGATGTACATCTGCAGGCACTCTCACGTCGTACTGATCAGGTTTTTACCATGTTATCAAAAGTATAAGCTAAAAACTCCAAGGCGATTGGGGCAATAGTTTTCCAGATTTCTTTTTCAGTATTGGATTTATATAGGTTAACGGCTTGCTAAATCGATATACCTCGAAATATTATACTATATGTGTGGAAAGCACCACACTCGTGGAAATCGAAAGATATTTTCTTATGAGTTGCCAATCTTAAATTTCCCTAAATAGTGTCATGCCTTGGGCCATTATGAATTGGTCAAGCCCAGAATCGCAAAAAAAAAGTTATGAGATTGCCCATTTGACCAATCGTAAAGATTCCTCAATAGTTTCCTTCCTTCGACCAATAAGAACTCATCAAACCCAAATTCATAAAATCGAAAGATTTGGTCTAGAGTTATGAAGTTGTGATGGCCGTGTCGCCGATTTGAACAATCCTAAATACAATACTATGAGGTTTTGATGGCCGCGCCGCTTTGAACAGTCCTAAATTTTTCTCCATGGTGTCCTTTCCATGAGGCCAATACTATCAAGACCAAAATCGCGAAATCGAGCGATCAATTATTGAGCAATACGAATACGAATACACCAAGCCCAAAATCGTAAAAATTCAAACGATGCATCATCGAGCTATGATGTTATGCTTCCGATCTGGAATCATGAGGTTATGTTGGCCCGACACCCGTTTGACCAATCCTAAATTTTCCTCATAGTATCGGACGGTATATTTTCGTTGTATGGTACCACATGTTTACAAATATTTAGGTTTGTTTCTTATAAAATGCTTCTAAAAGAATAAAAATAACACTCACCTTTTTGGAAGCGCGAGAACTGACCACTGACCAAAATTCGATCCTGTGAAATTCCAGCGTTTATACAGCACTCGAATCTATCCATATGCAAAATTTCACTTTGTGGGTTTTAACTTGCCGTGAAAGCACATCCGTTGGAGATATGTATTTCGATACCTCCAATCTAAACTATGCTAAGTGCAAAAAGGTAGTTTTTCAGGAGAGGCGTTCAATGTTTGATGATTTTTTTAATTTTGTGTGGAATTCCTTTATAATGCAAATCGAAAGACCTGTACTGTTTTGTGAATAACTTTTGATTGGGTTGACGGATAATCACCAAATTTGGACTGAATATAATTTGGAATATTTAGAAATTAAAAATGCAATCTCCCTAAAACTATGCTAAGTCGACTTAGCATGTTTTAGAATGGAGGTACTGATATATGCACATCAGTGTGCAGGACTTTTAAGTACTGAAAGAGTAAAAATTGTTTTAGTCACTGCAGTTTGACCTCAGGCTAGACGTTGCATAGTTGTTTTCGAATCCCCTTTGAGATATGTATTAACACCTACCTTTTAATCTCTTAAATAACTTTTAAAACACTGAAAAAATGAAAAAAGTTGTTACTGCTACACTGCCCACAGACAGAGAAATCAAAATTATTTTCCGCGTTTATATTTGTCGTATATAGTATTTGATCTTATTAGAAGCTTCTGAAAGGGCAAACACAATACTCAAGTTTTTGATAGCGCTAGAACTGACCACATGGCCACAAATGGCTGAATGAAAAGTCAGTAGTTTACACAACACTCTGGTCTTTGGTTGTGCAAAATTTCAGCTTTCTAGCTCCTGCAGGGGTCAAGTGATCAGCGCCACCTGTTGATAATTTGCGGCTTTTATTTTTCCTAAACCTTCGAGTAGCAATTACGAACAGATCCGCAGAAGGAAGTATCCAATTTGGTCTAGTAGTTTTCCTGTTTCAGTCGAACAAACCACCATTCATTATACCCTCACTTTAGTGATACGAGGGTATATATCATTTGATACGGACCAAAAGTGTAACACATCGCAGGAGTGACCTAAGACTCTAAGTATGTTCGGCGGACATCCGTTTTGGGTAATTTTAAGTCGAATGAGCAATGCCCGTCCGTCCGTCTGTCTGTCTGTACCTACAGTCCTGTGAAAAATTGGCGTTATCACCACACCCCTTTTGGTACCTGCCACAGGAAGATACCATTTTATACAAAAAGTTAACAGCTTATAGCGTGAGTACCAATGCACGAAATTACTACAAAACGTTACACAGTGTAACGCCTTTAAAGTACCTATAGCCCTGTGAAAAATGGGCGTTATCACCACGCCCCTTCTTGTACCTCCCACACAAAATGACCAAGTCATACCAAAAATGATTAACTCGTAATGTTAATATATATACCAGTGCACATAAATGCTTAAAGTTCGGCACACTCCAATGTATTTAAAGAACCTAATGTTTACCGATTAAAAGGCGTATTTGTTAAACCCCTTCTGGTACCTTCCACACAAGTTAGCAGATTAATTCGTGTAATATTATGTTTTACATCACTGACAAAGTGAGGGTATACCTTAGTCGGTTTATCCGACTGAAACTTTCTTACTTGTTTTTATAAATATAATAAATGGAAGCATTTACAAGAATTTAAGTTTTTGATTCCATCCGATTAAGATAACTTTTACCATAACATAAACTATATAAACATAACTATATAGCATTAAGTGTACTATTTGCATTATACAAAAATCGTTGATACCGTCGTAAAAAGTTTTTGTCTTCACATTGTATCTAGGAACACTTGCGTTCTTTTCAACGTATGTTAGGTTTTTATACAGAATCGCGACAAAATCTTATTTCATTTGGCTACCCACACTTCGTATTGCAACATTTGTGCGAATATAGCCCTACCGATAACCATTTGTTTATTATTTTCCAGAGACAGTTTGGCGTTTAGTTTCAAAATATATTTTAATTTGAATTGTGTTCAACATTTTTTATTTTCAACAAAAGATGCTATACCTACAAATTCCACAAAACATAGACAATTTCCGAAGAAAAATTAGGGTTATATTTCAGAACTTCGCGTACAATGGATTGGTAAAACATATCGTTAAACAAAAATTCGCTGAAGCTCAAATAATGTGACAATAAAACATTTTTTTTCTCGAGGGTATATATTATTTGCTACGGAAAAAAGTGTAACACGTCGAAGGAGTGACCTAAGACCCCAAGTATGTTAGGAGGAAATCCGTTTTGGGTCATTGTAAGTCGAATGAGCAATGTCCGTCCGTCTGTCTGTCTGTCTGCTGGCTGGTGCGCACGATAACTCTCGAAAGCAGTAACCGATTGACCTCAAATTTGTTATGTGGTAATATTTTTTTCTATCTCCGGCTAAGTTCGAAGATGGACCATACTGGTCCACTCCTTCTAGTACCTCCCCCACAAAGGGTTAAAATGTTGTGAAATATTGATTCTTTAATAACTGCTATACTACTTATTCGAATCTTTTGAAATTCCACACATAGTATTAGATTATTAGTCGCTATCAACTCGAGAAAAATGGGCGAAGTCGCCACGTCCCTTTTTGTACCTCCCACACAAATGCACCATTTTGCACCAAAAGTTAACAGCTTATAACATTAAAACCAGTGTATAAAAATACTTGAAATTTTGTACAGTATTATGCTTTTATATTGCCTACAGTCCAGGGGAAAATGGGTGTTGTTGCCAAGCCCCTTTTGGTACCTCCCACACAAAGGTACCTTTTTGCACCAAAAGTTATCAGCTTATAACATTAAAACCAGTGTATAAAAATACTTGAAATTTTGTACAGTGTAATGTTTTTATAGTGTCTATAGCCCTGTGAAAAATTGGCGTTATTGCCACGCCCCTTTTTGTACCTCCCACACAAAATGCCCAAATCATACCACAATTTAATGTCTCATAACGTTTATACCAGTGCAAATAAATGCTTATAAGTCGGCACAGTGCAATGAATTTAAAGTATCTAATGTTCAGCGAAAAAAAGGTGTATTTGATAAACCCCTTCTGGTACCTCCTACACAAATTGACAGAATAATTCGAGTAATATTCAATGTTACATTACTCACAAAGTAAGGGTATACCTTAGTCGGTTAACCCGACTGAAACTTTCTTACTTGTTTTTTTTTAATATAGCCGCAAATGGATATAAGCCATCGATATAGGTTTTCATCTCTTTACAGAGCTAAGCCAGTTTGGTTTTCTGCAATAGCGATCGTATGTTCCGTAATCGAAATCGTGTCCGTTGTTTGAAACTAATGCTCGTTATCGTATTAAGCGGTAGATTTTCATCATTGAAATTACAATGGGAAATTATAACTGAAACTGGTATTTTTGGTTTTGGTACTCAATGGATGTTTAAGTTAGAAAAGCTGTTTCACAACATCGCCACCAAAGATAATGATATCAAAAGTTCTATAAATCGATAGATTTTTTGGGTAATGTATTTGACACAATAATACTCGTATTCCTTGAAAAATCAATATAGATCCCCACAATACTCTTTAATGGCAACCCAGCGTTTTTTTAAATACATATATCGTATTAATCCAAAAAGTTTGCTGGGTAAAGAAAGAGTAAATTCAGGAACAATTTTAGTATAGAAAGCTTCGGAATAGAAGTTTATGACACCTCAAAAAGTATTTCTCCCTTAACACCCGACTCCCCGCTCATCACCTTATCAAGGAAACTCGACCTTCAAAAATAATGATTTATCAAAATTCGATGGATTTTTTGGGTGATGTATTTGGACTGCGAAGCACAGTCCCCGATATATTTGCTGATAAGACTATTCTTTGTGAATATATGATATTCATGTTTAGAACTGTCCACGGAAATTTTACAAGCGTACGTGAGTCAAGATGTGGAGAGCGCCATACCTTAGACCGTGTTACCAGTCTATTAGTGAATTTCAAATTTGTAACATGGAGCCATCTGCCCCTTCGGTTATATTGTTTTGATAACCCATTGCAAAAATACTTAACGAACACAAACACTCATAAAATATATGCGTTGGTAAAATACAAATCAAGTTTAATGATGACGATGAAGGCTGTCATTTATATGCGATAAAACATAAAAAAAGCAAACAAAAAAGTGACAGCAGCAGCGACAGACTGAACAACAACAAATCACTAAAACTTTTCGCTGAAATAAAGGACAAAAAAATTGAAAAATGTTGTTAAGCTCTTAGGATTTCAATTAAATAATGATGACAATGATAATCCTTAATAATGAGAGAGAATGGATGTACGAGTATGTAGTATGCAGTTGTGATTATTTATACCTTACGCTTACACACAGACACACACCCACCAGTGAGCAGACAATCAGATAACAATTTGGGCCACAACTACAGCGTCTGTGAAAGTATTTAAAATACCTCATCCTCTTCCATCAATACGAGTAATACAACGACTCCTTTCACCGATCATGTTTAATTCATCCTCATCAACATCATCATCATTGGCGACAGCGGCGGCGTCACCGTAAACACCATAGCGACAGATTGTATGCCAACATTTTGTCATTTCTCTTTCGAAGAGTTAAGAATTTAATCCTCTACCAATTCCACTGATTGTCTCCCCGTAAAGGAATACAATTTTACATGCGATTCTGTGAGTGTGTATATGTGCGTGAAATCAGTGCGCAAATTTATCAGCCAAGCAAACCCATCAATGCCACCTCACGGTCTTAACACAATCTTTTCTTCTTTTTTCTTGCTTCTGACTGTCGAGTGGTGACAAATTGACAGCTTTTCATATCAAGGATTCTGGAGCCGTCTCCAGAATCCTTGATATGAAAATTTAGCAGACAGATTTTGAGGAGGTATTTGCGTTGAAAATTTGAGGAGTATCCTTCACATGCAGATGTGAAGGAATGCTGACGAAAAGTTTGGTTCGTTGGTCGAGAAAAATATCTCAATCAATATTTGTGTACTCGTATGTATAATCACTTTTTGGTAGAAGGTAAGGCCACGATATGGAACTAGGGTACAACCATATTAGTAACATAATAATTATAAATATTGAGTTTAAGCGATGTTGGTTTTACAACCTAAAAATATGTACATGCGGTGGTCAGATCTTGCAATTTTGTCAGCAAAATGTAAAATGCAATCGAGTGAACTTACAATTTTTGTCTTGTAACGTGGACAGAAAAGTCATCGTCAATGGCGCCAAATTGTCAAAGAAACATTTTATTGGCAACACTGTCTATGGCAATTCTTCCTATAAATATTTTGCAGAACATATTGTAAATATATGAAACTAGCTTTTACCAGGTACGCTTCGCAGTCCCCATTTTATCCCCTCACCTTAGAGAGGAGGGTATATATCATTTTCTACAAGAAAAAAGTGTAATACATCGAAGGAGTGACCTAAGACCCTAAGTACGTTCGGCGGAAATCCGTTTTGAGTCATTTTAAGTAATTTGAGCAATGTCCGTCTGTCTGCTGGTTGGTGCGCACGATTACTCTCGAAAGGAGTAACCGATTGACTTCAAATTTGGTATGCGGTTGTCTCCCCGTAAAGGAATACAATTTTACATGCGATTCTGTGAGTGTGTATATGTGCGTGAAATCAGTGCGCAAATTTATCAGCCAAGCAAACCCATCAATGCCACCTCACGGTCTTAACACAATCTTTTCTTCTTTTTTCTTGCTTCTGACTGTCGAGTGGTGACAAATTGACAGCTTTTCATATCAAGGATTCTGGAGCCGTCTCCAGAATCCTTGATATGAAAATTTAGCAGACAGATTTTGAGGAGGTATTTGCGTTGAAAATTTGAGGAGTATCCTTCACATGCAGATGTGAAGGAATGCTGACGAAAAGTTTGGTTCGTTGGTCGAGAAAAATATCTCAATCAATATTTGTGTACTCGTATGTATAATCACTTTTTGGTAGAAGGTAAGGCCACGATATGGAACTAGGGTACAACCATATTAGTAACATAATAATTATAAATATTGAGTTTAAGCGATGTTGGTTTTACAACCTAAAAATATGTACATGCGGTGGTCAGATCTTGCAATTTTGTCAGCAAAATGTAAAATGCAATCTAGTGAACTTACAATTTTTGTCTTGTAACGTGGACAGAAAAGTCATCGTCAATGGCGCCAAATTGTCAAAGAAACATTTTATTGGCAACACTGTCTATGGCAATTCTTCCTATAAATATTTTGCAGAACATATTGTAAATATATGAAACTAGCTTTTACCAGGTACGCTTCGCAGTCCCCATTTTATCCCCTCACCTTAGAGAGGAGGGTATATATCATTTTCTACAAGAAAAAAGTGTAATACATCGAAGGAGTGACCTAAGACCCTAAGTACGTTCGGCGGAAATCCGTTTTGAGTCATTTTAAGTAATTTGAGCAATGTCCGTCTGTCTGCTGGTTGGTGCGCACGATTACTCTCGAAAGGAGTAACCGATTGACTTCAAATTTGGTATGCGGTACTATTGTTTTCCATCTCCAGCTAAGTTCGAAGATGGGCCATATTGGTCCACTCCTTCTGGTACCTCCCCCACAAAGGGTTAACTTTTAGTGAAATATTGATTCTTTAATACCTTCTATACTACTTACTTCTGAAATTTCACATATAGTATTAGTTTGTTAGTCGCTAATACGTCAAGAAAAATGCGCGAAGTGGGCACTTTCTTTTTGGTACCTCCCACACGAGTGGACCATTTTGCACCAAAAGTTAACTGCTTATGGCGTTAATATAAGTTCATACAAATAATTGAAAATTTGCACAGGGTAATGCTTTTATAGTACCTAAAGCATTACCTCCCACACAAATGGACAATTTTGTAGAAAAAGTTAACAGCTTTTAACTTTAATGCCAGTGCATACAAATACATGAAATTTTTACAGTGTAATGTTTTATAGTACCTAGAGTCCACAGAAAAATGGGCGTTATTGGCACGCTCCTTTTGGTACCTCCCACACAAATGGACCTTTTTGAACCAAAAGTGAACAGCTTTTAACTTTAATACCAGTACATACAAATACTTGAAATTTCGTACAGTGTAATGCTTTTGTAGTACCTAGAGTATAGAGAAAAGTGGCCGCTGTTGGCCACATACCAGTACATACTTTAAAGTTTTTAAATGCAATTTAAATTGATAATAGTTTAATTAAACAAACAAATATATTTACGAATATTTTTTTTGGGACTCAAGGTGAGGCAATTTATAAGTCATAATTCTTTTTTCCGAAACACATTAATCAGATTTGGTTCTTTTTATACAATCTAATACGAAAAAAATCCTTATTATTTTTTGTGTATGTTCAAAGATTTACCATCGCATTTAAGTATTTAACTTTTAACTATAACCTTTCCCCCCTGTGCCCCTAAAAGCACGAACATAACTCGTGAACCATATTTGCCCTATTTTATGTTCAATTTGCCACCTTCACACCCTTGGACCATATAAAACAATGTCTACCCCACAGCGCAACGGAGAGCTTTTCACCAAGTTCTGCATCACGGCCTAGCTCCAAGATCCTGAAAGCATCGTGCACCCCTAGATAATAACAAATTTTGAAAATATGAACCATTTTGCAGATTTGTTTGTTTTTGGGCAAATATAAAAGTTAGACGTGAGAGACTATAAATTAACCACTTCGTTATGACTTTGGCATTAGGCGAGTTTACTTTGAGCAAAAATTGTTACAATGGGTGATTTTTTAATAACTTTCATTTTGGCAATACTGCTTTTGGCAGCTCAGATGTTTTTGTGTAACATGTTCCTCTCAAACTTGTTCAGTTTGGTCTATAATTTAACCATGAATCGTCTTACAAACGTACAACGATTGTAGATTATTGAATTTTATTAATTTTTATTGAATTTTGAGATCTGTGAATAGTATATTTCACGTCAAATGGCCGCCTAGATCGTGCGATTTAACGCCTTTAGATTATTTTTTGTGAGGCTATGTTAAGGCTCATGTCTAAAAGGTTGACGCACTGGAAGCCAGTATTTAAGAATTTATACCGGACGATATGTTGGAGAGATTTTGCCAAAATTGGACCCAGCGTATGAAACATTAGAGGCGCAGCCGCGGTCTTAATTAAATTATATAGAACGTTCTATATAATTCCTCTGAAAAAACCCGTCATAATGCACGCTTACGTCCTGAAAGAATCACGTACCTCCCACCAAATTTCATGATTCTAGCTTCAGCCGTTTGGACTGGGCGATGATCAGTCAGTCACGCATCAACTTTTTCGTATTACTATTATAAAATCGTTTGTTTGTCTGGACATAAAACGGCGTCTTAAAAATATTAAAGCCTTTTCAATATACATCGCTCCCCACTTACTGTGGTAACATATCTAACGTTGTCAATTCGATCAATTCTGAGACTGTGGTCAGTCTAGCAGAGACCAACGCAACACCCATAAAGGGTAGGAAGCTATAAATTTTGCTTATGTATAGATTCGAGTGTTGTGTTGTGTTGGACTATTATCATAGTCTTTTTTGGTCCGTGGTCAGTTCTCCCGCTATCAAAATTTGTATACCCTACACCACACTGTTGTTCGGGGTATTATACGTTTGTTTCATGGCAGATGTTTCTAACACCTGAAAATAACACAGCTAGACGTCCGTCCGTCCGTCTGTTGTTCGTCGACTACAGGTCGTAATTTCACTCCGATCGTTCTGAAATTTTGCAGTTTAGAGTATTTCGCAGCTATTGAATTTGGTTGAAATCGGTTCAGATTTAGATATAGCTCCCATATATATCTTTCGTCCGATTTGGCCCTTTAGTCCAATAGAAGCTGTATTTTACATCCAATCGTTTTTAAATTTAGAATGGTAGAGTTTCTTGATCCATGAACCAACATTGCCGAATTTGAAGAAAATCGTTTAAGATTTAGTTATAGCTCCCATATATATGTTTCGTCCGATTTGGCCCTTTAGTCCAATAGAAGCTGTATTTTAAATGCAATCATTTTGAAATTTAGAATGGTAGAGTTTCTTGATCCATGAACCAGCACTACCGAATTTTAAGAATATCGGTTAAGATTTAGCTATAGCTCCCATATATATGTTTCGTCCGATTTGGCCCTTTAGTCCTATAAAAGCTGTACATCAATCGTTACATTCAATCGTTTTGAAATTTAGAATGGTAGAGTTTCTTGATCCATGAACCAACATTGCCGAATTTGAAGAAAATCGTTTAAGATTTAGCTATAGCTCCCATATATATGTTTCGTCCGATTTTGCTCTTTAGTCCAGAAGAAGCTGTATTTTACATCCAATCGTTTTGAAATTTAGAATGGTAGAGTTTCTTGATCCATGAACCAACACTGCCGAATTTGAAGAAAATCGGTTAAGATTTAGCGATAGCTCCCATATATATGTTTCGTCCGATTTGGCCCTTTAGTTCTATAGAAGCTGTACTTTACATCCAATCGTTTTGAAATTTAGAATGGTAGAGTTTCTTGATCCATGAACCAACATTGCCGAATTTGAAGAAAATCGGTTAAGATTTAACTATAGCTCCCATATATATGTTTCGTCCGATTTTACTCTTTAGTCCTGTAGAAGCTGTATTTTACATCCAATCATTTTGAAATTTAGAATGGTAGAGTTTCTTGATCCATGAACCAACATTGCCGAATTTGAAGAAAATCGGTAAAGATTTTCTATAGCTCCCATATATATGTTTCATCCGATTTGGCTCTTTAGATCCAATCGTTTTTATGCCCTACACCACACTGTGGTACAGGGTATTATTTAAGTATAAAATGTCCCAAAAGTAAATTTATGTAAACAATTTATACATGAATTACAATATTTATATATCAGAGTTATTCAATATTACGAGAGTGGTGTAGGGTATTATCTAGTCGGCCCCGCCCGACTTTAGCCTTTCCTTACTGGTTTCTAATATATATTTTGGTATAAGAAGTTGCAAATATAACAAGAACAATGTATGTAACAAATTTATTGTGATAAAAGATTCCGGAATTTTCAAATCCTAACCGGAGGGAAACTATATACGTGGACTTAATAAAAACATTGACCTATAAGCCCAATTTTCAATGGGGAAGATTTTAAGCAGCATAAAGTGTAAATGCTTAGATTTCTGTCAATCCGTTTCTCTAGAGCTTACAAAATTCTATTCGGAATGGACGTTTTTATGTGGCCTATATAAAAACATGGACCTAAATGAACGATATTTTGGTGTCAATTTATTATGACTTGTTAGGTTAGAATTAGCTTGAAAAAACTATTACTGAGAAAAATTCACCTTTTTCTTTAATTTGACCTCACCTCGTGCCCGCAATTTTTAGTTAAATTATTTAATATTGTGGGTCATTGCAGCGACATACTATGGCAAATTTTTTTTAGAATTTGAGAAAGATCTAATTTTTGAGCTGTAACACTTGGAAAAGCTATGTTCCAGTGCTATTCTAATGGCGAATTCGTTTCCACAAAAAATTGCAACATTTTCATTGCCCTTTCTCCGAAAACTGTACTTTTCTGTTACTTTTTTGAAATTTGGTAATTAAGTTACTCGAATTTAGCACAACTAAAATTTCCAAATTAAAAAAAAAAGTGATACAATAGTGCGGTTTTTGGAATAAGGGCAATGCAAGTGTTGAATTTTTTTGCAGAAATTAATTCGCCATAAGATCACCAAAAATTATTAATATATAAATTGAATTGTTCTGTAAGCTTATCGCTATTAAAAATGATGTAATTTATTCTCGTCCGGATAACATGGGAATTTCCAAATACTTTCCCGTCATCCATCTCTCCATAAGAGGTTCAATTGTAAAGATCATGTTTCAATAGAGTGTCGTTGACATGTTAATTGTTAATAAATGCTTTGATCTTTTTCCAATAAGAAAACGAGTTAATTAATTTATCTTCTGCTTATATGTCACAGCGTTTTATGTGGTTATAGTTGGTAACGATAGCTACTTTCGCTATCGTTGCCAGTTATACACAAAACAAAATATGGGAAAACAAATATTGGCGCTTACAGAAAGAGGAAAAATAGTCAACACTAACCTCGCATAGTTTAAAATTTCAATATATCTAGTGATTGAGGCACACGCTGAAGATGTTCCCTCACTCACGTTGTATTTGAATATATTCTTGGCCATAGACAAGTTCAACAAACCCATTCTAACCCACATTCCACGGACGGACGAATTGATGATTTGAACGACAAATTACAATAACCACTCTACCCAAATTTCAATAACCACTTAACCTATTGTGGTAGGTACAGTAGAATCACACAAACGTATCCCAAACTAGTCATTAAACCTGATAAAATAAATAAATAAATCCAAATCGAACCGAGACTAAAGATGATCGTAAAATAGGCATTCCTCCCCAAAATTAAAAAGAAAAAATTATGACAAGTTTACATCTGAATATACTAACGAGAATCAATCGTATGCAAATTGAGGTATATTACAATAAATCGTGTATCGATAGATCGATCGCTAGCGCTGAGCCTAAACAAGTGAAAACAGGTTACGTTATTGGCCGTAGACAAAAGGTCGCGCAGCCGCACAACAAACAAACAAACGAACCAACCAATCAACAAAAGGTGATTATGGGTCATTTAATGATTTGTAGGTGGCTTCCAGCTTAAACTTCCGGTATTTGTTAATGACCCCTAAGAAATCTTAAATCTCATAGTTCCCCAACAACTAATCGTATGAGTTGAATTTCAAGAAAATAAGATCTTTTTTGAGAATTGTCTTTGGGTATATATAAAAGAGTTTGGCGCTTAGACTGACATCAACAGAAACAGTTGCGAGTTCAAGTAGTACAAATCTTGAGAATTCCATAAACATTCAAAAAATAAAAATGCGTGCTTTCATTGTAAGTTTCCTGCAAAAGAACCCCTCATAAGAATTTAAAAAGAATAATTTTCCTTTTATTCGTCCCACAGGTCTTAGCCTTGGTTGCCGTCGCTTGTGCCGACAAGTTGGGTTACAACTACCAACCCGTTGGTCACTCCGACAGTGGCTTATCTTTCGCCCCAGGCACAGGTGCCGCCCCTAGCAGCATTGGTGGTGGATTTTCTGGTGTCTCCAATGATGCTCCTGCCAACTACGCCCCTGCTGCCGCTGAATTCGAAAAGGAATTCTTCTCCTTCTCCGCCCCCGAAGGTGAATTCGATGATGCCAATGCCGCCCAACGTATTGCCGGTAGCGTGAAACAAGGTCTCCGTGTTGTTTTCATCAAGGGACCAGAAAACAATGGACTCGAAGATGCTGCCCTCGCCTTGGCCAAACAAGCCTCCGCTCAACAAACCGCCATCTATGTTCTCAACAAACAAGCCGATATCGGTGATTTGGCCAACAAATTGAACTCCGCCAACAACAATGCTAACAGCAAACCCGAAGTTCACTTTGTCAAATACCGCACCGCTGAAGATGCCGCCAATGCCCAAAGAGCCATCCAAGGACAATACGATTCGTTGGCCGGTAACTCTCGCAACATCAATGGTGGCGTTGCTCCCGTCCTTAACTTCGCTTCTCAAGCTCCCGTTCGTGCTGCCGTCGCTCCTCAATCTCCCCAGAATGCTTACTTGCCTTCAGCGGTCTTCCGTGCCCGTGCTTAAGGGCATCGTTGCAACCAAAGAGACTGCGAGTAGTCATTGTTTTTGTTGAATTTTAGTAATTAAGTAAAGCCAATAAATTGCCTTTGATTTAAAAACATTATGAATTTCTCATTATATTCCTGAAACCCAGAACATTTTTAATTGAATTTCGAAAAATTCGACAAGCATTAGCAAGGCAGTGGTCAAAATGACCCATCTAGCGCGGAAAAAATATATTTTTCATCCGATCCTCATAAAATTGTGCACAGACAAGTGGTTCAGATTAATGACGAGCTTAGTTGAATTTGGTGAAAATCGGCTCATATTTAGTTACATATTCCCAATATATAAAACTAGCCAGATTTGAGGTTTAACTGCTGTATATCCTGTATTTTCCAACAAACTCTCACGAAATTTGGCATACAGTATTTATTTGGGCAACGAAAAAAGTGCGGGAAGTTTTGTGCTAATCGGTTCAGATTTAGATATAGTTTCTATATATTTTTTTTGTATAACACGGTACAACATTTTCAGCTCATTGATTTGGGACTCAATTATAAGAATTAGACTTGAAAGTGGCCCCAAAAATAAGAACTTCTGCATCATTTGTTTAGTCGAGTTGGCTCAATTAATTAGTTTAATGACCATACGATATATTTTGCTCAAGGCGGATTTTTAGCACTTTTAATATATTTTTTTCTCGGTATACCGTACGGAATATCTCTTTTGTGTCTGAAGCAATGTTGTAGATATTGAATAGGATAAAAAATTGTGTAGATATTAAATAGGAGAAAAAACGCGAAACAAACCTACCCGAAAAAAATGCATCCAGTGCCTTAAAAATCGCAAAAATGTTCTGTGCTGTTTTATAATGTTCTATTTTATACGTACACGTTTTACGTATTATCTATACGTATTTTTCAATGTTTTAATGACAGATATTTTATGAATTTGAGGGAATTTTCGCGGGCTTTAAGGTACTGGATGCACTTTTTTCTGATTGTTTTTCGCGAGACATTTACTCGTGTGCAATTCTCTATAATTTCTCGTATCTTTATTCCTTGATTGTAACGCTTTCTCTGACAATATTCCTATGGGCAATGCCGCACATTTTATTATGTCAGCACCATGAATTAATATCGATGGCATATAGTACCAAGGATACAGTTCTATGTACAAAACTGTTGTTTCATTAGTAAATGTATCAGTATTATTTGCGTATAAATATGTAGATTTTCCATTAAATTTCGGTTTCGTTTGACGTTATACCAATTTCTTTGGAACTTAAATACGGCGAACTACAGTACTAATTTGTCTATTTTTCATCTTTCTTGTCTACTGGAATTCCAAGCCCTGCGAAAACTCTATTCAAAACTGCTTTATTTTTAATGGATAAACAACTCCCCTTGGCCCAAACTTCCAAAAGTTAATTATGCGTTATTGACATATTTTTTAAAAATAATTTTAAAAAAATGTTTGCACGTTTCAGTTTCTAAATTTTGTATGTGTTAAACTCTGGATGTTAGGCTTCAAAAAAAAAAATAATACGGACGGTGAACATGGTTGAAAAAGAGACGAAAACCTTCACCCAAAGTACAACTTATAAAAAAATATGGATCTAAATATTTAGGATCGCTGACATTGTAACGTAATATTAAATAATAATTTTAATGTTTATATTTACTTACCTCACCTTCAAAAACAATAAAAATATATGGAAAATATCAAGTGGTTTGCTCCAAAATACAAGCGTTGCTCACAATTTTCAACCCGAAAATGATCCCTTCGCGTGGTCTTCACTATAATGAAGTATATAGTGAAGACCACGCGATAAATATATATCAACAAAATAATAATGCAATTAAGTTCAGTCACAACCTAAGTTTAATAAAGCATAATTCATAACTTGAATTTGCTATTTTAAGTAGGAATTTCAAAAACTAGAAATCAAATTACGATTTTTGTTTTGAAATTCCCTGTTATTCAAGAGAAACACTGACCATATGTGTAATGTACTGCAAACTGAATTACATTTTTCTATCGTGAAAATTTCATAATTTGGTAATTTTTTTACGCAAAACAATGATTGCCAGAAAAATACAATATTTGTCGAAGAAATAATTTGTCATGATATGGTTTCAATTGTTACGACACAACAAAAAATTACCAAGTGGCAACAAGATTATGGCTATGGAAACCGTATAAGAGAACCCCAGGCGGTCTCGACACGTCATTTGTTGAAGGATGCAATGTCGATTGATTCTTATCATAATATGGAAACGACGCACAGTATAGTGATTTCTCTGTAGGTTTGGCCAAAAATGGAAGGAGTAGAACTAGGTCATCGAAATTTTCCATACGTAGTTTTTATTAGGAAAATAAGGTAAAAACAAATTTTGGACCAAATCCGTCACAGGACACGCCCACCTTCCACATATCCTGAAATACAAAAATACAATATTTTCTAATTTGTTAGTTGCTAGTGAAATTGAAAGTAGTGCAAAAATGACTTCATATGTAATAATCGGCATATTTTATTATCAGAAATATAATTTCTTTCGATTTTCATTCAATTGGAAATCAAAATTTTGACTTTTAAAATATATTGTTGGGATATAATTTCTTTCGATTTTCATTCAATTGGAAATCAAAATTTTGACTTTAAAAATATATTGTTCAGATATAACCAACGTTTCTCAAAAAATAACAAATTAAAATATTTATTGTAGCCAAATTCGCAATTATTCGAAGCTAGAATTTATTTACTTTAAAACTACTACATTATAGCTAAAAATCAAAAAAATATCGTTGGTGAACTCAAGAAGGGTCCACTTAAAAACAAGCGTGTTTTTCTGTACACACAAATTTTCCTAACGATACTTTCTATATGAATTATATTTGGACCAAAAAATAATTTTGTCGTATTTCAGGAATATTGTTGTGCAACAACTAGTTACAGGTCTTGCAATTATTTATGAATAAATATTAATTTTAACCCTTAAAAACATAAAATTTTTAAATTATTTGATGTGATAAATATACGTAGGTACACAACTTCAACTTTGAAGCCCCATATCTCTGACGGCTCAATCCATCGATCGAAATCGGTTAAGATTTAGCTATAGCTCCCATATATATGTTTCGTCCGATTTGGCTCTTTAGATCCAATCGTTTTTATACCCTACACCACACTGTTGTACATGGTATTATTTAAGTATAAAATGTCCCAAAAGTAAATTTATGTAAACAATTTATACATGAATTACAAAATTTATATATCAGAGTTATTCAATATTACGAGAGTGGTGTAGGGTATTATATAGTCGGCACCGCCCGACTTTAGCCTTTCCTTACTGGTTTTGTAATAGATACCATAATTTGCTCAAGACGCGACCATATTACAGTCTCGACACGTCGATCGCTACAGGAAACTCACTGTCGGTTACGACGCACAGAGGTAGGAATTAAAAAAGGGAAATAATTCTGCCGTTTCTTAACGAGACAACCGATTGCGACCAAACTTGGCATGTTTGTAGAAGAGGTATTAGAGTTAGTTTTGAATTTGGGCCCCCTGTATTATTCAGGAGCGGAGCTGCAGGGCCTCAGTCATAACCACTTTCGTATTTTTCGCCCGATTCATAAAATCCTTTTTTGTGTGCTTCTAAAGGGTGGTTACATTTTAAGGGCCGATGTTGATTTTGAATAAAACACAAATTATTTAACAAATTATTGTCATTTCTTTTTATTACGATAATATTGGTATGGTTCAAATATGTATGGAACAAAATATCGGTCAAATGGCCGCCGCGACCCTGGGGCATAATTGAGGTTCTATGCCGTTAATGTGCCGAATTATCTCATCCTTTAGCTCTTGAATTGTTGCTGGCTTATTGACGTACACATTTTCTAACAAATAACCCTAAAGAAAGAAGTCCAACGGTGTCAAATCACATGATCGTGGCGGCAAATTGACATCGCCACGACGTGAGAAAACATGGCCATTGAATTTGTTGCGCAAAAGAGTCATTGTTTCGATAGCTGTGTGGCAAGTGACACCGTCCTGTTGAAACCACATATTGTCCACACCCATATCTTTCAATTCGTTATCTTCGCACGATATCGAACACCATTCACAGTAACTGCCTGACCGGCCTCATTTCGAAGAAGTATGGCCCGATGACGTCACCAGCCCATAAGCCGCACCACACGAACTGGGCGAGCATGCTCAGGTGTTTTCACATCTCCTGCAGACCCGGTTTGCTGAAATTTGAGCACAATTCTCCCGATTTCATCATCAGCCCTTACAATTTAACCACCCGTTAGTAGTAACAGTTATCTTGTATAATTACCGAGATATCTGCATTTGAAAATTGATTTTTTAAATTTTTCCCCAACCTTGTGCAAGTGTTTTGAAAATATCGAAGCAGATACTTTTATCCACTTCAACACGTCTGAATTAGTAATAAAATTTCCACTTGAAATTATATTTTCAAAAAATTGGATTTTTTGCAATTTTTTTAGGAAAATAGTATATGTCCTATTTTTGAGTATTAGTTTAAAAAAGTATAACATATTTAATATCACTTTAAAGGAAACTTTCCAGAGAATGATCTCAAAGGCAGAACGGGTCAAAACAAAAATATTCACTGGTATCTATTGCTGCCAAGATTCGCCAATTTACACCATTTTTTACACAAATTTCAAAAGTAAGATACATCTTCTCCAATCGCAAAGTTAAAATGTTACAACTTTTTGCATATTTATATGTCGTAAGGTGATGTAAGTTGAACTGCAAAGGGGTCTGAATAGTAGATATAAGGGAAAATCCCAATTTTTGGGGATTTTCAAAATTATTTTGGGAATTATGGTATTGTCTTTCGGATATATAATGATTCGCGAATTATATTCCACTAGCTGGACCCGGTCCACTTCGTTGCCCCAGACTTCAGATTTCCGATTCCGTAAATTTTTTAACCAATTACGTAGACTGCCATCAAATGCATATTTACAAAATTATAACACTTTCGCTAACAAATTGTTCAAGGTATTTCAATTTCAGAAATTTGTTTATAAGGGTGGGGCCACGCCCATTGGTCCGATCCCAACCCTTTTGGACCATTCACGTAGACTTTCACCAGATCGATATGCAAAAAATTACAGCACTCTCGATAAAAAACTGTGCAAGATATGACTCTCAATTTCAAAATTTGGCTAATACTCGCATAGTCGGGGCAACGTCCATTGGTCTGATCACGCCTACTTTTTGGTCGAATCACGTAGACTGTCATCAAATACATATACCCAAAACTGCAGCGCTCACTTAAACAAATTGTGCAAGATATCTAAATTTAAAAATTAGGCTCCTATGGGCGGTGCCGCCCTTTTTGTGTAATCACGTAGACTGCGTGAGATGCACAAAATCACAGCACTCTCGCTAACAAATTGTGCATGATATCTCAATTTCAAAATTTGGTTTATATGGGCGGGGCCAGGCCCATTGATCCGATCCCGCCACTTTTTAGAACATTCTCGTAGGCTATCATCAGATACATATGCACAATGTTACAGAACTATCGCTAAACAATTGTGTAAGACATCTCAATTTCAAAATTTAGTTTATATGGGCAGGGCCACGGCCATTGATCCGATCCCGACCCTTTTTGGACCAATACCGTAGACTACCACCAGACATCACTCTCGGTAAAAATTGTGCAATATATCTCAATTTCAAAATTTGGCTTATATGGGGGGGCCACGCCCATTGTTCTGATCCCGCCCATTTTTGGACCAATCACGTAGACTGGCACCATATACATATACCCAAAATTCCAGCACTCTCGCTATCAAATTGTGAAAAATATCTCAATTTCAAAATTTGGCTTATATGGGCGGGGCCACGCCTATTGGTCCGAACCCGCCCATTTTTGGAAAAATCACGTGGACTGCTACCAGATACATACGTACAACATTACAGCACTCTAGCTAACAAATTGTACAAGATATCTCAATTTAAAAATTTGGCTTATATGGGCGGGGCCACACCCATTGGTCCGATTCCGCCAATTTTTGGACCAATTACGAAGACTGCCACCATACATATACATATACACAAAATTCCAGCACTCTCGCTATCAAATTGTGCAAACTATCTCAATTTCAAAATTTGGCTTATATGGGCGGGGCCAAGCCTATTGGTCCGAACCCGCCTATTTTTGGACCAATCATGTAGGTCGCCAACGGATATATATATACAAAATTGCAGGTCTCTCGGTAACAAATTGTGCAAGATATCACATTTTTAAAATTTGGCTTATATGGGCGGTTCTGAAGTCTGCTTTTTGACGGTGCAACACTACACCGCGGACTGGGCTGGGTGTGGAAAATGCGATATTTTCGCATTTGCGGAGTGTAATAATTTTACAAACGAAATCAAAACCCGTTCATACGTGTTTTTTACAAACGAACCTAAAAATGCGGTTTCAGTGTAAAATGTAGAAAAAATTTACATTTTTTGCACAGACGAAATCACCAGTGCCTTTTTTTTGAGAACTCTCTGTAAAGTTTCCTTTAAGATGATAGTAATTATGTTATACTTTATTTAACTAATTTCTTCTAAAACTCGAAAATCCTATTAATGTTTAAAATCGTTTGTTTGTTTGTTGTATTAACCACGGGATACTCACGTAGACATTTTCCGGCCAGTGGTCAGTTATAGCGCTATAAATTTTTTTTTATAGGAAACAAAGTTAAAAGTTTGTTAATATAATAATTTTGAATTCTCTGACTGTGGTCAGTGAAGAAGTGGTCAAAACAATGTTCACTATTTTACAGATTGTAAAACTTCTAACCCCTGTTCAAAATATATCTCTCACCGCTTAATGGGGTAAGATATACATATATAACGCTGTCAATTCGGTCAAATCTCAGACTGTGGCCAGTGTAGCAGTGATCAATGCAATTTCCACTCTTTCTGTACATTAAAGGGCCCAAAATGGCGACTTTTGGTCGCTTGACCGTTGCGGCTCATATAACAGGTAGAAAGCTAGAAACTCCAGTGTGGTATAGCCTACGGACTATTAACATAGTCGTTTTTTGGCCAGTGGTCAACTCTCGCGCTTAAATTATACAAAGGTAAAATAATATGTAGTATACACAGGAAAAAAACAATTTTTAATTCTAAGATTGTTGTCAGTAGTGACCAAAGCAATTTTCATTCTTCCACTACATTTCAAAATTCTTTAAGATTTTTTCATTCTTCCAATAAAAATGCCACAAAGATCTGTGGAGCTGCACATATATATGCATAAAACGATCTTCAAGGAAATGCGTCGTCCGGCCTGAGGACAAGAGGTACACAAAAACGGAGACATAATGTTTAAAAGTCTTTTCGAAATATATCGCTCGCTATATACACCGGTAATATTTAAACAAAAATGTATACGAGTATATCGAAATTTGAAACATACATAGCATATTATGCATTTGCTTCTTAGCCACTTATTTGGTGACCTCTTGACCACTGACCCCATAAAAGTATTAATTTTAAAGTTTGCACACATATCGTACATTTGAGGTTGTGCTTTCATGTTTACAGAATTTTTTACTGTTGTCAGTGAATTTGTTTGAGTTATTGAGAGCATCGGGAGTTTGATAGACTTCCAAGTAGACTGATCCTGGATGTTAAACAAATTTTTAATGATCGGCGTGTGATCAAATATCCCAAGGTATTTGTAAACCAAAGATTTTAAATACGTATTTTTACATAAATTTTGCTATAGCCAACATTTTTTTTAGTTTTTGGGTCCTTATTTTTTATTCAAAATCAAAATTAATACTAATGTTTGGATCACTGTTTTCAAATGCTAGTACTACATATACTTTTTTCCTAAAAAATTACAAAAAATCTGATTTTTTCGAAGATATAATGTATTGAGCCAATTTTTTAGTGGGTAAAATCGGTGCATATTCTGCGTCGATATTTACAAAATACTAGCACAGCGTCTGGGTAAAAATTAAAAATTAAATTTTCAAATGCAGATATCTCGGAACTATACACGATAACTGTTAGGTGCAAAAAGCCTTTTCTAGATATCGTTTGCTAGAATACACATACACGCCCGTTCACCCGAGGTGGCCAACTTTGAGGCCTTGCAGCTCCACCCCTGTATACCACAGGGGCCCAAACCCAAAACTAAACTTCTCAAATAACTCTTCTACAAACATGCCAAGTTTGTTCGCATTTGGTTGTCTTGTTAAGAAACGGAAGAATTATTTCCATTTTTTTGTAATTCCTTCCACAGTATGTCGGTCCCTTAAAAAACGTTTTATTTCATACGTTTTGGTCCCCGCGATAATACGTATTTTTTTGCAATACAAAAAGGTCTCTAGTTTTATGGTTTACGCAGTGCCAGTGTAAAATTCCTGCTGGAGGACCTTTTTCAGTCGACGATATACGTGAGAAGAGCATTAAGCAATATCAAATTGAAAATTTTTTTAAAACTAATGGTAATATCATTTCTGTTAAAAGTACTGCATTTTTTTGCCTTTAGCAACTAGATTTTGATGTTGTATAACAATTTGAGTTAAGTTTAATTCTTGGGAGCTATTTTCAGGGCCCTTGCTATTACGAATTAACGAGATTCTATTGTACTACAAAAAATGAGGTTTCATTTGTTTCAAATAAAATTAAAGAAAATCATAAAAATATGTACACTATTCCCTCATTTAACTATACTGCCCTCCTAAGAAAGAAAGTCGTATATCCATTTCAGTAGTTTTGAGATATTTAGCTTTTACGTTTTACAATATTTTGGTCTATGTGAGCTGGTAAAACCGGCTGCCACCCCACCAAAAACCTAAACCTAAAGGCGCGAAGGTTATAAAACGTAAAAGCTAAATATATCAAAACTACTGAAAGGGAGATACGACTTTCGTTCTTAGTAGGGTAGTATAGGTCACCGTTATTATAGATAGTATATTGCGTAAAAAGCGTAGACTTTCCAACTTGTATAAAGATATATTTACTTTTGCCAGAAATACATAGCCTTGAATTTCGTTCATGTGAAAAGTATTGTTTCAAATGGTTTAGCGACAGCCCAGTACTTAAAAGACTTCCCCGAGGAATTAATTTTGTGTTGTCGTTTTTCGTTGACAAGTGATGTATGGAAGTATTTTGCAGTCTACCTTTCTTCTCATCATCAGCAGCTTGTTTTAAAAACAAAATTTATTTTCGAATTAAAGTATTAACAGATTTTTCGTACTTGATAAATGAGGTACGCGATTACTTTGAATCATTAATTTCATTAATGATAATGATGCGATGATGAACATCAATGGCTTAGCAAAGAGAAGTGGAATAAAAGTCCTGCAAAAAAATGTTCCATGAATAATTTATTCTGACATGCTGTTACTATTACTCAGAGAAATCATTCAGACATTTTATTTTTATAATAATTTATACAAATTCATATACAAAACCAGTAAGGAAAGGCTAAAGTCGGGCGGTGCCGACTATATAATACCCTACACCACTCTCGTAATATTGATTAACTCTGATATATAAATTTTGTAATTCATGTATAAATTGTTTACATAAATTTACTTTTGGGACATTTTATACTTAAATAATACCCTGTACCACAGTGTGGTGTAGGATATAAAAACGATTGGATCTAAAGAGCCAAATCGGATGAAACATATATATGGGAGCTATAGCTAAATCTTTACCGATTTTCTTCAAATTCGGGAATGTTGGTTCATGAATCAAGAAACTCTACCATTCTAAATTTCAAAACGATTGGATGTAAAATATAGCTTCTATAGAACTAAAGTGCCAAATCGGACGAAACATATATGTGGGAGCTATAGCTAAATCTTAACCGATTTTCTTCAAATTCGGTAGTGTTGGTTCATGGATCAAGAAACTCTACCATTCTAAATTTCAAAATGATTGGATGTAAAATACAGCTTCTACAGGACTAAAGAGCAAAATCGGACGAAACATATATATGGGAGCTATAGCTAAATCTTAACCGATTTTCTTCAAATTCGGCAATGTCGGTTCATGGGTCAAGAAACTCTACCATTCTAAATTTCAAAACGATTGGATGCAAAATACAGCTTCTATAGGACTAAAGGGCTAAATCGGACGAAAGATATATATGGGAGCTATATCTAAATCTGAACCGATTTCAACCAAATTCAATAGCGATCTTAACAGCCGCGAAATAGTCTAAACTGCAAAATTTCAGAACGATCGGAGTGAAATTGCGACCTGTAGTCGACGAACAACTTTACGTGGACAGACGGACGGACGGACGTTAAATCGACTCAGCTAGTGATTCTGAGTCGATCGGTATACTTTAAGGTGGGTCTAGCAGTGTTATTTTCAGGTGTTACAAACATCTGCCGTGAAACAAACTTATAATACCCCGTACTACAGTGTGGTGTAGGGTATAACAAGTTTTAGAAATGGCGTATAAATTGCGAATCGCGAAACCTCGCAATCTCCCCTTCGGAACTACACAAAGTTTTCCCCAAATATAAATGTTTCATAACTTAAATATAATATGTAACTTACATAAAATCTTAATCAAGGTTGAAGATATCGGTTAACAAACTTCCCCTATTTGTAAACCCACCGCTATACCTTGCGTAAACACAGCCCATTATAAGAATAACTAACCGTTATTTTTATATTATTCTTGTAAATTACTCAATTTCCCCCAATTATGGTTGACTTTATGCAGATATTTTAATTTATCATTCAGAACAGAAGGCGTTTCTCAGAATTTTGTTATTGTCTTAATTCACATGCTTTCGATCAAATATTGTACATATCAAATTGTGCAGCTTTCTCCACCACGTTAAAACCGCAGAACATTCCACAAAGCTATAAAAAATAAAGAAATATTTGAATTTCAAAACACATATGTATTTGTAACAATTAATTGCAGAGATATGATAAAACCTAAAATAAGAAATATTAACCAAAACGTTTTCGCCTGAATTACTTCTAGAAAATTAGTATCTACACGCCATCTGGCGATAAATAACCATAACGTCAAAGTAAACAAAAGAAAGAAAGGAAACAACAACTGCAACAAAGGTTATAATTTACTGCAAGTCACACCCCCACCCCACATTCAATTCGGGGAAATTAGTGATAGACGGCAATTGGGTTTGAGCTACAGATAGACCAGTCCTTTCGAGGGGTCAAAGGTTAGACGTTGAGGGGTGCAGCTAATTAAGCTCAAACCTAATGTTTTCCAACACTAATTTGTAAAAAACAAATTTCGACATACTTAACACACGGCATTGTACACTAATGAGAGGGGAGGAGAATGCAAGGAAATACTTTTGAAGGAAAATCTGTAGGGGAGAGGAAATGTGGGGATGAAAGGAATATTCGTTTAAATTCGAAAAAATAAAATGTTGAACAAATAAAAATAGTTGGGAAAGAAACGCTTTGCAGGAAGACTGTTCATTAAATAACTAAAAGTGAAAGAGAACTGATGCTATGATCACTTAATATGGAAATGCTACATTCCAAATATGTTTATAAAATACTACAAATTCTTTATTGTAAAAAAGAAAAATTCCAAATATTGTTCTTTTTTTGGCTAGGCTCAAAATGTTATCCTGTATTACATGTCCACATTTTGTTAAATTCCTGCCTTTGGTCCGAATTAGATACTTTCTCCACTTGTATATTTGGACTGTTTATTTTGAAAGTGGCGTAAACGTGTTTCTGCTTTACTCGAGTCACCATTGAAAACAGAAATGCGAAAATTTTCCTTTAACATAGAAACATTAAAGTCTTGATATGAGCTGAATGCAAATAATACAATTCTATTATTCACCTAGCATTTTAAATAATAATGTGTTTAACTAAAATCAGTAAGGAAAGACTTAAGTCGGGCGTAGCCGACTGTATAATACCCTCCACTATTGTTTGCCATCAAATTCATGGATAACCATTATTAGTATTTACAGTTTCAGGTTAAATAGACTGACTACATTTCTAAAATTCATGCACACATGTCAAAACACTTGACCTTAATGAGGGTCAATTTTTACTAGAGACGGTTTAATTCAATTTGAAGTACAAATGGGTTTAAACAAGTAAGAAAGTTTCAGTCGGGTAAACCGACTAAGGTATACCCTCACTTTGTGAGTAATTACACTAATAAATCTGTCAATTTGTGTGGGAGGTACAGGAAGGGGTTTTTCTACTGTTTACCTGTTTTTCTGTAAACAGTAGATTATTAAATACATTGCATTTTGCCGAACTATAAGCGTTTATGTGCACTGGTATATTAAAGTTACGAGCTATGTAATTTTGGTATGATTTGGTCATTTTATGTGGGAGGTACAAAAAGGGGCGGGGTGATAACGCCCACTTTTTACAGGACTGTAGGCACTATAACAGCATTACACTGTTCACAATTTCAAGTATTTGTATGCACTGGTATTAAAGTTACAAGCCGTTTACTTTTGGTACGAAACGGTCGATTTGTGTGGGATGTACCAAAAGGGGCATGCCAACTTTTTTGTCGAGGTAATTGCGACTAATATACTAATATTATGTGTAGAATTTCAGAAGATTCGAATAAGTAGTATAGAACTTATTAAAGAATCAATATTTCACTAAATTTTAACCCTTTGTGCGGGAGGTACCAGAAGGAGTAGACCAATATGGCCCATCTTCGAACTCATCCGGAGATAGATAAAAATATTACCGCACATCACATCACATTTGAAGTCAATCGGGTACTCCTTCCGAGAGTTATCGTGCGCACCAGCCAGCAGACAGACCGACAGACGGGCGAACATTGCTCATTCGACATAAAATGACCCAAAACGAATACCCGCCGAACACTATGTTACACTTTTTTCCGTAGCAAATGATATATACCCTCGTATCAATAAAGTGAGGGTATAAAAATGCGTTCCATAGAACGCCAAGAAGTTTAATCGGAAGGGATCTTTATGTGGGAGCAATATCAAAATGTGGACCAATGTCTTTCATTTCCAATATGAAGTATAAATTCTTAAATTTCAACCAGATTGAAAAATGTGTTCTCTAGATCGTCAAGAATTGACATCGGTGGGGACGTTTATATGAGGGATATACCAAAACATGGAGAAAACTTATCCCATTTTCATTATAAACGATTAGGTCCAATATAAAGTGTAAATTGTTATATTTCACCCAGATCAATTGCATAATCCGTTTTCTAGAGCGTCAAGAAGTGGCATCGGTGGGGACCATTATATGAGGGCTATATGAAAACATGGGCCGATATTCCCCATTTTTACTAGGAACGATAAGGTTCAATTTTAAGTATGAATTCTCATATTTCAGCCAGATCAATTGAAGAATTCGTTCTAGAGCGTCAAGATGGCATCGGTGGGAACCTTTATCCCTTTTTTTACCAGGGAGGAGTATGTCTCTATAAAGTGTAAACCTTTAAATTCGAGTCAGATCCATTGAAAAATGTGTTCTCTAGAGTGCCAAAAATTGACATCGGGACCTTTATATGGGGGCTATACAGTGTTGCCAGACGAATTTGACCTAAAATCGTCAAAATAGGGGTACATAAATAAATCGTCAAAATAAATTTTCGAAATCGTCAAAAAAAATTGTCAATCCCAGTTTACCAGTTGCATACAGTTTTTGTGTTTTTTTTCCAGGCGAAGATCATGTTTCAGGGACAGATATGTATTCATAGGTACTCTCAAATAATTTTGCGGAACTTAATCAAATTTTATTCTTGAACATATTGTATACATATTAGATTCTTTGTATTAAAAATGGTTCATATTTAAATATACTTCTAATAGAAGGATCCCAATCGATTTTATTTATTTACTTCATAGAAGCCATGGACAGCATAGAACCATTCTCACCAACACGTTCCACCCTAGATCCATGGTTTTATATAGCCCCATAGAAAATTTTCCACTACATTCTACTTCTTGAAGCATTTGAAATCACAAGTGCCAACTGATTAGTCTGAATTAATATGTATTTATTTTACCTAAAGCGATTCGCAGAATTATTGGCGAACTTTGTAAAATTTGGCTATTTGCGTATTGATTGACCTCAATGGCTAAAATTCGGCAATTTGTATTTTATTTTATCCATGACCAAGTGGCCTCATTTGTCCATATTTTGACTTAGCCACACACAAAGTCACCATTCGATTTGATTTTGTGACCTGAAAGAAAAAACAACTTTCTATCAATTGGGCGAAACAAATAATTTCAAACGATTTATTTTAACTGAAACCATTCGTTGGAACAATGACCTCCTAGGTCCAACTTTTGACATAGCACGTACTTAAAAATGTGTACTGCAATTACCTCTACCGATTCTGCAACATAACCTAGTTCCAGAGACTTTTCCTGTTATGTCCTAACCTAGTTTCAGAGACTTTCCTGCATGCGATCAAATCTACCACCGACTTTATTTGTTTCAATGATCGTCCATAATATTTGAAAATGTCTCTAACATTTCTAATTTTTATTTTAAATTATACCCCGAAGGAATTAAAAAAATCTATAATATTTGAAGAATTTTTAAGTTTTTCTTTGTATTTATCATATCATAAAAAATCGTCATTTCGGGGGAAAAATCGTCATGTCCAATTTTTTGGCCCTAAAAATCGTCAAAATGACGATAAATCGTCATTTCTGGCAACATTGGGGCTATATCAAAATATGGAGCGATATGCCCCATTTTCAATAGGGATAGTCTCTAGTCGTAAAGAGTGCTTTATATCTACGAGCTTATGTTTGATAACAAGAATACGTGGACAGACAGACGTACATACAGACGGACATTGCTAAATCGTCTCGGAAATTGATTCTATGCCAATCGGTATAATAACTATGGACCCATCTCTTTGTTTTTTAAGCGTTACAAATAAATGCAAAAGTCATAGTACGCTTTACCACACACAGTGGTATAGCTTCATACATTTTTGTGCAAAAAAAAAGGAGTGGTCCTAGATCATTGAAAGTTGGCATCGAGAAATATATTCACTAAGTTAAGAAATAAACCAGTAAGGAAAGACAGAAAGTCGGGCGGGGCCGACTATATAATACCCTACACCTACCTACCAATGCGAAAATGAGCATTGCGATAAGAATTTGGCAGTGTTCATACATGTAATAAGCAAACTCTCTCTGCCGATTTTCCTACTGATCGGATATAAAACACGGTTTCTACAGCGCTTACATGTCAAATCGGGTGTAACATATATATTGGGACTATGTTAAAATCTGAACCGATTTTTCCCGAATTTGGGCATATATATGGGGGCTATATCTAAATCTGAACCGATTTTCCCCGAATTTGGCAGTGTTCATACATGTAATAAGAAAACTCTCTCTGTTAAATTTCGTACGGATCGGATATAAAACACGATTTCTACAGCGCTTAAATGTTAAATCGGGTGAAACATATATATGGGGGCTATATCTAAATCTGAACCGATTTTCCCCGAATTCGGCAGTGTTCATACATGTAATAAGAAAACTCTCTCTGTTAAATTTCGTATGGATCGGATATAAAACACGATTTCTACAGCGCTTAAATGTTAAATCGGGTGAAACATATATATTGTGGCTATATCTAAATCTAAACCGATTTTCCCCGAATTTGGCAGTGTTTATTCATGTAATAAGATAACTCTGCAAAATTTCATAAAGATCGGATGTAAAATGTGGTTTCTACGGCGCTTGCATGTCAAATCGGGTGAAACATATATATGGGGACTATATCCAAATCTGAACCGATTTTAACCAATTTCAATAGGGATCGTCCTTGGGCCAAAAAAGAGCACTATGCTAAATTTCATCACAATCGGACCATAAATACGACCTGCACTTTGATTACAAGAATACATGGACAGACGGAAAGACGGACAGACAAACGGACAGACAGACAGACGGACATGGCTAAATCGACTCAGAAAGTGATTCTGAGTCGATCGGTATAATAAACAATGGGTCTATCTCTTCTCCTTTTAGGTGTTACAAACAAATGCACAAAGTCATAGTACCCTGTACCACAGTGTGGTGTAGGGTATAAAAATAGTATTTCATCAAAATCGGCCACGCCCGCCTGCATAAGCCAAATCGATTATTTCTCATAAAACAAATTATACATGCCAAGTTTCATCAAAACCGACCACGCCCACCGCCCATACATTCCAAATCGATTTTTCTCATAAAAATTGTTCTATTCAACCGAGAGTCTTCATACATATACTTCCTAGAATAAACAAAATATGCATGCCAAGTTTCATCTAAATTGGCCATGCCACCTGCCCACAGCCCATATAATTAAAATCGATTTTTCCTCATTAAATTGATATTCCTCTTTTATGTATAAAATGTATAAGTTTGTTAAGCAGACGGTGGATTTTTTGCGTTAATTTAAAGAATGGTATCTCGTCCTTCATATCGTTGCAGTCAGCAGACCGAGACAACTTTTTTTTATTCCAAGGAAAACTCCAAACTCTGAATTTAATATACCCATTACATTTCTTCCATATCTACTAAACTATACATATATGGGCAAATCGTGCGTGACGAACGCTACATTCGTACGCGTTTTCGGATTAAAATATAACAATATTTTGGTTTTTCAAAGAGATACCTTCAACTTATACATAGTGTTTAGTGGCATATGAGTGTTCCTTCGAATGCCATAAAATTTTTTTTTGTAACAGGTATAAGTTGCGAAAAAATGTATCACAAATTATTGGGACGCACGCTGCAAAAAATGGAAGTAGCTTTGAAGGTTAAGGTATGTTTTCGTAATTTTTAGCAAATTTTGCATAATAAAGCACACAAAATGAAATACTTATAAGAAGGATGAATATAAGAGAATTCTAAAAAAAATTATTTGCAGCCAAAAATTGTTGTAGTTTTTTATCAAAAGCCGTGAACTCTATGTGACGCACGCTACATTTTTTCCAGTCTAACTTTTTATAGTAGAAATTTTGTTATTTTAACAAATCAAATTACGTTATTTTTAATAACATTTTGTAAAACATTTTTTTATATTTATAAATGTATTTATGAATGAATATATGTTTATGAATGAATGTTGTGGGATATCTATTTTACCACTACAAACAATGATAAAAACACCTTAAAAAAGTATTTGTTTCTAATAAAATTAAGAGATATGATGTGAGGAACCATTTTTTAATTCTTTTTGTATTAATGGACACCCACAAATATTTTTTAACATCTAGTCTTATATTCCATTAACCAAACTAAAGTTGGATCAATTTTAAATTTTTTGGTTGGTGGACTGTTTCTGGGATTAGCCCATATGGAATCCAAAAAACAGTTTTTTATTAAAAAGAAGGTTCTATATTTCAATAATAATGACATTTCAATTTTAGCAAGAAAAATATGCATGCACATTTTCGTTAGTTTTTCTATAACAAAATATTAACAAAAAATTATAGTTTTTTGTTATTGAAACACTTCTACGACTATATAGAACTTTGCGAAGTTATTGTCGAAAAATTGCTTTTTTGCATCCAATATACCTCTGTGCCTTAGTGTGGTATCGGGTATGAAAATCAATTGCACACAATAATAACGAATAAACATATTTTCTTTAATGATATGGCACAATGATTCCAACATATGTGCAAAGGTTGTTTGGCTCGGTATTAAAAACTCTGACCCATATACACAAATATCCATGACGATTTTCATAATTCCATAACATATTGTAATGTTACTAATTACAAAATTTCGATCCAAATGATTTCCTAAAAACAAGTGGGTAATTAGTTTAATCCACTTGTAAAACTCACACTTTTGAAATTGGATAATTGTTCACCCTCTCAAATCTACCAACAAAAGCCATTTTTCACTCAAGGCCAAATGCAATTAGAAATCCACTAAATTTCAGGACGCGAAGAGGGCTTATAGTAAAAATATACAAAATTTTATATTGGATTGCAGCCGGAGCTATGGCAGACCTCCGACTGCACACAGAAGTGTCAGCAGCAAATTTTCAACACATATGGTTTTTATGAACTTTACGCGGAGCTCCTCTCAACGCTTTGAGTACAAAACAATTTTCCTCTATTTTTCAAATTTTATGGCGCAGAAAAACTAAAGTGCAATTTCTCCATTGCAGCGATTAAATTTGTTCGAAAATATTTTTCTTTTCGCGATTGTTGCTTAAAGTGGATGGCCGGGATTGGGATGGGATAGGATTGGAGGGATGGTTGCTGGTCGGGTCGTATGGTGGTATCCATTTAAGTGTTATGAATGTTAAGGACACAAAGGCGCATTATAAGCCTTCGAGACCGTCTGCTTCCCTTTTGTGTTCACTCGAACAGTTGATAGAGCAATTTACGCGAAACTGGCTGAGGTCGTCGCAAACGGACGAAGAGTGAGAACAAAAAAAAAACGCGAACTGGAAACAATGAAAAGGAGATGTAATGTGTAAAAAACGCTAAATTCGTTTTCCATGTGACTGGTTAACTACAACAGCCAACGACGCCAGCGGGAAGATAATAAAAATGCCACTTCACCCGCCGGCACAACGACGTTACATGCTACAGTGGGAAAATATAATACATTGTAGTTATGATGAATTTTCGAATTTGATTGGCACTGGAGAGTATGAATTCCAAAATCTGAGTAGTAGAACCGAAAAAGAGATTAACAAACTAAAGAAATGCAAAGTTGGACGACTATACTACTTAGGAAAAACAAAAATTTGTTTAATGTTGTTTTTCGAATATCTTGTTGGTTTTTCTAATTCTGTAAGAACTATATGCCGAATCGAACGACTCCTTTAAAAATAAAAATCCAGTAGAAACTCTGAAAAAAATTATATAAAATTCAGCTTCTACAACGTTACGATGCAAATTCCGGAAATAGTTAGTTTAAAATCAGAACCACATTTGGCTATGTTCGTTACTGGTTAACACAGCTATCTACGAAATTGCATAAGGATCTGTAGAGAATCGCGTTTTCTATGGCTTCTCATTCAAAATCGTGAAGGGATATCCTTTAACTTTTTCAACGTTTGTCCCCAGAATGTAAATTGGCCCAAAACATCTATGGTATATCATACATGTCGAATTGGAAGATGGATGTATATGCGACTATATCTATTTTGACTTCTACAATATTTTGTAACATTTATTGTTTTAAATTATTCCCATTTGCCAAATTTCATATAAACTGAAAGAAAATGTTGGTTTCGATTACGGTTAGCAATTGTTTTCCTCCTTTAAATTATATGGCGCCTAAAATAGAAAAGATTTAACGGTAATTGTTAAAATTTAGATTTTCTTGGAATATACACGGGAACAAATTGCAATTTTTGGTATGTTTAATGAAAGAAAATATATTTGTATTCAAAATTTTTAAAAATTACATATTTGCGAACAAATACATTTTATTTGGAAATTAAGAAATTTTGTTTGGTACCCATATACTAATATATTAGAACAAAATGAATTTGCTAACTGAATTGCACAAATAGAATATGTGTTTACACATAAACCAAGTTTTTGCTTAAGAATTGTTCCAAATATATTTTATTTAAAAACATTTTAAAACTTTGCTGACTATTTCGAACTGTGGTTTAATTTTTTCTAGATTTCTATACTTTATACAAAAAAGATTTCATAAGCTTTTGTTTCACAGCACTAATTTTTAATTGATAAATCCAATCCATCAATGCAATTTGTCTTTACGATTTAAATTTTATTCGATCTTAACAAACATATAAAAATTCCAAAAAAAAAAATTGTAAAAGAGAAATCTTCGCGTTAAATTAAGGAATTGATACATTTCTAAAATACTTAAAAACAAATTAATCATTGTTTCGGAAATATTGTATTCAAATAAAGAAGTTTTTAGATAAAAACACTTTTTGTTTACAATTATAACAATATCCTCCCATCATATAATATTTGTGTGTGTCAAATATTATATATTTGGAGTGTACCCTATGTATGTTTTATGCAGAATATGTTTGCGACAATATACGTGGTATGTTCAAATAATATAGGGAATTTTTAATTTCCGCTTGCTACGTGTATTTGATTTTTGATATTTTTGTAGCGTTATGTTGGTACTCATGTCCCTTACTTATGCTGACAAGGTCGGCCATTTTGAATGTTTAGTTAATTTTTGACAGCTGTTGTGCTTGGATGTTTTTTAACTTGTCTTCGATTTTTATTTATTTCAGAAAATGGATCAAAGAATCTGCATCAAATTTTGTGTGAAAAACAAACTAAAGTGACGCATTCCGAATTTTGACTGTGGCATATGGTGAAGCTACCTTGGACCAAAGCAACGTTTATCGGTGGTACAAAATGTTCTTAGAGGGCCGAGAAGATGCGAATATTAGAGGGCCGATGGCGTGGTGCAATATGAGTTCTTGCCACAGGGTAGTGCGGTCAATAAAGAATATTACCTGCAAATTATGCGCGAAGCAATCCGCCGAAAACGCCCGGATTTGTGGAAGAACAAAAAGTGGCTTTTGGACCATCATAACGCCCCTTCACACACATCGTTGCTTGTGCACGAATATTTGGCCAAAAACAACACAGTAATGGTGCCGCAGCCACCGTATTCCCCTGACCAAGCCTGAAAAGGCCCATTAAAGGACTACGCTACGCCACGATTGAGAAGATAAAGGCGGCATCGAAGGAGGAGCTGAACAAGATCACAAAAAATGATTATTTGAAGTGCTTCGTGGATTGGAAACAACTTTGGCAGAAGTGTATTATAACCGAGGGGAATTACTTCGAAGGGGACAAAATAGATATTCATGAATAAATAAGTACTTTTTGAAAAAATACAAAATTCGCGATATTTTTTTAACATACCTATTTACGATTGGATGAAAACTACAGCATCTATAGGACTAAAGGGTCAAATCGAACGAAAGATATGTATGGGAGCTATATCTAAATCTGAACCGATTTCAACCAAATTCAGCAGGGATCTTTACAGCTGCGAAATACTCTAAACTGCAAAATTTCAGAACGATCGGAGTGAAATTGCGACCTGTAGTCGACGAACAACTTTACATGGACAGACAGACGGACGGACAGACATGGTTAAATCGACTCAGCTAGTGATTCTGAGTCGATCGGTATACTTTAAGGTGGGTCTAGCTGTGTTATTTTCAGGTGTTACAAACATCTGCCGTGAAACAAACTTATAATACCCTGTACCACAGTGTGGTGTAGGGTATAAAAATGTAGGATACTCGTATTCGAATATTTTCGGAAATAATTGTGTCAAAAAAAAATATTAGTAGAGACACAATGATTTGTTTAGAATTAGAACATCATCCTCCTAAATATACAATGTTGGTGTTTTCTAAATACTATATATTTCGAGTGTACCCTAAACATATAAGTATAAATTTCAAGCAGAATATGTTTAGGACATTATAATACAGAAGCGATTTTTTTCAGGTTGCGTAAACAATACCTATTAACAATTTTGTGGATAATTGTATTAATAATAGCCCTTATGGTTTTTAAACCCCCACTATTGTGATCGAGGAAGCTGCGGGGGGCCAAAATATAACACATCGAAGGGGTAACCTTTGAACTCAAGTATATTTGGCGGAAATTCTGTTTGGGCCAGTTTAATGGTGTTTTCTTTTCTAAAATAAGATGTTGCCCTGTAAGAGAGCAGCATTTTAATAATATCTCCTACACCCTCTTTTACTGCTGCATTTTTAATGGTCAGAATTGAAAACAAAAATGCAAGAAACTAGCATTTTAACTCACTAAAAAACTAAAAACAAAAAAAACTCCACGGCGCCGCCTAAATAAAGCATCGAACCAAACTTTATTAGAAAAAAGCTCGCACATGCGCAAAAGTTTACTGTTAACTTAAATACCAGTGCACACAAATACATGAAATTTTTTCAGTGTAGTGCTTTTATAGGACCTACAGTCCAGTAAAAAATGAGCTCAATTGGCACGCTCGTTTTGGTAACTCCGGCACAAATGGGCTAGTTTGCACCACACATTAACAGTTTATAACTTTAATACCAGTGCATGCTTTAAAGATATTAAATTCAATTTAAATTGATAACAATTTTATTAAAAAAAGAAAATAAATAAATTTACGGATATTTTTGGACTGAAGGTGAGGGGATTCGCAAGTCGGTTTGCCAGACTGAACTTTCTTACTTGTTAAAACAATATGTACTAAAAAATTCCAATACTTTTTCTTTATAAACTATGAAATATATTGAAATCAAAAAATTGACAGAGTCATTCCAATAAAAAATAATTTTGATTTCTGACAAATGATATTGTAAACAAAAATAAAGAAAACACCAGATTAAAATTTACAGGATCACCGCAGACTAGATGCCCATATATATTTCATATATCTATGTTAGTGTTTTCCTGGTCCAGTATGCAAATTAAAATTTAAGAGGAAAAACAAATGGCGCTATATGCAAATATTGGATAATTTTCGCATATGTATATCTAGGCCTTTCTAGTCAAGACCTTCAAGAAGAGCTCTACTTTGTTAAATCCACAAACGAGTTGTTAAAATATATTAAAAGCAATATTCATATCTCAGGAATTTTTTAATAAACAATTTTTTAAAAAAGAACGGACTGTACACCTTCTTAAATTTTTCAGCGTTCATTTAGAATATACATATGTATAGGGCTACATATGTAAATATATTTTTCACAGAATTTTATGTTAGTGTCATTGATGTGTAAAAGATGTATTACATTTTCAGATGCGATAGCATGCATTCAAAAATGTCTTCTTACTCTGCTAGAATAAGGTGCCCACACCACCTATCAGTTGACGAGGTAGTATCATTTGCTACGAAAAAAAGTGTAACACATCGAAGGAGTGATCTAAGACCCCAAGTATGTTCGGCGGAAATCCGTTTTGGGTCATTTTAAGTCGAACGAGAAATGTCCGTCCGTCTGTCTGCTGGCTGGCGTGCACGATAACTCTCGAAAGGTGTAACCGATTGACTTCAAATTTGTTATGTGGTAATATTTTTTTTCTATCTCCAGCTAAACTCGAAGATGGGTCATATTTGTCCACTCCTTCTAGTACCTACCTCACAAAGGGTTAAAATGTTGTGAAATATTAATTCTTTAATAACTGCTATACAACTTATTCAAATATTCTGAAATCCCACACATAGTACTAATTTATTAGTCGCTATCAACTCGAGAAAAATGAGCGAAGTTGCCGCGCCCCTTTTGGTACCTCCCACACAAATGCAACATTTTGCACCAAAAGTTAACAGCTTACAACATTAATACCAGTGTTTAAAAATACTTGAAATTTTGTACAGTGCAATGCTTTTATTGTCCCTACAGTTCAGTGAAAAATGGGCGTTATTGCCACGCCCCTTTTGGTACCCCCCACACAAAATTGCCAAATCATACCCAAATGTAATATATCATAACGTTAATATACCATTGCACATAAACGCTTATAATTCGGCATATTGAAATTTATTTAAAGTATCATTTCTTCAGGGAAAAATAGGTGTATTTGTTAAACCCCTTCTGGTACCTCCCACAAAAAATTGACAGAATAATTCGTGTAATATTCCATATAACATTACTCACAAAGTGAGGGTATGCCTTAGTCGGTATACCCGTCTGAAACTTTCTATCTTGTTTTGCCCTTCGTTTATACCGTGATACCGTTATATGTGTCAATGTTAGTACAGATTTTGTCCCACAGTCGCATTGCATATTCACTGCCATTAACCGCACTTGCTAACATTGAATATTGAAAAGAAGTAACGATTTTTTATTTTGTTATTTATTTTATAACTCAATATCAATGGTCGCCGTCTCAATGCCAAAGTTGCTGAACAGTCTGGGGGACTGTTGAAAATGTCCCTTTGCAAATTTTCATTCGATTCCTTTTGTAGTGAATTGTGCTGAATAGTCGATTTCATTCGCTCGCTATGATTCGCTGCGATTTAATACTTCAAAAGGGGAATTTGCACGCAATGCACTTTCCAAAGATGTTGATAAAATGCATTTTTAATAATTATAAGCTTGTTAAGGAAATCTGTCATTGAGATTTTGTCGTTGTTTATGTTTTTCTATTATAAAGACTTCAAGACATTCAGCTATCTATGAAAAGTGAGATAAACTTTTAGCTTGTGGAATGGTGGTTTTGAATTGAACCTTGAAAATTTGTACATTCGACATTCAATGGTCGGATTTTGTATTAAACTCATATTTATATTTTACATTTTATCTGAACTAAACTAACAGAATAGATTGTGATTTTCGTCCGTCCTCAAATCAATGTTAACTTTGTTGAAACTGTTAGCTATCAGACCAGAACCCTAGTAGTCTTTTTCAGACAGTGCTGCACACGTCCGTCCGTGCTTTTTACTCACATCAGTGATGTTCTCAGCAATGTCATCACTGCCTGTCCTCATTGCTGCTTTTATCATCCTCATATGTACTTATCCTCATGGTTGAGTTTTTGATCTATCTGTCTTTCAAAATCTCTTCATACTTAAGTGCTTAAAATAACAATACTTTTATCCGTGTTTTCATGTTCGCACAGCAAAAAAGGGATTTTTTGCTATTCCTTTGATTCCTGTGATAAGTGCATTTCTGCTTTTACGTCATTCATTCCCACACAACAAATTATGAGGGTTAATATTAAGTTTTTTTACCAATATATGTATGCACGTAGATACAATGTCAGTCTAATGTATAAGTGATACAGGGTTACACGAATTTCATGATAAACAAAATTTAAAACACAAGTTTTCAGGAAAGCACAAAATATAATATTACACCACACCTTTTATAGTTGGCAAATATGCATTCTGCAAATATCTAAAAGAAAATGTTAAGTGTGTCTGAAGAACATATTCTTCTTTTCGGATATTTCAACAACCGTCAGCATCAGGAGTTGACTCATATTTTCACACCGTTTGTAACACCTGAGAATATTGAGGGACCCCATAAAGCTTATATTTTGAATAGTCGTTCTAAGATGACTTTGCCATGGTCGTCCGTTGTCTTCACGCTTCAATTTACAATAATTGATATATTGATCCATTTTTATCCCCTCACCTTAGAGAGGAGGGTATATATCATTTGCTATTTGTCTGTCTGTCTGCTGGCTGGTGCGCACGATAACTCTCGAAAGAAGTAACCGATTGACTTCAAATTTGGTATGTGGTAATATTTTCTTCTATCTCCGGCTAAGTTCGAAGATGGGCCATATTGGCCAACTCCTCCTAGTACCTCCCCCACTAAGGCTTAAAATTTAGTGAAATATGGATTATTTAATAACTTCTATGCCACTTATTTGAAACCTCTGAAATTCTATAAATAGTATTAGTTTATTAGTCACTATTACCTCGAGAAAAATGGGCGAAGTTGCCACCCCCTTTTGGTACCACCCACACAAATGGACTATTTTGAACCGAAAGTTAATAGCTTATAACTTTATTACCAGTGCTTACAAAGACTTGAAATTTTGTGCAGTGTAATGGTTTAATAGTACCTACAATAAAGTGAAAAATGGGCATTATTGCCACGCTCCTTTTGGTACCTCCCACATAAATGGGCCATTTTGTACCAAAAGTTACCAGCTTATAACTTGAATACCATTGCATACAAATACTTGAAATTTCGTACAGTGCAATGCTTTTATAGTACCTAGAATCTTGAGAAAAGTGGCCGTAATTGGCACGTCTCCTTTGGTACCTCCCACACAAATTGTTCCTTTTACACCAAAAGTTAACAGCTTATAACTTTAATAGCAGTGCATATAAATACGTGAATTTTTGTACAGTGTAATGCTTTTATAGTACCAAGAGTCCACAGAAAAATTGGCGTTATTGGCACGCCCGCTTTGGTACCTCCCACTCAAATGGACGTTTTTGTACCAAAAGTTAACAGCTTTTAACTTTAATATCACTGCATACAAATACTTGAAAGTTCGTACAATGCAATGATTTTATAGTACCTATAGTCTAGAGACTATAAAATATTTTTTTGGAACTCAAGAACTTTCTTACTTGTTCATATATATGAAGAATCTCCCAGATTTTTCTACGCCATAGAAACTATAAATTTTAACTGATCGCTCTGAAATATTATCCATGTGTGGGGTATATAATATTCGGCCTGACCTGCGTAAAACGGAAATTCGTTTTAGGCATTTTAAGTCATTTTTTTTGCGCACGATAACTCTCGAAATGGGTAACCGATTGACTTCAAATTTTGTATGTGGCCATATTGGTCCACTCCTTCTAGGACCTCCCCCACTAATGGTTCAAATTAAATTAAATATTGATTACATTATTTTGTCATAACATTTTCTTGTTTAATATTTTGTCCTAACACAAACAAAATATTAAAAAAATATTTTAAGGTAATTTTTTTTTTTCGAAAATATTTCTTTAAAATTCCAATTATCTTGGAAGGTGCCTGTAGTATTTGGATTTGGTATATGCTCGATAAAGCCGGCATTCACTTTGAATTAAAGGAATTGTTATTTATGACACTTTCACTTGGAAACAAAAGTTTGGAAACTGTCGTTAAAACTATTACAAAAAATAGATTTTTAACAAAAAAATAAACGTTTTTTTGCAACGAACAAAAAACATAAAAATAGAAAAAATCGGTCTACTCCATCTAGATTTAAACATTTTCTCCTATCCTAAACACGAAAAAAATGAAAAAAAATTCTTTACGGTAAATTTCTTTTTCAAAAATTTTTCTTTCGAATTTCTTGGAAGGAGCCTTTGGTATTTGGACCATATTTTTATACCCTACACCACACTGTGGTACAGGGTATTATAAGTTTGTTTAACGGCAGATGTTTGTAACACCTGAACATAACACAGCTAGACCCACCTTAAAGTATACCGATCGACTCAGAATCACTAGCTGAGTCGATTTAACGATGTCTGTCCGTCCGTCCGTCCGTCTGTCCATGTAAAGTTGTTCGTCGACTACAGGTCGCAATTTCACTCCGATCGTTCTGAAATTTTGCAGTTTAGAGTATTTCGCGACTGTTAAGATCGCTATTGAATTTGGTTGAAATCGGTGCAGATTTAGATATAGCTCCCATATATATCTTTCGTCCGATTTGGCCCTTTAGTCCTATAGAAGCTGTATTTTACATCCGATCGTTTTGAAATTTAGAATAGTAGAGTTTCTTGATCCATGAACCAACACTGCCGAATTTGAAGAAAATCGTTTCAGATTTAGATATAGCTCCCATATATATCTTTCGTCCGATTTGGCCCTTTAGTCCTATAGAAGCTGTATTTTACATCCGATCGTTTTGAAATTTAGAATAGTAGAGTTTCTTGATCCATGAACCAACATTGCCGAATTTGAAGAAAATCGGTTAAGATTTAGCTATAGCTCCCATATATATGTTTCGTCCGATTTTGCTCTTTAGTCATGTAGAAGCTGTATTTTACATCCAATCATTCTGAAATTTAAAATGGTAGAATTTCTTGATCCATGAACCAACACTACCGAATTTGAAGGAAATCGGTTAAGATTTAGCTATAGCTCCCATATATATGTTTCGTCCGATTTGGCCATTTAGTCCTATAAAAGCTGTATTTTACATCCAATCGTTTTGAAATTCAGAATGGTAGAGTTTCTTGATCCATGAACCAACATTGCCGAATTTGAAGAAAATCGGTTAAGATTTAGCCATAGCTCCCATATATATGTTTCGTCCGATTTTGCTCTTTAGTCCTGTAGAAGCTGTATTTTACATCCAATCATTCTGAAATTTAAAATGGTAGAGTTTCTTGATCCATGAACCAACACTACCGAATTTGAAGGAAATCGGTTAAGATTTAGCTATAGCTCCCATATATATGTTTCGTCCGATTTGGCCATTTAGTCCTATAAAAGCTGTATTTTACATCCAATCGTTTTGAAATTTAGAATGGTAGAGTTTCTTGATCCATGAACCAACATTGCCGAATTTGAAGAAAATCGGTTAAGATTTAGCTATAGCTCCCATATATATGTTTCGTCCGATTTTGCTCTTTAGTCCTGAAGAAGCTGTATTTTACATCCAATCATTTTGAAATTTAGAATGGTAGAGTTTCTTGATCCATGAACCAACACTACCGAATTTGAAGAAAATCGGTTAAGATTTAGCTATAGCTCCCATATATATGTTTCGTCCGATTTGGCCCTTTAGTCCTATAAAAGCTGTATTTTACATCCAATCGTATTGAAATTTAGAATGGTAGAGTTTCTTGATCCATGAACCAACACTACCGAATTTGAAGAAAATCGGTTAAGATTTAGCTATAGCTCCCATATATATGTTTCGTCCGATTTGGCCCTTTAGTTCTATAGAAGCTATATTTTACATCCAATCGTTTTGAAATTTAGAATGGTAGAGTTTCTTGATTCATGAACTAACATTGCCGAATTTGAAGAAAATCGGTAAAGATTTAGCTATAGCTCCCATATATATGTTTCATCCGATTTCGCTCATTAGATCCAATCGGTTTTATACCCTACACCACACTGTGGTACAGGGTATTATTTAAGTATAAAATGTCCCAAAAGTAAATTTATGTAAACAATTTATATATGAATTGCGAAATTAATATTTCAGAGTTATTCAATATTACGAGAGTGGTGTAGGGTATTATATAGTCGGCCCCGCCCGACTTAAGCCTTTCCTTACTGGTTAAAGTATATGTTTGATCAAGCCGTGATTCACTTTGAGTTAAAGGAAATGTTATTAAATACAGCTTGACGTGGAAACAGAAGTTTAGTAACTGTCGCTAACACTATTACAAAAAATTAATTTAAAAAAACGTTTTTTTTAAAAAATAGATAGAAATAAATTTAAACCAGTAAGGAAAGGCAGAAAGTCGGGCGGGGCCGACTATATAATACCCTACACCTCCCTAACAATGCGATAAGGGTCATTGCCATAATAATTTGGAATAATTGGTAAATGGGTAGGAACATATTATGTAATTCAGAAACTATAATCACTAAATTAAGTAATATTCGTTCCTAAATTGAGAAAGATCTTTCTGGAAAATTTTAATGATCGGAAGTAAAATACAACACACATATATGGAGCTTTAATATAAATCTGAACCGATCTTCACTGAATACTCATAATTGTAAAGAGACCTCCTTCTGTCGAATTCCGTACTGATCGGATATAAAATACAGTTTTTACAGCGCTTACATGTCAAATCTGGGGTAACATATATATGGGGGCTATATCTAAATCTGAACCGATTTTCTCCGAATTTAGCAGTATTCCTTCATGTAGAAGGAAACCTCTTTTTGCCGACTTTCGCACTGATCGGATATAAAATAACATTTTTACAGCGCACACATGTCAAATCGGGGGGTAACGTATATATGGGGGATATATCTAAATCTGAACCGATTTCTTCCAAATTTAACAGTGTTCGTTCATATAATAAGAAACCTCTTTCTGCCGAATTTCATACTGATCGGATATAAAATAAAGTTTTTATAGCGCTTACATGTCAAATCGGGGCTAACATATATATGGGGGATATATCTAAATCTGAACCGATTTTAACCAAATTCAATAGGGATCGTCCTTCGGCCAAAAAAAGATATGTGTAAAGTTTCGTTAAGATCGGACCATAATTGCGACCTGTACTTTGATTACAAGAATACATGCACAGACAGACAGACGGACATAGCTAAATCAACTCAGAAAGTGATTCTAAGTCGATCGGTATAATAAACGATGGGTCTATTTCCTCTCCTTTTGGGTGTTACAAACAAATGCACAAAGTTATAATACCCTGTACCACAGTGTGGTGTAGGGTATAAAAAACAGTTTGTTTCTTCTAATTTTTGAAAGGCAGCATTCTAACGAAAAAAATAATGCCTATTTCAACAAAATTTATGGATAAATGTAGAAATGTTGTATACCCCCCGGAAAGGTCAGAATTTAGTGAAATATTGATCTCATAACTTCTGTACTACTACTCAGAATTTTTCACAATTCGACATATAGTATTACTTGCTTTGCCCCTTTTGGTACCTCCCATACAAATGAACCATTTCGCACAAAAAGGTTAAGGGCTTATGACTTTGATATCAGTCAATACAAATACGTGACGTACGTGTAATGTTTCTATAGTACCATAGTATACTAAAAAATGCGCGTTATTGCCCGCCCCTTTTTGTACATCCCAAACAAATTACCCAAATAAAAAATATGAAAAATTATTTTATTACTTGTTCAATATCGGTCATAATTTATACATTTTTCAATGGACTTTTTGCAATGGGCACAGTTTTTTTCGTAAGACTGTTAGCTTTCAAAAAATGGAAGAACATTTTGTTTGCAATTTTTTGGCAATTTTTTATGGGTTTTTTGTGCCAGCAAAAAAACGATTTCAAAAATCATATTTGTTCTACTTATGTGAAGTTACGTTAAAGTGAAGATTTCAGCATTTCTAGCCCTAATAATTTCGATTAATTTAAAAGATATCTCCACTTTATCGAAACATGTTTTAAAGGCTAAAAATCCAAGAAATTGGAATTTAAAAAAAAATTGAAAAAAATGCTTTACCGTGAAATATACTTTTATAGTATTATTGACGTTTTTAATTACCGTAATATAAAAACATTTTTGTTTTGGTTTCATAAAATAGTATGCCTCAGTATATACAAAAAATGCTTTAGGTTTCGGACACAAAAAAAATAGTTGCATAGTGTAATTAGCATGGAAAAAAGGTCTGTTTGGCCAAAATGTCAAAATTCAACACCCTCCAACTCGGACAGTCCTTAACCAATCTCGTTGAAATTTTTATCATAACTACTACCCAATAGGACCAAACTTGGTGCAACCTTCACCCCGATCAGAAGACATCGGTTTTAAAAGTTCACATAAAATCCCCAATACGTATATCACACGTTCCATACGATTACAACGAAGTCCATTATAACCTGGGGCGTAGGACGTCTATGTTTTCTTTTTATAATTTTTGGTTAAGTTAACGAATGAACACCAATATAGAATTTAAAAACGCAATTTGCCTAATAACTTTCTAATCCCTAATAACTTCTAATCAACATTAGCTCATATGTATCTACTTTATTATCCATAAGTAAGCAGTTTTTAAACTTGAAACGATTCTCTCCAAATTCAAATTTTATTTTGACTAAAAAATAAAATTTGACTAAAAAAATAAAACTTGAATTTAAAAAAGCTATATTTGCCATACATACTTTAATTTTAAATCCTATTACGGTTCCTACTAATTTTACACATTTCTGGCTTTTCGTATAAGCTTTTTGGCTCTCATAGTTAAATCCTTCGCAATGTGAGGTTCAACTGGTAAACTGATGGTGTTTCACTTTAATCTGATACTGTACCACATTCCACATGTACATACATATACCGGTATGTCGCATTTTTATATAATACCTGTACTTTGAAAGGATTTTAGCTTTTAACGACAAATATAACGTTTTCCACTTTCAATTTCATGTTGTTTTTTTTTTGTTAATTTCACTTTTCCTAACATGAAATTCTGCAGAGTCTTGTGTCATTTTTAATGGATATCACCAACAAATTAAATGGATGGATTTGCAGTAATGACCTTGACATATTACGAGTTTTGGTTTATGCTTCGCTCAGAGCTAAAAGCTTTTTAACCGATAAATTTAATGTCACATTTTGCTGTGATACATCAAAGACGCACAACAAATGGTTTATTTACTGAATAATCATTTAAAAACTCTAAAGGGATCAGGTTGAATTTTGTCACATTGCGTACAGGGCAAAAGAAGAAGTTGTTGAATAAATGACTGTTGACTTATATACGTTTTTTATGAGAACCTTAAAAAGTTAGCACTGCTATATCGCTCACTCACTTCGAGAGTGTCTTAACTCAAAATTTAAAATTTTTGTTGTATTAATCTCAACGAAATTTTGTTTACAAGTAAAAAAATAATTTTTGGGATTATTCCACTTATTTTTAAACTTCCTATTTCTTCTTATTTATCTTTTTATACGGATTTAAAGTTACTCATTACTCGACAATTTTCAATTTTAAGTTAGCACAGTCTTGAAGTAAGTGAGCGATATGTGATACATAATTTTAAAGCTCTCAGTTGTTTTAGGTTTAGAAGTGTTAAGATTGGTTTTAGAAAGTTAAAAATGCTGGAATTTTGAAAATTTTGATATTTGTATTTAAAACTTCAGTATATATATAGTAGAAGAACAGAAGAACTTTTTTTAGCTTAGCAAATATAATAGGGTTTGGCCTTTTTCGTCCTTTGACCAATCATAAATTTCCTACCACGGAGTCACTTTTGGAGCCACTACGAACCATTCGAACGATCCATGTTCGAGCTATGAGATTGTGTTGACCACGCGAAGCCTAGCTATAATGCTGGTAGTGTCGCGCCCCCTTGGCCAATGTAAAATTTTCCTCTATGGGGTTCTTCCTTAGGTCAATACGGAATACATTAAAATCGGAAAATTGTAACGCTCCCTTTTCGGGCTATTGGCTTGTGTTGGCCATTTAGCGCATCCTTAACCAATCCTACATTTTCTTTTACAGTGTCACATCTGGATCCACTAGAACTCATCAAGCCCAAAATCATAAATATCAAACGATCCGTTCTCGAGTGATGCGTGTTCAATCGTACGGCATTGTGTTTTATATGTGTACTACACGCTTGAAAAAAATCGTTTCTGTAGTATATTTTACCAAACAAATTCTGCTGGAAATATACATATGTTTAGGGTACACTCCAAATATTTAATATTTGACACATAAACATTTATATTTTTGGAAGGATATTGTTCTAAATAAAAATATGTTCCCATTCTAATATTTTTTTTATTTGGAACTAATAATACTGGAACACCAATGCATCCAAAGATTTGATTTATCATCGGTGAAAAGTAATGCAGTCGTAGGTGTTGGGGTTTAAGGTGGCTTTCTTTTTCACATAATTATTCAAATACCTTCCTTCACTTAGAAGGAAGCCCTTTGATCTTCAGCTCAACTCCACAGTGAGAAAACTCAAAAGAAGATTAATTTGTATTGAAGTATTTTGTCAATGTATCACTGCTTAAAGACAAGTTTTTATATAAATTAAATTATTAAATTAAAACTCAAATCGTATGTACATACATACTTGCATATAATACTTGATGGATTGACAAAAATTAAATTTATAAATTAAAATGATGTAAAACAAAAGCTGATGCTGCTAAGATATTTTTAACTATAAGGTTTAACACGAAATATAGGATAAGCTAACTAAAATTCGAAAAAGTGCGCAAAGTTTTAAAAATTTTTTTAAATGACATATATTTGGAAAACTTCTTAAAACATAACTATGTTTGTGTGTAAACACATATTTTATTTGTGAAAGTCTGTTTGCAAATATCTTATGTTCTAATATATTAATATATGTGTTCCGAACAAAATTTCTTGATTTTCAAATAAAATTTATTTGTTAACAAATATATAATATTTAAAAATTTGTTTCCAAATATATTTTCTTTTAATTCAAACATATCGATTTTCCCCCGTGTAGCTGACCCCAGCAGACGTTGTCCTGTCCGGCCTGTTTGGGATGTATTTGTTTGTTATTCATTGATATTTCATTTAAAAATGCAATCAAACCGAGTTTCAGGAAAAATTCATCAAAAAAATTTGCTTATATATTGACCATATGTCCACTACAGCGCCATCTACCGATTAGAATCAAACATACAACTATTATTAAGACAATAAATACATTTGAAATTTCAGTCAAATTGTTCTGGAAATGCGAATTTTGCAAATAATTTGACCACTCCGCAATTTATCGCGGTGTAAAAAATGCTAAAACACAAATGTCACCAAACTGAATATATTGTTCAGTTTTCAGCCCATTCGCTTTTATGGTTTCGGAGGTAATGCGTTACTATTCGCTCAATATATACCATCGAAACCAGTCTCAGAAACAAAACATTCATTGTAAGAACTTTTATATACAGTTCGGCAAAAGTGTTATGTTACAACTCGCAAAAAAGTGTACAAATAGCGACCGTACAATTTTTCGCTGACAATTATATTTTTTTGGGGGAAATATAAAATGTATTTTTCCACATTCTACGATATTTCAAAAAAAATTTGTAATGTTTAAGAACCTTAATACAAATTAAAACAACTGAAGGAAAAACCAAATACAAATTGTATACCAATAATTTATATAAATACGTTTCATTAAACCCGATAGTTTCATACAAATACATAAAAATGAATATATGTAGGTCTGGCCAGACTCATGCGGCACGTACATGACTATTGAAACATGTCTCTAATGGAGGTTAAATTAAAAACAAATGTTCTCAAAAATACGATTTTTTGAAATATCTCGTAAGATATCATTGAAACAGCTGATGGGATGATAAAACTGTATTCGAAGAAGATTAACGCTATTTCATTTTTGATTCTTTAAAGACTCCTTAAAAATTCAAATAAATGGTTCTCGAGGTATGCCAAAACTATATGGTTTAACCTTTACTTTTTAGATGTTTATATAGAAAGTTAACGGCTTATACATTTTATTCCAGCCAAATCAAATACATAAAATGTTAAGGAGTGCAATGCTTTTACGGTACCTATAGTCTCGTGAGAAATGGGCGATATTTCCACGTCCCTTTCAGTACCTCCCATACAAATAGGCCATTTTGAAAAAAAATTAACAGCTTATAACTTAATTACAGTCAATACAGATATTTAAAATTTCGTAGAGTGTAATTCTTTTACAATACCTACACCAGTGTTGCCAGACGAATTTGAACGAAATCGTCAAAATAGGGGTATAAAAATCGTCAAATTGTCAAAATAAATTTTCGAAATCGTCAACAAAAAAATCTAGAGTTACATACAGCTTTTGAGTTATTTTCGGGCGAATTGGATTTTTCTGAGCCAGATATGTTTTTATTGGTACTCTGAAATTATATCGCGGTTCCTGAAATTGAGCTTACAAAAATGTTGTAAGCCGATCTCACATTCTCGAACAGCAATAATATTCAAATTTGTCAGAAACATATTTTAAACATATCAGTTTCTTAGCATTATTTTTTAGGATCAATTTTCGATTTTATTTATTTACGTCATGTAATCCTGAAACTTCAATCCATTGGGACGAAATTTGACAAAATGCATAGAACCATTCACACCAATAGGGACCAGCGAAGATCCATGGTTTTATGTAGCCTACCTACACCACACTGTGGTACAGGGTATTATGACTTTGTGCATTTGTTTGTAACACCCAAAAGGAGAAGAGATAGATCCATTGTTTATTATACCGATCGACTTCTAATCACTTTCTGAGTCGATTTAGCTATGTCCGTCTGTCTGTCCGTCTGTCCGACTGTAGATGTATTCTTGTAATCAAAGTACAGGTCGCAATTATGGCCCGATCTTGACGAAACTTTACACATATATTTTTTTTGGCCGATTTGGCCAATCCCTATTTGGACGATCCCTATTTAATTTGGTTAAAATCGGTTCAGATTTTGATATAGGCCTTTTATTTTATATCCGATCAGTATGAAATTCAGCAGAAAGAGGTCTCTTATTATATGAATGAACACTGTTAAATTTGGAAGAAATCGGTTAAGACTTAGATATAGCCCCCATATATACGTTACACCCGATTTCACATGTAAGCGCCGTAAAAAAATTATTTTATAACCGATCAGTGTGAAATTCGGCAGAAAGAGGTCTCTTATTATATGAATGAACACTGTTAAATTTGGAAAAAATCGGTTCAGATTTGGATATAGCCCCCATATATATGTTAGCCCCGATTTGACATGTAAGCGCTGTAAAAACTTTATTTTATATCCGATCAGTATGAAATTCAGCAGAAAGAGGTCTCTTATTATATTAATGATCGGTTCAGATTTAGATATAGCCCCCATATATACGTTACCCCGATTTCACATGTAAGCGCCGTAAAAAATTTATTTTATAACCGATCAGTGTGAAATTCGGCAGAAAGAGGTTTCTTATTACACGAATTAACACTGCCAAATTTGAGGGAAATCGGTTGAGATTTAGATATAGCCCCCATATATATGTTACCCCCGATTTGACATGTAAGCGCTGTAGAACTGTATTTTAAATCCGATCAGTAAAAAAATTGTCAGAACAGGTTTCTCATTACATGAATTAACACTGCCAAGTTTGAGGGAAATCGGTTCAGATTTAGATATAGCCCCCATATATATGTTACCCCCGATTTAACATGTAAGCGCTGTACAATCTGTATTTTATATCCGATCAGTAAAAAATTCTACACAAAGAGGTTTCTTATTATATGAAGGGATACTTGCAAATTCAGAGAAAATCGGTTCAGATTTAGATATAGCCCTCATATATATGTTACCCCCGATTTGACATGTAAGTGCTGTAAATCCGGTCAGTACGAAATTTGACCCAAAGAAGTTTCTTTTTACATGAATGAGTATTCAAGGAAAATCCATTCAGATTTATATAACCTCCATATATATGTTCGTCCTGAGTTGGTATCAAAGCGCTATAGAAGTTGTACTTTACTTCCGAACATTAATATTTTCTGGAAAGACGTTTCTCAATTTAGGAACGAATATTGCTAAATTTAGCGATTATCAGATCAGAATTAGATAATATATTCCTGCCTACTTACCAATTATTCCAAATTATTATCGCCATGACCTTTATCGCATTGTTAGGGAGGTGTAGGGTATTATATAATCGGCCCCGCCCGACTTTCTGCCTTTCCTTACTGGTTTGGCTCTAAAAGTAAAAATGACGATAAGTCGTCTTTCTGGCAACACTGACCTACACGCTGAAAAAAAATATATTTTCTTTCGATTCAAACATATCAAAAAATGCTATTTTCCCCGTGTACAGTCCCGTGAAAAATGGGCGTTATTTCCGCGCCCCATTGGTATTTCCCATATAAATGAACCATTCTGCACCAAAATTTAACGGCTTACAACTTTGATTCCTTCGCAAATATACACTTGACATTTTGTACAGTGTAATGCTTTTATAGTACCCATAGTCTGTTGAAAAATTGGTGTTATTTTATTGCCACTTAATTTTACAATATCATAAGATTCAAATAATGAAACAAGAAATTTCTTTGCGATTTATTCTATATTTTTTTATGACTTTTTTCGTGTCAGCAAAAAGGATATTTTGAAATAAAATCAATTTTTTCTCTCTGTTTTAACGACAGTTGTGTGATAGTTTCAATATTTCTAGCCCAAATAATATCCTTTAATATAAACACTAACCCAGCTTTATGAAGCTTATACTTTAAACTAGGGTCCAAATAACTTCAGTGAAAATTTGAAATTAAGAAAAAAAATTAAAAAATTGTTTTGGTTTCATAAAGCATAATGCTCAATCTATAAAAAATACCAGTAACGAAAGGCTAAAGTCGGGCGGGGCCGACTATATAATACCCTACACCACTCTCGAAATATTGAATAACTCTGATATATAAATTTTGTAATTCACGTATAAATTGTTTACATAAATTTACTTTTGGGACATTTTATACTTAAATAATACCCTGTACCACAGTGTGGTGTAGGGTATAAAAACGATAGGATCTAAAGAGCCAAATCGGATGAAACATATATATGGGAGCTATAGCTAAATCTTTACCGATTTTCTTCAAATTCAACAATGCTGGTTCATGGATCAAGAAACTCTACCATTCTAAATTTCAAAACGATTGGATGTAAAATACAGCTTCTATAGAACTAAAGGGCCAAATCGGATGAAACATATATATGGGAGCTATAGCTACCATTTTTTTCCGATTTTCTTCAAATTCGGTAGTGTTGGTTCATGGATCAAGAAACTCTACCATTCTAAATTTCAAAATGATTGGATGTAAAATACAGCTTCTTCAGGACTAAAGAGCAAAATCGGACGAAACATATATATGGGAGCTATAGCTAAATCTTAACCGATTTTCTTCAAATTCGGCAATGTTGGTTCATGGATCAAGAAGCTCTACCATTCTAATTTTCAAAACGATTGGATGTAAAATACAGCTTTTATAGGACTAAAGGGCCAAATCGGACGAAACATATATATGGGAGCTATAGCTAAATCTTAACCGATTTTCTTCAAATTCGGTAGTGTTGGTTCATGGATCAAGTAACTCTACCATTCTAAATTTCAAAACGATTGGATGTAAAATACAGCTTCTATAGGACTAAAGGGCCAAATCGGACGAAACATATATATGGGAGCTATAGCTAAATCTTAACCGATTTCAACCAAATTCAATAGCGATCTTAACAGCTGCGAAATACTCTAAACTGCAAAATTGCAGAACTATCGGAGTGAAATTGCGACCTGTAGTCGACGAACAACTTTATATGGACAGACGGACGGACGGACAGACATGCTTAAATCGACTCAGCTAGTGATTCTGAGTCGATCGGTATACTTTAAGGTGGGTCTAGCTGTGTTATTTTCAGGTGTTACAAACATCTGCCGTGAAACAACATCTGCCGTAATTATTATGTCTCTGACACTAAAAAAATTTTTGTTGCATATTATAATTAGTAAGTTATATGGGTGGCCGTTTGATCAAAATTCAACACCCTTCAACTCGAAGAGAAATTAACCGATCACGTTGAAATTTTGTGTCATAAGTACTACCCAAGAGGACTAAAATTGGTGCAAGTTCTATCCCTATCAGTAGACATCGGTTTCAAAAGTCCATTCACTTCAAATGAAATCCCCCTTATACATATTATATGGAAACCCCAAAAACATTACGATTCGAATATAAATACAACATATAATCGTTCGCATTAAAATATTACAAAATGAACGAAAATCCTGCAATACAGCAGAAGTACATTTCTCTCAAACAACCGTTATCACCTTGCTGGACAGGCTTGATAATTGTCAGATGCCATTTGAAGAGTCCTCTCATTACCAGCCATAGGGAACATTAAGAGATCCTTATACGTATGATAATAGCAAATTTAATGACTTCCATTTCAAAGGGCCATTATAAAATAACTTCATAAAGGTGTTTTTGAAATATCCCTAACAAAACTGTTAGATGAACAAAACATATTTTCTAATCGTTGGCTAATGGCAAAACATTAATTCAACCCTTAAGAGGAAAACCACACTCGCATACTCAGTTAGATACAAAGGACTTAGACATTTAGTTTCATAAACTAGGATAGGTCACAACAAATACACGCACACACACAAACTCGTTCTGTACTGGTATGAATGAATGAAATGACGCAAACCCCATATTAGGGAAACGCATTATCCCTTTTGTGCCGGTCGCAACAGGAGTTCTCGCATTTGGGTGCATCTTACTTAGCTTTGCAGAACACTTAGGGTTTAACATTGACACACTTTTTGTTTGAATTTTGGCCAGGGCAAAATGAATGAATGGGCGAGTGTACGGTAAAGAAGAACGAAGAAGTGTTAGTTTTATTTATAGTGGTACACCGTGTGGTGCTGGTGTTGGTGGTGGACTATCCCTAAACAATTTCCAAATAATCTAACGCTGAAAGGAAGCAAACCCTACAAATCCAACACAAAATATCATAACAAGACCCGTAATATACTCGTACGTACTTTGTGCTAGTCTAGCGAAAGGCAGGTATAAGCTTAGACGCCATATTTTCCCTTGTGTGTTGGATTTTTGGGCCTTTCCACAGTAGAACTGAGGCCAGGAAAATAGTAAATTAAAATGACCATTACCCCCTATTGGGAGATAAATATCATTTTTGAAAGTACGCGCTAATATTATTGTGTTTTATCGCTCCGTGCCACACTTTGTGAATTGTTTGTGAACTCTTCTGGCGGGAAAAGGGTATATATTGCGAACGATGAGAAATGGTATATTTTTTATGCAAATACGAAATTATTATTATTTCAGATCGGTACTGTGGTAAAAAGGTTAATGATAAGTAGTTTCATTCTTTGTAGCTTGATTGTGAGTTCGCCCATATTTCGTAAGGTGGTGTCAATGAAGGTACTATTATAGGTATGCACATACAAAAAATTCGTATAGGTAGTATATAAGTAGCTACAAATTTAATATTTTATCAAATTGTAACCCTTTGTGGGAGAGTTACTAGAAGTAGTATACCAACATGGTCCATCTTCCAAAATATATTACCATATGCTACATTTCAAATCAATTGGTCAATCTTTTCGACAGTTGTCGTGCGGAGCAACCAGAGAGACTGATTGACCGACATGGCTTAAGAAACTTATAATGTTCTAAGACGGATTCCCGAGAGAATACTTATTTCTGTGAATATAATAGGATAATTGCAATTGTTGTTTAACTTCCTTAATTAAAGTGAGTGTATAAACAAGTAAGAAAGTTCAGATGGGTAAACCGACTCCCTCAATTCTGTTTTAATTAAATATGTATCAATTTAAATTGCATTTAATAAATTTAAAGTATGCGCTGGTATTCAAGTTGTAAGCAGTTAACTTTTGGTGCAAAATGGTCCTTTTGTGTGGTATTACACTGTACAAAATTTCTAGTATTTCTATAGGTATTTAAGCAATTAACTTTTGGTGAAAAGTGATCCATTTGTGTGGGAGGTACCAAAGGATCCCGTCAATAACGCCCACTTTTCACTGAACCCTAGGTACTATAAAATCATTACACTGTACAAAATTGTAAGTATTTGTATCAACTAATATAAAAGTTATAAGCAGTTAACTTTTGGTGCAAAATGGTGAATTTGTGTGGGAGGTACCAAAAGGGGAGGTGTCACTTCGCCCATTTTTATCAAGCTGATAGCGACAGATAAACTATTACTATGTGTGGAATTACAGAAGATTCGGATAAGTAGTATAGAAGTTATTAGAGAATAAATATTTCACTACATTTTAAACCTTTGTGAGGGAGGTACTGGAAGAAGTGGACATATATGACCCATCATCGAAATTAACCTGAGAGAAAACAAAATATTATTACATACCAAATTTTAAGTCAATCCGTTACTCCTATTAAGAGCTATCGTGCGCTCCAGACAGACGGACGGATATTACTAGAATGACTTAAAATGTCCCAAAACGGATTTCCGCCGAACATACTTGGGGTCTTAGATCGCTCCTTCGATGTGTTACACTTTTGGCTCGTAGCAAATGATATATACCCTCCTCTCTAAGGTGAGGGGATAAAAAGGTTATGTTCAAAGTATGGAGTAGCATGTAGTAGAAAAACTTCTACGGTAGAGGACCTGGCGAATAAGAGATTCAAATTTTAGAGATTTTCGAAAAATTATTGTCCGATACCGCTCACTTTTACGAAATTACTAATATATATTAGTTTTAATTAAATACAATACTAAAGATTAATTTCACCTTTAAAAAAATAAACAAAAATTGCCCATTATGTTCTCTTCCCAACGACGTGAACTTTGTAAAAATCTGTTCAGCTGTTCAGGATCAATTGAAAATTTCGTAAAAACCAAAAATTCGTTTTTTTTTTCAATTTTTTAGAATTTCACATACCCGTACAACTTTGGATTTTTTTAAAATAAATTGTACCGATACCTTATTTTAGCAGTTAGAAACATTTATATACAGCCTGTTTCTGTAACTTAAAATTTTGCTTTCGTTTGCCTGCCAGGCACAAAACCTGATTTGGGTTTCACTAACAAACATCACAACGACAAGAAGCACGATAATGAACTCGTAAGAAAACGTAATCATTTCAGTGTAAATTTTGGTTTTTCTACCTATCTTTGCTGTCATCTGGACGAACACAAATGTCAGATCGAGTCACTTTATTTAACAATAACAATGCCAAAAAAAACGTTATTAAAAGCAAAAAAATATGTATATATTAATATAATTATGGTAAAAACAATTAAATAATAATAAAATTTATACATATGTTTACATATTTAAGCATAAAGAAGTCAACATTGGCAGCTCGCTAAGATGGAAAAAAATTCATCAGTGCACAATGAGAGAGACGTGAGAGAGAGAAAGAAATAAGTGTGTTGGATCAGCTCAGCTGACCCTCCAAGGGTTGATTTTTGGCCACCGCTAGTGTAAAGGATACAGAGGTGTATTTTCTAAGGTCGACCATTTCAAAATTATTGATCTGGCAATTATATTATTTTCCAATTGGTAAATTGTTAACGTCATTGACGTAAGGCCAGGCGAACGAACAAACGAACCTTTGAGAAATCAAATTACTGACGAAAGTGAGTGACTGGTTTTCGTTCGTAGAGACTTTCGTTAGAAAAACAGAAACAGATCGATAAACTGTTTAGACAAAAATAAAATGCATAGGTTAATAATAAACCAGTAAGGAAAGGCACAAAGTCGGGCGGGACCGACTATATAATACCCTACACCTCCCTAACTATGCAATAAGTGTCATTGCGATAATAATTTGGAATAATTGGTAAATAGGTAAGAACATATATATCTTGCTATATCTAAATCCGATTATTGCTAAATTAGCCAATATTCGTTACTAAATTGAGAAAAATCTTTCTGTACTTTACTTCTGCGGAAGTAAAGTACAACTCTATAGCGCTTTGATACCAAATCAGGAGGAACATATATATGGAGGTATATCTAAATCTGAATCGATTTTCCGCGAATTTGGCAGTATTCCTTCATGTAATAAGAAACCTCTTTCTGCCGAATTTCGCACTGATCGGATATAAAATAATGTTTTTACAGCTCTTACATGTCAAATCGGAGGTAACATATGTATGGGGGCTATATTTAAATCTGAACCGATTTCCCTCAGTGTTAATTCATGTAATAAGAAACCTCTTTCTCCCAAATTTCGTACTGATAGGATATAAAATACAGTACACATTGGGGCTATATCTAAATATGTAACGATTTTCTCCAAATTTGAAAATGTTCATTCATGTAATAAGAAACCTCTTTCTGCCAAATTTCGTACTGATCGGTTATAAACTACAGTTTCAATAGCGCTTACATATCAAATCGGGGGTAACATATATATGGGGCTATATCTAAATCTGAACCGATTTTAACCAAATTCAATAGTGATCGTCTTTGAGCCAAAAAAAGATATGTGTAAGGTTTCGTCGAGATCGGACCATAATTGCGACCTGTACTTTGATTACAAGAATACATGCACAGACAGACGGACATAGCTAATTCAACTCAGAAAGTGATTCTAAGTCGATCGGTATAATAAACGATGGGTCTATTTCTCCTCCTTTTGGGTGTTACACACAAATGCACAAAGTTATAATACCCTGTACCAAAGTGTGGTGTAGGGTATAAAAATCTGACCCATTTATTTGCAACACGTAACAAGTAAGAAAAGACAGAAAGTCGGGCGGGCCGACTATATAATATCCTACACCCCACTTACAATAGGAAAGGGGCATAATAGCTTATTACAAAGAGAAGTTGAAGACGTTAAACATAATAAACTGGATCTGAAATGATAGACTCAAAATGCGCAGAATTCCTTCATAGATCAATAACACTATACAACAAAAAAAAATTGTTTGTGACCGAGAGCTAAATTTTTGTGTATAAATTGAGGCATACTATTTTTTGAAACCACAACAAAATTTGTTTATGTTAAATTTTTTCTAAAATATTAATTTTCATGGAAGATACCTTTATTGTTAGCCAAATTGTTTTGAAGTATAAGCTCGATAGAGCCGAGATGTCATTTAAAGGAAAGTATGAGGGCTAGAAATTTTAAAAACATCACATTCACGTAGAAAGTAATGTTTAGTATTTCTACCAAAAGTGCCATAATTTCTACATTTATCCATAGATTTTGTTTAAATTGGCATTATTTGCTTCGTTATGATGCTAGCTTTAAAAAATAGGAACAAACCATTTTTTGGAAATCCTTTCCTTTATGGTTTTTTCTAATAGTTTTAACGACAGTAACTAAACTTCTTTTTCCACGTAAAAGTGTCATTATTAACATTTGTAGTCGTGTAATTTCCTGTTATTGCATGGTGTAATCGGAAGGAACAAATATTTCGATGAGACTATACATAATCTAATTAAATTTTCATCAAGTTGGATCTAAAACTTTATTTCTGACAAATTGTATAAAGATCGGACGTAACACACATTTTCAATTGAGCTTAAATACTATATGGGGGCTATGTCTAAATGTGAACAGATTTCCCCCAAATTTAGCAGTGTTCGTTCCTAAATTAAGAAACTTCGTTCTGCGAAATTCTGTAATGATCGGAGGAAAGAACAACTCTGTAGCCCTTTGATACCAAATCGGGCTGAAAATTTATATGGGGGCTATATCTAAACCTGAAATTTTGCAATTCTCCATACAATATTCTTTTTTGACTGAGTAATCACAGCTAAGCCTCACTGTATGATCTGAGTAGCATCCGTGAAATAGCTATACGATGATCTGAGCAGTCAATTAATTGTAAAGAGTCCGCCATCTCACGTTTTTTTTTTCAACTAGTACTTATTTCGTGAATGGTAACACTTAGCCCATGTCTGATTTGACAGATAATTAGTTTTATCCTTCCGCTGAACGAATATGGTTGTGTATACGCTTGAACAACGCTGGGAAATATTGCGACATTACTTTGAAAATTTTGATTTTAATTTTTTTTTTTCATTTTTGATTTTTTCATTTTGATCTTGGCGGGTATGTAAACAAGCAAAATTGTCGCATTTGGTCGCATTGAAAAGCCGATACACCCAAAACGAGTCACTGTTTGGTGCGGATTTTGGTCCAGAGGCATAATTGGTCCATTTTTCTTCGAAAATGAGCAAGGAGTGGCCGTTACAGTCAATGGCGATCGTTATCGGGCCATGTTGAACTAATTTTTGTTCACAAAAATTGAAGAGGAGGATATTGGCAACATTTGGTTTCAACAGGACGGCGCTACGTACCACACAGCCGAAGCTACACTCGATGTTTTGCGCCCTGTTTTTGAAGTACATTATTTAAACAATAGTACATAAATAAAAAACAATCGAAAATACAAAATTATAAATTAGATCTGAAAACATAACATTAAAATGCGCAATATTCCTTCATAGCTTAATAATTGGAAGGAATAAGAATGTTTTGAAGTTAAACCATGCTAAAGTAGCTACACGGGGAAAATCGCCATTTTTGATATGTTTGAATTTAAAGAAAATATATTTGGAAATATTACATATTTTTTTTAAATATTATATATTTATTAACAAATACATTTTATTTAGGATGCATGTATTAATATATTAATACACATATAAATATTAATAAACGAAATAACTTTCACAAATAAAATATGTGTTTACACACAAACAAAGTTATTGTTTAAGAATTTTTCCAAATATATTTTGTTTAAAAAAGATATTTAAAACTTTGCTGACTTTTTAAAATTTTGGTTTTATATTGTATTATAATTTATAGTTAAAAAAGTCATAAGCAGCATTAGCTTTCGTTTCACAGCACTAATTTTTAATTTATAAATATTCCATTTCATCACTCTTTGTGCATCCATCAATGCAATTTATAGTTACGGAAGATTGTAGGATTTATATTTTAATAAAATTTTACAAAGATATAAAATTTCTTAAAAAAATTCCACATAGAACTTCTGAAAAACAGAAAACGGCCTTTAAATTAAGGCACATTGCCAAAATACTTAAATACAAATGAATCTTTGTTTCGTAAATATTAGTTCCAAATAAAAAAATTGGGATGATAGCATATTTTCGTTTAGAACAATATCCTTCCAAACATATAATATCTGGGTGTGTCAAATACTATATATTTGGAGTGGACCCTAAACATGTGTATATTTCAAGCAGAATATGTTTGGGACAATATACTACAGAAGCGATTTTTTAGCGTGCAAAACTTTTTAAATTATGCATCGATTTTCTTCGGAATGGGTTCATTTTATTCATGACTGATCAGACTTTACGATAATATCATAAGAATATAACAATTATGCATTTCACGATGTTTTAATGGGGCTTTTATTTTAAAATATTAAAAATGTCTCCAAAAATACGATTTTTTCCAAAATTTTGTAAGTTATAGTCGAAACCGCTGAACGGATGGAAAAGGTTGAAGGTTGCTTGATTTTGAATTTAATTACAATTTTCCTGAACAAATCCTGATAAATGGTTCTCAAGTTATTCCAAAATATGTGGTTCATCTTATCCGTGACAAACCGGCTAATGTCGATTTCTTTTCTGAAGAAAAAGTTTGCACCGTCGACGTGAAATAGTAGAAAATATTTGCACTTTTGAACTTAATTCCTTCGGATTTAACTTAATTCCGATTTTCAAATTTCCACAGTGTGTTACAAAAGTCCAGTTTTCGGGAAAGGGCAAAGAAAATGCCTGATTTTTTCAAGAATCGAAATCGCCTTAAGCTAAACTCTTACTTTGTGAGTAATGCAATGTGGAATGTCGTTCGAAGTGCAGGAGCCAGGAATGTAAAATAATTTTATTGTGTCTACAGTCATTGCAAAATTTGCCTAAAGTACAGAGGATGAAAACTTTTAGATGATTCCTACAGAAGTTATGGTGAAATTGTGTTCGAATAAATCGGACAATTTGTATGGGGATACCAGATTGAGCTTGAAAAATGCCGAACGGTAGATACTTCCGAGACATTGCACTGTACCTAATTATATGTGTTTATGTTCTCTGGTATTCAAGTTATAAGCTAATATATTTTGGTATGATCTGGCCATAGTGCTTCCACAGTTCTTTTATAGGAATTGAAACAAATATTATTTCCTTTAGAAAACAAAATTTTCGATACCGCATAACGATAAATGTACAATTAATATGTTTAAATGACATCTACCGAACGAATGGATACCACGATGAAATAAGAAAACATTCAATCGGAATTCCCAGGGTTGACATTCAAAAATCCCTGTACTAACGTAATTGAGATTTCCCGATAGACATTCCTAGTCCCTATCCCGATATCAATTTTCATTGCTATAATTCGGAATATTTAGTATTAAAAATGAAATGCCCCTGAAAACATGCTAAATCGACTTAGCATTGTTTGGAATGAAGGTATCGATATAGTGATTTTTACAAGTAATATTTTTGGCGAAAAAAATATTTTTCTAGGGAGACTATCAGGGGTATGGAGATGAGCGGGGGTGTCGGTTGTTTGGGAGAAATTCTTTTTGAAGTAGTTATACTTTAAATAAGACACAATATTGTGGATTTTATTCTAATCACAGTAATAAGAAGCCAAGATTGCCCAAGTAATGAATTTTCTTTTTCGTTATTTTGGCAGGTCGGACAGACAATCAAAATTATATTGTATGGCTGCGTGGTTATCTGTCTGTCTGTCTATATTGTGCTTTCCTCCCCTCATTGGGTTGACACAAAGCATTGTTCATCCTAATTGTAACACCCTTTTCTAATTCAAGTACATAGAACGCTATAGTTTTTATTCCAAGGAACAAGCTGTACGCGTTTATCACAAACAAACAATCTGTTGTCGCTCTTGGCTGTAGCAATTGTTGGTGGTCATTCCTACATCCCTTAGGTGGCGCGAATTTTTTTGGTGTTAAAACTCTTTCTTTTTGGCCTTTATATCCCCCGCCCGCAGAAAAAAATGGAAAACAGAACAACTCAGCAGCTACACCGGAATAGCGCCCCACAAAAGACGTACATAAAGGGGTACAAATGTCGTGCTTACCAAACATCCATTAAAATTAGAAAGAGCCAAATGACTTTCTGGCGGAAGTCATTCGCATAGCCGTTGTTTGGTTGTTTTGCTACGGCTCAAATGTGATCACCAGGACTTTGGTCGGCTTAAAGCAGGCACTTCCATTTGGTGCTCGGCATTTTCTTAACCCTCCCAAAAACCCATTCAATTTGTAGTTTATTTTCCCCACTGCGTATGTTTTGTATTGGCGAGGTTTCGTTCGGCCATTTCATCTTTGATTGGCCTCTATTGTTGGTTGAGTAGTCAGTCGAATGGTCAATTCCTTGGGAAGTTATGTAGTTGTTCTCATAGAAATAATTCAATATCTTGACAGTTTTGCGTATGTCGGCATTGTTGCCTTTTCAACAATATTTGAATTTAATTTACGACGGCAATGAACGATGACTGCTTAGATTTATGAGAGGGCAGCGGTGTGGAGTGGTTCCAAACCAACCTTAGCTCTAATTAATCATGTTTTGTAAAAACACATTTTTTTGGGATAATTTATGCATTCCGTTGGAGCTTTTTTATTTTTCGCACTCAACCCAGTGTTTAGTGAAAATGTTCATAATTTCCCACAAAATATGTTTTTAATTGTATAATTGTGGACTAAATGGGAAGTGGACAAATAAAAAGGAAGAGGCTATAAATTTTATAATAAAAAAGTTATTCATTTATGTACAGAAATTTGAACTACGATGTTAGCATATTTTAGGCAAGGTTAACAAATCGAGTTGCATATTGACTCTTCGTTCATTGGTTGAAGAAAGTAGAAGTTTGCAAAAATTATTTTAAATTTGTTTAACTTAAATTCGCTTAACTTTTATGAATATGAACATTCAATCTGCACACGTGGTTTCAGAAAAGAAGTAAAGATTTTGTAAAGTCGGCTAAAACCCGCAATAATACAATTACCACCATTCTGGAACTAAATAGGCACCAGCATACATATGTATGTGTGTGCCTATTCAGTATATATAAGTACTCTAAATTTGAATCGATAACCTTAAAATCTACACTGTCTATTATTGAATAAAGAAACATATCACTATATATACCCATCTAAGAAGATATAACCATTTTAAGTTTAGCTAAGGAAATACACATTTTTTGCGAAAAAATATTTCGAGCGTAGTTCTTTTCAATCTTGGACGTTTATTTTAGGATATATACCCATTTTATGTTTGGCTAAGAAAATTCTGAATTTTCACAAAAACATAAATGATCACTAAATGTAGTCCGAATTTGAAGACATAACTATTTTAAGTGTGGCTATGGAAATTCTAATTTGGGCTAGGACAGGTCAAAATATTCACAAAAACTAAGTGTTCACAAAATTTCGATCTTTTTCGCCCTAGCACGCTTACTTAAGCAAACATACCATTTTCATGGTGACAAAAATGCACACCAAATATATGTGATAGTAAGAATTCGACCTTTTTACTCTAGAAGGCATATCTAAGCAGATGTACCCATTGTAAGATTGAGAGAAAATGTTCAGCAAAAAATAGGTTATGACAAAATATCGCTCTTTTCTCTCTATGAAGCATATTTAATAATATATATCCATCGTAAGTTTGGCTAGGGAAATTCAAAACCTTTTCCAAAAATAAATGAACTTCAAATTGTTTAAATTTAATTTTCTAAGAATTTCATGTAAGAAGATATAGCTAATAAAATTTGAATTTATAATAAAAATTGAATTTCGTCCTTTTATCTCTAGTCCTGCTAGGGGAATTTAAAATTTGTACCAAAAAAAAAGTTCTCAATAAATTTTGTCCTTTTTTCTTTAGAAAGCTTATTTAAGGGGATATACGCATTATAAGTTTGGATAGAATAAAATCCAAATTTTCAACAAAAAATAAGTGATGGCTAAAATTCCTCCTTTTCTCTCACAAGGATGCTTATCTAAAGTTTGGCTAGAGAACTTTTTTTGTCTTTTTCGCTCTTGGGCGCTTATTTAAAAAGATATACCCATTTTATGTTCAGATGAGGATGTAATGTTGAGGAGAATAATGTTCACCAAAAAATAAGATAAATTTTGCCTTTTCTCTCTCGGTCGCTTATTTAAATAGATATACTCATTTTTAGTTTGGGTAGGGAATTTAATATTTTTCACAAAAAAATATGTGATGCCAATTTTTTTTACTTTTCTTGCTAATGGAATAACTAATTATGTTTGTTAAGGTAAACCCGAGATAACAAAATGGGCTTTTCACACTAAGTTTCGACCTTTTATCTCAATGGGGCTTATTTAGGAATGTATACCCATTTTAAGTTTATCACTAAGTTTTGTCCTTTTCGCTGTAGGACGCTTATCTAAGTATTTTAGATATGGATTTTTACCAAAAGATAAGTCATAACTAAATTTCACTGTAGAACGCCTATTTAACAGAATAGAATGTTTTAAATTGAACTAGTGAAATACTAAATGTTCACCAATAAAATAAAAAAATGCCTATTTATTGAGTTATTCTATTTTATATGTTTGTAGGAAAATTCAAAATTTTCAGCTATATAAGTGATCATTGTATCTAGTTATTTTCTTTCCAGGAAGCTTTTTTAAGAAGATATATTTATTCAAAATGTGCATAAATATTAAAATTTTTTTACACGTCCCATTTTCATAATTTTTAGAAAAAGTTGATTTTGTTTATAAAAAACTCGTTTCCGGCTAGTACGAAAAAACAAGTAAGAAAATCTCTGTCGCGTAAACTGATACATACATACATTGTATTGTGGGGGGTAAAAAAATAGATACTCAATAGATACTTCCAAGACATTTTACTGTATCGAATTGTAAGGGTTTATGTGTACTGGCATTATCTTGATTAGGCCATTTTGTAAGGGAGGTAGCAAAAGAGGCGTCAATTTTTTACCGGACTTTTGGTACTACAAAAGCATTACACCGCACAAAATTTAAAGTATTTATATGAATTTGATCAAAAGTTATCAGCAGGTAACTTATTGTACAAAATTGTCATTTGTATGGAAGGTACAAAAAGGGGCGGGGCCACTTCGTTCATTTTGTTAAAGGTGATAGCGACGGATAAGCTATTAATATGTGTGGAATTATAGAGGATTCGGATAAGTAGTCACCCCTATCGCGAATAAATGTTCCCTCAAAATGTGTTCACTTTCCACCAAATTCCAATCGGCAATTTTGTTCCCTGAATAATTCCCTTGTTCGAAAAAATTGCCCCTATCGTGAATTATTTTTGTGTGTGGAATTGTTTCCCTTTTCACTTCGATTTGTTCACTTTATTTTTGCTAGCGAACAGAACGGACTCATCGTGAAAGTGTTTATTTTTGTCTTCAAATATAGAATAAAGCTAAAAAATATTTATTTTACAGGAGTGGATCAGTTAGAAAATAACAAAGAGATATATTTTTAAGAACTCCATTTGTCCGTTCTATAATGTTTCGACATTTACCATGGAAATAATTATATTTCTGTTTGACAGAGCCAGATGCAGGAGTTATATATGGAACTAACTGTCAGGGCTCCAGTGGGTATCCGCCATCGTCTACAAATGTTGGTATGATATATGGCATACATGTGTATACGTATATATATTCTCACCTAATAACCACAATTTGCTTCCACTTTATACTCGTAAATAGTCTAGTTCCATTACATTTCTTAAATAACTCGTACTCCACACAAAGGAATCGTGACAAGCTCCGTGATATGTCCTATTAACGTGTCGTATCCTCAGTTTACTATCGTTTATCTTTGAAACATATATTTGAATAAATCGGGAAAATATAAAATGGTGGGCGTACGATTGTCTCATTTAGCTAAACTATACTTTTCTGTTAAAGTACAGGTGCTTATTTGTCTGTGGTGATAATATTTTCACTTTTCAATACATCCAAGGACACCGGGTATTCCAAATTTTGTGCATAAATATTGTGCTATAACATTTCCTTCCTCTTGAGTTCGATAAGTTATCCACTTGCGACAAATTCTCGAATCTAATGGAATCAAAACATGGGAGAGTACTTCAGTGAAGTACTACGTCACTGACTGTGCCATGCCGACTTCAGGATATCTGCCAAATCCTTTCTGATACCCACCATATACAAAGAACTGTATACAGGCACTCAGTTTTACAATTGGAGTAATCGCAAATGATTTTTTTGTAAAGGGTCCGCCAAATAACTTTTTTTTGAAAATGCTATAAAAAAACTACTGAATATTTTCTCAAATTTCTTTTTTAATTGAAAGTACAATCCTTCCGGTTAATAATGGAAAATAATTTCATTCAAATGGCTGCCTCGGCTGGCCATGCAGTAGCCTACACGATCGGTCCAATTTTTAAGCACATTATCGATTGTGTGCAGCTGTATTTCACCAATGGCTTCACGAATATAGTCCTTTAAAGCGTCAATTGTCTCTGGCTTGTCGGCGTAACACTTATCTTTGAGGGCACCCCACAAATAATAGTCCAACGGTGTCAAATCGCAGCTCCGAGGTGTCAAAACGACATCAGCTCTGCGGCTGATAATGCGATCTTCAAAAACAGGGCGCAAAACATCGAGTGTAGCTTCGGCTGTGTGGCACGTAGCGCCGTCCTGTTGAAACCAAATGTTGCCAATATCCTCCTCTTCAATTTTTGTGAACAAAAATTCGTTCAACGTGGCCCGATAACGATCGCCATTAACTGAAACGGCCACTCCTTGCTCATTTTCGAAGAAAAATGGCCCAATTATGCCTCTGGACCAAAATCCACACCAAACAGTGACTCGTTTTGGGTGTATCGGCATTTCAATGTATGCGTGCGGGTCTTCTGTGCCCCAAATGCGACAATTTTGCTTGTTTACATACTTGCCAAGATCAAAATGAGCTTCATCTGAAAAGATGATTTTTTTTGGCAAAATCGGCATCTTCTGTAAGTCGATCGCAGGCCCACTTGTTCAAGCGTATACACAACCATATTCGTTCAGCGGAAGGATAAAACTAATTATCTGTCAAATCAGACATGAGCTAAGTGTTACCTTTCACGAAGTAAGCACTAGTTGAAAAAAACGTTAGATGGCGGACCCTTTAGTACAGGCTTAGCATTTTTTCGAGTACATTCAAGAGGTATGTAAAAACCGCCTTGTTTACCCTGTAATGTTGAACAAATCTAAAAAAACAATTTAGACAAAAAAACGTATGCTACTAAGGACAATTACAGTATATCAGGAAACTCCAAAGGATTTGATGCATCTTTCGACTTCACCGCTCGTTGTTCTATACACCCTTCTTGTTCCTCTAATAGAAGAATAATTCTTTTTTAAACATTTAAGTAATATTTTAACCATAACTTTGAAAAACAAAATGCTTTTCAACTCTTCTTCTTGTTTTTTAAGCTCACTGTGCACTAATAATTTATTAATTTTGAACAGCTGTTCATTTTCGATATATCATACAGATTCGAAGTGAACAAACCGTTCCCTAATATTCACGATAGCATATTCCACTTCCCGTGAAGTGAAGGGAACAAATATTCCACTTATTATTCGCGATAGGGGTGAGTATGTTTGTCGAAGGGCTATGCTAACATTTTCTGGTGTAATATGGTGTCCTATACACGACAAAAAATTTTGAAAACAATTTGAGGGTATACAGATCGTCGGCTCAATGCTATTTTGTTCCATACGCCATTTTGTATGAGAGAAAAACGCAATTTATTGTTTGAGTAAAAACGGGACTGAAGTGTGTAAACTTTTTATTTCTTAGTGTTCCCAACAGTGTTTGTATGATTCTCATGCATTTCTATGCCATTACATCCAAAAATAAGCAAGTTATAACAATTTTTGTACTCGGCATTTTGGTCCATATCCACTTTTATTTTAATATTTTTTCGTAATTGTATTACATGAACCACAAAAAAGGTCGGTATGGAAGGACACTAATTTACATATTGTGATCGAAAGAACGTAAAATACTGAGTGAAAAATATATAGAAAAATTGAGACATAGAACAAAAATATCGAAATTCTTTCCCGTTATTCAGAGTAAAACAAATTTACCCTACCAATATCTCAAAAACTAGGCGAGATAGAAGAAAAAAATGATTGCAGATTCTGAAAGAGCATGCTTGGAACCCATATTATCAACTCCTAACACAAAAAACACAAAAATAGCGTATGGACCAAAATAGCATTAAGCCGACGATATATACCAGGTGGCACAAAAGTAATCATCCTATCAGAAAATGCTATAAATTTTGCGATTGGCCCCTAATGTCAGTTCTGTTTTGACATTTGTGTAGTAAACACATGCGAAATACACGTTAATAAACAATGTTACGCTACACTGCTCCAGAACGCGGAATATTGCTGACTATTTATTTGACCAATAATCGGTCGGTGACTTTGGCACAACGTGAATTTCGTCGCAGATTTCCTGGCCGTCCAACGCCTACTGGTGAAACACTGCGACGTTTAGCCGCTCGCCTCGAAGAGACTGGCACAACACGAGATGCTGCCATGCGTGGCAGACCCCGGAGTAGCCGTTCTGCAGAGAATATTGCTGCTGTAGCCGAGGATGTCATGGAAGCGCCGTCGACATCTACCAGACAACGTGCCACGCAAATGGGTATCAGTCGACGGTCTCTACAGCGAATTTTGGTACAAGATTTGAAGATGTTTCCGTACAAAGTCCAGACGGTGCATCAGCTGTTAGCTGCTGACCGCCAATCGCGTCTATCATACGCTCAAGCCATCCTTAATCACCACCAAGAGGAAGATGATTTTTCATCAAAAATAATCATGAGTGATGAGGCCCATTTCCATCTTAGCGGGTACGTAAATAAGCAAAATTTACGCTTCTGGGGCACTGAAAATCCGCGTGTAACCCACGAAGAGCCATTACACCCGCTCAAAGTCACTGTTTTCGCTGGAGGAGTCATCGGACTTATTTTCTTCGAAGACGTCGCGGGCCAAACGGTTACTGTGAATGGTGAGCGCTACAGAGCAATGATCAACGAGTTCTTTTTGCCGCAACTTGATGAATTGGGATTGGAAAACATGTGGTTCCAACAGGACGGTACAACGGCACACACTGCACGTGCCACAACCGATATGCTGAAGGATGCATTTCCCGGGCGCCTAATCTCCCGTTTTGGCGATTTGCACTGGCCAGCAAGATCGCCTGATTTGACCGCTCCATACTTCTTTTTGTGGCGCTTTTTGAAGTCGCGGGTTTATGTCAACAAGCCTCAGACTCTTGCAGCTCTTAAAGACAATATCCGTCAAGAATGTGAGGACCTATCGCCGGAAGTTCTGGCCAAAGTGATGGAAAATGCCATAAAAAGGGCTCAAACGACAATCGACTGTGGCGGCGGCCATTTACATGACATCATATTCTCGACTTGATGTAAAAAAAAATAAAAGACCAAATAAAAATAATCCACAAGAAGAACCAAAGTTCTTAATTTTTTTTTAAATTAAAAAAAAAAAAAAATTTTTCAACAGGGACGCTACAAAAGTAGACCGACAGGGACAGCAAACGACATTGACATTTCTCTCTTTTGACATTTCTCTTCAGTAAGGTTTGCCATTTCATGATGGAAAGATATACGAGCCAACAACGAGTCGAAATTATTAAAATTTACTACCGAAATTCGGAGTCAATGGCCTCAACGTTAAGAGCGCGGAAAATCGAAAAATCATCTTCAGCGATGAAGCTCATTTCTGGCTGAATGGCTTCGCCAATAAACAAAATATGCGTTATTGGTCAGACAGCAATCCACACATACTCCATGAGTCATCATTGCATCCCGAAAAAATTACGTTTTGGTGCGGTTTATGGGCCGGCGGCGTCATTGGGCCGTAGTACCTCCGTGATGATCAAGATCAGCACGTTACTGTGAATGGGAATCGCTGCCGTTCAATGATAACCGAATATTTTTGGCCCCAATTGGATGATATGGACTTGGAGGACATGTGGTTCCAACAGGACGGCGCCACAAGCCACACAGCGAATGCCACAATCAATTTATTGGAAACCAAATTTGGAGAACGTGTTATCTCACGAAATGGTCCAGTCGATTGGCCGCCTCGGCCGTGCGATTTGACGCCGTTAGACTATTTCCTGTGGGGCTACGTCAAGTCTATGGTGTATGCCAACAAGCCAGCGACGATTGATGAACTTCGTACGAATATCGAACGTGAAATTGCAGCAGTATTGGCCGATTTATGCTTGAAAACCGTCGTAAATTGGGTTCAGCGTCTGGACTTCTGCAAGCGTGCCCGTGGTGGCCATGCAAAAGAAATCGAGTTCCATACATAATGGCATCGAACGTACTTTCACAGGAATAAAGAATTTCATTGATATCCAAAACCGTTTTTGTTTTATTTAAAAAAACTTTTGTAGCGCTCTTATTGACGGACCCGATATACGTATGTAGAAATTATTGCACTTTGGGTAGAAACAAGTGTAACAAATCGATGGAGTGGCCTAAGGGATCCCAAGAATATTTTTCGGAAGAATATTTTGGGTAATTTTTAGCAATGTCCGTCAGCCTGTCCGTCTGTCTGTCTGATTGACTTCAAATTTGGTCAATATTTTGTTCTATCTCAGAGATGGACAATGTTTGTCCAAATTTTCGAGTATGTTCCCCAGGTGTCAATTACGCACGAAATTTGATTTCAACGAGTAAGGTTTTTCGCGGATTTTCAGATCGATTTTCCCAAATTTTTTGTAATTATCACAATTAAAATATTAATATTAATCAATAAGTGCGAAAAAAGTTTAAGCTATGTTCGCGGAAAACTGTTTTTTTGCGTGTGACAATTCATTCCTATTCGTTCGTAACTGACGGATTTTGACATTTCGGCCTGAAAGAATGTCTTCTTATATTAATTTGTCTTTGATAACACCAACATAATTCATAGAAATGTCATCAAAATCAACATGTGGAACGAAGCAAACACCGATTTTTTTAAAAACACTTTCTAGTATTTTTACTACTTTTACTAAAGCACTGCTTCTACGTGAAAGAGATTTTTTCAACATTTGTAGCCATAACAATTGCTTTAAAATTAACGTGTATTTCGGCTCCCTTTTATGGAATAGTATGCCTTAATCTACATACAAGAAAAGGTTTTTGGTCGGGCAATATTTTAAATCTCGTTAAGAGCTATCTTTTTTCCTTTGACCGATTGTGTCTGCGAGCCACACAGCAAATGAAACAATTGAATTGTTGCGAGAAAAGATTGGAGATTCGATTATTTCAAGAAATTGCGATATTGAAAGGCCTCCAAGAAGTTGTGATTTAACACCATTAGACTATTTCTTGTGGGGTTATTTGAAGTCATTGGTCTTTCGAAATAAACCAGACTCTCTTCTGGCTTTACAAGTCAATATTGAACGTGCCTTTCATGATACACGACTTGATTTAGTGGAAAAAGTGCTCGAAAATTGGGTTCATCGAATTCGTTCCTGCAGAAGAAGTCGTGGGGGCCATTTCAATGACGTTTTATTTAGAACTTAATAGTATCGATTGTACTTCACATTAAATAAAAAACGTTTGAATTTCCTTAACAATAATTGTGTTTTTTTTTCAAAGAAATCGTATTACTCTTATTGGAACACCCTATATTTGTATGAAAGCTGAAGATTTTCACAAAAATAAATGAACAGCAGGCGAATAGTTAAAAGTAAGCGCACCTAGTTACAGCTAGTGACTTTATCGGAACTAATGTTGTTTTATTCGTAACAAGAGAAAGACTAGATATTCCCGAAATTCTCTACTATAAGGTCGAAATATAATATCTTTCAGACATGATGAAATTAAATAAATATTGCGGTAATAAGCAGTTTTGTTTAATGTAATTATAATAAAAATGCAATATAATAGCTATAGATATTTCAAAAGTATCAGAGATTAAGAAATATCTGTTCGAGCAACGAAATACCTTCCTTATTTATATCTTACCAAAAACCGCAATTTATTTTAATCTTAGGCCTTTTTAAAACCTAGCAAAGAAATAGCTATCTCCAGCACATGGTTGTTATTCAATACTCGTCCTTGGTACAGTTTCATACAAATAGACTTCCGCTGTTTTATGGAAGTTTTTCTTTCCTCTTCCTGTCGCTGAGGCCGAGAATCAAATAAAAACCATTAATTTTCATTCTCGGTGTCTGTGAATTATTGGAACGTTTTTGGAACGGTTTTGCTGCCAATGATGCTGTTGTGTGAATGAATGTGAAATGAATAAAATATTTTTATGGGATTAAAGGTGTCATCAACTTTCAGAAAATGTTCGAGATTTAAAATATTGTCCGTGTGCCCAAAGTACAAATAAAATCACAGTATGAATGACTGACTGACTGCATGAATGAGATTAAGGGGTGGGATTATAAAATTTGTTAAATTTGTTCACAAAACGGCTTTGAAGGGCACTTGAGAAAGATTATCTCATACAATGGTTGGATGGCATCACATCACAATGCAGAGATAGAAAAAGATATTTTCTCACATTGTATGCTTGGATTGCATTATCCCTTTTTGTTTAGCGCATGTCCTGCTTGAGTAACTTTCGACCGATCCCCTCCCCTACCCTATAATTGGTTATCAAATTGCAATTGTGTTACTTTTTCATCTTTAATTGTCACGTGTCTCTCATTAAACACATCACTTGAAAATCATTCAAAGCACAGCGTAGTCTAACGGAAACCAGCAAGGGCATGGCCTCGACCATGGCCATGTCCTTTGTGGAGGATGTGGGAAGGCCAGACCAGGCAATGGAATTCGAATGCGTCGCCTTTGCCGGGTGGGAAAATAAGTAAGTACCAGCAATAACCCTTAACAAATTGTTGCCAATCCTTCTTGTGTGGCAGTGGCTGAGTAGCAGTGAGTCGAGTCGTAAGGCCATCCTCCAGCCATCCGTTTCCTTGTTATCGTTTCAAGTGTTCGTTAACAAATATTCAAGAAGTGAAATGGTTAAGCATAAATTAATTAAACCAATTACAAAAAAGAGTCGAGTAATTAAGTTGTTGCGTGTTTTGTAGGTTGAATTTTACGAGTCTGCCGTCCTCCAACTGCCGCTCAAGTTGTTTTTGCTCATTTATTCAAGATTGTTTTCTTAGGTAAATTATACTTCTTTTGGTCCTCCCCCGCTCCCCGCATCACACTACTTGAGGCCTTCTTCTAAATCATTTGAATCCCTTTATAGAGTTGTCATGGTTGGTTGACGGGGGCACCAGAAGGCGGAGGATTGTGTGATAAACGTCTCGTAACATTTAGGCTTTTGATTCAAGTGTAAGTCAGGGATTTACCTTAGTCATCCACTGTCATCCTTCTCCAATCCTCTCATGACATTTTTCCTGTGATTGTGTTGAGCATATTTTCTCCTTTCCAAAATATGTTCGTTTTGATTTAATTTTTGTCATTTTTATGACGACTCTAACGTAATCATCAGTTTTGTGGTTATTTCTCAGAAGCTTCTTAATATGCCTATTATTTCATCTTTTTTCATACACTTAGAAAAATTACAGGTTTTTTTTGTGAGATTATAAAAACTATAATTCAAATTTATTGATTATAAATTTGGCTATATACTTAATAGTCAATTTTTCAATATATTATTTCAACAGTATGGTCTCAATAACATCAAAAAGTCACATGGGAAGGGACCTTTATACATGGGCTATATTAAAATGGGGAAATGTGGCATTTAGTATTAAATATACGTGGGATTTCATGCCAAGTGAGTCAATATTTAAAACCGATGTCTTCTGATCGGGACGAAACGGTTTTAAAAATTGACTCATTTCAAGAAAATCGGTTTAACAATTTGATTTCCAGCGAGATGTCAAACCAAACGGGACCTTTATATGGAGGCAAAATGCATTTTATGATATTTATACATTTTCTGCATAATCCTGCTGATCTGATTTCTTGAGGCCATATAAGCCATAACCATTAGGCAAGTATGTTTGTAACACTGTAGAAAAAAGTACAGCCATTGTTCAATATTTAAATGTTTGCATTATATTTTGGCTTTTTAGTTGTTTTAAGTTTTCGTTCATCTTAGTTATTTCGATTGAGTGACCTCATTCGTGCGTTAAGTTCACCAGCGCACTTTAGCTCACCAGCTCATTAGCTCTCCAGCTCTTCAGTAATGTAAATTGTCATAAACCAGCCGTCAATTGCCATTGACCTGTTATCAATGGTCAGTTACCTACTGCCAACAGTCAATAGTTGGGCACTTTAGTTATACCCTACACAATAGGATGGGGGTATACTAACTTTGTCCTTCCGTTTGCAACACCTTGAAATGTTTATATTAAACCAGCAAGGAAAGGCAGAAAGTCGGGCGGGGCCGACTATATAATACCCTACACCTCCCTAACAATGCGATAAGGGTCATTGCGATAATAATTTAAATGGCTAGGAACATATTATCTAATTCTGAACCGACAATCGCTAAATTAAGCAATATTCGTTCCTAAATTGAGAAACATCTTTCTGGAAAATTTTAATGATCGGAAGTAAAGTACAACTTCTATAGCGCTTTGATACCAAATCAGGAGGAACATGTATGTATATGGAGGTTATATATAAATCTGAACCGATTTTCCTGAATATTCATTCATGTAAAAAGTCGTCTTTCTGTCGAATTTCGTACTAATCGGATATAAAATACAGTCTCTACAGCACTTACATGTCAAATCGGGGGTAACATATATATGGGGGCTATATCTAAATCTGAACCGATTCTCTCCGAATTTGGCAGTATTCATTCACGTAGAATGAAACTTCTTTTTGCCGAATTTCGCACTGATCGGATATAAAATAAAATTTTTACAGTGCTTACATATCAAATCGGGGGTAACGTATATATGGGGGCTATATCTAAATCTGAACCGATTTCTTCCAAATTTAAAAATGTTCATTCATATAAAAGGAAACCTCTTTCTGCCTAATTTCATACTGATCGGATATAAAATACAGTTTCTACAGCGCTTACATGTCAAATCGGGGGTAACATATATATGGGGGCTATATCTAAAACTGAACGGATTTTCTCTGAATTTACCGGTATTCCTTCATGTAGAAAGAAACTTCCTTTTGCCGAATTTCGCACTGATCGGATATACATAAACTACAGTCTGACACTCTCCGAATTTAGCAGTAGTCCTTCACGTAATAAGAAACCTCTTTCTTCCGAATTTCGCACTGATCGGATATAAAATACAGTCTCTACAGCGCTTACATGTCAAATCGGGGGTAACATATATATGGGGGCTATATCTAAATCTAAACCGATTTTCTCCGAATTTACCGGTATTTCTTCATGTAGAAATAAACCTCTTTCTGCCCAATTTCATACTGATCGGATATAAAATACAGCGCTTACATGTCAAATTGGGGGGTAACATATATATGGGGGCTATATCTAAATCTGAACCGATTTTAACCAAATTCAATAGGGATTGTCCTTGGGCCAAAAAAAATATGTGTAAACTTTCGTCGAGATCGGACCATAATTGCGACCTGTACTTTGATTACAAGAATACATGCACAGACAGACAGACGGACACAGCTAAATCAACTCAGAAATTGATTCTAAGTCGATCGGTATAATAAATGATGGGTCTATTTCTTCTATTTGCAAAATTACCTATTATTATAGTTCATAGCCACTTTTAAATTTTAAATATGAGTACTATGAAAGTTCAATTAGCAGATAGCCATTATTGTATATCACGCCCAAACGGCTGGATCGATTTTCTTAAAACTTGGTGGACAGATAGACCAATACCTGGGACGGACTTTTCAAATAATCGTTTTTGGCCCGTGGTCAGTTCTCGAGCTACCAAAAACTTTAATATTATTTTTGTCCGTTCAGAATCATTCTATACGACACAGAGTTAAAACATTTTACTATAAACGGTAAATATAAGCGCGAAAAATTATGACTGGCAGTGGTCAGAGTATTCTTCAGTGTTCTTCGTGGAAATTCAGTTTATATTTTATATTACCACATGAATTGATAGGGATTTTGGCCAGTTTGAGCAATTAACACCACATTTGCTAAGCAATTTAGCTGAAACTTTGCAGTTTCTATTCTATTTTGGCAAGAATTAATCTCAATATAATGTATACAAGACAGTTTATTTTTTGTTGTAGTCCACGTGTCGAGGTAGCCCTCATATTTATATATTTATATATATAATTTAAGCCATAAATACCACATTTTTCATACGAAGAGTTTGTCTAGAGAATTAGAAGCCTTACAAATTGCAGCGTTCGTTTTTTTAATAATTTCTTTAAACAAAAAGGATTGTTCGAAGTTCAAAGTTTCATATCCAAAGATTTTTCCAGTAATAGAATTGAATGCAATCCATAGTGGAGGGTACGATTTGACGCGTTTATTTGTTTTTTAAGTGATCGCTAATTTTAGTTCAGTTCAATTGAGTGAACTAGTTAGTTCATTTACTTCACCAGCTCATTAGTTCACCAGCTCTTTAGTTCACCAGCTCTTTAGCTCACCAGTTCACAAAGAAATGCTGGGCAAACCACCGATGCAAGATGGCATCAGGGGAGAGTAAAGCTCCTATATTTCGGTGATACCAGATCAGTAGATCTGTATAAGGCTGCTCTGAGTCGAGCGGGTGAGGTGTGACCGCGTGCCCAGTTGGATGTTGTCGAAAAAAAACAACATCCCTAGTCACCCCAGAGCCATCACCTGGGTTACAGAAGAGCCCTCCAACCCGGCTGACATATTAGAAATAATAAAAGATGTCAATCCTGGTCTGCCCGCCTATAATTGGAGAATCAGCAAGGTGGGTGAGGCGGATGGTAAAAAGCGGCAATTCAATTTGATCCTTAACGCTGAATCCACCTCCTATATACAACGTTCAAGTGCAACCCTACAGTATGGCATCGAGACTATAGTCTTGAAGGTATACAAGAAGGATATAGTTCCCACTGCGGAAGGTGAGTCGTCCACCGTGGTTGATACACAGCTTTCTGGAAGTGCGGAGGTATCCATGCCCATTAGTTCTGGTGACTCCAACTCTAACAGAAGATCTGTAACGTCCTACTCTGAGGACGAAAGCTCTACTTCTGACACAGAGGGGCTGAGGGGAGTCTCCGGACTCGTTGACGCATCTGGCGGGGACACGCTTCTCGATGGTACGGACGAAGAGTTCGATAACACCCTTTTCGGGGTGGATGTTAATCTGTCAGGTACCAATGATGGTAAGAATTCTACAGATTAACCTCCATCACGCTAAAGCAGCCTCAACGGCTCTATTGCTGCGCCTGTCCACAGGTGCAGTAGACATCGTCCTGATACAGGATCCCTACGCAGTAGGAGGAAGGCATTCCAAGAACCTGCATTTTGGCCAGGAAAGATCTAAGTATCTTTCTCCTGCAAACATCTGCTAGTCTTGAGATCGGTAATCGCATATGGGTGGTCTTCATTTACTTGCCTTACGAAGCTGTAGTACCGACTGCTCTATTCAGGCAAGTAGTAGAAGAACCAACGTCTGACGAGTTAGAGCTGATTATTTACAAACCTTGTTACAAACCTTGTTAGAGTTGGTTTACAAACCTTGTTAGAGTTGTGGACCCAAGACATGCTGGTATGCGTCTTCTGTTGGTGGACGGCAACTGACAAACTAACCATCATCAACCTACTAACAAAGGTTCAAAGAACTGTGTACACCTTTGAGAGAAATTACATCACTATGATTCCCGCCAGAGATGAATGGTTAGGAAGAATACCAGGTAATAGAAACCATCTCCACTTTTACACGGATAGTTCGAAGCTTGATGAAATGGTTGGCTGTGCAGAGCTTAGTTTGGATATAGCTCACAGACTACCATATACCTGCAGCGTCTATCAAGCCGAAATAATGGCAATATGGGAAGTAGCCAAGTGGCTGAGTCGCAACATAGTAACCAACACTGGCGTTGTCATTTACTCTTACAGCCAGGCTGCCATCAATTCTCTGAAGGCAACAGCCCTAAATTCACAAACAGCCCTCGAATGCCGCAGATCTCTTAACGAGATGGCTGAGCAGTTTAATATACACCTAATATGGGTGCCTGGGCATAGGGATATCCCGGGGAACTGCAAAGCCGATGAACTTGCTAGGAAAGGGACGACATTACAAATTCTCGAAGAATTTACATATATTGGTGCGCCACTACATATACACGTACAAGCTTTGGCTTAGGCAATCAGGCAGTCCAACGAAAGATGGACAGAAATCGGCACCAGTAGGGTAGCTAGACAAATCAGCCTAAGTTATTACCTGTGAAGATCAAAATATCTCCTCACACTGGAGAGGAAAGGATTGTTTACGTTAGTATCAGTTCTGACGGGACACTGCTTGATCGGCGAACACGCCAAAAGATTTGGTATTGACTCTAATGACTTCTGCAGAAGCTGTGGAGATGAGGAAGAAGTGGAGAGCATTTAGCACTTGCTATGCGACTGCCCCGCTCTGAGTAAACGACGACTGGACATACTGGGGTCGGCCTTTCTAGGCAGTCTAACAGATCTTTCCAGTATCGATATCCGTGCTATCGATAAATTTGTATATCAAACCGGTTGGTTTCGATGAGGGGCATTTCAGCCCGTGGTAACACTGGGGACCTAAACTGGTCTAAGTTAGCTTGTATAAAATAAATACGGCTGCCACCCTAACCTAAACCTAAACCCTAGGTAGAACGCTACACTCGTGATGACATAAATATGGAAACAACATATAACATCTGAGAAAAGAGAACGAAATGAGAAGAGAGAAATAAATTACATGGTTGAAGAAGAAAGACATGAACTACTGAAATTACTAAGGATGAACTACTGAGCTGAAATTAACAAGTTGTGTGATATAAAGCATTCGATCCAGCCGAGCATAACGTTTTTATTTATTTATTTATTTATATGAATTACAATACAAAGTAAATTTATATTCTAATTATAAGGTCCAGGGAAAGGCCGGGTTACAAAGACCATATGGCTAAATTTTTGCAGCGACAGACCAGAGCCTCTGGTGGGAATCGAACCCACGAACCCCAAACACATAGGCGAGTACGCTACCAACTCACCTACTGGGGCGCTCATAACGTTTTTTTCTTGTTTTTAAATAAATAAAAAATGATTGGACTATGCTCCAATGCTCGTTAGTTTATCTAATTTAAAATTCAGTTTCTATTCTGAGTGTATAGTTGTCTTCGAAAATTATCTTTCATCATTCAGTTTGTTTATGTCTTCACAAACAAATGTTTCCTCTCAAAAGCACCACACCAGAACTTGTTCAACATTTTTTTTTATAAAGAAAACATGACATTTGTGTTAGTAGTGTATCCTTGTTTATATTTTGTTGATCCTTATGTTGTGCAATTTATTTCCAGGAATTTGTCTCCTTAATGCGCAAAAAATTTGTATTTGTGTCCTCTGAACAAAAAAAAAATGTAGTGTAATTGCTGGCATATTTTCTTTATACAGATAATAATTCAAGAAAATGTAGTCAGTGTATGAACAATGAGAGTCATTTTGGAACTTTTTTATTTTAATGTCGATTTATTTTTTTTTCGGCATTTCTATCATGCCCTCCGCCATGGAAAGAATTCCACAGTATAATAACGAAACTTTGCAATTATATAAAGGGGTAGGCGCTCGATATGTTACCAACTTCTGGCAGCCGCAGCAACCAAAGGGTTAATGGAGATACGCTCATTTTTTGACAAGCATCAAGCTGTAATATAGTTCGCAAGCCTATATTTTTGCGCCGCAGTTAAATGTAATGATTATAGCGTTATTTCTGTAAAATCGCAAAAAGCCATTGAGCCGAGATGTTTACGTACAAATATATGTTGTTTTATGTGGGAGCCAGAAAACTGAAAATATTTTTCTCAATCAAAGTCATAGCAAATGTTGCCTGCTACACAAGTTATTAACAAATACCATTGCATTTGTTAATTTGTATGGGATACCAGAAGGGGCTTTACCGAACTGTTAGTGATTACTAGACAGCGGAATTTTATGCCATCTCTATTTGCCATCCGAAGAAGTTTATATTTTAATATTAGGTATATTTTTAGATTCTAAATATAAAATGTACATATGTTGAATGTTGAACTAAAAAATTGCATATGCAAAATATATGCATAGGAAAAATTGAGAAAATTAACTAATTTTTGAAACAAAATTGTATATAACGACTAAAACTTCCCTCGCAACAGATTTCAAGATAAAAGCTTCAGCCGTTTGTCTGTTACGCCCATTCAAAATTAAGGTAACCATGTACAGATTTTATGCGACACACATTGACATATTAATATTAAAGAAAAATGCCGAAAATCTTTTTATAGAACAATAATAGCCGGTACAAAATGGAACAACATCAATTGTCTAGATTTTTCGCATGAAAAAAAACTGTTAATTCATTTTTTAAAAAATCGCTGTTAATTTTGTCTAAGAAATCGAAGATTTACCAGATATCGGTGTTATTCTTTAGGGGAAATAGCTGATACTAGTTAGCTTTAGAAAAATCAATCATATTTTTCGGTTTTGCAGGTTAGGTAAAATATAAGATAATAATAAAATCTAAAATTGTTTTTGTTGTCAAATAGAAATATAGAGCATATTTGTTCTTAATTATGTTTATACTACATATTGTCTATAAAAAAATCATATACAATACTTTTTTAGAAAAATTCGGTGATAATATTTCTGTAGTAAAAATTGAAAATAATAATTTTCTCTAGAAAACAATCGCTGATATTACTATAGAAAAAAGTCTATGATATTTTTTCTAGATAAAAATTACTCATATTTTTCTCTAGAAAAGATTTCTGAATGGGTTTGTACCAAAATATTGTGTTGAAACAAACACACAACTGCCAAATTTCAGTCCAATCGGTTATAACTAGTGATTTCTAAAGCATCAAAATATCGAGTCGTTTGTGTCCTTTGTGCACCAATGACTATGATATTTTGCAAAAATGTGTCTAAGCACAATTAACCTCAAATAGCAAAAGAAGTGAGTTCGTCAGGGACCTTCGAATGGGAACTACAACAGAATGACGGCTGTTCCTGGGGGATGGATTTAGATAAATTTGAACACAAATACCACATTTCAGCATAATCAGTTCAAAAGTAACAGAAATCCAAATTGGAAGGACCTTGGAATGAAGGCCACATTAAAACATGGACTGATGACTATTATTATTTGAGTTAATGCTACTGGTTACAAATTAAACTCAAATTTTATTGAATTTCAGTTTCAGGTGTGTTAGATTATATCGTGATTACAACAAACGGACGGACAAAAGGATAGAATAATGCCGATATAAAAGTGTAGTATTTTCTTAACAATTTTTCCGAAAACAACACAATTTGAAAATTTGAGTTAAGGTACTACATCATTTCGGCTTGAAAGATGTAACAATTTTCTAGTATTTCAGGTCGATGGGGCAAAATTTTTTTTCCAGAAAGGAAACCGCCATAAGTTTCCCAGCAAAAAATATGGAAGTACCTCTAAGAAATCACAGTTTAAGTGATTCTAAAAAGAAGTTAGTTCATTTTTTCACTTCCAAATAATTACTTCGGCAAAAGTTGTGAATATATTTGAAATATATGACAAATATACAATACTAGCTGAGCCCGGTGCGCTTCGCTGCCCATGTCAAAATTAGCGCTGTAGAAACTGTATTTTATATCCGATCAGTACGAAATTCGGCAGAAAGAGGTTTGTTATTACATGAAGGAATACTGCTAAATTCGGAGAAAATCGGTTCAGATTTAGATATAGTCCCCATATATATGTTACCCCCGATTTGACATGTAAGCGCTGTAGAAACTGTATTTTATATCCGATCAGTAAGAAATTCAGCAGAAAGAGGTTTCTTATTACATGAAGGAATACTGCAAAATTCGGAGAAAATCGGTTCAGATTTAGATATAGCCCCCATATATATGTTACCTCCAATTTGACATGTAAGCGCTGTAGAGACTGTGTTTTATATCCGATCAGTACGAAATTCGACAGAAACAGGTTTCTATTTTACATGAATGAGTATTCAAGGAAAATCGATTCAGATTTATATATAACCTCCATATATAGGTTCCTCCAGATTTGGTTACAAAGCGCTAGAAGTTGTACTTACTTCCGATCATTTCAAAGTTCTCCAGAAAAATGTTTCTCAATTTAGGAACGAATATTGCTTAATTTAGCGATTATCGGTTCAAAATAAGATATACATACACACACACCACATTTGCCAATTATTCCAAATTATTATCGCAATGACCCTTATCGCATTGTTAGGGAGGTGTAGGGTATTATATAGTCGGCCCCGCCCGACTTTCTGCCTTTCCTTACTGGTATTAGTATTCACAGAATGAAAAAATACCGAATTTAGTGGAAAGTCCAGAAAATAGAAATGTATACTTATAAAATTTCCAAATTCTTGTTTCATTGGTAATGCATCACATTATCATATTGCGATTGTATTGGAGTAATTAGTAATTAGTAGCTGTAATTATCGCATACCGAAAAATTTTGTTCATGTATTTCCTATATAATACTTGAAATATATTTCAAAATATGGGCTGGGCCACGCCCACTGGTCCTATTCCGCCCATTTGTAAGCCAATCACGTAGACTGCTACCAGATACATATACGCAAAATTTAAACACTCTCGCTAACAAAATGAGCAAGATAATTCAATTTCAAAATTTGGCTTATATGGGCGGTGGCACGCCCATTGGTCAGATCCCGCCAATTTTTGGACCAATCACGTGGACTGTCACCAGATACATATGTACAACATTGCAGCACTCCCGCTAGCAAATTGTGCAAGATATCAAAATTTGGTCTATGTGGGCGGGGCCACGCCCGCCCACATAGAATAGAGGGTATTATAACTTTGTGCATTTATTTGTAACACCTCAAAGGAGAAGAAATAGACCCATCTTTGATTATAGTGATAGCTAAATCTGAGTTGATTTAGCTATGTCCGTCCGTCTTGTACTCAAAGTACAGGCCGCAATTATTGTCCGATCTCAACGAAACTCTTTGCATATCTTTCCTTTGGCCTAAGGACGATCCCTATCGGATATCGTTAAGATCGGTTCAGATTCCTATATAGCTCCTATATTTGTATAAAAAATGACAGAGAGATGACTTTTGCTACCCTTAGAGATACTGCCAAATTTGAGGAAAATCGGTTCAGATTTAGATATAGTCCCCATAAATACTTATACATTATCGGACAATACATATTGGACTAATTTCATATTTCTGTTCAATCGCCAAAATCTGAAAAAGTATTAATGATATATTTCAAAAATTGTACCTATTATCTACGAAATTGCATCAATTTACCAAAAAATAAAAATTTGGCTTATTTGAATTTAAATTTTTTTTAAAAAAAGGTCGAAAATTGGCAGGACAAAACATATTGGACTACGCACTACTACTAAACTTTTGTGGAAAACCTTTATTGTCAAGAACGGTTTTGCATCTTCTTGCATGAAAGCAATAAGATTGTCTATTATCTTTGTATTTATGGAGTTCAAAGCATCTGCAATGGCCTGAAATAGCTTATATTTGTCTCGATCTAAACTTTCACGATTTATCTCTTTGTTGACAATTTCCGAAAGATGTTCAACGAGATTCAGGCCTAGGGTTGAGCTGGCAACTCCATAACGTTGACCCCTTCCTTTCTAAATCAATCTTTGAATCATTTCGCCGTATTTTTAGGGTCGCTGTCGTGTTGAAATTGCGATAATAAAGCCATATTCCACTCAGCATAGGGAAACATGACTTTCTCCAAGATTTCGCTGTACATAAACCTGCCATAAATCAGTTTGTTATAGAGGGGTACGTTTTCTATAGAGGGGTAACGGGTAACTATAAAATAAACGGAATTATGCCGGCCGGGATGTAATGGTCTGGGGATGCTTTCCGTTAACGGGGTTGGACACCTCTATAAAATAAACGGAATTATGGACAGGTTTGTGTACAGAGAAATATTGGAGAATGCCTATGGTGAGTGGAATATGACTCTATTATGGCAATTTAAATACGACAACGACCCTAAAAATATAGCGAAATGATTCAATGATTGATTTATAAAGGAAGGGGTCAACTCTATGGAGTGGCCAGCTGAACCCCAGACTTGAATTCAGTTAAAAATCTTGGGAAATTATCAGGAAATTAATTTTAATAAGGCTTGATGAGAAGGTGGAGCTAAGTACTTTGTAACTGAAACGAAGCCAATTATTTCATATTATTACCGCAATGCCTCTTTTCGGATTGTTAGTAAGGTGTATGTATGTTTTATATACTCGTAGTCGGCCCGCCCGACTCTCTGTTGTTTCTTACTGGTTTTACATTTTGTAAGTTATTTGGACAAACTTAACAAATTTAAAACAAAAAATTATATTATAAAAAAAAGTTAAACAACCGCTGCAGGATTCAAATCCGGACACCCAAATTTTTTTATTCCTAGATAATGAGAGCATCCAAAGTAGTGAATAAGATCAAATTTTTCACATGTTAGCTAACAAGTACTTATACGCAAAAGTAATCTTATATATTTCAGGACAGTGATAGGTCGAACTCGTTTGTGGTTATGTTATGCTGCTATAGCGCTGGAGACCCAAATTCAACTCTCAGAGGGACCAACAAATGTATCTTTAAAAAAAAAAAATCCCAAACGAATAAAAATAATAATTTAAAGAAAAACTATTTCTTTATATTTTGAGCAAATATTTTTACGCATCCTAATAGCATCAGGAAAATAGCATTTACATTATAGCATTATAAGCACTGGTGCGAATGAACTGCCAAATAATTAATGACATGGCGCGACAAGTCCATGTTCGGAGAAGATCCAAATTCTGGATCGCGACATTAACATCATCACCACTTTTTTGAAAGGTATTTTTTGGGTGGCAATTATACTGATGGTTGTATAATTTTATATGTTCCTTACGCGGTCCTTAATGAATATTTTGAGGTGTTACAAAAAATAATGTGCTCCGTACCGTACCGTACTGCAAACATATCATGCAGGTTGTCGTCAATTCCGACTTTATTTTATCCGGGGAAGAGCTAAGTACCCTGAATCCAAAATCCAGGAATAAACCGCTGAATTTATTTCTTAATACCTTAGCAACATATTTCGAACCATTTCGTGTTCATTTTATCGCCAATAATACAAAAATTTATCCTGCGCAAACTTCGAACATGTTTGAAAGAATTATTTTATGATTCACTAAAGGACAATTTATAATAACAGCGAGTAGGGAGTGTAAAAGTTCATTTTACTAGAAAGGCTTTTTTTGCTTTTCCGTAATATCAAAAAACCTCCTTATATGATTCATCAACCTTTCTCGATTGATTTTCCATGTAGTCGCAGTATAAACAAACAATTCCTTTGTGTAATAAAATTTACTACCTCCCCTCCTTAATTTTTGGGATGAATATCATATTTATGTTTTCGCAATTTTAGCATATCACATAAATACTGATATAAAGTGCCATCTATGACCATAAACAACTTTCTAAAAAAAATATTAAATTTCATACCCTTTATTTCTCCGAACGCCCATGAGTCACAGTGCAAAAAACCAAAAAAAAAATAATAATACCCACATCTCCACATATAAAAAGCAGGATAACAAAATTACAATTTCATAAGACTTTGGACAGATTTACGCAAAAACAATAAGAGAATTATTATTTTAGTTGGCAAAGGGGTTGCAATGCAGTGCGGTCATTGCCGGGAAACCCTTATGCCGCTGCGGCCAACCATTTTAGTACATATCTCGGAATTTATTTCGACCAAACACCGTAAATGTTCGTAAGGATAAAACATCCGTCCGTATCAATTCCAATTACACGAATGAAAATTGCACAAAATAAAGAAAAATAAAATAAAAATTACGATTATTGTTATTGTTATGGGATTTTTTCGTATGATATACGTGTGTACACTCCGGTGTATTTTGCGGAAATGCGGGTGCGAAAAAGGAGTAGCTAAAATCGAAATACTTTTTCTGGTCAATGAAATACAATTGTGGATCAGACAGGGGGAGGGGGAGTTAGATACCAAAAGTTATCTGAATTAGAGTAAAAGTACATAAAAAAGGTGCCGGATATAATTAGAATTGCACGTGATTCCCGAATAAACAGAACGGAACAGAACATGAAAAGGGCTGGTCATTGAGAGATAAAATGGAAGACATACTGCGAAATACCTAAAACCTAACTGAAAATAATAATCCACCCTTTTGGCACAAATGTATTAATTGACGCAATGGTGATTGTTTAAATTGCTCAACAAGAAGTGTTTATTTGGTTCCTTAAATGTACGGAAGCTATTGAGATTGGGTATGTACCAACAAAGTTATCTGAATTAAAGGAAATAGGTAGTCTTTTACGGGGAACAATTTAAGTTTTTCTGATATCGCTCATTGCATGAGGGTTCGTCGCATTTGAAAATATTAAACATTTTTGAGATTATCATACCGAAATCATATTAAGATCGAAATAAATGGTGGGCTTAGAGACAGATTTTTAACAAATTTTCCGAGAGTGCATACGATTTTGATGTATGTGTCAACAAAACCTATTTGACGCAAATACCCAAACATAAAAAATATGTTAAAATAAGTATTTTTCACAGCAAACTTTTACACAAATATTGACGTAAACAATGAAGTTTTAGGCCCATAAAATTGTGTTCACAGTATTTACACAGTTTATTAAAAAGTTTTAAAATTTTACCCGAGAACAATATGCAACAACAAAATTTTTTCTCGGAGACCAAAAAACTAAAACCAAAGCAAACAATTTTTTATGGTACAGTTTTTTTTAAATTTTTTTTTAATTTAAATTTTCATTGATGGAAATTGCGATAAAGGACAATACATTGCGATAATAATTCGGAATAATTGTTTACGTTTCAGTCAATAAAGTACTTAGCTCCACATCCTCATCAAGGCTTATTTCAAGGAGGAGTTTATGATGTTGATCATAAAAATAGAACATTCTTTCAAAATATATTTTCATCAACTTGAATTATATAAAGATCGGGCGTAAAATATCTTTGTAGTAGCTTAAATACTAAATAGTCAGGGAAATATGCGTGTGGCTTTATCTAAATCTGAGGCGATTATCCCAGAAACCAGCAGTATTCATTCCTAAATTAAGAAACTTCTTTCTGCCAAATTTTGTAATGATCGGAAGTAAAGTATAACTGAAATAAAATGTTAGCAGGAATAAAATGTCTGTTCGATATGATTTCTAAATAGGAACTAATTTTATTTACATTATATTTACTTAGCCAAAGACTACCAAATAATTCTTAACCTATCTTATAAGTAAGAAGAAAAGAGGAGACATAAGGTCACAACACATGATTCCCAAACAAATATAACAACGACCAATGCAATGCGCTTATCTAGTGTGCATGGCCGGGTCGATGTTAGAATAACTAAAAAATGGGAATTTCTTTGAATTCCCTCACAATTTATACACACATATTTTGTGAATGTGTAACTGATTCTACCCGACTTCATACAATTCAGTTCAGATAACAGGGACTATATCTAAATCTGAACCGATTTTCCCCGAATTTTGACAGTGTTCATACACGTGATAAGAGAACTCTCACTGCCAAATTTCGTACTGATCTGATATGTATAAAATACATTTTCTACAGCGTTTACATGTCAAATCGGGGGTAACATATATGTATATGGAGGCTATATCTAAATCTGAACCGATTTTGACCAATTTCAATCGGGATCGTCCTTGAGCTAAAAAAAGAGCACTGCGCTAAATTTCATCACAATTGGGCCATAAATACAACCTGCACTTGTTTACAACGATACATCTACAGACGGACGGTTAAATCGACTCAGGAAGTGATTCCAAGTCGATCGGTCTACTAAACGATAAGTCTATCTCATCTCATTCAGGGTGTTAAAAACAAATGCACAAACTCATAATACCCTGGACCACAGTGTGGTGTAGGGTATAACCACAAAGAATTTTTTTAGCGAATTTTTATATTTTAGAAAGATTGAAGAAAAAGCTGTCAAAAAGACTTTGGGCAAAATTTTCTAAATAACGGGTGATCCAATTAGAGATACTTTTTTCAGTATCCTTTTTTTGACAGATCACGTGTGAGTCGTGTCATGCTGTCATGTTATTTTTGTTAAGTATTGTTTGGCATTTCATCATGGAAAGACTTACGCCGAACAACGTTTACAACGTTTTGACAACAAATTGACAGATTAATTATTGTAATGTTATAACGGGTGATCCAAGTAGAGATACTTTTTTCAAAGCCTTTTTTTGACAGATCACGTGTGAGTCGTGTCATGCTGTCATGTTATTATTGTTAAGTATTGTTTGGCATTTCATCATGGAAAGACTTACGTGTCATTCGCCAGTTACCAGTCGAAATGCTCGAATGAGTCATCGAAAATTGGCCTCAACGGATGGATCATCTGAGACGTAGCCGCGGCCAACTTTTGATAGACATAATCTTCAAAAAATAGATGCCAAAGAATGTTCTTTCAAATGATAATAAACATTCCCCATTCAATTTGAATTTTCGTGTTTATACCCTACACCACACTGTGGTACAGGGTATTATAAGTTTGTTTCACGACAGATGTTTGTAACACCTGAAAATAACACAGCTAGACCCACCTTAAAGTATACCGATCGACTCAGAATCACTAGCTGAGTCGATTTAAGTATGTCCGTCCGTCCGTCCGTCCGTCTGTCCATGTAAAGTTGTTCGTCGACTACAGGTCGCAATTTCACTCCGATTGTTCTGAAATTTTGCAGTTTAGAGTATTTCGCAGCTGTTAAGATCGCTATTGAATTTGGTTTAAATCGGTTCAGATTTAGATATAGCTCCCATATATATCTTTCGTCCGATTTGGCCCTTTAGTCCTATAGAAGCTGTATTTTACATCCAATCGTTTTGAAATTTAGAATGGTAGAGTTTCTTGATCCATGAACCAACATTGCCGAATTTGAAGAAAATCGGTTAAGATTTAGCTATAGCTCCCATATATATGTTTCGTCCGATTTTGCCCTTTAGTCCTATAAAAGCTGTATTTTACATCCAATCGTTTTGAAATTTAGAATGGTAGAGTTTCTTGATCCATGAACCAACATTGCCGAATTTGAAGAAAATCGGTTAAGATTTAGCTATAGCTCCCATATATATGTTTCGTCCGATTTGGCCCTTTAGTCCTATAAAAGCTGTATTTTACATCCAATCGTTTTGAAATTTAGAATGGTAGAGTTTCTTGATCCATGAACCAACATTGCCGAATTTGAAGAAAATCGGTTAAGATTTAGCTATAGCCCCCATATATATGTTTCGTCCGATTTGGCCCTTTTATTTTACATCCAATCGTTTTGAAATTTAGAATAAACAATTTATACATGAACTACAAAATTTATATTTCAGAGTTATTCAATATTACGAGAGTGGTGTAGGGTATTATATAGTCGGCCCCGCCCGACTTTAGTCTTTCCTTACAGGTTTTTCTTTAAAAAAGTAGGGAACCTCGAAATGGATCACTCTATACAATAGGTAATTAGTTATATGGATGGGATATTAGTTATATGGATAGGTAATTAGTTATATAGTTAAGGCTAGTTTTTATAACTATGTTCATAGTGCGTTAAGATACAGGAATTATAATCGGAGAAAAATTTTAATTTTTACTTTGTACAATATAATATAAATGAAATATTGGAAATATGTCTATTTAACAGTTAAACAAAAACAAACGCGTTAAACAAAATAGTATGTAGAAAAATTGAATTGTAATGCTTGAAAAACAAAATAAAATCTAATCTAAAAATAATCTATTTAGTTATAAGGAATGGGATCCGGACAGTCCTAAACGGATCTCGTTGGAATTGTATGTTATAACTACTATCCAATAGGACTGAACTGAGTGCAAATTTCATGCTGATCAGAAGACATTTAAAAATTTACTCACTTGATATGAAATCCGCCGAACTTAGCCGACCCAACAAAGAAAACACAACATTTTTCTGTATATCTCAAAATCTTCTTTTAGATCGTTACACTTTTACTTGTAAAAACTGCACGGGGCAAAATCGCCTTTTTTGATATGTTTGAATCGAAAGAAAATATATTTGGAACACATTTTACATGTTTTATATTTCTGAGTAAATAAATTTTATTTGAAAATCAATAAAATTTACTTGGAACGCATATATTAATATATTACAACAAATTATATTTGCAAACTAATTTTCTCAAATAAAATATGTTTTTATATACCAATAAAATTATTGTTTAGGAATATCTTCAAATATATATAATTTAAGAAAGATTTTCAAAACTTTGGTGAATTTTTCTAATTTCATTTTTAATTTTTCCTTCGTTTCGAATTATTTCTCCCAGTCAAAAATACCATTAGCAGCATTGCATTCTGTTTTAAGGGACTCATTTTAAATTTCTGGGTATTTTATGTCAGCATTTTTTTCAATCCTTCGAGTAAATTAATGTTATCAAAAATTATACGATTTCAATTAAAAATTTCTAAAAAATTATCATTAAATTACTGAAAAACAACACAATTAAGGATCGATATTTTCGAAATACTTAAATTTAAATACATTTTTGTATCGGAATTAAAATCCCAAATAAAAGGTATTGGGGTAAAAACAAGGATTTGTTTAGAACAACATCTTCCCAAATATATAAGTTTTGTGTGTACCAAATATTATATATTTAGAGTGTACCATAAACATATATTTGCTTCAAGCCGAATATGTTTGGGACAATATACTACAGAAGCGATTTTTTTCAGCGTGTGTCTAGCTTCTGAAAATAGACATCAACCGCAACATCTACCTCTTCATTGCTGACAAATCTTTCCCCCGAGCCATTTTTTCAAGTTTGGCAACGAAAATACCGAGTTAGCTAAATTTTAATCTAAATCATTGTCTTGATTGCGAGTAAACGAGACAGCGACAGCCACCGTGTGTAATGCTTTTTCATCTTAAATTTTCGGTCAATATCCGATGTATAGCACTTTGAAATGCCTATGACATCAGCTATCTCACGAACCTTCAAACGACGGTCATCCAATACCATTGTCAATCAATAGTCCACCACTACGGTGTCGACCAATTACTGATACATATTGGTGTCCATTTTTTTCTTTAAAATTCACCGAGATAGTTCACTTTTAAGTGTTAAAAAAATATTAAACAACTTAAATCCTTAAATATATATTTTAAAAGGTTGCCACTTTTCACGAAAGCATTTCAAACTACTACCGCCTTCTATATGTCACGTCGGCTAATTTGGGTCCGTCCTCGTATTAATAATATAATAATTTATTTAAGAGGAACCTCTGTAGAAGAGTTATATTAAAACATATACCAATATGGTATATGTTTTAAGTAGATATGAAACACTAGCCTCAGCCTAATTTCGTCAGGAAAATGTGTCGTTTAGGCTTTAACTTCTTTGTGAGAGAAACTCCTATGTGGTGATTATAACAAAATATGAACTTGTTTGGGTAATTTTTGATGAATTCTTATTAAAATAAATAACAAACTGAAAAGTTTCTGGCTTGGTGAAAAATGTATGGAAGCGACTATTTCCAGCTGCATTCAACAGGCAAATGTTGCGACAGAAGGGATGGCTTAATAGTATTAAAATTTTACGAAAATCAAGAATATATTTACAGGGATGTTCTGAATTGATTTAGAAATAAACATACATTTTTACTTATAGTAACTAGAAGTTTAATCAAGAAAAATTATATTTTAATAAAGGCGACTTTTAATTATATGCTCCAAAATTTAAAGGGAGCGTGCTAGAGGGATGCACCTGAGATTATTATTCAAGGTCTTTCAAACGGAAGGCCCAAGCTAGTGTGCCCCTTTCAATTTTGGAGTATATAATTGAAGGTGTTCTTTATTAAAATATTATTATTCTTGATTTAATCTCGATTTACATATAAGTTTAAATTTATGTTTATTACTTAATCAACTCAGAACACGACTAAAAGCAAACATTACGTACTTCAGCAGGAATTGATCCAACCTACGTTCCTTCACTTGAGCCATATAAATGACATTTTCCCAACTATCTGTACGATTTATATCCTATCCATTTTTAAACGGCGCCAATTTCCCAAGCGACCAACCAACTGGTGTCTCAACCATAATCACCTATCATCTTATTTCATTAATATTTTAGCAGACATAAGCGAAAATTATCACCATACCCCGAATCAATTTCCAAAAACCCAAAGTTTTGTGTGCCCACTGCCAAAAAAGATTTACAACATCAAGCAAAATTTACCGATGAAAATAAAATTTAATAATTCCATAATTCACACATCCTTTTAACAGCTTCATCCTGTGTGGTGGTTTGCCGGTGTTGCATTACACTTACCTACCGACGACGACGGCGGCGACCGTTTCGTGCCCTTTACCCTTATCACATAATTTTCATAATGTGTCTGTTGAAGAAAGTTAACCAGCGGCAGATGAAGAACCAAAAATCAGAAAAAAAAGAAACCCCTATGCCATGTTCACATCGTAACCCCTTTCTGGGTCGCACTCTCTCTTACCTTGGAGTACAGCAGCAAATGGGATCAACAAAATGAACTTCACAACAAAAGAGAGATGAAGAAAATTGTTTTATGGCCAAATATGGCAGAAGTAGATTCAATCCGAAACATGGACGAAAAATAAAACAATAATTATGCATCATTGATTTTATAGTGGGCGTATCAATGGCAAACTTTCCATATCTTTGAACAAACGGGAGGGTGAAAGGGTGCTTGAGTAAGTAGTGCGATGGCGAGATGTGTGTGTGGTGTGAAGGCCACTTCACCACAAAGGCCTTGTAGTCCTGATTATGATGCTGTGGCTCTGGCTGCTGCCAATATATTCCATATAGAATTTCCTTGCGCTATTTTGGATACCAGCTTCGAGTACGAATAAAAATAAAGTACAAAAAGGCATTATCATCTCTTTGGCCACATGGGGATACTTATGCTCTGTACTTTCCTCCGTCGGTTCGTTCATTCATTCATTTATTTATTCCTTCGTTAGTGGATGCCATGAAGAAACTGGTGTGGAAGGAGTAATAAAATATCAACAAAATTCATATATACACAGAAGGGACACCCTGGAACCATAACCCTTCATCGGGGTGTTAGTATGAAACAAATGCCCAAAACATAGGTAGCACTCGTCGGATGCTATTACTGTACATGTTGCAATTATGTTTAATAAATTGCAAAACATTTAAGAAAATCGTAGTCTAGTAAACCCTAACATTCAGAGGGCGGTACCAGAAGGGATTCCATGAAAGGACACATTTTCAGTGAACACAAGGCACTTACAAAACCATTGTGCGCACTGTTGATACCAGAGGTTGTTGGCTAATACTCGTATGGACCACTTACACCAGTTTACAAAAAGTTTGCCAAAGGGCTGTTTTTAACATATTGTGGTGATATTTGGTATCTTAAACTCGAATAAAAATATTTAAAAAAAGAATGTTAATTTTTTTTCATTTGTTTTATTTATTACTATCGAGATTGAGATCGTTATTTTTGGGTTCTGTAAACAGCAAACAATCTCCTCTTTGTAGGGAAAGTACTCGAAGGAATGGACCAATACGGCCCACCTTCAAAATTGGCCTGGAATAGAAAACCAGTAAGGAAAGGCAAAAGTCGGACGGGACCGACTATATAATACCCTACACCACCTTGTTAGAGCAGAATAAGAACGAATATTATTATTATGACATGTTCATACGTGAATTCACATGTTACAAACGTAGTCTATTTACAAAGGATTTCCAAGATTCTCCCTTATTAGCTAGATGTCTTAGGTGATGAAATATGAGTGGATCGGCGCATTTGTGGGTTCCACGGCAGCACAGAATGAGAGATTTCATCTTAGCTCATTCGTAGTACATGGCATTTCACAAAGTGTCATGTATTTCTATGGACTGGAATCAAAGTTGTAATCCATTAACATTTTGTGCAAAATGGTCCATTTGTATGGGAGGTACTAAAATGGGCGTGGCAACTTCGCTCAAGATGATAAAGACGAAGAAACTAATGATATGTGTGGCATTGTGAAAGATTCTGAGTAGAAGTATAGTTAGTTATGAGTAGGCAGTTATGAGATAATCAATATTTCACTAAACTTTCACCCTTCGTCGGGGAGGTACTCGAAGGGGTGGACGAACATAGTAGTAAAAAGTGCCCAAATCGATTTATTAATTTTTTTTACACCGGCTCGCAGCCTTTTCTACAGGTTGTTTTTTGTAGACGTGTGGTTTTCAATCTGGCAATACTTTTTTCGGAGTTGGACAGCTTTCACTTGACTTATGCTCAGTTTGGTTTGCCATATCATAATGATTAAACTTACTCCGGAACAACGTTTGCAAATCGTGAAAATTATTGTCAAAATTATGGAAATAAATTTTCCGATTTCTGGAAATTTGAATAATCGGCTGGAATAATATCCTACTCAGTTATATTACTATTCTTCCTACTCAGTTATAAGATAATTCTTTTTGATATTTAAAGTGGCGATTTAGAGCTAAAATCCTATGTTAGGTACTGACTAGGATACATTCACACATTCTAATTTCCAGTTTGCAGTCGCGATCAAAAATATGTTCATACCGTTTGCGTTTTTGAGAGCATCTGGTATTATTTGCAGGAGTTTGATAGACCTTCAAGTAGATTGGTCGTGAAACCAATTGTATATGATCGGTGTATGATCAAATATACGAAGCTTTTTGTAGCCAAAGATTTTATATTTACAACATATTTGCTATAACCAAAAAAATAATACTAATGTTTGGATCACAGTTTTAAAAGTGTCCTGGTATTTAAATGGTAGTCATATCTAAATCTGAATCGATTTCATCTAAATTGAGTAGCCTTTATTAATGGGTGACGAGACTATCCTCTGCCATATTGATTGAGGATCACCCGTTGCTTTAATTCCAAATCGAAGGAAAATATACATACTCGTATATGGCTATCTATAAATCTTATCCGATTTTCACCAATTTCAATAGTGATCATAACAATGGAACCATAACTACACTCTGTTAAATCGATTCAGGAAATGATTCGAAGTCGATCGGCATAATAAACGATGGGTCTATTTCTTCTCCTTTTGGCTATTACAAACAAATGCACAAAGTAATAATTCTCTGGACCACAGAGTAGGGTATGGGTATACAATAATTCCGCATACCAAATTTGAAGTCTCTCTGTTACTCCTTTCGAGAGTTATACTGTGCCAGCCAGATAGACGGACGGACATTCCTCAAACTACTTAAAATGACCCAAAACTGATTTCCCCCAAATATACTCGAAGTCTTAGGTCACCTTTTCCGATGTGTTTATTCATAGATTTGTATACCATACACCACACTGTGGTACAGGGTATTATGACTTTGTGCATTTGTTTGTAACACCCAAAAAGACAAAAGATAGGTCCACTGTTTATTATACCTATCGACATAGAATCACTTTTTGAGTCGATTTAGCCCTGTCTGTCTGTCCGTCCATGTATACTTGTGATCATAGTACAGGTCGCAATTATGGTCTGATCTCAACGAAACTTTGCACATATCTTTCTTTAGGCCCAAGGACGATCCGGACATGAACAAAACATTTTGGTTAAAATCGGTTCAGATTTACATATATCTCCCATATATATGTACCTCCGATTTGGCATATATGCACTGTATAATCAACATTTTTGAACCGATTTGTACAAAAATTGACGGAGAGTAGTCTTGTGATACACTTAGAGACAATACAAAATTTGGGGGACTTGACATGTAAGTGCTGTAAAAACTGTATTTTATATCCGATCAGTACGAAATTCGGCAGAAAGAGGTTTGTTATTACATAAAGGAATACTGTTAAATTCGGAGAAAATCGGTTCAGATTTCGATATAGCCCCCATATATATGTAAGCCCCGATTTGACATCTAAGCGCTGTAGAGGCTGTATTTTTATCCGATCAATACGAAATTCGACAGAAAGAGGTTTCTATTTTACATAAATGAGTATTCAGGGAAAATCGATTCAGACTTATTTATATAACCTCCATATATATGTTTCCCCTGATTTGGTAACAAAGCGCTATAGAAGTTGTACTCAGAATTAGATATAATTCTGAACCGATATGGGTAAGAACATATATATGCCTTTCCTTACTGGTTTTACGTTGGCATTGCTTTCTTCGTTAGGATTCTGACTTTCCAAAAATGGAATACCATTTTTTTTTTATTTTTGTGGTTTTTCGTGCCTGAACCACTGTTTCTACGTGAAATATAAATTTCCTGCATTTGTGGAAATCATAACCAAACCTTAAACATAAGGAAGCTATATAAATGTAGCTTCCAAAAAAATTGGAATTAAAAAAAACAAACAGCCCAGTCTAAATAATATAATTAATTAAAAAAAAAACGTTACAATAACTACATTCATTTTGATTTTATAGAATAGTATGCCTCAATCCACGGAAAAAACTTTTTAGCTCTCGGACATGAACAAAACATTTTGTTGTATAGCGTAATTTTTACTGCAAATTTGTCTATTTTTATCCCCTCATCTTAGAGAAGAGGGTATATATATTTTGCTAGGAGCCAAAAGTGTAAGACATCGAAGGCGTGACCTATGACCCTAAGTATGTTCGGCGGATATCCGTTTTGGGTCAATTTAAGTCGAATGAGCAATGTCCGTCCGTCTGTCTGCCTGCTGGCTAGTACCTACGATAACTCTCGAAAGGAGTAACTGATTGACTTCAAATTTGGTATGTGGTAATATTTTCTTCTATCTCCGGCTCAGTTCGAAGATGGGCCATATTGGTCTACTCCTTCTAGTACCTTCCCCACAAAGGATCAACATTAAGTGAAATATTGATTATTTAATAACTTATATACTACTTATTTGCATCCTCTGAAATTCTACACATAGTATTAGTTTATTAGTCACTATTACCTAGAGAAAAATGGGCGAAGTTGCCACGCCTCTTCTGGTACCTCCCTCACAAATGGACAATTTTAAACCAAAAGTTAATAGCATATAACATTATTACCAGTGCTTACAAAGACTTTAAATTTTGCACAGTGTACTGGTTTAATAGTACCTACAATACGTTGAAAAATGGGCATTATTGCCATGCTCCTTTTGATACCTACCACACTAATGGACCATTTTGTACCAAAAGTTACCAGCTTATAACTTTAATACCAGTGCATACAAATACTTGAAATGTTGTACAGTGTAACGCTTTTATCGAACCTAGAGTCCAGAGAAAAAAGGGCGTTATTGGCACGCCCCTTTTGTTACTTTTCACACAAATGGACCTTTTTGTACCAAAAGTTAACAGGCTTTAACTTTAATACCACTGCTTAGAGTCTAGTAGAGTCTAGAGAAAAGTGTCCGAAATTGACACGCCCCTTTTGGTTCCGCCCATACAAATGGACCCTTTTACACAAAAAGTTAACAGCTTATATCTTTAATACCAGTGCATAATCATACTTGAAATTTTGTACAGTGTAATGCTTTTATAGTTCCAATAGTCCAGAGAAAAATGGCCGTTATTGGCACGCCCTTTTTGGTTCCTCCCACACAAGTGGACCATTTTGCACCAAAAGTTAACAGCTTATAACTTGAATACCAGTACATACTTTAAAGTTGTTAAATGCAATTTAAATTGATAATAATTTAATTAAAACAAAAAAATAAATAAATTTACAAATATTTTTTTGGGACTCAAGGTGAGGGATTCATAAGTCGGTTTACCCGACTGAACTTTCTTACTTGTTCCTATGTTTATAGCGATATTGATGCTTTATATTGATACACTTCTTTGAAAACAATCACATGAATTAAAAAAACTTCAAGTAATTTCCCGTTGTGATGTTTCCCATAGAAATGTATATTGACGTGTTGTACGAGGTCCACCGGTAGCACTATTTGCGTTCGTTTGCCAACTTTTCTAAAAAGGCATAAAAACCCTAGGTTATTACATCATCATCATCGCCAACGTCTGTGAGGCCAACAACACCACCAAGTCATGCCATCCGAGACATCGTCCTGGCCATCATCAGTTCCATCATCAAAGTACAGATATTCCAGTCGTAGTGTAAAAGTTACCACGTGAAAAGTCAGACACTTTGTTGTCATAAATTACAACACGAACAGGATGAACAGACAGTCAAGACAGAGCGTCGCGTCCCATCGCAGTTCACCAAAAAGGATGAACCATAACCCGTTTTCAAAAGTCCTAAGACAAAGTCGCGGCAGGACAGCGATAAAACTCTTACTCAAAGAAACCATTTGAATGGAAATGCCTGCAACGCCGAAGCAGCTTTCACTCACCCACTCTGAAGTCTTAAGTACTTGAGATTTACAAAGGAATTAGAAACAAATTTTCCACTCTTTTTGTTTTCTTATTTTTTTTTTTTGAATATTGAACGCGAAAATATGAAAGCAAAAAAAGTTATCTAAAGGATGACGCGATTCAAAGGCTGGCGAATCGGGTGTTGGCACTAGCGGTGGCGCTGAGTTATTGAAAACTCAAAGAATTATTATGACTTTAGAAAACCTGACTGCGCCAAGATTTATGGCCTTTTGGCAAAAGCAATAACCAGTTAACAGGCGGATTAAGAAGGCTGCACAGAAGAGACTTCGTTTAAAACATAATCATATTTTTGGAAATAACCTTCTGGTAACCCTTTCGCAAATAATTGCAATATGACTAAGAATAAAGTTATGTGCGGGAAAAGAAAAGAATTTACCAAAATTGGTGTTCCTCTGACAGGAGGGATTACAAAAATTACACGGAGAAAAATAAGTCGTTTGTAAAAAAAATATAATTTTTCTGCTAACTTAAAAAGACATAACAGCCCAGCCTAAACAACATACCTTATAAGAACATTTTAGTTGTATAAACCAACTAAGATATAACCTCACTTTCAGAGAAGTATAATGTTGAGTTTTGTGGCTCTAAAAAAATAAACCCCTATGAAAAAACACCCAAAAATAAAATGAAATAAAACACAAAAATTTTCATAGATTTTGGGTTTTGGGAAAGAGATGCAATATTCCAGGATACGCTACAACCTGGATAGACTAAAATCAGCTGCAACAAAAGCTGATTTTATATCGTGCTTACAAAATAAGCTGACATTCGCGTCATGTCACGAAACCGATATAAACGACATATGGCAACACATAAAGTCAAATTTCGACGAAACCTGCAACACAGTACTTAAACCGCAACGTCGCCGTATATCAGATTGAATAAGCGAGCACTCATTAGAGCTGATAGAGATGAGGAGAACAGCAAACGTTCAGCCAAAAACCAGTTTGACCAACTGTATAGATCCTTACAAAAGAAAGTAAAACACTCATGTCGGAATGACAAAAGAAAATGGGTGGACGACCTCGCAGCACAAGCTGAAGCAGCCGCTCGCAGTAACAACCCGCGTTCTCTTTTCCAAATTACCAAACAGTTATCTGGGAAATTCACAAATACATCTCGACCAATCAAAGATAGTCCCGGCAAAATTTTAACAACTGAAGCAGATCAATTGCAATGTTGGCACGAACATTTTATGAACGTCTTGAGCAACGATATTCCAACAACCTCTCCAACGACAGATAGCAAGTTCATAGATACCACACACGATAGCTCTTTCTGCACAAATTCACCAATCATTGAGGAAATCGCCGAAGCTATCACGCTTTTAAAAAGTGGCAAATCCACAGGGATCGATAATATCTCTACTGAAGTCCTAAAAACCGACCCAAACACAACAGCTCTAGCGCTACATCCATTGTTTAGTACTATATGGCAACAGGAGAAACTACCTGATGAGTGGCTACAGGGTACACTCATCAAAGAACTATAGAGGTGCTCTTATCGATACCATCCAAAATACTTTCCAGAATACCGTATTCAGAATAAAATAGAAAAATCTCTTAGACGCTTGGACCACATCATAACATTGCGCATCATACTGGAGCAAGTAAATGAATGGCAACAAAACCTACGCGCATGTTTCATAGACTTTACCACTGCTTTTGACAGCATCTACAGAGAAACAATATGGCAACCACTGCGTTCGAGAAATGTCCCACCGAAATTAATAAAGCTCAATACGATGGTTTCAAATGCAAAGTACTGCACAACAAACTCCTGTCACCAGACATAGAACCCAGGACTGGTGTTAAACAAGGCTGCTTAATGTCCCCTCTGATATTTCTTGTAGTATTGGATGACATTTTGAACAAAGCTCTTACTGATAATAGAGGTATCTGCTGGAATATGTTTGGAATCCTCGAAGATCTATCCTACGCCGAAGATATCGCGCTTCTATCAACAAAAAAATTGGACATGGAGATAAAGCGTTATCGTCTTAATCAACAAGCCGAAAATTGCGGCTTACGCATCAACGTGAAGAAGACAGAATTCAAAATTCCCCGACGTTCAAAATAAGCGATGAACCAATCTTTCAAGCTGAAACGTTTTGTTATCTAGGAAGCATACTAACTCCTACTGGTGGTACCGCCGAAGACATCAACTCCCGCATAAACAAAGTTAGGAACAGTTTCCCCAACTGAGTAATATATGGGCATCAGGACATATTTCAAATAATGCGAAACTCAGAATATACAACTCGAATGTCAAATCAGTACTCCTGTATGGCTGCGAATACTGAACACTGACAGCAAACCTTACTAGGAAGCTGCAAACATTCTCTAACCGCTGTCTAAGAAATATTCTACGAATATGGTGGCCCAAAGTGACAACTCTACGAAACTACAAACGAAATCCCAGTCGAGATTGAAATGCAAAAGAGAAAGTGGAGATGGATTGGTCATTCATTAAGAAAGGAAGTCAAAGAAACCTGCAGATCTGCCCTATGCTGGAACCCTCAAGGAACCAGAATCCAAGGAAGACCAAAAACAACATGGCGACGAAACACAAATAACGAAATCCGCCAAATGAATACAACATGGAACGAACTAAAACAACTATCCAAAAACAGGAAGGATTACCGTACTGGCCCTATGCTCCACATGGAGTTAAAGGATATATATATATTTATTATTGCGGGTTGATTTGTATGGATGAAAAAAAATTTAAAAATCGTATAGCACAAACGTAATCTACATTAAATTCTAAGAATATTCTCCGAAAAAACCCTGGGTCTAAAATCAAAACCTAATCCGCGCCTCTCGACTTGAAAATTTTTTTCCTCTTCTTTCGCTTAAATTATTTTTGTATTATATGTATTATGTTTTATTATACACTCACTTTAGTTATACGAGGCTATATATCATGCTGCGGGCCAAAAGTGTAACGCATCGAAGGAGTGATATAAGATTTTAAGTATGTTTGGCGGATATCCGTTTTAGGTCGTTTTAAGTCGAATGAGCAATGTCCGTCCGTCTGTCTGCATGTCTGCTAGCTGGTGCGCACGATAACTCTCTACAGAAACAACCGATTGACTTCAAATTTGGTATGTGGTAATATTTTTTTCTATCTCCGGCTTATTTCGAAGATGGGCCATATTGGCCCACCCCTTCTAGTACCTCCCCCACAAAGTGTTAATATTAAGTGAATTATTGATTATATTAAAAACTTCTATACTACTTATATGAATGAAATTCTACACATAATATTATTTTATTAGTCACTATCTCCTCAAGAAAAATGGGCGAAGATACCTCGCTTCTTTTGGTACATTCCACACAAATGGACCATTTTGCTCCAAAAGTTAACAGCTTATAACTTGAATACCTATGCACAAAAATAATTGAAATTTTGTACAGTGTAATGGTTTCATAGTACCTACAATCCAGTGAAAAATGGGCGAAGTTGCCACGCCCTTTTTGGTTTTGGTACCTCCCACACAAAATGGACAAATTATTTTATCATTTTTTTTTAATCATTTTTTACTTGGGTGAATATTTTTTTTAATGAAGAAAATTTTGAGTGTAGAAAAGATATACAGTGCAAAAGAACTACCTTACTAAACAATTTTATTCAGAAACTTCGATTTCTTTTTGGAAAAAGCTATTTTTTCAAAATTTTTTTTTGGCAAAGGCGGGTATATACATTTTCAAGTCGAGAGGCGCGGATTAGGATTTTATTTTAGATACATTGTTTCTTTGGAGAATTTTCTTAGAATTTTATGTAGTTTAGGTTTTTGCTATACGATTTAAAAAAAAATCAACCCGCCCTAATATATATAATATGGGCTTCCATCCAGTATTTTGATGCGTTACAAACATCTGGACCAAACAAACTTATAATATCCAGTATTACATATATCCCAAACGGAGTCGTATTGGCGGGTCAACACCAACTGATAACGTCATGACTATTTAAGGAGTTTTTTTAAACAATTTTATTACTTAAATCTAGTTTATCACACAATTTACAGAGTTTTAGCTATATTGGCTTTACATCTAGAATTAATTTTTTTTATTTTATAAAAATAATTTTGTAGTTATAAATTAAATAAGGGTTACACAGTTCAGAAGACACTTTTTTTACTTCTGATATAGTTATTTATATTTGTTCTTAATTTAGCAGTGGCAAGCAGAAATTAAATGAGCCAACAAATATAGCTGTCTTATTAATGGATTATTTGAAGAATTACATAAATATTTGAATTTACCAGTTATAATATTGATTTTATCACAGACCATCTGTATATTATTATAATTGTGCAAGTCTTTTGTAGAGAAATGCCATGTGTTAAAGTTTTTTATGTACAGATATATACATATACACTTTCAACACTATCCTTATAAAAAAATTGTTGTCGAAGGGCTTTACATATATTTTTATGGTGTAATTTGGAATCATAATCACGAAAAAATATTAAAAAATGTTTATGGTAAAATGTTTTTTCTTCAATTCAAGATTTCATGGATTTTACCTTTAGTATTTGTTCCATAATTTTTGAAGTATAAATCCGAAAGAACCGAAATTTTTTAAATTGAAGGAAATGATCAGGGCTGCCAGTGTTATTAATGTCATTTCCACGTATAGACAGTTAGTATCTGCCGATAAAACTATTCGAAAACCAGTAAGGAAAGGCTAAAGTCGGGCGGTGCCGACTATATAATACCCTACACCACTCTCGTAATATTGAATAACTCTGATATATAAATTTTGTAATTCATGTATAAATTGTTTACATAAATTTACTTTTGGGACATTTTATACTTAAATAATACCCTGTACCACAGTGTGGTGTAGGGTATAAAAACGATTGGATCTAAAGAGAAAATCGGATGAAATATATATATAGGAGCTATAGCTAAATCTTTACCGATTTTCTTCAAGTTCGGCAATGTTGGTTCATGAATCAAGAAACTCTACCATTCTAAATTTCAAAACGATTGGATGTAAAATATAGCTTCTATAGAACTAAAGGGCAAAATCGGACGAAACATATATATGGGAGCTATAGCTAAATCTTAACCGATTTTCTTCAAATTCGGTAGTGTTGGTTCATGGATCAATAAACTCTACCATTCTAAATTTCAAAACGATTGGATGTAAAATACAGCTTTTATAGGACTAAAGGGCCAAATCGGACGAAACATATATATGGGAGCTACAGCTAAATCTTAACCAATTTTCTTCAAATTCGGTAGTGTTGGTTCATGGATCAATAAACTCTACCATTCTAAATTTCAAAAGGATTGGATGTAAAATACAGCTTCTATAGAACTAAAGGGCCAAATCGGACGAAACATATATATGGGAGCTATAGCTAAATTTTAACCGATTTTCTTCAAATTCGGTAGTGTTGGTTCACGGATCAAGAAACTCTACCATTCTAAATTTCAAAGTGATTGGATGTAAAATACAGCTTCTTCAGGACTAAAGAGCAAAATCGGACGAAACATATATATGGGAGCTATAGCTAAATCTTCACCGATTTTCTTCAAATTCGGCAATGTTGGTTCACGGATCAAGAAACTTTACCATTCTAAATTTCAAAACGATTGGATGTAAAATACAGCTTTTATAGGACTAAATGGCCAAATCGGACGAAACATATATATGGGAGCTATAGCTAAATCTTAACCGATTTTCTTCAAATTCGGTAGTGTTGGTTCATGGATCAAGAAACTCTACCATTCTAAATTTCAAACTGATTGGATGTAAAATACAGCTTCTACAGGACTAAAGAGCAAAATCGGACGAAACATATATATGTGGGAGCTATAGCTAAATCTTAACCGATTTTCTTCAAATTCGGCAATGTTGGTTCATGGATCAAGAAACTCTACTATTCTAAATTTCAAAACGATTGGATGTAAAATACAGCTTTTATAGGACTAAAGGGCCAAATCGGACGAAACATATATATGGGAGCTATAGCTAAATCTTAACCGATTTTCTTCAAATTCGGTAGTGTTGGTTCATGGATCAATAAACTCTACCATTCTAAATTTCAAAAGGATTGGATGTAAAATACAGCTTCTATAGAACTAAAGGGCCAAATCGGACGAAACATATATATGGGAGCTATAGCTAAATCTTAATCGATTTTCTTCAAATTCGGTAGTGTTGGTTCATGGATCCAAAAACTCTACCATTCTAAATTTCAAAGTGGTTGGATGTAAAATACAGCTTCTTCAGGACTAAAGAGCAAAATCGGACGAAACATATATATGGGAGCTATAGCTAAATCTTAACCGATTTTCTTCAAATTCGGCAATGTTGGTTCATGGATCAAGAAACTCTACCATTCTAAATTTCAAAACGATTGGATGTAAAATACAGCTTTTATAGAACTAAATGGCCAAATCGGACGAAACATATATGTGGGAGATATAGCTAAATCTAATCCGATTTTCTTCAAATTCGGTAGTGTTGGTTCATGGATAAAGAAACTCTACCATTCTAAATTTCAAAATGATTGGATGTAAAATACAGCTTCTACAGGACTAAAGAGCAAAATCGGACGAAACATATATATGGGAGCTATAGCTAAATCTTAACCGATTTTCTTCAAATTCGGCAATGTTGGTTCATGGATCAAGAAACTCTACCATTCTAAATTTCAAAATGATCGGATGTAAAATACAGCTTCTATAGGACTAAAGGGCCAAATCGCACGAAACATATATATGGGAGCTATAGCTAAATCTTAACCGATTTTCTTCAAAATCGGCAATGTTGGTTCATGGATCAAGAAACTCTACCATTCTAAATGTCAAAACGATTGGATGTAAAATACAGCTTCTATAGGACTAAAGGGCCAAATCGGACGAAAGATATATATGGGAGCTATATCTAAATCTGAACCGATTTCAACCAAATTCAATACCGATCTTAACAGCCACGAAATACTCTAAACTGCAAAATTTCAGAACGAACGGAGTGAAATTGCGACCTGTAGTCGACGAACAACTTTACATGGACAGACGGACGGACGGACGGACAGACATCGTTAAATCGACTCAGCTAGTGATTCTGAGTCGATCGGTATACTTTAAGGTGGGTCTAGCTGTGTTATTTTCAGGTGTTACAAACATCTGCCGTGAAACAAACTTATAATACCCTGTACCACAGTGTGGTGTAGGGTATAAAAATTAGATCTTATGTCAAAAAAATAGAAATATGTCAAAAAGGTATCAAAAGGGACTTCCCAATAACGGTCTCTTTTCTCTGGACTCTAGGTACTATAAAAGCATTACACTGTACAAAATTTCAGTATTTATATGCACTGGTATTAAAGTTATAACTTCTTAACTTTTGGTGTAAAATGGTCCATTTGTGTGGGAGGTACCAAATGGGGCGTGCCAATTACGGCCACTTTTCTCTAGACTCTATGTACTATAAAGCATTGCACTGTACGAAATTTCAAGTATTTGTAAGCACTTGTAATAAAGTTATAAGCTATTAACTTTTGACTCAAAATTGTCCATTTGTGTGGGAGGTACCAAAAGGGGCGTGACAACTTCGCCCATTTTTCTCGAGGTAATAGTGACTAATAAACTAATACTATGTGTATAATTTCAGAGGATTCAAATAAGTAGTATAAAAGTTATTACATAATCAATATTTCACTAAATGTTAATCCTTTGTGGTGGAGGTACTAGAAAGAAGAAGATATGGCCCATCGTTGAATTTAGCCGGAGATAGAAGAAAATATTGCCACATACCAAATTTGAAGTCAATTGGTTACTCCTTTCGAGAGTTATCGTGCGCACCAGCCAGCAGACAGACGGACGGACATTGCTCATTCGACTTGAAATGACCCAAAACGGACATACTTAGGGTCTTAGGTCGCTTCTTCGATATGTTACACTTTTGGTTCGTAGCAAATGATATATACCCTCCTCTCTAAGGTGAGGGGATAAAATTAGTGTTTCATATTTTTCCGTTTTCGAATAATCTTTTTGCTTTGTTTATTGTTTATTAACTTTCAAATGAGGCTTTGTGTCTCACACAGAGCATTGCCTATTTGATGTCATTATAAATTTTTCGAGGGGACTATTTTTATGATTGTTCGTATCTATCCATAAAACTGTACATATGTACAACAATATGAGAATTAAAAGTAGAAAGGCTATAAACAATATTTGTGTTTTTTTATTTGTTATGAGGTTTAAGTTCAGTTATCCCTTTTTAGGACATTATTCACAGGTACATATTACAATTATATAACCCCACGAAACATAAACTAGGTTTCTATGTTAGAAGAAAAATATATTTCAGATACAGTTACTTTAATCTAATCTACATTTTTTCTTTAAAGTCGCATCCATGAATGAATTTTGTTTTATTTGTAATTCAACTTCTTAAGGTGATAAGTCGATTTTGTTAAAATTATAAACTATGAGTCAAAGGCATCAATGTGTATGTGATCCCAACAATTTCTGCTGTATCTGCGGAACATTTGCATTTATAAAATCGACGATATTTTGATATACCAGTTAAAATTCTGAATGAACCGGGAACTCCTAGCATTTTGTGTAGCTTGTGCCATGCAAATCTTACTCGTTGCTGTGTGGGGAGTGTGTTGTAAGTACTTTTCGATTAATGTATGATACCGTTTCTGTAATAAAACGTCTCACTTTTAGGCATCACCTGCAATTTGGAATACCAACACACAGAAAACAGTTTGGTTGCCTCAACCGAAATATTTGCCAACCGAATTTTTGTAGTTCTGTCTTCTATCATGCGATTCCATCAGGATAACTAACATTTTGGTTGTGGTATACTTCTGCTTCCATGTTGACAACAATCATATTTGCTTGCGCCAACTACGAAAATGAGCTAAAATTATCTTTTGCATGTTGCCACAACCAACAGTTTTTAAAAATTGCTTGTTTTGACAATTTGTCGGTCATATTCTAGCCACAATTATTAAAAACAGTTTTCATAATTTTTTTATTTTATTTATTGAACAATTTGTGCTTTCAATTTCATGATTGTTGCTTTTATTTTTTATTTATGTAAAATATTTTGCACAACATATTCTGCGTTCCACACTTTATTATCCACACGAAATTATATTTGACTACATATACCGTTTTTGAACAAAATGTTAAAGATTTATTTATGCCGATTATTTTTGGTTTTTGTTTGTTATTTATCAACAAAAGAACAGCAATCAAGCTTTCGGTTGTACTACCCAAATATGTTTAATTATTCTAAATTTGGGAAATTATTGAGATAACCGAAAAACGATTCGATCGTACGCGTTTTCCGATTAAAATATAAAAATGTGTTGTTCTTTCAAAAGAGATACGTTTAGTGGTATAAACAGTTATTTTTTGCAAAATAAATGATCAAGAACTTTTGTGACGCACGCTAAAAAAACGTTAGTAACTTTGAAAATCGCATTATAAAGCAAACAAAATCTTATACCTAAAGAAAGATGAATAGAAAAGAATTATAAAATGAATTATTTGAAGCCAATTTTATGTCGTTTTCTTGAAAAAGCTGTGAACCCACTGTGACGCACGTCTAATTGTTAAGTCTCTCACAAACAAACTAAACAAAACACAAACAAATCAACTAATAACACATGTTCAAGACAAGTATGCCAACATAAAAAACAGTAAGGAAAGGCGGAAGGTCGGGCGGGGCCGACTATATAATACCCTACACCTCCCTAACAATGCAAAAATGGGCATTGCGATAAGAATTTGGCAGTGTTCATACATGTAATAAGAAAAATCTCTCTGCGCTTACATGTCAAATCGGGGGTAACATATATACATATGGGGGCTAAATGTGAACCGATTTTGACCAGTATCAATAGGGATCATCCTTGGGCCCAAAAGAGCACTGTGCTAAATTTCATAACTATCGGACCATAAATACGACCTGCACTTTTATTACAACGATACATCTACAGACGGACGGATGGACAGAAGGACATGGTTAAATCGACTCAGAAAGTGATTCCAAGTCGATCGTTATAATAAACGATGGGTCTATCTCTTCTCCTTCTGGGTGTTACAAACGAATGCACAAACTCATAATACCCTGGACCACAGTGTGGTGAAGGGTATAAAACGCTTATCGAATGTACGTAGCCCGAGAAATTTCAAAATTCACATTTTCTATTGAACAGATCCTTGTAAGCACTAAAAATAATGATAAGAATACCCAAAAAAGGTAATTATTTTTTTAATAACTTTAAGAGATATGATGTGGGGAAACATTTGTTAATACTTTTTGTATTAATGGTCATCCAAAAAATCTAGTCTAATGTTCCATTAAAAAACTAAAGTGGGATACATTTTAAAATTTATTGGTTGGTGGACTCTTTCTGGGATTTGGCCATACATTCATATGCCACAAAATCCATATATACGAGTATATAGAGGGTATATCTAAATCTGAACCATATTGTTTTTTTATTCAATCCTATTAATCAAATTTCTTGGAGATCTGTTGGAAATATGGTTTATATAGTGAATTTATGCCAATGGGAGATATACCTATGCGAGAATATAAAGGTTATATGTAAAAGTGGTTCGATTTTCATTCTGGGTGAAGATACTCCTCTATCTCTCCAATTATTTCGGTTGAAATTTTTATTTCTACCCAGCCCAGATATTTTCTCCAATTTCAATAAGATCGTTCTAAGACCAAATACAGAATATATAGGCTTATAACATAACGTATTAGACGTATTATAAGTATATACATATATGTTTCGAAATCGCTAATTTTGTTCCGTGTACAAGAGATATACCCTTTTCGCTTTGTTTTTGAGCAATATTTATTTGTAATTCCGTAAAACGTCTGCTTAGTTGTAAAATAACAAATTTTGAAAACAAAACGAAAAACTTTCCCCTTCGAAATTGTTCAACCGGAGAATAGATAGACGGCAATTCGACAAAAAAATAATCATAAATTTCATAAACATATGAGGGGACCACACAGACTATGCCACATACTCACACTTTGTGTTCACCGTGCCTCATCCGCGTTATGTCTGATTATATTTTGATGTTGAAAAAGGCAGACGTTACGCAAACAAACCCCAAAAATCAAGAATGACTAAAATATTGCAATAATAAGCGTAAAGGCATGTGAATTGCGTTTTACTGCAAATAATTGGAGAATATTTTCAAACAAAAAAAATGTAATTTCATTCGGATATAAAACACGTGTCCTTGGAATGTGTGTGTTTTCGTATGCTTCGCGGCCTAAAGGACTATGAAAAGACAGTCTAAAAGGAAATGAAAATATGAGACCGATGTATAGCATTACACAAAGTGCTTTTTCTGCAAGACATTTGTATTTTGGTAGATTTTAATAAGACTTACATTACAAGGAAAAACAAAAACGAAATTTAATGAAAAGGAATTATTTGAGTTACAAATGGAAGCGAAAAGGCCTCGAATTAGCGGGACAATATTAAATTAAATTCAAGATATCAAAACGAGAGCATTAAGATTGGTTCTTAATTAAATTAATTATTTTAAATTGTCAAATGATAGTCAATTTGTTAAAGTTAAACGAAATCAATTATAAGAGGTAAGAATAGTAGTTAGGACGGACTACATCAAAACGTACACCGTAGCCTGATTTTGAAATGTCTCTTTAGGTTATGGAATATACTATGATATAGTCGGGGTTTTCAATAACATAAATCCAAGCGCAATAGTTACGGATCTGGCAAACCTGGGAGTTGATAACAATACACAAAGGTTTGTGCATAACATTCTGATTAAGAAACGCTTTAAAGCTATCTTAGGGCCAACGGATGGGATATCCAAGATTTTTCAGCAGGAATGCCCGTCCTGTCACATCTAATGTGGAATCTCTGGTAGAATAGTACTCAGCTTTCTCTGGAGAATGTGGGTGTTATGGTTATTGTCTATTTAGTGACAATTGCAGTTAGAGGGAAGTTACCGAGTACTCCTAGAGACATCCTACATCAGGTCCATCATACCACCGAACTGTCAGTCAGAAAATGTGTATGGTCCAAATCAAAAGACAATTATCTGCGAAAGGAAATGCCTGCATTAGAGCTGGTTTGGCTCCCTGTAACTGCCACAGGTCACGTAAGCTTTGTTACCTTGCTCATGTTGGCAAATCGGCCGAAACGTCGCCATTCCATAAAACACAGAAAGCCCCGACGTTACTTCAATAATGGGACGTAATACCATCTGGCCCATTATTGCAGAGAGTAAAAGTTGAAAAGTTTTTAATAAACACAGAATTTTTAAAATAAAAGCTAGTAAGGTAAGGCTAAAGTTGGGCGGATCCGACAATATGACACCCTACATCACTTTGATAGAGCATAATAAGTACAGTATGGTTATTCTAAATCTAAAACACTGATCTAGCATTCTCTGAAAGTGCAAAAATTTCCAGAAATAATTCTAAATAGGAAACTGTTATTCAGACTTAAAGTGCTGGCACGTGTAAGGAAGGCCAAGGTGGCTTTATATTCCTACAGGAAGGATGTAGGGTCGCGGTGGGACTCTCTCCTCAACTTGTTCATATATATATTAACGAGTAAGAAAGTTCAGTCGGGTAAACCGGATTATGAATCCCCTCACCTTGAGTCCCAAAAAAATTTTTGTTTTAATTAATTATTTTCAATTTAAATTGCATTTAATAACTTTTAAGTATGCACCGGTATTAAAGTTACAAGCTCTTAACTTTTGGTGCAAAATTGTCCATTTGTGTGGGAGGTACCAAAAGAGGTGTGCCAATAAAGCCCACTTTTTTCTTGATTCTAGATACTGTAAAAGCATTACACTGTACAAAATTTCAAATATTTGTTTCCACTAGTGTTAAAGTTATAAGCTGTCAACTTTTGGTACAAAATGGTCCATTTATGTCGAAGCTACCAAAATATGACGCATCTTGGAACTTAGCCGGAGATAGAGAAAAATATTACCGCATACCAAATTTGAAGTCAATCGGGTACTCCTTTCGAGAGTTATCGTGCGCACTAGCAAGCAGACAGACAGACAAACGGACATAGGTCAAATGACTTAAAATTACCCAAAATGGATTTCCGCCAAATATACTTAGGGTCATAGGTCACTTCTTCGATGTGTCACACTTTTGGTTCGTAGCAAATGATATATACTCTCCTCTCTAAGGTGAGGGGACACAAATCGACGGCGAATCGCCCGCGAGTTGTGTACAATCGCGGCGATGAATCGGCCGCGAGCTCTCAGGCGATTCACCAAAACATTCGCCTGTGTGCCTGTGGCGATTCGTGAATCGTGGGCGAATCGCAGTTGGCAAACCGCGGGCGATTTGCTTTTCGCGAATCAGAAAAATGTTTCGTTACTTATGTGCGATCGCCTATGTGCAAAGCCTAGGCGATGGTAAGCGATTCTTGCCATCAAATGTTGTCAGAACTGGTTTGTTAACATTAAAATATCCCGTTACTTGTGTACGATAGCGTACTCATCACTTATGTATGTGTAAAGCGTAGGCGATGTTACGCGATTCATGTCATCACATTTTGTCAGAACTGAATTATTTTCACAAAACTGTCGAATAAATTGCGCACGATCGCGTATTCATCGCTTATGTATAAGGCCTAGGCGATGGTTGGCGATTCTTATTCGCTGGGAAAGATCGCGTAATCATCACCAAAAATTCACAAAAATGTTTGCAGGGAGCGCATTCTGAGTAAGGTTTCAAATATTGTGAAATAGTGCAACAGTTCGGAAGGAGGTAAGCAGAGAAAAATTTCAACCACCTTCTGCAGAACTTTCTTTTTGTGTTGTGTACACACACATCTGCATATTTTGTGTTGTACACACTCCTTAGCACAAATTATTCCATCATACAAAAATAAAAAAAATTATAATATCGCACTCTCACAACATGAAAAAAAGTTACTCTCTTTAAAACATTCAATCAAGTTTGAAAACACTATGTTTCCGTCATCGTTTTTCGTTTACCATAAAAGTAAATTATAAAACGTTTCGAATGAGACAATGTTCGTTGACAACAAAAGAAACTACGTTTACGATAAACGTTTTCATTCACTAGAAATATTTCAACCGTTACGGGAAAAGTAGAGCATTTGAGGCAGAGAACTATGTTTGCGACCAACGACCTCAAAACGTTTTTTTCTTTGCGTGCAATTCGTCCAATACTGTTATACGGTTCTCAAAGATTTACAGCCTGTTCAGCTAAATGTATCAAAACGCAGACGCGCAATAGCTACCCAAGCAATAATTTGCTTCTTCTTTTTCTCACCCAAGCGATCATGTTTTTAATTTGGTTCATTGTCACTTATCGTTCGGGTAAGAAAGCTCTTTTCTTCATCGTCTTCCTGTCAAAGACCAATATTACCTTCATGTTGTTATTGACATTTCTTAAAGCTTTTTCCACACGAAAATATCAGAGCAGGGGCAACCCTATCCAACAGCTGTAAAAGTGGCAACAGCTGATTCTATACAATGAGAAATAATCAAATAACCGAAAACAAATACAATTGTTTGCTTGATTGATATATATGTATAGGGGCTATTCTATGTATAGGGGCTATATCCGATTAAGATATACATATATACATATGTATAGGGGCTATATCTTAATCGGAAACCTTCTGCAACCATTTCAGTAAGTCCTTGAGTTAAAAAGAAATTTCTTGCTAAATTTCATAGCGATCTGAGCATAATTGTGGCCAGTACTTGGTTACAAGGATACATTTACGTTTGAAATACATTTTGAAATGATGGTGGATACTTCAGCAAAAGATACATGTTTATGTTTGGTTCATTGATCCATTTTTTGTTCATTTATACAACAATTTTCACTTTATCTTTCAAAATGTCTAATTTGACATTTCATTTCGTTCGTTGTTGTCTTATAAGAACCAAAATGTTGGCGATAATTGAAAGCTTATTTGTTTACATCCAAAAAAAGTGTGCAAAAATCAAAAATTTCATTCGGCCGCAGATCGGTAAACGAGATGGCTGAGCAGTTTAACTTACATCTTAATGACATCCCGGGGAACTGCCAATCCGATGAACTTGGTAATAATCTTAAAATGCGCAGTATTCTTTCATAGATCAAGAATCGGATGGAATAAATAGATGGGACTTTACATAATCTAGACAGATTTTCATCAACTTTGACCAAAAACCACATTTCTGCCAAATTATATAAAGATCGGATATCTGAACCGATTTTTCTCAAATTTAGTATTGTCTGTAAGTGCATCAGAAGACTTCTCTCTGTCAATTTTTATACAGATGGGTTAAAAAAAGTTACTTATACAGAGCATGTATGCCAAAGAGGAGGTACATATATATATATTGGAGCTATATGTAAATCTCAACCGACTTTCAATATGGATCATCCTTGGGCGAAAAGAAAGATATGTTCAAAGTTTCGTTGAAATCGCACTATACTCGTAATTACGACCTGTACTTTGATCACAAGAATATATGGACGGACGGACAGACAGTAATCGACTCAAAAAGTGATTATATTCTAATTTGTTTAATAAACTATGGGTCTATCTACGAGTATCTCTTTTCTTTTTTTTTTAATCAAATACACAAAGTCATAATACCCTGTACCACAGTGCGATGTAGGTACAATTCTAATTTTTATAGCGCTTAGATGCCAAGTAAATATGTATATCGAGACTGTATCTAAATCTGAACGTATTTTGTCTAAATTCAATACGGTTCGTCCTTTGCGCAAAAAAGTAGTCGGTGTCAAATTTCATCAAGATTGGTTCATAATTGCGACCTGTACTTTGATTACAACGTTTACATGGACACCTGAAGGACGGACATACATCGATTCAGCTGATGATTCTTAGTCGATCCGTATACTTTAAGATGGGTCCAACTCCAATATTTTTAGGCGTTACAAACCCCTTGGCTAAAACATACCTATAACAGCCTGTACTACAGTGTGGCGTAGGGTATAAAAATGAAAAAAAGAAAATTTTCAAAGTTACAGCATTTTTAACTGGAGCACTTAGGTATGTGGTTAGTTCTACCATGTTTGGTAACTGTTTTTTTGTAAATTTTAATATTAAATTGAGTATAATTCCGACTCAAGGAGGTGTCGCAGACTTTACTTTCAAATCCTTTAATGTTTAAATCAATCATAAGTTTGAGATGTTACCATCTCCAAACGACTTTTAAATACATTTATAAATTATTTATTTATTTTGATAATCTCTTTGAAGATGCATTTTCTGGTTGGCCTTCCAACTATTGTCTGATTTTCACAGAAGAATTGAAAAAGAAAATTATTTTTTGCTCTTTCAATAAACTTAAGATAAGAATTTAATCCCCATAAATGTCAGACCATAAAGAGACAGACGATTCAGATGAATGCCAAGAAATCTCTAAGAAATGCAAAGAAAAGACAAAAGGCATCCAAAAGAAAACGGGAAAAAATAAAATACTTTGAACATAATCATCATAATCATCAAGACAATAACATTTCAATAAAATCCATAGAAATCGTTTTACTCCCCAAGAAATAGATGAAAAAAATTATAAAGGGAGTACTACAAGACTTCGTTGTGCCGCGGCACACCAACTGCATGCAACCTCTTGGGTTTTTTGCTCCAAAACTATTTATACGGATAGTTTTTGGGAAGCCAAAACGACCAAGAATATTAAAACTGACAAAAGAAGCGACACACAGACCGACAGAGTGCGGGGAAAATTGGGGAAAACAACAAAGTTGTGTGTGTGTGGTGGGAATGTGTGGAAAGCATGCATTTCATTGAGATAAAAAGGCATAATAATGATTTATATATTTTTTGGATACGATCCAAATTTAATTACAATTATGCTCACACTTCCAATCGGATGGTGGAGGGAAGAGGCGGCTGAGAGCGGTCCAGCAGCCGCTCAAGAAAGGATAACAGACATCCCTTTGAAGCAGACTTGTCTGGCGGCTGGACTAGGAGCGAGAGGTCAACTGGTGTGATTTGGTCGGACCTCAGCAAACCGCACCACTTGCTGAGGACGACAACCACGACGACGAGGACGACAATGGGTATGTGAGAACTCTTCTGATTGAAAATAAGCATAAAATTGATAAACAATGGAAAATTGAATAACAAAAAAAGGATAAAGAAAAATAACAACAACATCATAATCATTGGTAGCAGTGGCAGCAAATAAGGATTTCAAGAGGATGTGCATGACTGGCTGACTGCCTGTTCGCATATTCAGAGCCACCACATAGTACTCTTGCACACTCTTCTACAACCACGGAGCCACACGCACGCACGCACGCTGCAGATAAAAACGGCTGACGATGAGTGGCTGAGGATGCGAGTGAATGTTGTTTGGGAAACAACCAGGATATTGCAAGGATAAAAAAGTTTGCCAAAAATATTATTATAAAAATATAATAATCATATGAAAATATTTATGGGGAAGTACAGCAAATTGAAAACAAAATATAGCATACACGCGAAGGAAAACTAACCTTATTTATACTCAGAGCAAAATGTAATTTGGTTAAAAAAATAATTATATTATTACGGTAATCATGATCATTGTTGTCGTTATAATCACGACAAACACGATAATGATTGCTTTAAAAAAATAATAACGGTATTTTTTATAAAATGAATTCGATTGTAGTGACTATTTTCTCTGTATGTACGACTGAAAACCCGACAGACGAACAAACGGACGACTTATGGCAATGAAAGGATTGCAAAAAAGGGTAAAAATGTTTGCAAACTAACAAAAACCCCGAGTGGTGGTTGCTAAATTTGTTATTATGAGTGAATGATTTTTATTTAAAAAAGGGGGCGTTTTTTAATAACCTCAACTGTGGTACTTAATGTGAAATTCTCCAGAAAGTGAATGCAATGAATTAATAAAATGGTTCAAATTAAATTTATCTACGAAACCCCTCACCTTGAGTCCCAAAAAAAATTAGTAAATTTATTTATTTTTTTTTTGTTTTAATTAAATTATTATCAATTTAAATTGCATTTAATAACTTTAAAGTATGTACTGGTGCTAAAGTTAAAAGCTGTTTGCATTTGGTGTAAAATGGTCCATATGTGTGGAGGGTACCAAAAGGGGTGTGCCAATAACAGCCACTTTTCTCGACACTCTAGGTACTATAAAAGCATTGCATTGTACGAAATTGCAAGTATTTGTATGCACTGATATTGAAGTTAAAAGCTGTGAACTTTTGGTATAAAAAGGTCCATTTGTGTGGGAGGTACCAAAAGGGGCGTGCCAATAACGCCCATTTTTCTCTGGACTCTAGGTACTATAAAAGCATTGCACTGTACAAAATATCAAGTATTTGTATGTACTGGTATTAAAGTTATAAGCTGGTAACTTTTGGTACAAAATGGTCCATTTGTGTGGGAGGCACAAAAAGGAGCGTGGTAATAATGCCCATTTTTTCACTGTATTGTAGGTAATATTAAACCATTAGACTGTACAAAATTGCAGGGGTTTGTATGCACTGGTAATAAAGTTATAAGCTGGTAACTTTTGGTACAAAATGGTCTATTTGTGTGGGAGGCACCAAAAGGAGCGTGGCAATAATGCCCATTTTTTCACTGTATTGTAGGTAATATTAAACCATTAGACTGTACAAAATTGCAGGGGTTTGTATGCACTGGTAATAAAGTTATAAGCTATTAACTTTTGGTTCAAAATTGTCCATTTGTGTGGGAGGTACCAAAAGGGGCGAGTCAACTTCGCCCATCTATGTAATAGTGACTAATAAACTAATACTATGTGTAGAATTTCAGAGGATTCAAAAAAGTAGTATAGATGTTATTAAATAATCAATATTTCACAAAATGTTAACACTTTTTGGGGGGAGGTACTAGAAGAAGTGGACCAATATGACCCATCTTCGAACTTACCCGGAGATAGAAGAAAATATGACCACGTACCAAATTTGAAGTCAATCGGTTACTCCTTTCGAGAGTAATCGTGCGCACCAGCCATCAGACAGACAGACGGACGGACATTGCTCATTCGACTTAAAATGACCCAAAACGGATATCCGCTGAACATACTTAGGATCTTAGGTCACTCCTTCGATGTGTTACACTTTTGGTTCGTAGCAAATGATATATACCTTCCTCCCTAAGGTGAGGGGAAAAAATGTCAGCAAAGTTTTAAAAATCTTTTTTAAATAAAATATATTTGGAAATCTTCTTAGAGGTTGAATAGATATAGGTTGAATAGGTTAGGTTGAATAGATATAGATATACGCAAAAACAACGTTTACAAATTATTCAGTTTTATTATCAAAATAATCGTTCTCCACTTTTCATGCGCCAAGTCCATTTTTTTTAAATCCAAAAAAAACTTTCCAGTCGACCTACGACCTTGACAATCAGCAAGCAATATTTTAGCTCTCGTTAAGAGCTATCTTTTTCCGTTGACCGATTCCCGATCCGACGTACCGTTAAGGATCTAGAGCAAACATAAACTTTCCGTTCACATTTGAAAATTATGCTGTTAATTTTTTTAAAGTCCAAATAAAAACCACTTTCCAGTCGACCTACGACCTTGGCACCCATCAGCAATATTTTAGCTCTCGTTAAGAGCTATCTTTTTGCCATTGACTGATTGTGGCTACGTGCCACGCAGCAAATGAAACAAACGAATTGTTCCGACAAAAGTTTGGGGGATTCGATTATTTCAAGAAGTTGTTATATTGAATGGCCTCCAAAAAGTTGTGATTTAACACCATTATACTATTTCTTGTGGGGTTATTTGAAGTGATTGGTTTTTTTAAATAAACCAGACTCTCTTCAAGCTTTACAAGTCAATATTGAAAGTGATATTCATTAGGTCACTCCTTCGATGTGTTAAAATTTTGGCCCGCAGCAACTGATATACGTAGTATGTCGTGAATTTTTAATTTCCGCGGGCTACGTGTATTTGATTTTAAATATTTTTGTAGCGTTATGTTGGTACTCATGTCAATTACTTATGCTGACAAGGTCGGCCATTTTGAATGTTTAGTTAATTTTTGACAGCTGTTGTGCTTGGATGTGTTTTAACTTGTCTTCGATTTTTATCTATTTCAGAAAATGGATCGAAGAATCTGCATCAAATTTTTGTGTGAAAAACAAAATAAAGTGCGCTGACGCATTCCGAATGTTGACTGTGGCATATGGTGAAGCTACCTTGGACCAAAGCAACGTTTATCGGTGGTACAAAATGTTCTTAGAGGGCCGAGAAGATGCGAAGGACGAACAGCGCGCCGGACGCCCGAGCACGTCAACAACAGAATAAAATAATATTGGCCAATCGACGAATTACCATTAGAGAAGTTGCTGAGAATCTAAGCATTTCACTTGGCTCGTGCCATTCGATTTTAACCAATGATTTGGGCATAAGCCATGTCGCGGCTAAATTCGTGCCAAAATTGCTCAAATTGGAGCAAAAACAGCATCGCGTTAACATTGCTCAGGAGATGTTGAACTCTGTTCGTGACGATCCAAATTTGCTCCAGAGGGTCACAACTGGTGACGAATCATGGGTTTATGGTTACCACGTGGAAACTAAAGCTCAATCATCCCAATGGAAGCTGCCGCATGAACCAAGACCGAAAAAAGCGCGCCAAGTTCGGTCGAACGTAAAGGTTTTGCTCACAGTTTTCTTTGATTGCAGGGGCGTGGTGTATTATGAGTTCTTGCCTCAGGGTAGTACGGTCAATAAAGAATATTACCTGCAAGTTATGCGCAAATTGCGCGAAGCAATCCGCCAGAAACGCCCGGATTTGTGGAGGAACAAAAACTGGCTTTTGCACCATGATAACGCCCCTGCACACACATCGTTGCATGTGCGCGAATATTTGACCAAAAACAACACAGTAATGGTGCCGCAGCCACCGTATTCCCCTGACCTAGCCCCCTGTGACTATTTTTGTTTCCAAAACTGAAAAGGCCCATGAAAGGACGACGCTACGCCACGATTGAGGAGATAAAAATGACATCGAAGGAGGAGCTGAACAAGATCACAAAAAATGTTTATTCGAGGATTGGAAAAAAACTTTGGCAGAGGGGAATTACTTTGAAGGGGACCAAATAGATATTCATGAATAAATAAATAAATACTTTTTGAAAAAATACAAAATTCGCCATATTTTTTGAACATACCTCGTATACCCTTAGTTTAAGGAACAATAGCTGATAGTGAACTTCATCGCCCCCTACATCATATCTAGATCCGTTCCTTTAACTGCAACGCCTGTAGTTCATCTTGTCAACGCTTCTGTGAAAACTGAGTAACGCCGTAGCTGTTTTTGTTAGTTCACGACTCACACTGCAACAGTAAAGATAGTTCACTGCCAGATATAATAAATAAATTAAATAATCAAAAAATCGTTTCTTTATTATTATTTTTTCAAGTCTCACGTCTTTGAACACCCTAGTTTACAACAGTGGGTGTATAAAACCAATATTTTGTTGAAATTCTCTTAGTTCTACCAAAAGGGCTTCAATTTTAAATCGCGAATAACTCCTAATTGAACAATTGCAGAAACGAAATATATTGGTAATATGCATAAAATATGCCAAATTTTCAAATAAGCTTTGAACACCGGCAACATTTTTTGACGCCACCCTATTTTATAGTCGGCCTGACCAACTTTTATCTCTCCTTACTGGTTAAAACGCTTTTGTGGATTTCTGCACATTGGAAGGAGGAGTCTTGACTAGAGCATCCTAGATAGATACAAAAAATCACCAAAGATTGTATATTTCACTACATATTTCAAGTTTTATACTAAGCTTCTAAAAAGTTTACTTTAAAGCATACGTATAATCAAAATAATTATATATTAAATAGAAAATCGTTAAAAAAATAAAAGTATTAAACAACATTCGTAATAAACAGAGGAAATTCACCCCTATATGCCCAATTCGTCATTCATTCAATTTCCACATATCCGTTAAAGTACTCATCGACTATTAAGTGGTACTTAATTTGCAAAGGGCCGTAACCATATTTGAATTAGCCAAAGTATGTACTTCAAAAACCACTGTATCGTCATCATTGCCCGACTATTTCAAGGATGAGAAGAAATATTTCAACTATCAGAAATATGAGAAAGATTTCAATTACAAATTCACCCCATTTAATCAAATCATCACTTTATTAAAATTACAACAAAATAACAAATCAAATAAAAATTCATTGTATCTACGAAAAGAGGGTTTCTTCGCCCTTCTCCGTCTGACCGGATTAAAAACCTCTCGAACGTGTATTTGTTTTATAAACACGATATGTAGACTTGTATTTGCATATGTCATGTTCGATGTGCGTCGTTATTAATTTTCACCCAGGAACACAACAGCAAGGATAGCAGTAAAGATATGTGTGAGTGTGTGAGAGAGTAGGCACGACTTCGTTTCGAATCGAAGCGTGTAGCACGCGTGAGAGTGCTTAAAAAAATAATTTAATTTTCAAGTGTTTGCTTAGATTTATGTTATTTCTGTTTAGCTTTCCATAAAGCTCAATGTGAATTTGAATTTAGGGTTACTCTATAGCTGGATGCATAGAAATTGCTACACCTCGTGGTCACCAAAGGATTTTTGATATAACATGTTGTCATATCTGGGGTCGATAATTGTTTTGATTATTAAGACTCTTCCAGTAGTTATGAAATGTTTCTCAAAGGAAAATAGTAGGAATTTTTGTCGGTATATCGAGTTCAAAAGTGCGAAGTAGCTTTCTATGCGAAATATAAAACATTATGATTTCATAATATAACAAGAGAGAAAATTCCGATCGAGTTAACCGATAACATTAGTTTACAAAATTATTGTCGCAGGGCTGTGCATAATATTTTCTAATATTTAAAATAAAGGGTATGTTGATAATACGGCATGGGAAGAAGTCAAAACTATAGCCCATAATAAAATAAGATGAAATAATCCTGTAGTTACCCGAAGATCCGCAATTGAATAAATAATTAAAAAAAATATGTTGAAAATATCACTTTCACGTAGAAACACAAGTTAAGTAACTGTCGTTAAAACAATTGGAAGAAATTTGATTTAAAAAAAAACGTTTTTACTGGAACTGAAAAAAAACACGAAGAAAAAGGTATACGGTTAAATTTAGATATTATAGCCCTTCTGGTAACAGTCAGATACTTTCAATAATATCATGTTTTTATACCCACACTTCTTTGAACGCCGAAGAATATCCTAAAATACCCCAACAATATGTGGCGGAAATTCGTTTTGGGCCATTCTAAGTCATTTTGAGCAATGTCCGTCCGTTTGTCGGTCTATTTGTCTGGTTGGTGAACACGATAACTTTCGATATATGTAACCGATTGACTTCAAATTTAGTATGTGTTAAAATTGTTTTCTTTTTCAGGCTATGGTCAAAGGCGGTCCATGTTGGTTCACTCCTTTGAATACGTCCCCAACAAAGGGTCAACATTTAGTTAAATATAGATTATTTACAATTTCAAACATGGTATTCGTTTCTTGGTCGCTATAAATCTGGGAAAAATGGGAGAAGGTGCCACACCATTTTAGTACCTTTCATACAAATGGACCATTTTGAACAAAAAGTTAAAGGCTTATAACATTGATTCCAGTCCATACCTTCCCAATGTTTCCTGACGAATTTGTCCGAAAATCATCACTAAAATCATCAAAATAAATTTTCGATATTGTAAAAAAATCGTCAATATAAAATCTTCAAGTTATATACAAGTTTTAAGTTTTTCCAGGAGAAGGGCATGTTTTGGGGACGTATATGTTTAAATAGTGTGGGCCGATCTCACATCCTTGAACCCCAATAATAATCACATTTGGTGGAAAAATATCTAACATATATTAGTTTCGTTTGTTTGTATCGTTTGGCTTAAGGCTTGAGTTAAAAAACTGGTGTTGTTGTTTTTATTTTATTTATTTAATTTTCCAATATTTCGATTGAATTCTTCAATCATCTTCAGAGAGACTAACAAAATTAACAAAAAATACAAAATACATTTATATTAAAACAATTAAAAACGAGTATACTAACATATATACCAAAAATATTTACTTTAATGGAAAATTCTTAGCAAACAGTCCGTTTAGCTTATGGTGCTTTTGTCAAGTGAAGTTTGTTTTTGAACGTCTGTATTTGTTTACTGTGTAGCGATAGATTTTGGCGCAATTCTCTGTGTCTCTCTTGTAATTAAGTCGTTTGTCATTTGGAGTGTCAATTATATGTAGCATTTCGAGAGTATATCTGCGATGATAATTGCTCTCTTCTGTCAATATCTTCACATCGTCAAAATTGGGACTATGGCCTGTCAAGGTACAGTGCGCGTCCAGTGCGGTCTTCTGTTCCAGCGGTTTATAGAAAGCTTTTTGGTCAGATTTATGTGAAGAAAGTCCCGTTTTCAATTTAGTCTTTGTCGTGCCAACATATACCTTTTGGTATACTTTGGACTTGTCACCGTTACATTTAATCCTATAAACTAAGTTAGATTTTTCTTCGTCTTTAAATTTTGTCTTAATATTGCTGAATAAATTATTGACCGTATTGTCAGTTCTAAAAGCTAAATCATATTTTTCCTTATCGTATAGGCAAGAATTTTTGATCCTTTCAGAGAAACTCGGGATGTATGTCATACTTTTAAATATTTTCTGTATTTTATCCGTCTTGTCTTTCTGTTCTCTATATATTACTCGACTTGTTAAGTCTTCTATTGTCTTTTTTTGGAAAATCGTTTTTCGTCAAGATATCTTTAATTTTTATTAAATTTTGTTCATGGAATTTCCGGTCACTTATATCTAAAACTCGTTTGATGAAATTAGTAGCTGTGTTTATTATAATTCGTCTTGGGTGTTTCGAAGAAAAGTTTATTAATCGTCCTGATGCTGTCGGTTTTTGATACCAATCGAGTTTAAGCAGGTTTCCTTGTCTGATAACTACCGAGTCCAAATACGGTAGTTTGTTGTCCTTCTCTTTCTCCATGGTGAATTGTAATTGTCTATTGAATGAATTCAAAATTGTTAAGGTCTCGTCAACGTGATGTTCCTTAAGTATAGTGAAGATATCATCCACATTTTTCGTCATGATTCGTGGCTTCGTTTCCATTCTGTCGATAGATTTGTCCAGTAATTCCTCCATGACGATGTCCGCGATTATCGGCGAAGCAGGAGAACCCATTGGCATTCCTTTTCTTTGTTAGTTTCTTAGAATTAAAACTTTTCCATATTCATCATCGAATTATCCCCATCGATTTTATATCTTTCAACAGATTGGGACGAAATTTCACAAAATGAATAGAACCATTTAATCGTACAATGTCCAGCGTAAATCCATGGTTTTATGTAGCCCCCATACAAAGATTTCACTTGATTCGAATTATTGACGTATTAGGAATCAAAACGTAATGGCCAACCTTTTTGTAGAACATTTCATCTACGCCCTTTGTCACGGGATTGTAGATGCTACACTGCACAAAATTAAAAATATTTGTATGAAATGGACTTAAGTTACAAGACGTTAATTTTTGTGCATGGGTGGTATCAAAAGGGCGTCGCGATTTCGCCCTGAAGGTTGAAACGACTAAGAAATCTTCCGCAATTTCACACATATTAAAGAATCAGTATTTCACTAAATGTTAATCCTTTGTGGGGGAAGACTAGAACGAGTGGTTCATCATGATCCATCTTCGATCTTAACCTGAGGTAGACAAAATATTAACACATACCAAATTTCAACCAGCCAGATAGACAGACGGACATTGGTCAAATGACTGCAAATGGCCCAAAACGGATTTTCGCCAAATATTTTTGGCGTGTCTTAGGTCACTCCATCGATAAATACCCGCAGCAACTGATAAATACCCTAGTTCACAATAGTGGGATATAATAACCGGATTATGTTATGTTTCTATCAAAAGTGCTACTTTTATCCATAGATTAAGATGATAGCATTTCAAATTGAAACAAACAAGTTTTTTTTGCAATTTTTTGGTGCCAACAAAAACTATTTTTTGTAAAAAAAGCACATGTTGAGATGTTTTAACGATTTTTAGGGCGTTTTTATTTCGATTTGTTAAAATAGGTCCTCAAAATTACCGTTATGTGGGGGAGCTACAAGGTTAATAAGTTCTACAAAAATATTAACCTTAATATTTTCTATAAAGTTGCTGAACATACCCCACACCAAAAAAAAAATGTTTTTGTTTTAGAGTTACAAAATAGTGAAATACTGAAATTTTTGGGGTACAATGTGGACTTTGTGAGCTATTTAGGGTGCATTGATATGTTCACAACAGTTGTTCAGATTTACCTTGGCTACAATTTTGGCAAATATTGTTAGTGAAAATTTTCGCGTCCGGGTAAGTTATGCTGAAAAAGTGAAAACTAAATTTTCTCTTCAACGTTTCAAAGAAAGTGCAGGAAAAAACTAGTTTGGCATAATATTTTGTTCGGCATATTCATAGTTACATTATTGCCAAATATAGTTAAGCGATATCACCAAATCTGAATTTGCTGTTGAAAAAATCTGATTACACCTTTTTAGATTTTCAGAAATTTTGGACGCCCATAAAAAAAATTGGCCACCAATTTCGCCAAACCGAGTATAGGGTTATAATAACCTTTCGTAGTAGAATCGAACCTATACTGTCACGTCCGTGTATTTTTAAAAAGTGTTCATATGTTGCATAGTGTAATAATAAAACATAACTGTGGGAGGATGATTCAAATCGAAGCATACCACAAGGATGTGTAAGTAAATAAAATATAAGTTTATGAATATTTCATTAATGAAGCTAAAGCTACTAATACATTTGGGTAAGAAAAGATTAAGAATTGTATACCCACTGATTTTCGGAATCTTCTGAGGTCCATGAAAAAATTGTTGACCAATTTCGCCAAAGCGAGTATAGGGTTATACTAGTAGTAGGATCGAACAAGTCCGTGTATTTGTTTGCTGTTGTGCAGTGTTATTTAATAAGAATCTTCTATCCGAATCTTTTACAATTTTAAAGTTTTAGTTTCTTGCTCGCTATCAATCTGAGAAAAATGGGCTGTCCATCCCGTACGAATGGACAATTTTGCACAAAGATTTTACTGCTTATAACTTTGATTACAGTTCATAGAAATATTGAACATTTTGTGGAGTGTAATGTTTTACTGTACATATAGACCCCTGGAAAATAAACGTTAATACCACGTCACTTTTGGTACCTCCTATAGAAATGGATCATTCGCACAAAAGGTTAACGGCTTATAAATCCGATCCCTGCACATAAAAATGTGTAAAAGTGTCTACTGTGTAATGCTTTTATACGAGTAGAAAAAACCAAATATAACAAAATCACCTTTTATATGAACGTATTAGAGGAACTCACTTTTTGAAGTCAACCTTTTTCGTGTACGAGTAGTAATAAAAAAAAGATATGATATGAAATCATTTTTTTATTACTACTCGAAAATCAAACACTTACGAATTTAGGTTATAACCACATCGTCAAGTACACATCCAGTTAAACATTAAATTATTTTATCTTTTAATAATGTCCTAATCATCTCTAGCTAGCTAACATCATCTGATAAAGGCTTTCGCGGAAAACCTCCTTCTATTTATTGATTACAACACATCATTAAAGTTGTCTAATGATTGAAATGTGAATCCATGTTTATACTTGGAACACAAACACCTAAGTTTTCTCTGTTAGTGTGTGCGTGAATGTGTTTCGTTTACTCGCTCTCTCTCTCTCTCTTTCGTCTTTGCTCTATCATCAATCTATTCACGTAATTCAATATCCTTTCAACTCCTTGTGTTGGGAAAAGATGAATGGATCGATTTAAGCAAACAACAACAGACACATAAATCTTTGATGTGTGCGTAGTAGATACATAAACTGATTAAAATTTATGTGAAACTGATTATTTGTCTTTAAAAGGATTCAATTTCTCAATACGTTGCACACAGTGGGAGAGACACGAATATAGATAGATAGGCAGACGTCCCAACCGACACAGCCCCACCCCCGACCAAAGAAAGCAAAGCCACATAAATTTCCCGAAAATACATTTCAATACAGCGATGCCGACGACTAAGCACGTGGCCATGCGTTTGCCACACACATCGTTGCCGTCGTCGTCGCCATCGTCCTCCTTGGGCAGTGGGAGGAGGACAATGGATGTTTCCAACGATATGTGGCGAAGGAACTGAAAAGAATCCTAAAATTTAATCAGTTTTCTATGTTCGATGTTGCGAAAATAATGACATTTGTATTGAAAGGTCAAACAAATTATCAAGCCACCACTTAACCCTCCTCCTCATCCTCCACCTCCTGTTTGGCAACATACTGGGAAGGGGCTGCTTGGGGGGTGTAATCTCATATATGCCGCCTGGATAAAAATCCTTTTTTTGTATTATATTTTGCATATGTTTTTATTGTTGTTTATCTTTTCAATGCCTCTAACTGGTTTTCAATGAATAGATTGAGAGTGTGTGTTTGTGTTCCCTAAAGGAATACTCGTGTGGACAGACAAAAGGAAAACACAAGGAATGTGTTTGGAAACCACTTGAAATAGTACTTCATTAAACGCGTGCCGGTGTTTTCTTTTTTCCTTTTGTTCCTTTTCTTTAATGTAGAACGCAATAGGCGAAAAAATGGAAAAGAAGTTTGCAAAAAAAATGAAATAGAAAAATTCGTAAAAATTAAAATCGGTTATTAACGACAATCCGATAGCTATACGGGTGAGGGATCATTTAGTAGAAACAAATATTTCTGAAGAAGCTAAGGCGAAATGTGTTCCCAACATCGAGCGTTCTAATGCCAAGGCGAACTTTTGAAACTCATATATCGTTAAAAATAAATTGTAGTAATTTACATTTTCTACTATAAAAACAATTATGAATATGTTAGTCGGCTAAACCGGCTAAGGTATACCCTGACTTTGTGAGGAAAGTGAATTGAAATTTGGAACTTTATGAGGAAGCCAAAAAGGCGGGAACATTTTGCCAAGTCTAGTATTCATTGCAAAAGTTTTATAAAATACTAAATATGCAAACATTTACTTAGATGATTGCTACAGAAATTATGGGGTATTTATTGTCGAAAGGATCTGCCAAATTGTGTGGGGGAGTGTCAGAAGGGGATCGGCGAATACACATATTTACCAAAAACTTGGTAAGTATTTACATAACATTACAACTTGCATTACCAATTAATGACATCTCATTACCCTCTGCATTACTTTTAGTCAACAAATAATGACTATCTAATACGGACATAAATAATTACATATTTATTTGTAAATTAATTGGGGTTTTGTAAAATATGCGACAACATAAATTTTTAATAAATAAACTTTGATTCGAGTTGGAAATTTAGTAACATTACGAGTAATAAATATATCTCATCTTATACGAGTTTACCAAGAAGTAAGTTTGTATACCTTTACTATTTTGAATATTTTTTTTTGAAGTATAATCCTGAATAGCTTAGATAAGCGTTAAATTTATGATAATTATAAGGGCTATATTGGAAATCTATCTTTCACTTAGAGACAGTGGTTTAGTAACAGTCGTTAAAAAATTAAAAAAATTTACTTTTTTAAGTAATTTTTATGATGTCACGAAGATGACTTTAAAAACAGAAAAATAGCAAAAAATGTTATTCCATTTTTCAATAGGCTGCATCTGTGCTGTGCTGTATATACCGTTGTTCATGGTTTTTCAATGACTACATTTTGCTCTTTGAACACTTTTGAGTCAAAAGACAATTTTGACTTTTGACTTTCTGCCTTTCGTTTCCTATATCCATATGATGCCTTTTTCTCATAACGTCCAAGAAGACTTCTAAAAATGGGAGTTACTGCCACGCTCTTTTTGCTGCCTCCCGTACAAATGGACAATTTTTGTACAAAAAGTTAAAGGCTTACAACATCGACTTCAACACATACAAACACTTCAAATTTTCTACACTCACGCCGAAAATATCGTTTCTTTAGTATATTGTCCCAAACATATTCGATTCAAAAAATATATTTGTTCAAGGAACACTCCAAATATATAATATTTGACACACACAAATATTATATACAGGTTTTTCCAACAAGAGGTGTTATTTTGAATCACCCGGTATTTCGGTAGCTGTCACCTTTGAAGCGTCTATTCTTTGGCATGTGACAAGTAGAAACTACGCCATTACTAACCAGTGAGGAAAGGCAGAAAGTCGGGCGGGGCCGACTATATAATACCCTACACCTCCCTAACAGTGCGATAAGGGTCATTGCGATAATAATATGGATTAAATCCTAAATTGAGAAACATCTTTCTGGAAAATTTTAATGAACGGAACTAAAGTACAACCTCAATAGCGCTTTGATACCAAATCAGGAGGAACATATATATGGAGGTAATATATAAATTGAACTGATTTTCCCTGAATATTCATTCATGTAAAAAGACCTCTTTCTGCCTAATTTCGTACTGATCGGATATAAAATACAGTCTCTACAGTGCTTACATGTAAATCGGGGGTAACATATATATGGGGGCTATATCTAAATCTGAACCTATATTCTCCGAATTTGGCAGTATTCCTTCATGTAGAAAGAAACCTCTTTTTGCCAAAATAACATTTTTAATACCCTGTACCACAGTGTGGTGTAGGATATAAAAATGGAACGATACACGATTCAACGACGCACTGAAATTCACTACAAAAATGGTGAAAATCTTGCTGTCACAGTTCGCAAAACTATATCGGACTATGTCGGACCGCAATACAGAAATTGGTGGAAAAATTCGAGCTTTTGCGACAAGTTAGTGATGTGAAGAATAAAACCGGTGCACGTCGCTCAAGAACAACTGAGAATATTGCTGTTGTAGCCCAAAGTGTTGAAGAAAACCCAGGTTTGTCCATTCCTCGTCGTTCTTTGGAATTGGGCATTCCACAAACGTCATTACACCGTATCTTGCATAAAGACTTGGATCTTAAGGCTTATCGTGTCTTTGCTGATTGGGTCCTTGAAAATGATCCGGAGCAAGCAACGAAACCATTTCTCTGTTACGGGAAAAGTTTCCGGACCGTGTTATCTCTCGAAGAGGTGACCACAATTGGCCACCGAGGTCTTGTGATTTAACACCTTGCGACTTCTTCCTTTGGGGCCACGTGAAAGATAGGGTCTACGCCAACAGCCCAAAAATAGAATTTTTCTTTGAATACCAAAATAACACCTATTGTTGGAAAATTAATATCGACAAATGTAGTTCATTGTTGGCTAAAACGTTTATAAACAGTCAAAAATATTTAAAATATGATCTCGCTATATTTTTTTTTAATTTTTGACCATTTTAAGTTTAAAAAGATTAAAAATATTAGTTTTTGGGTTTCACGAAATTTGTAATTGCTCTCGAGCGGCTAAACCGATTTTTGTTTACGTTGTATTAAAGGGGACAAAGCGCGCCATTAGAAAACAGTTTTCAAAAAATTGTAAACAGTTTTTTTAAAAAAAAAAATTTTGAAAAAATTGTTCCCTTAAATTTTTTCCAAATTTACACAGAATATACGCCAGACTCTCAAAATCCAAAACGGAAATATCAGATCATTACGACATCGTGTTTAAATCATTATACTTTTGTAAATACTGTATTCTGACTAAGTGGAACCCTAAAAATTGTTGCTTAGTAAAAATTAGGGAATTTTCGATCGCTTTGAACGAATAAGTTTATATCTACGAGGTATGTTCAAAAATATCCCGAATTTTTAATTTCCGCGGGATACGTGTATTTGATTTTTAATATTTTTGTAGCGTTATGTTGGTATTCATGTCCCTTACTTATGCTGACAAGGTCGGCCATTTTGAATGTTTCGTTAATTTTTGACAGCTGTTGTGTTTGGATGTGTTTTAACTTGTCTTCGGTTTTTATCTATTTCAGAAAATTGATCAAAGAATCTGCATCAAATTTTGTGTGAAAGGTTTTGCTCACAGTTTTCTTTGATTGCAGTGGCGTGGTGCATTATGAGTTCTTGCCACAGGGTAGTACGGCCAATAAAGAATAATACCTGCAACTTATACGCAAATTGCACGAAGCAATCCGCCAAAAACGACCGGATTTGTGGAAGAACAAAAACTGGCTTTTGCACCACTTAGCATTTTTAATGGCACAAATTATATTTACATAACTTTTTTTTCCAGACGAATTTGTTGTTGAAAGTTCAGTATTAAACACTTATCAAAATTGCAGCAAAAATCAAGATGGCTCTCTCAAATAAATGGTTTTCCAACAAGAGGTGTTATTTTGGTATTCAAAGAAAAATGATATTTTCTGAGATATTTGATCGGATGTTGTTAAAAGTTCAGTATTAAACACTTATCAAAATGGTGACTACAAAATTGAAGCAGAAATAAAGATGGCTCTTTCAAATAAAGGGTTTTCCAACAAGAGGTTTTATTTTGGTATTCAAAGGAAAATGCCATTTTCTGAGATAAATGATCGGATTTCATAATAAAGAGGACGGTATGGCGTTAACAGGATCATATCCTTTTCATGAAATTTTCCATAACCAAATCGCAAAGTGGCTGCCGTATGTCCTCGATAGCCTCACGAATTCTTTCTTTGAGGTCTTGAATCGACGTAGACCTTTGGTTGAAATCGGTTCAGATTTAGATATAGCTCCCATATATATCTTTCGTCCGATTTGGCCCCTTAGTCCTATAGAAGCTGTATTTTACATCCAATCGTTTTGAAATTTAGAATGGTAGAGTTTCTTGATCCATGAACCAACACTACCGAATTTGAAGAAAATCGGTTAAGATTTAGCTATAGCTCCCATATATATGTTTCGTCCGATTTGGCTCTAGATCCAATCGTTTTTATACCCTACACCACACTGTGGTACTGGGTATTATTTAAGTATAAAATGTCCCAAAAGTAAATTTATGTAAACAATTTATACATGAATTACAATATTTATATATCAGAGTTATTCAATATTACGAGAGTGGTGTAGGGTATTATATAGTCGGCCCCGCCCGACTTTAGCCTTTCCTTACTGGTTAGTAATGGCGTAGTTTCTACTTGTCAAATGTCAAAGAATAAAAACTTCAAAAGTGGCAGCTACGAAATACCGGATGATTCAAAGTAGCACCTCTAGATGTAGTTGCTTACAACTGTTCCCATTCACTGGAATACATACAAGGTTCGGAATTTATTGAATACCAGTAAATACATGGCTGAAACCACTTTAAAATTACAACTACAATTGAGATATTTTGCTCCACCAAGTTCTAATTTCCATTTTTGTTGTTGTGACGCATACGGACACATATTCGGATACGGACAATAGCTTGTCTAAATGCAAAATACACCAGAATCTAAAATTAGAATTTCAAGGATTAAATAACTCCCTTCGAGGAAGTGGCGTAATTGACTCATCTAGAGAGATGACAAGTCAAATGAAGTGTTCGACTTCCAGCGAATATTGTAATATGCTAATTTGTGAATATTCCGAGGATTTTCACCAATATCAAATGATTTACTAAAACTTTTTACGGATTCAAAAATGAAAATGATATTATGCAATGCACAGACAGGTAAGATTCTTAAAAAACGTATGTACTATATATAAATACTTTTTAATCCATGACATACATTTCCAGGTGCGAACTCAACCAAAAAATCGAGAATGTTGTTGATTTTCTAAATAATGTAGAAACGGAAATGCCGATTTATATATAAAACACAGCTTTATTGCTAAATCATTGTTACGCCCCTAGAGTTTAACAAGCAATTAGGAAGATGGAAATTTTTAATAACAGTAGATTTTTCGGAAAATTACGCATTCCAAATTCAAGATGCTGTACAGTCTTATCACTGGTCACATAGCCAGGCTACACTTCATCCTTATGTTAGGTATCACAAAAATTAAGCTAAAATCGACAGTAATTGCTTCGTTGTAATATCCGAGGAAGAGAAACATGATGTATCATCAATAAAATTAATTCGACACCTAAAAGAAACATATGGCGACGAGTTAAAAGGCTGATTTTCTTATCAGATGAATGTGCTGCGCAATGCAAAAACAAATTATTTTTTTAAATTAATTGAACTAAATACAATGCTGACTTTGGTATTGAAGACAAATATAACTTGTTCGCGAACTCTAATGGAAAAGGTGCATGTGACGGAGTTGGTGGGACTGTAAAGAGGATACCATCTCGTGCTAGCTTGCAACGGCCCAACGACTCAATAACGCCGCCTTTGAAATTGTAGGAACTGGCCCAACATTCATGTAATAATATATATTTTGAATATTGCTCAAAAACCGAGCACAAAACAGAGGAGATGAGGCTACAAAACCGCTTTAGAAAGGCTAAAATGATTAAAGGCACTCGTAAATACACGCTGAAAAAATAGTTTCTGTAGTATATTGTCCCAAACATATTCAGCTGGAAACATACATATATTTAGGGTACACTCCAAATACAAAATATTTTATACACACAAATATATATATACATGTTTGGGAGGATGTTGTTCTAAACAAGAGTATGTTTTCATCCAAATACATTTTTATTTGGTACTAATATTTCGGAAACAAAGAATAATTTGTACACGGGGCAAAATCGCCTTTTCTGATATGTTTGAATCAAAAGAAAATATATTTGGAACACAAATTTTTAAATATTATATATTTCTGAGCAAATAAATTTTATTTGAAAATTCAATAAAATATATTTGGAACTCGTATATTAATATGTTACAACATATAATATTTGCAAACTAAATTTCTCAAATAAAATATGTGTTTGAAAACAAATAAAATTATTGTTTAGGAATTTCTCCAAATATATTTTATTTAAAAAATATTTTCGAAACTTTTGTTGAATTTTTCGAATTTAGGTTTAGCATTCAACCTCCCAGTTATGATACGAAATGCACCATTAACTTCTGTTTTAAATTAATAATTTAAAATTTCTGTGATGTGAACAAAGATTTATTTAGAACAACATCCTCCCAAATATATAATTTTTGTGTGTATCAAAAATTTTATGTTTGGAGTGTACCCTAAACATATATATGTTTCAAGCCGAATATGTTTGGGACAATATACTACAGAAGCAATTTTTTTTCAGCGTGTATATAAGTATTTTGGCAATGTATCAATGCCTTCATTTTAAGGCAAGTTTTTCAGAAGATAAAAGGGCAATTTTTTAGAAATTTTATATGTTTGTAAAATTAGACATTGGAAAAATTTTAATTTGAAAATTTATAAATTAAAATTAGCGCTGTAAAACCAAATGTAATGCTGCTTATGACATTTTTAACTGTAAAGTACGAGTATAACAGGAAATCTAGGAAAGATTTCAACTAACAAATAAGAAAGTTTCAGTCGGGTAAACCGACTAAGGTATACCCTCACTTTGTGAGTAATATAATGTAATTAATCTGTCAAATTGTGTGGAGGTACCAGAGGGGGTTTCACAAATACACCTATTTTTCCGTAAACAGTAGATTCATTAAATACATTGCACTGTGCCCAACTATAAGCTTTTATATGCACTGGTATATTAACGTTACGAGACATTAAATTTTGGTATGATCTGGCCATTTTGTGTGGGAGGTATAAAAAGGGGCGTGGTGATAAAGCCCAATTTTCACAGGACTGTAGTCACCAGTATTGAAGCTATAAGCTGTAAACTTTTTGTAACACGGTCCATTTGTGTGGGAGGTACCAAAAGGGGCAAAGAAATTTGCATATGCATAGCCACAACTACAAGCTTATGCAAAGAAATTTGCATATGCACGCTGAAAAAAAAATCGCTTCTGTAGTATATTGACTCAAACATATTCTGCTTGAAATATACATATGCTTAGGGTACTCCCTAAATATATAATATTTGACTATACTCCCTAAATATATAATATTTGACACACACAAATTGTATATGTTTGGGAGGATATTGTTCTAAACAAAAATATGTTACCATGCTAATATTTTTTTATTTGGAAATATTGATTATTTTGTATTTAAGTATTTTGGCAATGTACAAGTTCCTTAATTTAAAGACAAGTTTTCTATTTTTCAGAAGTTCAAAACAAATTTTTTTTGATAAATTTTATGTTTGTAAAATTCAGTTAACACTTAAATCGCATAATCTTTCGTAACTATAAATTGCACTGATGGATTGACAAAACGTGATGGATTGGAATACTTATAAATTAAAATTTATTGGTGTAAACCAAAGCCTATTGCTGCTAAAGACATTTTTAACTACAAAGTTCAACGCGAAATCTAGAAAAACTAAAAAATTCGAAAAATTCAGCAAAGTTTAAAAAAAAAAATTTAATTAAAATATATTTGGAAAACATCTTAAACAATAACTTTGTTTGTGGGTAAACACATATTTTATTTGTGAAAGTCAGTGCGCAAATATATTTTGTTCTAATATATTAATATATGCGTTCCAAACTAAATTTCATGACTTTTAAATAACATTTATTTGCTAACAAGTATATAATATTCAAAAAATTCGTTTACAAATATATTTTCCTTCAATTCAAACATATCAAAAATGGCGATTTTTCTCCGTGTGGGAATTATATATACGAAGAAAGCTTACAAGTCACACAGCCAAAGCTCCAACCAAGCGAGACTTAAATTCACAATTTCCACCACCCATGTGACTGGTAAGGGTTGCCAGTTCGACACAGTTGTCTCTACACCAATCGCCAGTAGATGGCGTGGATTCTGAGATTAGTTGGACGATTAGAAAGACTTTACTACATTTCAGTACGCATAGTATTTTTTTTTTCAGTCGACGACATTTCAACGGGTTATTTGCTTTCGGTCAATTAATTTTAATGTTGGCCCACTGAGCATAAGATGTGATCTTTAGTTTATCAGTCCCGTGAAACTACATTTGTATTCCATTGTCTTATTTTATTATTTGTATATTTCTTTTACGCTATGTAAAATGCAACATACACTACAATTCACTGTAGGGCATAGCCGCAAAGCGGATGTATGTGTAGACGCCTTGTTTTGCATTTGAAAAAGTAACTCCTTGTTGAGGATATGATTCAGCCAGTCCAGGATATACTCTACTCGTCGTCGACGACGACGACGTTGATTTGTTGCCTTTCCCACAAAGAAACACAAGCTGAGACAGAAGACCAACCAACCGACGGACCGACAGACAGACGGAACGACCGACCAACACTTTTCCGGTCCATGCTGTTGAGGCAAATTTTCTGAAATTGATATTGCTTTTGGGCATCTTTTCTTTAGACACCAGCGGCGAACCGATGTCGCTATTTGTTTCCGGAATTGTATACGCTCTTGTTGCAATATGTATTATTGCCACTACCGCTCTCTGCCCATCCGCCAGTTTCCTTTCACTTTCCACACCATTCCACAGGGTCTCCTTTGACTTTGGTGTGTTTTTGTTTTCTACTGCTGGTGGAGAAACATTTTCATTGGAGGTTTTGTTGGTCTTTGGCCGTTTTTTGCGTTTTTTTTTTGTTGCGTCAATTTCTTTAAAGGTTTTTTTGTTTTATGATTTCCTCTCTTGGATGTAACTATTTTTTCGGTGATTGGGTTTTTGCTCTGAAAGACACAGAGCAAAAGTGATTTCTTTTCTTCCTCTTCTACGAAAAATGGTTTCCTCAAAATATTCTTCCTGTTAGTGTCATTACACAGTGATTTCGAAAAATCATGGTAAACTATATATAGTAATACAAAAGACGGATGTGCGGAACGTGTCAGCTGTACCCAGTGCGCTTCGATACACTCTTAATATTACGCTCCCTATTCTGTTAGGTTTCAATAATTGCGTTGCGCAGCTACTTTTACTAAATATTTTTATCATACAATGTTCTATCAAAAGCACCCACTTAAAACTTCAAGGCGATTAGTATAACAGTCCTTCATAATAGGTTCTCAGTATTCGACTCTTATAGGTGGGCACCTGCAAGATCACCCACATTGCAGTCAAATGCATCCACACCAAATTTGAAGACTTATCGGAACTACTGGTATCAGATTTCAAAATGATAATGTCACATTTACTGGACTGATCCTGATCCTGGGCATTATTTCCTTGTCTCTGCAATTATATTTGAAGTGTTTCAATTGTACTTTTCGTTCTGTACTGGTGTCACACATTTTTCTAGATTAAGCGCTATAAACAAATTCACATATACCGAATTTCGAGGCAATTACTGCAATAGTATTCGAAATATGGATTTTGTAACCTCCAAGCTGTGTGGGCGGTCCCACACAACACACATTTTCCCTGCTCTAGTCCTTGATTGGACCAATACTAAATTATCCTGTTGAAAATGGTGAAATCGAACGAACTATTCTCGAGTTATGAGGTTATGTGGGCAGTTCCACTCTCCCTTGACCATTCATAATTTTCCCCCCAAAGTGTCCTGCATTGGGCAAATACGAGTTCATTAAGACCAAAATCGAATGTTCTCTAGTTATGAGATTGTAAATTCTCCTCTCTTTGGCCAACATACGAATGCATCAAGCAAAAAAATCGTGAAAATCGAGCGATCCGTTCTTTTGTTATGTGTATGGTGATATGCCTCCTTGACCATACCATGCCTCCTTGACAAGTCAAAAATCTCCCTCCGTGGTGACTATCCTTGTATCAATGGCCGAATTGATCAAGCTCAAATTTATGAAAATCGAATGATCTGATATCTAGCTATGACGTTGTGTGTAGTCAGTTCCAAACCCTATTGACCAATTCTAAATTTCCTTCAATAGTGTCCTTTCTGTGCCAATACGAATTCACTATGCACAAAATTGTGAAAATCAAAAGATCCGTTCTAGAAACATAAGGCTGTTCAGGTCAATATGAATACATTAAGCCAAAAATATTTAAAATCGAACGATCCGTTCTCGTGATAAAAAGTTTTATTGGCAGTTTCGCGTCCTTTGACCAATCATAAATTTCCCCCCATTGCTGTCACTTCTAGAGCCACTACGAATCTTTCAAGACCAAAATCGAACGATGAATTGCAAGCTATGAGATTGTCTTGACCGCGCGAAGCCTCTTTGACCAATTGTAAATTTTCCTCCATATTTCCATAGTACTCTTCCCTAGGCCAGTACGCCCAAAATTGTGAAAATTAAACAATCCGTTCTCGAGCAATAATAAGGTGCTGGCTGTGTCGCGCTCCCCTTGTGCAATGCAAAATTTTCCTCTATGGGGTTCTTCCTTAGGTTAATACGAATACATTTAGACCAAAGTCGGAAAATTTTAACGCTCCCTTTTCGGGCCATTAGCTTGTGTTGGTCGTTTCGCGCCTCCGTGACCAATCCTAAATTTTCCTCCACAGTGTAAAATATATTAAGGATTTTATTACCGACTGAAAATTAAGAACATTTTTGAAAATGCTGATAAATATTAGACTGTGTTAGTGCACAGGAATGGCATAAACCGCGAACTATCGGGAATGTGGAAGAACCCATGGAACAGCCTAAACGGCAACCCTAAATTGGCCGTTACAGGCCGCCTGTCCGAAAATTAATCTGAGGGGCAAACAACGATTATCAGAGGTAAGAGGATGAGCAGGAGTGTCGGTTGCTTTGGGATAACTACTTCCTGAAGTTTCTCCTTTATTCTGTTATTTTACATGGAACATCTCTTTCGAAGCCTTCTGCACTAAAATTGTGCCTGAATTTACTAACCCGACAAACTTTGTGGCTAAATATGATATAAACAAGTAAGAAAGTTCAGTCGGGTAAACCGACATATGAATCCCCTCACCTTGAGTCCCAAAAAGACCTTAGTAAATTTGTTATACCCTACACCACACTGTGGTACAGGGTATTATAAGTTTGTTTCACGGCAGATGTTTGTAACACCTGAAAATAACACAGCTAGACCCACCTTAAAGTATACCGATCGACTCAGAATCACTAGATGAGTCGATTTAACCATGTCTGTCCGTCCGTCTGTCCATGTAAAGTTGTTCGTCGACTACAGGTCGCAATTTCACTCCGATCGTTCTGAAATTTTGCAGTTTAGAGTACTTCGCAGCTGTTAAGATCGCTATTGGTTGAAATCGGTTCAGATTTAGATATAGCTCCCATATATATCTTTCGTCCGACTTGGCCCTTTAGTCCTATAGAAGCTGTATTTTACATCCAATCGTTTTGAAATTCAGAATGGTAGAGTTTCTTGATCCATGAACCAACACTACCGAATTTGAAGAAAATCGGTTAAGATATAGCTATAGCTCCCATATATATGTTTCGTCCGATTTTGCTCTTTAGATCCAATCGGTTTTATACCCTACACCACACTGTGGTAAAGGGTATTATTTAAGTATAAAATGTCCCAAAGGTAAATTTATGTAAACAATATATACATGAATTACAAAATTTATTTATCAGAGTTATTCAATATTACGAGAGTGGTGTAGGGTATTATATAGTCGGCCCCGCCCGACTTTAACCTTTCCTTACTGGTTTTACCCTAGACTCTAGGTACTATAAAAACATTGCAATGTACGAAATTTCAAGTATATGTATGCCATTGTATTAAAGTTAAAAGCTGTTAACTGTTAGTACAAAAAGGTCCATTTGTGTGGGAGGTACCAAAAGGGGCGTGTCAAAAATGCCAATTTTCACTGTATTGAAGGTACTTTTGGACTATTACACTGTACAAAATTTCAAGACTTTGTATGCACTGGTAATAAAGTTATGACTTGTTGTTCAAAATTTTCCATTTGTGTGGGAGGTACCAAAAGGGGCGTTTCAACTTCGCCCATTTTTCTCGAGGTAATAGTGACTAATAAACTAATACTATGTGTAGAATTTCAGAGGATTCAAATAAGTAGTATAGAAGTAATTAAATAATCAATATTTCAATAAATGTTAACCCTTTGTGGGGGAGGTACTAGAAGGAGTGGACCAATATGGTCCATCTTCGAACTTAGCCGGAGATAGAAGGAAATATTACAACATACCAAATTTGAAGTCAATCGGTTACTGCTTTCGAGATTTATCGTGCGCACCAGCCAGCAGACTGGCAGACAGACGGACATTGCTCATTCGACTTAAAATGACCCAAAACGGATATCCGCCGAACATGCCTAGGGTCTTAGGTCACTCCTTCGTTGTGTTATACTTTTGGCTCGTAGCAAATGATATATACCCTCCTCTCTAAGGTGAGGGGATAAAAAACACTGGTTTATCATTAAAGTACATTATGGAGACATACGAGTATAGTGTTTTTTACAAGGAATGTTTTTGTCGAATACATCACCCAAAAAATCAATCGATTTCAACGACTATTGATATATCATGATTTTTAGAGGGGTTAATGTTTAAAAGGCCGTGAAAACTTCGTCTTTTTCTTCCGATTAATAAAATCGCCATTATTGTTAACAAATAATATTTTTTATACGGTATCACTTCAAGGATCGGAAAAAAAATTATCAAAATTAGTTTTCATAGTTGACGGATTTTATAAATTCGTAAAATCTTTAAGAATTTATATATCACAATAATTATACCCTACACCACTCTGTGGTACAGGGTATTATAAGTTTGTTTCACGGCAGATGTTTGTAACACCTTAAAATAACACAGCTAGACCCACCTTAAAGTATACCGATCGACTCAGAATCACTAGCTGAGTCGATTTAACGATGTCCGTCCGTCCGTCCGTCCGTCCGTCCGTCCGTCCGTCCGTCCATGTAAAGTTGTTCGTCGACTACAGGTCGCAATTTCACTCCGATCGTTCTGAAATTTTGCAGTTTAGAGTATTTCGCGGCTGTTAAGATCGCTATTGAATTTGGTTGAAATCGGTTCAGATTTAGATATAGCTCCCATATATATCTTTCGTCCGATTTGGCCCTTTAGTCCTATAGAAGCTGTATTTTACATCCGATCGTTTTGAAATTTAGAATGGTAGAGTTTCTTGATCCATGAACCAACATTGCTGAATTTGAAGAAAATCGGTTAAGATTTAGCTATAGCTCCCATATATATGTTTCGTCCGATTTGACCCTTTAGTCCTATAGAAGCTGTATTTTACATCCGATCGTTTTGAAATTTAGAATGGTAGAGTTTCTTGATCCATGAACCAACATTGCCGAACTTGGAGAAAATCGGTTCAGATTTAGATATAGCTCCCATATATATCTTTCGTCCGAGTTGGTCCTTTAGTCCTATAGAAGCTGTATTTTATATCCGATCGTTTTGAAATTTAGAATGGTAGAGTTTCTTGATCCATGAACCAACATAGCCGAATTTGATGAAAATCGGTTAAGATTTAGCTATAGCTCCCATATATATGTTTCGTCCGATTTGGCCCTTTACTCCAATAGAAGCTGTATTTTACATCCGATCGTTTTGAAATTTAGAATGGTAGAGTTTCTTGATCCATGAACCAACATTGCCGAATTTGAAGAAAATCGGTGCAGATTTAGATATAGCTCCCATATATATCTTTCGTCCGATTTGGTCCTTTAGTCCTATAAAAGCTGTATTTGACATCCGATCGTTTTGAAATTTAGAATGGTTGAGTTTCTTGATCCATGAACCAACATTGCTAAATTTGAAGAAAATCCGTTAAGATTTAGCTATAGCTCCCATATATATGTTTCGTCCGATTTGGCCCTTTAGTCCTATAGAAGCTGTATTTTACATCCGATCGTTTTGAAATTTAGAATGATAGAGTATCTTGATCAATGAACCAACATTGCCGAATTTGAAGAAAATCGGTTAAGATTTAGCTATAGCTCCCATATATATGTTTCATCCGATTTGGCTCTTTAGATCCAATCGTTTTTATACCCTACACCACACTGTGGTACAGGGTATTATTTAAGTATAAAATGTCCTAAAAGTAAATTTATGTAAACAATTTATACATGAATTACAAAATTTATATATCAGAGTTATTCAAAATTACGAGAGTGGTGTAGGGTATTATATAGTCGGCACCGCCCGACTTTAGCCTTTCCTTACTGGTTTTTTTTGTATTTGTACGTCTTGACATCAGAAATTATTACATTTCTAAAGGTAAATCACACAATTATCAAAATAAGTTAAAAAAACAAAAAACGGCATTATTATACTAAAAAAACGGCATTATTATACTAAAAAAACTATTATACTAAAAAAACGGGCTCAAAATTCCTTTTGCAGTTTTACCTGTTGCACATTACGACATATAAAAATGGTATCCTATCTTTGCGATTTTCAAAACTATCGCCTATTTTTGAAATTTTAGTAAAAATTGTTTAAGCTCCATAAGCGTGGCAACATTATTAAAAACTGTTGACTCGTTCTTTTCTCGAAAACATTGCCCAAGAAATGTTCTTTAAGACGGATATAAATATGTTATATTTTATTCGTGTATTTACCCCTGTATTTCCAAAATGCTACATATACCTTTCCGCAATAAAATACGAAAGTTGTCTATATTTTGGAAATATAAATTGCTATAGCCAAAACTTTTCTCTTTTTGGACACAACTGACCGAAATTTTCTACATCGTTTTGAAAATGTTGTTGTTAATTTAGATGCTGTCATCTCGGCGAACACAAATGTCAGATCGAGTCACATTATTTAATTTGTCGACTGATCGGAACAATGACAAAATAAACATTATTAAAAGCAAAAAATAAGTGGATATTAATATAACTATGGTAAAAACAATTAAATAATAATAAAATTGTGTACATATGTGTACATATTTTAGCATACAGAAGCCAATATTGATTGCTCGCTAAGATGGAAAAAAAATTATCAGTGCACAATGAGAGCAGGGTTGCCAGAACTGGGGTTTTGACCCCAATACTGGGGTTTAGTCAATGCGAATTGGGATAAAAAATATAATTTGGGGATGGGGTTTTTGTTAGGGGATTTTTGTACATTTTGTAGGGGTTTCTTGGGGTTTATAAAATATTTTCTTAATCATTAAGTTTTTAATAAAAAACTTAATAAATGCTGTAAGTTGCTAAGAATTTATACGAGTAAAAATCTTTTGGCTATTAAAAGTCCTTAGTAACCCAAAAAATTTCTTGAAAATATATTGTTTTTGAACCATTTTTTAACGCGTATTTTCTATAATTACTAAATCTGAACTTCCGATTTAAAAATAGAACGAGTCTTTCCACTATTAGGTATAAATTGCCATCAAATGAAATTCTAAAAAAAAATATTTCAAAACCATTTACAATATATATGAGACTTGAGGTATTGATGGTAATGCTCATGTATATAAACTTTTAAATGGCTAAAATTTATTACTACATTGCAATATATATAGATGGCATGTATAATTATTTTAAATGTTTAGAAGTTATACCAGTCCGACCGACGAATCTAAAATTCTATATAAAGAAGTACAAGTACATTAAATATTATTTTAAGGTCAATCAAGAATAATTGATACGCTTCAAGGATTAAGAATTTTTTCTATATTCTGACTTCCTGTCACCACCAAAAGATACCTGAAGCGGTTAAGAAGATATGAGAATTTTAACAAGTGGTATTTTTAGAAAAAATCCTGAGATCAGTACCATAAAAACTACAATGAAATTTGAAAATTAAAACTTTATTAAAATCAAATGGGGTAATTTTTAAAATGTGTGTTTTTTCATTCATTTCGATTCCCAGTTTTTTATATGTTTGACTTCTTTTCATTAAAAATAATTTTATGTGGGGTTAAGTTGGGGATTTTCTTGTGATTATTTGGGGATAACAGCAATTTTTTTCTGGCAACCCTGAATGAGAGAGTCGTGAGAGAAAGAAATGAGAGTCTTGGTGCAGCTCAGCTGACCACCCAGGGTTGCTTTTTTGGCACCGCCAGTGTAAATAGTACAGAGATGTATTTGCTAAGGTCGACCATAGAAAATTGTGTGCTTTTTTAGACCGGAAGTTGTGAAATTATTGATCTGGCAATTACATTATTTTCCAATTGGTAAATTGCTAACGTCATTAACGTAAGGCCAGTCGAACGAACGATAGAACGTTAGAGAAACCAAATTCCTGAAGAAAGCGAGTGACTGGATTTCGTTCGCAGAGACTTTCGTTAGAAATACAGAAACAGGCCGATAATATTCTATGAAACAAAAACTATATTTTTTTTTAAATTTTTTTTCTAGAGTTCAATTTTTCATGGAAGTTACCTTTACTATTTGAACCAAATTATTTGAAGTAAAAGCCGAGATACCATTTCAATTAAAGGAAATTATGAGGGCTAAAATGCTGTAAACTTCACTTTCATGTAGAAAGTGAAGTTTGTAACTGTCGTTAAATCAATTAAAAAATATTTTTTTTTTAAAAACGTCGTTTTTTGCTGGTACAAAATAAATATAAAAAATAGAAAAAACTAAAAAAAATGTTTCTTTCATTTTTTAAAGGAAACTTCCTAATGAAGGGGGCAATGGGAAAGGTATCTCACACTAGGCAAAATTAGCACATGCCATTTATTCCGTCCTTGTTCCTGCTGAAAGATATGGAAAGACTTTCAGATTATTTCACTAGAGACATCCTGGATACAATACACATGTCGGGAAACCAACATGCCTACAGAAAGGACAAGTCTATAGAGTCTGCCCAATCGTCCATACATTTTAAAGAATTCACTACAGTGCCCGTCTTTTTAACAACATTCACTCAGATGTGGTAGCTACGGTGAAAAATGGGCGAATGGGCGTGGTAGCTAAAGTGAACTATATCATGAATAGTCTAATTCAGCGTTTGCTTTACAGAAGGCGCATAACATCGATTCTCGGAGCGCCAATTCTAAAGAGGTTTGTAAACAGGAGGACTCTGCAAGCAAGATTATTGTCTCCACTAATGTGGAATATAGCGGCGAATGGAATCCTGTTAGATCTAGAAAGTACTGGCTGCAAAGTTGTGGCATATGTGGACCCTCCTTGACTAAATGGAACTGAGCTAGTCTTTTCTGTAAGTGCAAATTTTCTGGGGACAATCCCAGATAGTTGTCATTAAGACCTATTGTTGGAGCTTATAAGGAAAGCCAAACTCGCATTATATTCCTGCAGGAAAGCTTTAGGGTCACGTTGGGGCCTCTCTCCTAAAATCGTACATTGGATATTCACGGCAGTAGTTCGCCCAATACTGTTTAACGGCATTGTGGTGTCGTGGACAACAAACCAATTACACTATGCAACAAAAAAATATTTCTTTGTGTCTGAGACCGGTAAACTTTTTTATTGTGTAGATTAATCATACTATTTTAGGAAACCAAACCAAAAAAAATGTTAAAAATAAATTTAAAAAAAAAATTCTTTAAAATTCCACTTTTCGTTGAAGATACCTTTAGTATTTTAGGCATATTTTTTGAAGTATAAGTCCGATAGGGCCTTGATACCCTTTACATTAAAGAAACAAATGATGGAAATATCACTTTCAACTAGAAATAGTGGTTTAATAACTGTCGATAAAGCAATTAGAAACAAATATTAAAAAAAAATAATTTTTGCTGGCGCAAAAAAACACGAAAAATATAAATAATCGCAAAAAAATGTTCTAGCTTTTGAAAGCTAGCGTCCTAACGAAAAAAATAGTACCTATTTGAAATCTATGGATAAATTCTTACCCATATTTAAATATTTGTTATTTTGGCAATTGAGTTTGGGAGGTACCAAAGGGTCGTGGCAATAACGCCCATTTTTTAATATACTCTGAATACTAGAAAAGCAGTACACTGTGTTTATGTATGTGCAGGAATCGAAGTTATAACCACAACGAAGTTCACTTTTTGTGCACAAAGTTCCATTTGTATGACAGGTCCCGAAAGGGGTGGCAATAAGACCATTTTTTATGGATGTTAAGGACTGGAATCAGTGTTATAAGCTGTTAACTTTTTGTGCTAAATGGTATATTTGTATGGGAGGTACAAAAAGGGGCGTGGTAACTTCGCCCATTTTTCTCAAGATGATAGCGACCGAGAAATTAATATTATGTCTGGAATTGTGAATGATTCTAGGTAGCACATGTAAGTTATGAGATAATCGATATTTCACAACATTTTTATCATTCGTGGGGGAAGTAGTGGACCAACGTAGACCATCTTTGATTTTATCCTGAGATAGAAAAAAATAGTAACACATTCCAAATTTGGGGGCAATCGGTTACTCCTGTCCATGTTTTCTTCGTTAGGATGCTAGTAAAAGTCTCCTTATTAACATTTGTATTCCTAATAAATTCCTTTAATATAAATTATATCCCTATTTTTGCAGCAAATACTTCAAAAAGGCGTAGCGTCATATCGCCCAATGTCATATCGCCCAAAACCATGTATGTCATAGCCCCCAAAAAGCGACATATCGCCCAAATTAATTTTGTGGAAATGTCATATCGCCCAAACGCAATGTCATAAAGCCCAAAGTTTTTTTTGGATGATACGACATTCCAATAAATATATAATGTTGCAAAGCTTGCGTTACAAAAGAACTGTAATAATACAATTCATCATGCAGCGGTGACAAATACTGATTTGCCTCCCCAAAGACGATTACGCGTATCAAAGTGCATTTGCCTCCCCGGCCTTCGGCCGGTATTGAAGTTTTTCTCCTCTGGGGTATGTCAAAAGACGGCTAAGCTGCCCAAATAGTCTGTGAGTGGACGGCGGGGGTTAAAGACTTTCTCCTCTGGGGTATGTCCAAAGACGGCTACGCGAACTCAGAGCCTTTGCATAGACACCTTGATCAACATAGCAGTCTTTGAACATATGCCAGAGGAGAAAACCTTTAAACCCGGCCGAAGAACGGTCACGCACAGACAGTTTGGTCAGCGTAGCCGTCTCTTGACATACCCCAGATGAGATAAGTTTTAATCCCGGCCGAAGGCCGTACACACTAATGATACGCCTACCGCAGATAATTTTGGTCTGCGTAGCCGTCTTTTGGCATTCCATCGATTCGTAAGTTGTTTTATAAAAAATGCTCATGATACATTTTATTTTGACAAGCGTGAAGGACATTTGAAAATAAATGTGTTTGTATACTTTGGGCGTTATGGCATAAGTTTTTTTTTGGGCGAAAAAAAATAAAAAATTACCTACTGTTCAAAATGACATATTGCCCAAAAACTAAAATTTTCTGCAACAACAACTAACATTGAATTTTTTTTGGCGCTACGCCCTTCAAAAAATATAGTCCAAATACTAAAAGCACCAAGAAAATGGGAACTTTAAAGAAAATGTTGGCCATAAAAATTTTTTAAATATTTTTTTCGTGTTTAGGACACCGTATAACTAAAGAAAATGTTATGCCCAGCCCGTCGACAAAAATGTTGTTGCATAGTGTTATCAAAAGTTTAATGAACCTAGCGAACTGATGAACTTTTTACGAAAGGCACGACATTACAAATTCTCGAAGAATTTGTCTTTACTAGCGCCACTGTTCCATGCAAGCTTTGGCTTAGGCAAGAGGCCGAGATAAGAACTGAGATTGTCAAAATGTCTCCTCGCACTAGAGTGGAAAATACTGTATACGGTGAAGTCAGTTCTGAGGGGGCACTGCCTGATTGTTGAACACGCCAGAAGGTTAGGTATTGAGTCCAACGACTTCTGTAGAAGCTGTGTGGATGAGAAAGAAGTGGAGAGCATTGAGAGCATTTGCTACTCTCTCTCATTAAGTAAACGACGTCTGGATATACTGGGGTCGGATTTTCTAGGGTGTCTGAGAGATCGGGGCGGTAGCGATGTCCGCATTATTGATAACTTTATGTGCAAAACATGTTGTTTCCAATGGGGGACAGAAAGGCCTGTGGCAATATTAAGGACCTTAATTGTTCTATGTAAGCTCGTAACTCCGGCTACCACTTTGTCCTAACCAATCGTTTACAGTCAGGCGGACATAGCTCCAACGAATTAAAAAGTCATAAAACGAATTTCTGTGAAACATACGTGTATATAGATTCTTCGATCACTTCTTGGCTGTGATGCTTTCTATTTTCAGTATATTAAGTTCGAGTCCTCAACTATCTGCAGCAATTTTCCCTTGGGACCACAGTATCCTATGATGCTGGTGGAGATGGTGCGGGCATGTGGTTGTTGTTATTTTCCTTCTTTACGGCAATGATTTATTGAATTGCATAAATAGCAATGAAAGCTATATAGTCATTGGTTTATTCTTTGGCTGTTCGTTTTGGTGGCCTCTTACCAAAAGAGAATTTTGAGTTTTGTAACTATTTCTACGGTCGTTGTGTTTCTTAAAGGTCCCTTCAGAATATTTATGTTAAGAGTCCTTACTACTTCATTTACCACTGTGTGACCATGTATTTGTGGATTTCTTGTGTCCTTTTGCTCTTTTGGTCTGTGTATTTGTGTGGGTGTAATGGTGGGTCTGTTGTGCTCGTTGAGTGTAAAATGTCGTGTAAAATTACTTTACACTTTTGGTAGATGTATTTTTATTTGTATGGCTTGTACTCCCTTATTGCGTATAAATCACAAATACAATTCTTCTTGTTCATTTTTGTGTTTTGTTTACTTGGGGCAACCTTAACCCCAAAAAAAAACTTACATTAAAAGGGAACAGAAGAACAACAACCGAAAAACAATAATAATAACAAAAACACATTTTAAAAGAAAAATTATATTTTACTTGGTATTTTAAGGCCTCATATAAATTATGGCAGAGGTGGTCAAAATTGGTGACAAGAAGCGAACTTTTCGAGAAGTCTCCAAAACAATCATTTTACGGATTATTCTAAAGTAGTTCACCGTCTTTATTTATATTAGTTATTTTATATACCCTACATCACACTGTGCTTCAGAGTTTTATAATTTTTTTGCATATTTTTTGTAACACCCAAAAGAAGATGAGATAGCACCATTGTTTATTATACCGATCTAATTAGAATCACTTTCTGAGTCGATTAAGCTATGTCCGTATGCCGATGTATCCTTGTAATAAAAGAACAAGTCGCAATTATTGTCTGATTGCGATATAATTTTGCATGCATATCATGTTTATCTTATAAAATGGTGTCCCAAACACGAACAAAATATTAGAAAAAATGTTATTGTAAATTTATTCTTTAAGTTCCGATTTTCTTAATAGCAGCATTGAGTATTTGGCCCATATTTGGGCTAGAAATGTTGAAAACATCACTTTCACGTAGAAACAGAAGAATAGTACATGTTTTTAAAACAATTAGAAAAAATAAGATTTTTTCAAAATATCATTTTTTATATATATACATAATATCTATCTTCTATAGATATAAAGAGAATGTGTGGTTGTTTGTTGGTTTCTAAGAGGCTGGACCGATCTTCTTGAAATTTTCACAGAATGTACATGTGTGGGGCGTCGTGAAGATAGGGTACTTGAATTTTCGATATATCAAGTGGGCGTGGCCCCGCCCACATAAGACAAATTTTAAAATTGAGATATCTTGCACAATTTTTCAGAGAGAGTGCTGTAATTTTGTGCATATGTATCTTGTGGTAGTCTACGTGATTGGTCCAAAAATGGGCGGGATCGGACTAATGGGCGTGGCCCCGCCCATATAAGCCGAATTTGGGTGACTCTGTCTATGGATTAGAACCGTTCTTACTGACGCCATACAAAGATGTAACCGTCGGAACTATGCAGCACCAATTTAACAAAAAACATACATACATCAGCTCGTAACATTGTAGAGCATGTGAATGGCGTAATAAAAAGCCGGTTCAGATTTTTACTGGTAACATTGGTCTTTAGTCCGAAAAAGGTTATTAAAATTATAAACGTGTGCTGTGCTTTGCATAACATCTGCAGAGAATACAACATTCAACTTGAGGAACCCCATATTTTGAACATAAATGAGGAAATTGAAGTAATGGATGAAATTGATTATGATGTGGGAAATACTGCTCAAATAAGTCTGTTCAACGCAGGTACTCTTATAAGGGACAGTATAGCAAACCAAATTAATTAATTCCTAAAATAAATGTTATTTATTTTGTTTTTTGTATCTTTTTTTAGTTTCAGGGTTGTATTTTCTCTTATTTTTTTATTTTATGGTTGCTTTATGGGGTACAGCACTTCTAAGACCAAAAGTATTAACATTTTCGTACGAAAGGCATTCAAAATAGTTTTTTTCTGTTTGGAATTATTTAAAATATTATTCATTCTTAGTCTTTAGTCGATTTTTTAACTTTTTCGGAGTTTAAATTACTAAAAATATGAATTTCACTTCAGATTTTGTGATCGTTTTAAAAATAAATTTATTTTTCGATTTACGTTTTCTGTAGAAGCTAAAAACTTTTCGATTTCAAAAACGTAAATTCTTGTACGATTTTGCACTCTGTGACATGCCTGATATTTGGTGTTTTGCGGTATGGACCACCAACCAAGCAGCCAATATTCCACGGAATAATTCAATATAAGAGTTGAATTAAAAATTTTAAAGGCATTTTATTAAGAAATTATCAAATTTTATACCGAAGAATATGCGACGAGGAGTATTGAAAAAGATCCACGAGGGACATATGGGTAGTTCTTTCTCAAGTGTCACAGGTCAAAAATTAGAACTTTTTCAAATTCTGAGATAATGTTTACCTAGTATGTGGGAATAATTTCCCCCAATATTAAAAAATGGAGGCAAAGTTCAAAAAAATATTTTTTTTCCTCAGTAATGTTTTTTTCGCCAATGATGCCTCTTGCTGTTGATGTCACTTTTGTCATGAAAGGCTGAGAGTGGAAATTATTGGCGGACTCCAAGGTTTATATTTAAGGGGCTGCTTATTGAATTCGCATGTAGAATTCGACAGTTAGCATTTTTGTACAGGGCCTCAATGAGAAATATTTTGATTTTGTTTGTACTTTTAACGCTGATTTCAAAACTGCAGCGTTAAGTTTTGTTCCCTAGCAGCTTTAGTTTTTTAGTTACAGAAATACTCAATACCCAACAATTTGTTTTAAAAATGCCTATGCCCTTCTGATATAATCATACACGTGTTTTTACATAATTTTCTTCTATGTTACAGGTAGTGTTCATTTTCTTATCTTATTTTATATTTATGATTAGGAATTGCAGTAAAGTAATCTCATCTTCTTAATTAATACTGTAAGTGATTGAGAGCTAATTTTCAAAAATGCCATTTAGCCGCAGAATTTGTGTGAATTATCCCGAGCAATTTTGTTATGTATGTGGAGAATACACGACAAATCAGAACAGAAAATCTATTACTGAATTCGTGAAGAAAGCATACAATTCTTATTTTGGTATCAAACTTGGTGATCAAGATAAATCTTGGGCACCACATGTAGTTTGCAAAATGTATTAAACATCTACGTCAGTGGACTAACGGGAAAAGGAGGAGTCTGAAGCGAGTGGACGTATCCTGATTTAGACTCTACTCGACGGCCCATCCCTCATTCCGATGAAGTTCCCATATCAACATTTCATCAGCTACCAGATCTTTCGGAGGATGAAATTCCCCACTGCGACACAGATGAAGACAGTGAACATGAGGAAAATGCATCAAGTCCCCAATGATTTAACCAAAGTGAGTTAAGTGATCTCATCAGGGATCTTAACCTCTCAAAACAATCTTCTGAGTTACTGGCATTCCGGCTACAAGAAAAAAATCTACTTGATGCAGGAACAACAATAACGTTCTATCGTAGAAGGGAAGCAGAGTTGGTTACATTCTATTCCCAGGAAGAAGATCTCGTTTTCTGTCAGAATGTTAAAGGTGTCTTAACAAAAATGGGCATTCCCGGGTATGATCCAGATCGTTGATCCAGTTTCAAGCGAAGTTGAACTGTGTGCTTTTACACAATGGTAACGAAGTGGGATCAATACCTATTGATGATCCTATCATCAATACCTATGATCAATACCTATTAATGATCCTGCCTCCACTTCATATAAAACTTGGCTTAATCAAGCAATTTGTTAAGGCTCTAGATAAGGATTCATCATGTTTTAAATTCATATCTACAAAGATGCCAGGCATTGAAAAGATAAAAGCTGGTATATTTGATGGCCCTCAAATCAGACAGTTAATAAAGGACACAAATTTTGTTGAATATATGAATGAAAAAGAGCGAAAATCGTGGACATCATTTGTGTCAGTTGTCGAAAACATTCTAGGCAACAAGAAGGCATCAAACTACAAGGATTTAGTTCAGAACATGCTGACGGCTTTTCGTGAGCTTGGATGCAACATGAGCATTATTTGCAGAACAATTTGGACCGGTTTCCTGAAAACTTGGGAGACTCGAGTGAAGAACAAGGTGAACGATTTCACCAGGATATAAGGACAATGGAAGAACGATACCAAGGCAAGTGGGATACGAATATGATGGCAGATTACTGCTGGAATCAGCAAAGACATTGTCCGAAAAAAACCCATTGCAGATCAAGTAATAAACGAAGCTTCTTAGGTTCCAGTACATCAAATCAGCAGTGACAAATATATTCCATATAAAATGTACTCGCTAGTATCTTGTTAATAGAACTATTTTATTTTATTTTATTTATATGTAAACATAACTAAATGAGTGGATATTCCAAGAAAAAATGTTCGTTCTCCTTTGCAGCGGAGTGCGCTCCATATTGCACGAAGGTTATGTACAAGGGGCATATGGGAGTTTTTAGATGTCAAAGTCGTGTCCGTCAGTCTGTATATTGGCCGAATAAAAATAGTGATATTGAAAATGTGGTTGCGAATTCTGTCTGAAGTATCAAATTTCTACTACTAGACCTGAGTTATTGGCTCATTAAATTGTTGATATTCCTAGGTACAAGTTGGGATGCTATCTTTTCGAATACAAAAAAAAAATATATACTTACTTGCAGTTAAGTATTATTCGAATTTTATTGAAATTGAATTTCTTAATGAGAGCTGCAGTAGTTCTAGCTTGATCATTAAAATCAAATCAATTTTTGCACGACATTGTATACCTAATATTTTTTATGTCTGATAATTTTTTTAGTTTTAATGAATTTCAGCAATTTTGTCAAGTCTAATTTTACGAAGATCGAATGGCTTAGCTGGACGTTCTGTTATTAAGGTAACATTATTGTTTGTAATTATACAGTCGTAATAATAAATAAATAATAAAATAAATAATAAATAATAATCAATTTTTCAAGAGCATTGCACAAAACAAGGAAAATATCTCGAAAACTCGATGTCACATGAGAAAACAGTTAATGCCATTCCATTTAGCTGGACAACTTTATGCTTATTAAGTTGTTTTCATCGAGTATACATTTTGGTGCACACACAGTGTTACACTCTGAAGAATTGAGTCCGTCATATCTTGCGAACAAATTAAAATTTTGCATTTTGCAAATTATTACAAAATGTCAACAAAAAAAATCTTGACTTACGACAATTTTTTGACAAACTTGTTTTATTTTTACCCATTTGAATTAATCAATATTGCAAATAAATGTATGCATTCTATTTTAAAAACTTACAAAGAATAGACGTCTTTATAAAACAATAGTAAGTCTTAATCAACACAAAAAAAAAATTTTAGGTCTCGAGAACAGAAAAATGTGTTGCCTAGTGTTGTCAAGTGTTTAGAGCACTGTGTGATACATTTCCTGTTGGTAGCGCTCTCACAGTTCATACCATAAACGTCTTCCTCACAACATCAATTGAAATGATCTCGAAATATTAAATATCGATACTTACAAGTGATTTGGCAATGTACGATAGGTTTACGATTATATGACACGATTGCCTAATATTCTCTCTCATTATTCTCAACTTAGTGCCTCAGTTGGTGCACCCCTGAAATTGGTGTTATTTATAAACATCTTTGATTAGTAATGAAACAAAAGAATGAAACCAAATAAAAGGGATATCGCACAACTCCGACAGCAAACCACTCATCTAGAATCTCGTCCGTTCCCCTCCCATACCATCGCCAGACACCATTAACATGAATTCTCTCTCGTAATGGTTTGTAAAATTGTTCTTTAGATTTGTATCGTCTGGGTAAATGGGCAAAATGGGGTAGCTGGAGGGAGGGGTTTGCCAAAAGAAAATCTCCGTTTTAAATCTAACGACATAATGAGTTTAGAATTTAGTCGGTTCGTTGTTTGTCAAGTCAAAAGAAAAATATTTATAAATTATAAAGTTTGTTCCGTCTCTTAAAACTAATTCCTTTTGTGATAACAAAGCTAATCGTTTTCTCCACATTTCGAATAACCCATTCAGCAACAGAGGCGTCTCACACCCACTCACCGACAAGCGACCCCAGTCGGTAATCATGCCTTTCCCCAATAGGGGATTACAATTACCGCTGGGAGTAGTTAGTGAAGGAGTCTAGAGGAATATCCCATACACAGATGGTGTTGTACGAATAGTAGTAGAACTTCCTCTTTGACTCGTTCTTTACGATTTTTCGTATAAAATTCAATACTTTATAAACTTAAAAGTTTATAACTTTTCGTAAGTTTTTCTTTGCATCCTTTTGTGCCATTTCCATGAGTTTCCTTTTGGCTGATATTGTTACTGTTGTTGCTGGATTTGTTCTTTTTCTTTAGGGTTGTAAGTCTTATGTGACTTTGTTGTTATTATTTTCTTGTTAAAATATTGATAGTGTTTTTCTGATTTTGTTGGTATATTTGTTCTTGTTGTAAATGCTGTTGGCTGAGTGTAATGTTGCGGAATATTATATCGTCTTTCTTGATGTATATGTGTACACTCGACGAAAAACCGGCGTAGATATATTATGCTTGATTTGTATCCGATGGCGATTAGAATAGCAAACAATGTTTTGCATAGGATCTCAAATATTTTGTTAAACAAGTTAAGTTCAGAATGGTACATGACCTCCTGTATTTTGGTTATAAAAAAATATTCAAAAAGGGACCTTAAAAGAGTATCAAGTGAGTATAGGGTATCATATTTATCACATACTGAGGGTCTTCAGTCACTCCTTCGATGTGTTACACTTTTGGCCCATAGCAAATGATCTACACCCTCCTCCACTAATAATGTACTCGTATAATAGGGTATAATAACGCCCACAGTGAGAAAAACATAAATTAAAGACAAACCCCTCATAGGGAATCTTCAAAATCATGCGCTGTTTTGTGTTGGTTTTCAAAGTAGTTTTAATTTTCACGTCACTACTCAAACCATCTACAGTCAATTAGAAGGAACACGTTCATCTCCATCTTACATCCGCAGTGAGAAAAAAATATATAAAATCTGCATAAATCTGGTTGAAAAAAGTGTAATCCAAAGGGGGCTCTGTATGGATCGATATGTCTCATTTTCACTGGTGAAAATTCAGCTGAAAATGTGTTATCAAGACCGCCAGTATGAAACCATGAACGGGTATGCTCCGTTTTCTAAGGACTGTATAATGCAATAAAAAGTATAAATGCTTTAATTTCGGTCAAGTCAGTTGAAGGTGTGTTCAATGAATAGTCAAGAAGTGATAACAGAGGGGACATAAATTTAGGGATTTCAATAAGGATTAGTCCATTTTTAAGCCGTAGTGTACGTAATGCATCTGTGCCAATTTTCGTAAAGATGGCTTCGTATTTACGATTTGTAATTTGATAACAAGAATATATCGGTAGTTGGACATAGCTAAATGACTTAAAAAGCTATTCTATACCAATTATTATAATAAACTCTAGTTCTATCTCCTCTCTTTTCGGTCGTTACAAAGAAAGGCACAATGCCATATTACCCTGTACCACAATGGGGTATAACCAGGGCATTTTTATACCCTACACCACACTGTGGTACAGGGTATTATAACTTTGTGCATTTGTTTGTAACACCCAAAAGGAGAAGAAATAGACCCATCGTTTGTTATCTGAGTTGATTTAGCTATGTCCGCCTGTCTGTCCGTCTATCTGTCTGTGCATGTATTTTTGTAATCAAAGTACAGGTCGCAATTATGGTCCGATTTCGACGAAACTTTACACGTATCCTTTTTTTGGCCCAAGGACGATCCCTATTGAATTTGGTTAAAATCGGTTCAGATTTAGATATAGCCCCCATATATATGTTAGCCCCGATTTGACATGTAAGCGCCGTAAAAACTTTATTTTATATCCGATCAGTATGAAATTCGGCAAAAAAAGGTTTCTGATTATATGAATTAACACTGCAAAATTTGAAGAAATCGGTTCAGATTTAGATATAACACCCATATATATGTTACCCCCGATTTGACATGCAAGCGCTGTAAAAACTGTATTTTTTATCCGATCAGTATGAAATTCGGCAGAAAGAGGTTTCCTATTATTTGAATGAATACTTTTAAATTTGGAAGAAATCGGTTCAGATTTAGATATAGCCCCATATATACGTTTCCCCCGATTTGACATGTAAGCGCTGTAAAAATCTTATTTTATATCCGATCAGTGCGAAATTCAGCAAAAATAGGTTTGTTTCTACATGAAGTAATACTGCCAAATTCGGAGAAAATCGGTTCAGATTTAGATATAGCCCCCATATATATGCTACCCCCGATATGTTCCTACCCATTTACCAATTATTCCACATTATTATCGCAACGACCCTTATCGTATTGTTAGGGAGGTGTAGGGTATTATATAGTCGGCCCCGCCCGACTTTCTGCCTTTCCTTACTGGTTTATCAAGAGTTAATGTTGACCGATTTGTTAATTTACAAGTTTTGTTTTTGGTTAGTGTTTGCTGGCTAAGTAATCGACAACATGACAAGCAAGAAGTATTGGTTATCCTTAGGTCATGATTTTAAAACCCCATATATTCAAATCTATATAAAAACCAGTAAGGAAGGCAGAAAGTCGGGCGGGGCCGACTATATAATACCCTACACCTCCATAACAATGCGATAAGGGTCATTGCGATAATAATTTGGAATAATTGGCAAATAGGTAGGAACATATTATCTAATTCTAAACCGATAATCGCGAAATTTAGCAATATTCGTTCCTAAATTGGGAAACATCTTTCTTGAAAATTTTAATGATCGGAAGTAAAGTACAACTTATATAGCGCTTGGACACCAAATCAGGAGGAACATATATATGGAGGTTATATTTAAATCTGAACCGATTTCCCTGAATACTCATTCATGTAAACAGACCTCTTTCTGTCGAATTTCGTTCTGATCAGATATAAAATACAGACACTGATCGGATATAAAATAACATTTTTACAGGGCTTACATGTAAAATCGGGGTAACTTATATATGGGGGCTATATCTAAATCTGAACCGATTTCTTCCAAATTTAAAAGTGTTCATTCATATAACATGAAATTTTTTCTGCCGAATTTCATACTGATCGGATATAAAATGCAGTTTTTACAGCGCTAACATATCAAATCGGGGGTAACATATATATGGGGGCTATATCTAAATCTGAACAGATTTTCTCCAAATTAGGCAGTATTCCTTCACGTAATAAGAGACCTCTTTCTGCCGAATTTCGCACTGATCGGATATAAAACACAGTTTCTACAGCGCTTACATGTCAAATCGGGGGTTACATATATATGGGGGCTATATCTAAATCTGAACCGAATTTAGCAGTATTCCTTCATGTAATAAGAAACCTCTTTCTGCCGAATTTCGTACTAATCGGATATAAAATAAAGTTTTTACAGCGCTTACATGTCAAATCGGGGCTAACATATATATGGGGGCTATATCTAAATCTGACCTGATTTTCTCCGAATTTGGCAGTATTCCTTTATGTAATAAGATACCTCTTTCTGCCGAATTTCGCACTGATCGGATATAAAATACAGTTTCTACAGCGCTTACATGTCAAATCGGGGGTTACATATATATGGGGGCTAAATCTAAGTCTGAACCGATTTTCTCCGAATTTAGCAGTATTCCCTCATGTAATAAGAAACCTCTTTCTGCCGAATTTCATACTGATCGGATATAAAATAAAGTTTTTACAGCGCTTACATGTCAAATCGGGGGTAACATATATATGGGGGCTATATCTAAATCTGAACCGATTTTAACCAAATTCAATAGGAATCGTCCTTGGACCAAACAAATGATATGTGTAAAGTTTCGTCGCGATCGGACCATAATTGCGACCTGTACTTTGATTACAAAAATACATGCACAGACGGACAGACAGACAGACGGACATAGCTAAATCAACTCAGAAAGTGATTCTAAGTCGATCGGTATAATAAACGATGGGTCTATTTCTTCTCCTTTTGGGTGTTACAAACAAATGCAAAAAGTTATAATACCGGGGGGCGGGGCCGACTATATAATACCCTACACCTACCTACCAATGCGAAAATGGGCATTGCGATAAGAATTTGGCAGTGTGCATACATGTAATAAGCAAACTCTCTCTGCCGATGTTCGTACTGATCGGATATAAAACACGGTTTCTACAGTGCTTACATATCAAATCGGGTGTAACATACATATTGGGACTATGTTTAAATCTGAACCGATTTTCCCCGAATTTGGCAGTGTTCATACATGTAATAAGAAAACTCTCTCTGTTTAATTTCGTACTGATCGAATATAAAACACGATTTCTACAGCGCTTAAATGTTAAATCGGGTGGAACATATATATGGGGGCTATATCTAAATCTGAACCGATTTTCCCCGAATTGCGCAGTGTCTTTTCATGTAATAAGAGAACTTTCACTGCCGAATTTCGTACAGGTCGGATGTAAAATACGGTTTCTACAGTGCTTTCATGTCAATTCGGGTGAAACATATATATGGGGACTATATCTAAATCCGAACCGATTTTCCCCGAATTTAGCAGTGTTTATTTATGTAATAAGAGAACTCTCTCTGCCAAATTTCGTACTGATCTGATTTAAAATACAGTTCCTACAGCGCTTACATGTCAAATCGGGAGAAACATATATATGGGGGCTATATCTAAATCTAAACGGATTTTCTTCGAATTTGATAGTGTTCATTCACGTAATAATAAAACTCTCTCTGCCGAATTTCATAAAGATCGGATGTAAAATGTGGTTTCTACAGCGCTTACATGTCAAATCGGGTGAAACATATATATGGGGACTATATCCAAATCTGAACCGATTTTAACCAATTTCAATAAGGATCGTCCTTGGGCCAAAAAAGAGCACTATGCTAAATTTCATCACAATCGGACCATAAATACGACCTGCACTTTGATTACAAGAATATGTACATGGACAGACAGACGGGCATGGCTAAATCGACTCAGAAAGTGATTCTGAGTCTATCGGTATAATAAACAATGGGTCTATCTCGTCTCCTTTTAGGTGTTACAAACAAATGCACAAAGTCATAATACCCTGTACCACAGTGTGGTGTAGGGTATAAACATTACAAATATCGCGGACGTTACAAAGTGTCTTAAAAATGATCATATCTAAAAAAAATTGTGTTACAGTTCTAAATTACCGTTTTTTTCTTTAAAAATCAAAGCTATTAAGTTTGTTTTGAGTAAAAGTACTCTTTTTGCGATAACTCGCGAATGGAAGCAGATCGATCCAATTGTGATCTAAATAAAGGGGATGATTCTGAACAAAACCTCCTTAGCCGATTTTTGGTATGAATAGAAGCCAACCTTATATCCCTTGGGACACGCTGTGCCTACAACACATATAGGACTTTTTGTAACTTCTGAACCGGCGAAGATAGCGCAAAAAGCTTTGGTGAGTAGTCGTATGACCTCTAGGACATTCTAGTTCGACAATAAAAAAAATCGAAAAATTACACATAGGAGTTTTCGTCGGCGCATCGACGACATGTACATTCTGTGAAAATTTCAAGAAGATCGGTCCAGTCGTTTAGATCTCTACACTGAGCCAAAAATTAACCTTATATAAGGTTAACTTAACCATAAATAAACATGATTTGGAGTCTACGTTATATAAGGTTAATTTGAACATTTTCTTGTTGACTGGTATTTAACAATAATAATATTTAATTTAACTATTCCATGGTTGAATGCATTTTTAAATTTTTTAACCATGAAAATTGTTAATATTAACATTTTATAGTTAATTTATTGAAACAATGCATGTTCAATTTAACAATGAAATTGTTAATATTATTAACTATGAAGATTGTTAGTGAAACCTTTTTTATTGTTAATTTAACTATTTAGTGGTTACTTCACGTAACCAGAAACATAGTTGTTTCAATAATTTTTAATATTTATATTAAATAAAACAAGAAAAATTTAACTTTCGCGTTTTTATTTTTTATTTTATTTACAAAATATATGTTAATATTTATGTATGTATAAGAAACACCTGAAAAGAAAAAAAACAAAAAGGTTAGAAAATGTAAGTATAAATGTCAAAAAGGGTGCAATTCTAAGAAGATCTTTTGACTTTTTACCTAAATTCTGTAGTTCAAAGAGCATAAGCATTTACCGATGAACTGATCTGATGGAAAAATCTGCTCTGTGACTATAAATTAAGTGCCTACGTTTCTGTGCTTGACCAACATGTGATCAGTCCCCGCTCAAAAGGTGCCGTCCACGTAAACTCCCTGAATCTTTCGATTATTAAGGGCCCAGGACGGTTAGGCAATTAGTTTGGGGTACTGAGCTTAGTCCGATCTTACGGCAAACTTATAGGAGAGAGGAGATTAATAACAAAGGCAATCTGATAGAAAGCCGATGTCCCACCAAAATCATAATCGGAATAGATATAAAAATCAAGGATTGGGTAAGTCAATGGATGATACTTCAAGGAAGTGCACTGAATTGTATATTAAAAACAAGTAAGAAAGTTTCAGTCTGGTAAACCGAACATGGTATAGTTGTTATTAAAGAATCAATATTTCACTAAATGTTAACGGAGATAGAAAAAAATATTACCGTATATCAAATTTGAAGTGAATCGGTTACTCTTTTCGAGAGTTATCATGCGCACTAGCCAGCAGACAGACGGACGGACATATCTCATTCGACTTAAAATGACCCAAAACTAATATGCGATGAACATACTTAGGGTCTTAGATCACTCCTTCAATGTGTTACACTTTTGGCCCGTTGCAAATGATATATACCCTCGTATTACTAAAATGAGGGTATAAAAAAACAAATGTATGCATGCATACCACTTTTCCTGTAATTACTTCGCTCACTACAACTAATATTGGTACAGCTTATCAACAGTTTCTAGTATTGGCACAACTTACCAACAGATTCAAGGCCGGACTCACAGCACAAGCAGCCGCAAGCCACAGAAAAAGAAACAACTGAAAAGAAAAAAACAATAACATCGTTTATATGTATGTATGTAGGTATTACGAAAGCACTTCTAACAACATATGTATGTATGTACATTTAACAGTATCAACATCGCACAACAAAAAAAACTAACGTATGTATGTACGGCGTAGCAGCCACAAGTGTTCAAACGAAAAGACAAGATGAACACATACCCACACATTCCCACACGTACACATCACTTCTCTCTGTATGTTTGCTTGCTGCTGCATATACTTACGTACATACATTGTTGTTGGTTGTTTTTTCATGCTCAGTTAATGCGACAGCGTGTACATATTTTTTTTCCACTCTTAACCACTGAATTTCACAATTTTAATGGCATAATCACAAAAAATAATATTAATATTACATTCGCCTTTACTATAATTAAACAGGCACAAAACACTATTAACATTTTTAACACACATATTTTATTATTTCACTTTTTAAATACACATATGTACATACATACTTATGAATGTAGTTCTTTACAAAATGTTTTACTACTTACCTCTATACCAACAGCTTCCGACAACAGCACTAGTCCCATCGACTATTCAACACCAACTGAACTCCCGCACTCGATCAAGCACCGAAGCTGGCATTTGGTGGTGTTTTGAATGACCGAGATAAATTCTCTTATGACGACAGTCGCATTCGTTTCAACTTCGTTTAACTTAATACTCAACTTCGTCTAACACAAAGCAGTTGAAAAACGTCGACCACAACAGAGCCGAATTGTTGTTTATCTCGCACATTTTTCTGCCTCTCTTTTAAAAAAACCAACCATATATAATGTTAACTTAACCATTTTTCATGTTCATTTGAACTTATATAAGGTTATTTTTGTCTTCGTAATCAAACATTTACCATGAAAAATTTAACCAGACACATGGTTAAAAAAATCATTGTATTTTCGGCTCTGTGTATACGGTACAAACAAACAAACTCTATTTTATATATATAGAAAATTGACAACAATACCAGTCAATATTTTTGGCACGTTCTTGCTCAGGAACATTTTGTAGGAAGTTTCCTTTAAGATTGATACGAGTATAAATATGTTAAAAGTTTTTTAAAAATTTCTTCTATAGCTCCAAAATACGTCATATACTTTATTCACAAAAAAACGACAACAAAATCATTTTTTTGAAAATTTAATATCAAATGGCTATAACTTTTGTCTTATTGGATCGATTTTTTTTCGTCTTTTCGTCCCCTAATCAGAACAGTTGATGTGAAATAAAACGGTGTAAATTCTGCTTCGATATTAAAAAACCAGTAAGGAAAGGCAGAAAGTCGGGCGGGGCCGACTATATAATACCCTACACCTCCCTAACAATGCGATAAAGGTCATTGCGATACTAATTTGGAATAATTGGTAAGTCGGCAGCAACATATTATCTAATTCTGAGCCGATAATTGCTATATTAAGCAATATTTGTTTCTAAATTGAGAAACATATTTCCGGTAAATATTAATGATCGGAAGTAAAGTACAACTTCTATAGCGCTTTGATACCAAATCAGGAGGAACATGTATATGGAGGTTATATATAAATCTGAACCGATTTTCCCTGAATACTCATTCATGTAAAAATACCTCTTTCTGTAGAATTTCGTACTGATCGGATATAAAATACAGTCTCTACAGCGCTTACATGTCAAATCGGTGGTAACATATATATGGGGGCTATATCTAAATCTGAACCGATTTTCTCCGTATTTGGCAGTATTCCTTCGAGTAATAAGAAACCTCTTTCTGCCGAATTTCGCACTGATCGTATATAAAATACAGTTTCTACAGCATTTACATGTCAAATCGGGGGTAACATATGTATGGGGGCTATATCTAAATCTGAACCGATTTTCTCCGAATTTGGCAGTATTCCTTCGAGTAATAAGAAACATCTTTCTGCCGAATTTCGCACTGATCGGATATAAAATACAGTTTCTACAGCATTTACATGTCAAATCGGGAGTAACATATATATGGGGGCTATATCTAAATCTGAACCGATTTCCCTCAAATTTGGCAGTGTTAATTCACGTAATGAGAAACCTCTTTCTGCCAATTTTTTTACTGATCGGATATAAAATACAGTTTCTACAGCGCTTACATGTCAAATCGGGTTTAACATATGAATGTGGGCTATATCTAAATCTCAACCGATTTCCCTCAAATTTGGTAGTATTAATTCATGTAATAAGAAACCTCTTTCTGCCGAATTTCGTACTGATCGGATTAAAAATACACTTTTTACAGCGCTTATATGTCAAATCGGGGCTAACATATATATGGGGGCTATATCTAAATCTGAACCGATTTCCCTCAAATTTGGCAGAGTTAATTAATGCAATAAGAAACCTCTTTCTGCCGAATTTCGTATTGATCGGATTAAAAATACACTTTTTACAGCGCTTATATGTCAAATCGGGGCTAACATATATATGGGGGCTATATCTAAATCTGAACCGATTTTAACCAAATTCAATAGGGTTCGTCCTTGGGCCAAAAAAAAGATATGTGTAAAGTTTCGTCGAGATCGGACCATAATTGCGACCTGTACTTTGATTACAAGAATACATGCACAGACAGACGGACAGACGGACAGACAGACAGACGGACATAGCTAAATCAACTCAGAAAGTGATTCTAAGTCGATCGGTATAATAAACGATGGGTCTATTTCTTCTCCTTTTGGGTGTTACAAACAAATGCACAAAGTTATAATACCCTGTACCACAGTGTGGTGTAGGGTATAATGACCTAAGTGTATTCAAACTAGGGGTTCTCGAAACTTGGCACGCCTATACAAAAGGTATAAACGAATTTAAGTTTTAACTTGGAACCCTTATAACCCACCGCGAAGGAGCTACAGAGTTTTTTACAGAGTTATCTCATATCGTTCCCACGATATATGCATTTGAAATTTTAATATTTAATTTGTTTACTGAATCTGTTTATTCTGCTAATATCAGATCAGAATACACTTATACGACGATTAACTTTTATGAACATGACAACAACATTTGCTATACGATAAAAAAACCCGATTTTTTCCACGTCCCTTCTGACACCTCCCACTGAAAATGGTCAAATCACCAAAGGCTTTTCCGTCAAGTCACTTGTTGTCCTCGCACAGTTTTTGGAACGAGTGGTGAGCGTCCAGTGGCAACAAACGCTTCCTTTCGCAACACAATGCGTTCGTATATATTGTATTGTGATTCGCACTCCTACCACATACTATTGTTTTTAATACCCTCCACCATAGAATGGGGGTATACTAACTTTGTCATTCCGTTTGCAACACCTTGAAATATTGTTGGGCGACCCCATAAAGTATATATTCTTGATCGTAGTGAAATCATAAGACTATTTAAAAGTTTGGGATTGCTAATGGGCCACATCGTACAATGTTTTGTTATAGCTCCCCTATAGAGGTCGCTCTTAAATTTGGGTTTGTAGCCAAAAAAAAAAAAACAAATTTTTAAAGCAATGTCGCTGAAACTCCGTAGTTTGTATTATTTTTAGACAATAATTTATCACAACAAAGATTTTTATTTTATTAATCGGTTTGTATTTTGTTGTAGTCCCCCTATAGAGGTCGCTCCCAAATATGCTTATTTAAGTCATAAATACCACATTTTCTATACGATTTAGCTGAAACTTTGCAGGTGGTATTTTATTTATACAATAATTCGTCACAACAAATAATTTACAAATCGGTTTGTATTTTTTTATAGGCCCCCCCTATAGAGGTTGCTCCAAAATACGCTTGTTTAAGCCAAAGGACCACATTTTCTATAAAATGTTGCTGAAAAATTGTCCAATCGGTTTGTATTTTGTTATAGTCTCCCGATAGAGGTCGCTTCACAATACGCTTATTTAAGCCATAAACACCACAATATATGTAATTTTACTGAAACTATGCAGCTTTTATTTTATTTATATATACAATAATTCATTACAATAAAAATGTTCCTAATCGGTTCATATTTTGTTACATTCCCCCAATAGAGTTTCTGCACAACCAAATTTACCATATCGATTACTGTTTTAATATAGTCGTCATACATATACAGGTCGCTCTTAAATATCATTGGTTAAGCCATAGAGGATTTGTTTTCTGAACAATCTCGCTAAAAATTTTAGCGTTTGTTTTTGAATAATTTGCTAAAACAAAAAATAACCATATCGTCCCATGATTTGCTCCATTTCCAAACATTTTTTCGGTTATAATATTTATCGCAATCCATGGTGGAGTACTGAAACGTATATGTACAGATTGGCTGATTTGAATTGCAACGAATTTCAGGTTGCTATCATTTCCAAACCGCTAGTCTGATAGCTGACAGATTTATTTCAGTGACAGTTTCAATTCAATTCATTTTATTTACATATGATATTACAAGTTGTTGTTGATAATATACAGTTTAAGTGTTCAAGAATACATCTTTTTCAGCTTAAATATTATTACATTTTTTATAAAATTTGTAATTAATAATATTTAAAAATCTTAACGGAGGAGAAATTTTCAAAAAACCTATTTAAAGCTTATAACTACCTATACTAAACTAAACTAATACCACAGAACAATTGTTATGATATTATTTCATAGATATGTGTATATTCAGAATCTAAGCATCTGGTATTAAAATTTTGAGTTAGTTTATCTAATCTGTTTGCAACAAACTCTACATTTGCAAGTGAGTGAAGTCTGGCTGTAGAATAATGCCAGGGTAAATTATACATAAGTTTTAGTAACTTATTCTGGGTAATTTGTAATTTTTTAATGTGTGTGCTTGCACAAGTAGACCAGGCAGGGGCTGCGTAGAACATAACTGCATGAAATATAGATTTAAATATTATTTTTTTGTTAGCTATAGTAAGTGATGATTTCCGACATATAAGTGGATATAAAAGACGTATCATAATATTTACTTTGTTTATAATATATGGAATGTGATCTTTGAAGTTGAGCTTAGGATCAAGTATGATTCCTAAATACTTAACTTTGTTTTGCCATTGAATTGGAATATTATTGACAATAATATTAGTTTGAGGAAGAAACCAGGGCTTACGTTTCCTTGAGAAATAGATAGCTTGAATTTTTTCGAAATTTATATTTATTTTCCATTTTTTGAAATAGGATAATAAATCCTTTATAGCGTTTTGAAGTTTTAATATTACATCAGTAGCCAACACATCTGAACACAGAATAGCTGTATCATCAGCGAAAATTGACATTTTACAGAAACTAAAATCAGGCACATCTGCTGTATATATGTTATATAAAACGGGCGATAAACAAGAACCCTGCGGACATCCACCTGTTATTAGTACGGTGTTGGAACAGTTAGAACCTATATGTACTTTAAAAGTGCGACATGATAGGAAATCTTGTATAATATTAATTATTCCAATCGGAAAGTTATACTTAATCAGTTTGTATATTAGACCGTCATGCCAGACTGTGTCAAAAGCGGCTTTTATATCTAAAAGTACCATGCCAGTTGATTTCTGCTGCTGAAAATTTGACTGAACTATGTTCCTTATTCTTACCAATGGATGAACGGTGTTATGCTGTCTTCTAAATCCAAATTGCTGAGGGCGTAACAAATTATTTAAATCAATAAAATCATTTAGTTTGTCTTTTAAAATTTTTTCTAAAATTTTCCCTATCAATGACAACAGATTAATTGGTCGGTAAGACGATGCAGAGTCAGGAGGTTTATTTGGTTTTCTAATTGGAATCACCTTGGCTTCTTTAAATTCTCGTGGGAAATAACTGTGCTTAAGACAGCCATTAATATTAATAGTTAGGTATTGTATACCCTTTCTCGGTAGAGCTTTTAGGCACCTATTATTTATTCCATCACTTCCTGGTGATTTCCTACACTTTAAGTTTTTGATAATGAAAGAAATTTTGGCAGTATTAATGAAAAATGCATTATCAGGACTGAAATTTGAATGACGAAAAGATTCGACGATATTCTAAAGCGCTAGTCTGATAGCTGACAGATTTATTTCAGTGACAGTTCATTTTATTGTTTACAAGCATACAAAAGCATTTTGATCTATTGCATTCAGAAAAAAAGTTATTCATGATGGAATTCAAGCGTGATAGTGTGATTGCTTTATATTTGGGTGGAAAAACACAAGTGGCTATCGTTAGAACCCTCCAGCATTTAAATGTGAATAAATCTTTTGTTTCTCGTACCATTGCTCGTTAACGTGATACTGGCAGTGTTGCATCGCGTCCAAAAAGTGGACGAAAAAAAACGGTAACAACACCAGAAATGATCCGAAAAGTGAAGGCCAGATTTGATCGAAATCCACGCCGCAGTGGTAGAAAAATTGCTCGTGAGCTGAACATATCGCGAGAACGGATTCAACACATATTAAAAAATGAGCTTGGACTAAAGCCATTGAAGTTCCAAAAAGTGCAAGATCTCACCGATGTACAAAAAAAAGTTAGACTGGAAAGAGCCAAGGAGTTGCTTCGCTTGCACGAAAGTGGCCAGTTACAGAATTTGAGAAGCCATTCTAAATTGAGCAGTTTGTGAACAAACAAAATGATCGGGTTTACTTGCCAAAGAGGTCAGCTGAAAATCTACACCTTCGATTGGCCACCAGAACTCAAGCGCCGCCGATGGTAATGGTGTGGGCCGCCGTAACGGCCGATGGTCGCTCCCCGCTCGTATTCATCGAACATGGGGTCAAAATAAATGCCGAATATTATCGAGAAAATGTCCTAAAGACAGTATTGAAGCCCTGGGCAGACAAACATTTCGGCCGCAGACCATGGACATTCCAACAGGACTCAGCACCATCGCACTCAGCACGCGTCAACCGAGAATGGCTTAAAAAGGAGGTTCCTCGTTTCATTTCTACCGCACAATGGCCACCAAGATCTCCGGATCTCAATCCGTTGGACTTTTGCGCCTGGGGCATTTAAGAGAGTAAGGTTCGCACTAAAAAATACCAAAGTATCGATCATCTCAAGACGGCGCTTCACCGGGAATGGGCCAAAATACCGCTGAGCCACTTTCTTGCAGCGTGTGATGGCTTTGTCGGCCGTTTGAAGGACATATTTCGTGCCAAAAGTGGCCAATTCGAACAAATCTAAACTGTTTCTAAAATTTTATGTTATTTCCGCCATTTTAAAATTTTAAAAAAATTAAAAAAAAATATAGCGCTTTACTTTGTTGCATTACATATCAGTCACCCTGTATATACCCTCACTTTAGTTTAACGGGGGTATATATCATTTACTATGGGCCAAAAGTGTAACACATCGAAGAAGTGATCTAAGACCCTATTCGGGGCAAAACCGTTTTATGACATTTGAGCCATGTCCGTCTGTCTGTCTGCTGGTTGGAACGCACGATAACTCTCGAAAGGGGTTACCGATTGTCTTCAAATTTGATATCAGCTAATATTTTTGTCTATCTCGTGCAAGTCTGAAAATGGGCTATATTGGTTCACTCTTTCTAGTACCTCCCCCACAAAGGGCTGAAGTTAATTGAAATATTAATTATCCAATAACTTATATACTACTTATTCGAATCGTCTGAAATTCCACACATAGTTTTTGTTTATTGGTCACTACCACCTTGAGAAAACTGGACAAATTTGCCAGCCCCCTGTTGGTACCTCCCGCACAAATGGACCATTTTGCAGCAAAAGTTAACAGCATATAACATTAAAAGTACTTGAAATTTTGTACAGTGCAATGCTTTATTCTTTATAGTCCACTAAAAATGGTATTTATTGCCACGCCCCTTTTGATACCTCCCACACAAAGGCACCATTTTGTAAAAAAGTTAACAGCTTATAGCGTGAGTTCCAATGAACGAAAATACTACAAAATTGTGCACAGCACGCTTTTAACGTACCTATAGCCCGGTGAAAATGGGCGTTACCCCTTTTTGTACCTCCCACACAAATTGTCCAAATCATAACAAAATTGAATAGCTCATAACTTATAATTCGGCACAGTGCAATGTAATTAAAGTGAATATTTACTGTTCTGCGAAAAAATAGGTGTATTTATTAAACTCCTTCTGGTACCTCCCACAAAAATTTACAGATTAATTCGTGTAATATCCCATGTTACATTACTCACAAAATGAGGGTATATTTTAGTCGGTTTACACTATACAAATTTTCTCACTTGTTTTAATATGAAATACCAAATTTTCAATTTTCCCACCTTTCCTTTACAAGACGAGCAGATTTCTTGTGTAGTGATGAATCTTGGGCTATTTGTTTTTGATAGAGATTTGATAGCGAGTAGTAATCGTTAATTCCTTAGCCAATTGTGCATTGGCGCATTGTCCTGGGTGGATTAAGTTCAATTCTAGCTTTCACATTTCGAACCATTTTTTTGCCGATGTTACTGTTTTCGGATGTCCATATCCATAGATTTTTTTTTTAATGCTACCAGTACCTTTAAAATGTGTAATGTCTCGATGGACAAATATTTTGTCCTGTCGTAATTGTCGTAGCTCATTAACAATAGCTGGCTGAGATTATGTAGCCAAATACAAATACAATAGGAATAACACCATTGCATTAGAATTCCACGTTGATAACGTCAAACGCTGTGCTTCTGTAGGCGTGTATATGCATTGCCTGATGTGCCACTATGTGACCCATGTTCAAATTCCAGCAAGGTAAACATTTTCAATCCTGGTCCAAATGTTTGGTGAGAATCCAGTTCTTCAAGTTACAGTTCTTCTGTGGATTGGAGGAATTGGATTTTTCCAATTCGTTAGATGATTATTTTTGATGGATATTTTGTGCTTTGTGTACTTGCCTTCACAAAAAAATTTGGAATGGACATTTTTCTCTGGGTTTTCTTTCTCGAAATGAAGAAAAAATAAAGAATGTTTTTATGTATTCTCAGAGTCTTTTAGTGTCTGCAGAGACGTTAAACGTTTTGTAAATTATGTTGTTTATGTTGCATTGATGATGTTTTAAAGCAAAACAAAACCGAACGAAACAGGAAAAGTCAACGCGTAACGGATTGTAAAGTGAAATAAATAAAAAGAAAGAAAACAAGGATCGAGAAGCAAGGAACGTGGAACGAGGAGAAAGAAAAATAAAACTAAAAGAAACGAGCAACGCAAATTATAATAATGTTGTTGCAATTTTCCAAACCAACGTTGAGAACAAAAAACAAAAAAACAGACCAAACAACCAAAGCGAAACCAAATAAGTGAAGTCTGTTCGTGAAATTGTATACTTAATATTCCTTCGACTTCGTCCTTCTCCAAACTCCTCTCTTGTCCTGATGTGATAGGTTGTGAAAGCCAAGGAACATTATTGGAAGCCCGAGCGGTTGGACTTTGGTTTTCTTTGCGTTGCGCCACCACATCCGTCCGTACATCCATATTTCGAAAATTTATAACCGTCAGACACATAAATGTTTAACAAAATATATGGTCATGATTTCGTAATTTGATAAAAGAATCATTATATTAAATTAACTTTGTGTTTTGCTTGCATTAAATGCAAAATATGAACTGAAACGAACGAAATAGTCGAAAAACAAAAACAAACAAATATCGCAAAATTGCACTGAGGTTTATATATAGCAAAGATAAATAAGATATAATATAATTCCGGAAAATTGTAGCAATAAGAGAAGAAACATTAATGTAGTATACGAGTACATTAGGATTAATATTATAGCCGAGAAGGAGTAAAGATGGAGTAACAGGATAACCAAGTAAATGAAATGTACGTTCTACAACATTTTTAGCATGATAAATTAATTAAAATAGTTGTGTAAAAAATAAATAAATAAAATATGAACACTTTTGTAAAAAAGTGCACGTAGAGCAAATATTGTTTTCACTGCATCAAAATTTTTGACGACGTCAGTCCTATTTTCTGGATTACGAAATTTCATTCATTGAACCGGATAATTATTTTTCTCAACGAAAATTATTATTAGCCGTTGTTAAAAATGAAAAATTAGGTTGTCTTAAATTTCGTTTACGTGGAAAGATTTGCAACAGAGAGTGTTACCAGCAAAAAATACAGGGTGGCTAATATGTATTGCAACCAACTTCAGGTTGCTATCATTTCTAAACCGCTAGTCTGATAGCTGACAGATTTAGTTCAGTGACAGTTCATTTTATTGTTTACAAGCTTACAAAAGTATTTTGATCTAACGCATTCAGAAAAAGGTTATTCGTGATGGAATTCAAGCGTGATAGTGTGATTGCTTTATATTTGGGTGGAAAAATATATATGGCTATCGTTAGAGCTCTCCAGCATTTAAATGTGAATAAATCTTTTGTTTCTCGTACCATTGCTCGTTACCGTGATACTGGCAGTGTTGCATCGCGTCCAAAAAGTGGACGAAAAAAAAACGGTAACAACACCAGAAATGATTCGAAATGTGAAGGCCAGATTTGATCGAAATCCACGTAGCAGTGGTAGAAAAATTGCTCGTGAGCTGAACATATCGCGAGAACGGATACAACACATATTAAAAAATGAGCTTGGACTAAAGCCATTGAAGTTCCAAAAAGTGCAAGAGCTCACCGATGCACAAAAAAAAGTTAGACTGGAAAGAGCCAAGTGGCCAGTTACCGAATTTGGTTTTCTCCGATGAGAAGCCATTCCAAATTGAGCAGTTTGTGAACAAACAAAATGATCAGGTTTACTTGCCAAAGAGGTCAGCTGAAAATTTACACCTTCGATTGGCCACCAGAACTCAAGCGCCGCCAATGGTGTGGGCCGCCGTGACGGCCGATGGTCGCTCCCCGCTCGTATTCATCGACCATGGGGTCAAAATAAATGCCGAATATTATCGGGAAAATGTCCTAAATACAGTATTGAAGCCCTGGGCAGACAAACATTTCGGCCGCAGACCATGGACATTCCAACAGGACTCAGCACCATCGCACTCAGCACGCGTCAACCAAGAATGGCTTAAAAAGGAGGTTCCTCGCTTCATTTCTACCGCACAATGGCCACCAAGATCTCCGGATCTCAATCCGTTGGACTTTTTCCATTTTAGAGAGTAAGTTTCGCACTAAAAAATACCAAAGTATAGATCATCTCAAGACGGCGCTTCGCCAGGAATGGGCCAAAATACCGCAGAGCCACTTTCGTGCAGCGTGTGATGGCTTTGTCGGCCGTTTGAAGGCCATAAGTCGTGCCAAAGGTGGCCAAATCGAACAAATATAAACTGTAAAATTTTATGTTATTTCCGACATTTTCTGCTTTTGAACAATAAAATTTAAAAAAAAAATAAAAAAATATAGCGCTTTACTTTGTTGGATTACATATCAGCCACCCTGTGTTGCATACGCATGTATTAAAATTATACTGTACAACACATTTTTGGAGGAAGGATAGTTCATTTCAGAGTCACAAATGGTTTCGGAAATTGAATAAGTTTTAAATTATTTCCAAATAGAAAATATATATTTAAACAATATATATTTTCAATTTGTATTTTAAAAAATAGATATAAAATATGGTGACTTTGGATTACAAAATTTAGTTTTGGGTATTATTAAATTGTTCATTCTTCTTGATAGGCTGAACCGAATTTTACAAGGCTTGTATAGTTTTAATGAGAAAACATTTTAAATGTATTTAAATTTTCGCAAAAAAACAAATTCGTCAATTTGCAAAAAAAGCAAGTCCACCTAAATTTTCTCCGAATTTGCACACGACTTTGGGACCTTTTATTTTTTTATTGTTATGGACTAAATATCGACTTTGGTCTGGCAATTTGTTGACGTTTTTCTTCAGTTTCTACTCAAAAGTTCGGCTTAATTTGTGGGTTATATGAAAACGTTGTTTGTTTACATATGTTCCCAAAATATTTAATTTACTAACTAATTAATTAAGCAGAAAAAGTAGTAGGTGGCAACTCTACAAGCCTGCCAGGCATCTAAATTTTGATGTTAAAACACGTGTAAATAATTCGTTTATAAACCGTTGATACAAATTGATTGAAGCTAAAGGAAGTAAGATCAGTGTAAGTAGTTTATCTGTGTTGTAAAGGGTTTTCCAACAAGAGGTGTTATTTTGGTATTCAAAGAAAAATTCAATTTTTTGAGATAATTGATCGGATGTTTATTTCATAATAAAGAGGAAGGTATGCCGTTAATAATGAAAAACAACATCAGCCAAATGGCCACCACGACCACGCTTACAGGACCATATCCTTTGCATGCAATTTTCCATAACCAAATCGCAAAGTGGCTGCCCTATGTCCTCGATAGCCTCACGAATTCTATCTTTGAGGTCTTGAATCGACGCTGGGCGTAGACCTTATCTTTCACGTGGCCCCAAAGGAAGAAGTCGCAAGGTGTTAAATTACAAGAGCTCGTCTTGTAAAGTAAACGTTGTCCAGATCAATACCATCCAACTCCGACCATAAAAAACCATTAATCATCTCTCGATAGCGCAATCCATTCATCGTAACTGTTGATCCAACCTCATTTTCGAAAAAGTAAGGTCCAATGACCCCGCCGGACCATAAATCGCACCAAACAGTCACACGTTGAGGATGGAGAGACTTCTCACGATTTCCGAGCCCCAGATGCGACAATTTTGCTTGTTAACGTAGCCACCGAGGTGGAAATGGGCCTTATCAGTCAAGATGATTTTCGAATTTTAATAGTTTCAAAGCGTTGTTGAATCGTGTATCGTTCCATTTTTATCAATGGCATAGTTTCTACTTCTCAAAAAATAAGAGCTTCAAAAGTGACAGCTACCGAAATACAGGTTGATTCAAAATAACACCTGTTGTTGGAAAATCCTGTATTACATATTGCGTATTTGAGGTATTTTCAGCATCGTGCTTTTGTCGTATGTTGTGGACATGACCTAAAAATGTCGTGGAGAAAATGTTGTATGTGGGCATAAACTTGAATGCTAATTTTAATACAAAGGTGTTCGTTTGGGAGTGTAATTTATGTGCTATTAATATCTCGTCAGCATTTTCAATCAAATTCGCAAAATTGCCGTTTCTTACACTATTTTACGAAGGTGACAAATGTATTATTTTAACATATTTTGAAAACGAAACACCCGATCAATGCCAAATTTACGTCAATTTCAAGACAATTATATGGTCTAAGAATTATATATATATATGTAGTGTTAACATCGATTCAGTAATTTAAGGCAGTGGACAAGAATTTATGAAAAATATGATGTGTTTATAAAAAAAGCTTCATCAGACACTAGAAATAACAATAAGAGTTACAAACCAAAATTATTTCATCCAATTTTTATGTAGCGTTCATCAACCAAAGAAAACTAATATATAAAAGAAGTCTATGGAATTCAAGTCAAACAAAGAAAACAAATATGTATATGACAGAAATCTATAGAAAAGTAATCGAGTAAAGACGAATTAAGTTCGGCCATGCCGAAACTTATATACCCTACACCATGGATCGCATGGTAATTGTTTCGGATACAAATAAACTCATTGTACCAAATGAATGCCCAATTCGTTGAAATTTTTGGTTTGGTTTGTGTGGGGGCTACTGCAAACTTGGACCTATGATTCCTTTGCTCGTGTGATGGATTCCTGGTATATAAAAACCAAAGCTACCAATTTTCAGCCCGATCCGTTGAAATTGGTGGTCTCTGTGGACAGACCACAGAGAGATGCTATATAGCGGCTAAATCAATCCCAACATGCCTGCAGATATAAGAAGTGTCTATTCCAATATTCAGCTACCTAGCTGAAGTATTATATGTAGATTGTAGCGTGATTGCAACAGACGGACGGACGGTCAGATGTACAGACGGACATGGTTAAATCGTTTTAGAAATTTACGGCGATTACTAATATACATAGTATGTTCAACAAATATCGCGAATTTTGTATTTTTTCAAAAAGTATTTATTTATTCATGATTATCTATTTTGTCCCCTTCAAAGTAATTCCCCTCGGATATAATACACTTCTTCACTTTTTTTAATCCTCGAAGCACTTCAAATAATCATTTTTTGTGATCTTGTTCAGCTCCTCCTTCGATGCCGTCTTTATCTCCTCAATGGTGGCGTAGCGTCGTCCTTTCATGGGCCTTTACAGTTTTGGGAGCAAAAAATAGTCACAGGGGGCTAGGTCAGGGCAATACGGAGGCTGCGGCACAATTACTGTGTTGTTTTTGGCCAAATATTCGCGCACAAGCAACGATGTGTGTGCAGGGGCGTTATCATGGTGCAAAAGAAAGTTTTTGTTCTTCCACAAATCCGGGCGTTTTTGGCGGATTGCTTCGCGCATTTTGCGCATAACATGCAGGTAATATTCTTTATTGACCGTACTACCCTGTGGCAAGAACTCATAATGCACCACGCCCCTGCAATCAAAGAAAACTGTGAGCAAAACCTTTACGTTCGACCGAACTTGGCGCGCTTTTTTCGGTCTTGGTTCATGCGGCAGCTTCCATTGGGATGATTGAGCTTTAGTTTCCACGTCGTAACCATAAACCCATGATTCGTCACCAGTTGTGACCCTCTGGAGCAAATTTGGGTCGTCACGGACCGAGTTCAACTTCTCCTGAGCAATGTTAACGCGATGCTGTTTTTGGTCCAATTTGAGCAATTTTGGCACGAATTTAGCGGCGACACAACTCATGCCCAAATCATTGGTTAAAATCGAATGGCACGAGTCAATCAAAATGCTTAGATCGTCAGCAACATCTCTAATGCTAATTTATCGATTGGCCAATATTACTTTATTCTGTTGCTGACGTGCTCGGGCGTCCGGCACGCTGTTCGTCCTTCGCATCTTCTCGGCCCTCTAAGAACATTTTGTACCACCGATAAACGTTGCTTTGGTCCAAGGTAGCTTCACCATATGCCACAGTCAATATTCGGAATGCGTCAGCGCACTTTATTTTGTTTTTCAACAAAATTTGATGCAGATTCTTTGATCCATTTTCTGAAATAGATAAAAATCGAAGACAAGTTAAAACACATCCAAGCACAACAGCTGTCAAAAATTAACTAAACATTCAAAATGGCCGACCTTATCAGCATAAGTAAGGGACATGAGTACCAACATAACGCTACAAAAATATCAAAAATCAAATACACGTAGCCGGCGGAAATTAAAAATTCGCGATATTTTTTGATCATACCTCGTATATAATGTATGGGGTCTCAGATCAATATTTAGCGGTTGGTATAAAAAGCTATGGCCTATTTAACAACACAATTAGAATAAAAAGTTGCAAGTTCTTCTTTTCGGCATTTCCAAATACTAAAATGTTTGCCAAGGACAAATTATACAAGGGTCAGGGTCATGTTCAAGCGCTTGTAACTCGAGTTTCTCTTCCGATTTATAAAAAAACTTTTTACACCTAAGAATTATCTCGTGTAGTTATCGAGATATCTGCAATTGAAAATTGAATTTTTCACTTTTTTCCCTTATCGTGTGCTGGTATTTTGTAAATATCTGAGCACAATATGCACCGATTTCAGCCGTATCAACATGACTGGATGGGCAATAAAATTCCCTATATTATGAAAAAAATTGTTTCGTTACACCCAATAGTACAAATATTATGACCACTTGCCGTTCAGCCGTTCGAGAGCAATTACAAATTTCGTAAAACACAAAAACTAATTTTTTTATTTTTTTGAAAAATTAAAATGCTCATAATATTTAAAAAAAAAATTTTTTTAGAAAATGAAGCTATATCATTTTCTTTTCCTATTTGTATAAACATTTTAGCCAAAAATATACTCCACAAGTCTATATTAAATATTCTGACCCAAAAGCTATCAGGCTGACATTTTGTTCGCATTATTTCTAGCCGGAATAAGCATAGTGTATAAATTTGGGACTGATCTGGCTACTATATCATATATCCGATACCGGGAAAATCGGATATAGTGGTCAAATCGGTCCAAAAAATGTAGACTTGTTATTTGTTGCTATAGTTCCAAAGTCCATATCTATATTATTAACAAACAAAAATTGGATTTGAAGAATTTCGAACAAATGTACAAACTTAGACCTAATTTACATGGTGACACTTGTCCCTGCGACATGAGGCTTTCGACACGATCTTGTAGACGAAAATGTTCCTCGAAATGAAAATACAAGGGAGAAAATCACTTTTCAGTTTATGATTGACTGAATACGAAAAATAGATTCAATTAAATAAATGTGTGTGAACGAATAAAAAACATAAATTTGTCCCCAGGTTGCCGAAGCATAGGCTCATCGTATAAACGAGCATGATTTTACGTAGGGATTTCATAAGAGAATTCAAAAAAAGTAGCAGGATCTAGTTGCGCCGTGTAAATTGGGTCTTATAATAACCGGTACCACAATGTGTTGTTAGTTATAATAACACTGTGTTCGAAATGGACACTTTGAAAATGTATCAGAAATGTAACTTTTTACCTATCTCGACCATGTTTAGAGGGGTTAGTTATCTCTTGGGGATTTTGAAGACGTCGGAATACAAGCTACGGCCTAAAAGATCGAAATAAAGGGAAGCTTTGGGGAATTATTTCTCTCAAAACAGTCACCCACGCTTCTCAACCCCTTCTACGACCATGTATACTTATAATCAAAGTATATGTAGGTCGTAATTATTTTCGCAATGAAAATTACGCTAGAATGGTGGGTACGAGTAAGATTCGGACTGGCTCAACTTTGTGTTTTCTTTTTTCGACTCCAGATCTTACTGTTTTCCTCGATCATTCTGAAATTTGTCGCACATATAGTCCCCATATATAGCGTTCTTTGGCATTTATTTTTTGAGATTATGTCTATCAAATGTTGGCCGCGGCTACGTCTCAGATGCTCCATCCGTTGAGTCCAATTTTCGATGACTCGTTCGAGCATTTCGACTGGTAACTGGCGAATGACACGCGTGATGTTTTGCTCCAAGGCCTGAATCGAAGCGGGTTTGTCCGCATAAACTTTAGACTATACATATCCCCACAGGAAAAAGTCTAACGGTGTGATATCACACGATCTTGGAGGCCAACTGACCGGCCCAAAACGTGAAATTATCTGCTCACCGAAGTGTTCTTTCAATAAATCAATTCATTGATGCGATGTGTGGGAAGTGGCGCCGTCTTGTTGAAACCAAATGTCGCCGAGATCACGAGCTTCAATTTCAGGCATCAAATAGTCGGTTATCATGGCACGATAACGGTCGCCATTGACGGTTACGTTCTCACTGGCATCATTTTTGAAGAAATATGGACCGATGATTCCGGTACGTCGGATCGGGAATCGGTCAATAGCAAAAAGATAGCTCTTAACGAGAGCTAAAATATTGCTCATGGGTGTCATGGTCGTGAGTCGACTGGAAAGTGTTTTTTTTTTGACTTAGCGCAATTGGCGAACGATTATTTTGATAATAAAACTGAATAATTGTTCAGGCCTAAGCCTTTCCATGATGAAATGCCAAACAATATTTAACAAAAATAACATGATAGCATGACACGACCCACACGTGATTTGTCAAATAAAGGCTATTGAAAAAAGTATCTCTATTTCACCACAAATCGACGGGTTCTAAAAATCTCGGTTTTAATTTTTACAATTTTTTTATATTTTTTATTACACCTGAAGAAACGCTTTGTGGAATTTTTTGAGATTTTTTCGATAACTCGTTCAGAAGTTATCGGTATTTAAAAAATCTTTAAGATATCTCTCTGTGTATCGGGTTGTTGGTCATAACTTTGTAAGTTAAAAGTTATGACCCGATTTAAAAAATCTTTTATATCTTTATATATCAGTTTACGCCTTAGAATGTTCTCTACGCGTATCAATTTGTCGCATTTCCTTTGGTAATGGCTCACATAATTTATTATAAAAAACTAAAAAGAGTAATTTCAAAGTTTTAACAATTTGCATAGATATAAAGATGTACACAGGACCAATAGTAATTGTTGGCCAATGATCGCCATGGTTATCTTTTATTTGGTTTGATGACCTGGTTCTATATTTTTATCGTAATTTTTAAAAAGCTTATGAAGAAGTGATGCTTTCATTATCTTAGCTTGCTCTCCAATGTAAAAACCACCAAGCTAAAAACACAACAAATTTGGAAAATTTTTCCTTTATTTCTCAACATAATCTACTTTTAACTCGATACACTTTTTCTAACGATTTTCAATAGCTTCGATAGCCTGTTTATAGTAAGAACTGTCTATCTCCTGAAAATAATCATCAACGGCAACCTCCACCTCTTCATTGCTGGCAAATCTTTTTCCGCCGACACAAGTTGTAAACAAAAATCGATCCGAGTGAGCTTAATGGGGTGAATAAGGTGCGTGCTGAAGCAATTCGAACTTTAATTCATTTATTTTGGACATCGCAATAGTGGATGTGTGAATTGGTGCATGTCTTGATTGTGAGTAAACGCGGCAGCCAAACTTTCCGCCAATATGCGATGTGTAGCACTTTTTGAAATGCCTATGACTTCAGTTAGCTCACGTACCTTCAACGACGTTCGTTCAATAATATTTGTGGATTTTTTTAACCATTTCTGAGGTGGACACCTCAATTGGTCGGGCACTACGGTGGTCGTCTTGGCAGCTCCTACGGCCCCGTTTAAACTCTGCCACCCTATATTTATGGTTGCAAACGAAGGAGTAGACTCCCCAAACTACAATCGACCTCGGTTTTAATATTGGTGGGACTGAGACCTTTCAAATGAAAGTAGTGTATTACATATCGGTGACCAATTTCCATGTCTACAAATTCACTGAGATCGTTTACTTTTGAGTGCTCAAAAAAACTAAACCACGTGGCCTTGAATCTTGAAGCATTTGTTTTAGAAGGTTGTTAGTTTTCACGAAGGAAATTTTTTGCAAAGTCCTACAGCCATCTATATGTCAAGCCGGCCAGTTTTGGGACAGCCTCGTAAATGTTTATGAATAAGCAAAAACCTTTAAAATTAGAGTAAAACACATCAAAAGGCAAATTTTGGGACCCCCCACATGCCCTAACACGGTATGTATGTATATGTATATCGATACCTCCATTCCAATGTTTGTTATGTAAACTACTAGTTTCTTAGGATAATTTAAATTTGTGTCTTTAGTTTTGTCCATAACATTTGATTGGGATTTAATTGGAAATAATATAAAAATGCTAAACAGACTTAGCATACTTCGGAATTGATATTCGATATAGAAATGGATCTTCACCCATTTCTGTAGGGCTCGGTAGGGCTTCATTAAGGCCAAAATGAAGCTGCTATTAAATTCTACAGAAAAACGGATATACTAGCTTAATATACAAAAATCGATGGAAATTCACGTTTTTCAAACTGCTAACCAAGCAGACTTTTTCAGGAGTCATTAATATATTGTTTAAACCGTAAATGCCTCAAGTAGCTATACTGTATTGAGTTAACATTATACTTTTTTATACCCTACTCGTACACCACACTGTGGTACAGGGTATTATAAGTATGTTTCACGACAGATGTTTGTAACACCTGAAAATAACACAGCTAGACCCACCTTAAAGTATACCGATCGAGTCAGAATCACTAGCTGAGTCGATTTAACCATGTCTGTCCGTCCGTCCGTCTGTCCATGTAAAGTTGTTCGTCGACTACAGGTCGCAATTTCATTCCGATCGTTCTGAAATTTCGCAGTTTAGAGTATTTCGCAGCTGTAAAGATCCCTATTGAATTTGGTTGAAATCGGTTCAGATTTAGATGTAGTTCCCATATATATCTTTCGTCCGATTTGGCCCTTTAGTCCCATAGAAGCTGTATTTTACATCAAATCTTTTTGAAATTTAGAATGGTAGAGTTTCTTGGACTATGAACCAACATTGCCGAATTTGAAGAAAATCGGTTAAGATTTAGCTATAGCTCCAATATATATGTTTCGTCCGATTTGACCCTTTAGTCCTATAGATGCTTTAGTTATGGTAGAGTGGTACACTGTGGTACAGGGTATTATTTAAGTATAAAATGTCCCAAAAGTAAATTTATGTAAACAATTTACACATGAATTACAAAATTTATATTTCAGAGTTATTCAATATTACGAGAGTGGTGTAGGGTATTATATAGTCGGCCCCGCCCGACTTTGGCCTTTCCTTACTGGTTTAAACACTCAATTGCTTCTTGTTAATCAAATTAGCAAGAAACATAAATTGCATTTAGTTTCAAACGATTTAGAAGGTGATTACTTGAAACAGTAATGACTATAAATTGTCATTTTATGATGGAAAAAAATAATATTCAATACTAAATTAAATTATTTTCTTTTTGACCAATGTTACACACTATTTTACTGAATAAACTTAAAGACGTATGCGAAAAAAGAATATTTCAAACATTTGCTTGCTTCACCCTCTCAGTAGAACCATTTAATGGTAGTCTGTCCATGTACCTGAAATTTACTTAAATACTAAAACCACAAATGCATTTCCTTTTATTTTTATTTAGAAACGAAGCAAAACGTCGAAACAGTTCGATGTTGAAAACCACAGCACTATAATATTTAACAATTTATAGGAAAATTTAGGAACAAATGATTCCGGATATTAAAATTAAAATCAACTTTTTTTCTAACGAAAAATAATTGTTAGGGTAAAACCACAAAATAAACTATAATAGAATGAGTGAAAAAACAAATGAATGCAAGTGCATAGAACATATGCATTTACAGTAGAATGGGTCGAAATCCATTCCAATACAATTCGAAAGTGATGCAAATATACGAACACGTTAAAAAAGGAAATATATTATTAATGGGGAAATTTTGGGGAAATTGTGTACCGCCTATAAATAGATGATGCGTGGCACAAAAATCTACTAACGGCTCACGGTTTCAATTCAACTGGCTGAAATTTAACCATTCGTATTTCACTAAATTTTACGCAGCGACAATTGATATATCGCCTATGTAAATACCCCCTCAGATTAAAATCTTGAAGCTCTAGAGAACACATTTTTCAACAGATTTACATATTGGTCCATGTTTTAATATGGGTCCTCAATATGTAGCCCCCCGGATGTCACTCTTTGGCGCTCTAGAAAATATATATTTCATTTGCTTTTTTGGAATTTAAGCACTTATAGTGTGTAGTGCAATTAAAGTACCTAGTGAAAAACAGGTAGGAAAGACAGAGAGTGCGACAAACAATTCCCGCACACTAGTAGAATTATTGTGATACATTTTGTGAAACTTGAAAGGGGCCATTTTTTGAGTTGGTCGAACTGCGTTGGAATTACCCTTGCATTAAGTCGTCTTTTGTGAAAATGGAGTATATCGGTCCCAGTTTTAATATAACCTCCTTGTGAAGGTCATAGGCGAATTTCACTTATTTTCGTTGTAGATTCTAAAGGGTGTTTTTTAGACGTTTCGTTTTCAAGAAGAAATAATATAACATATAATTTAGTGTTATGGTCAAGAATTTTGCTTTATTATAAAGATAAGGGTTTGCGTACTATTTTAAAAATGATTTCGGGCAAGTGGCCGCCGCGGCTAGCTCGAATGAATTCCAGTCGAGTGGCCCAGTTTTCGACAACTTTTTGCAGCATTTGGGGCTGTCCGTCAGCAATAACTCGCCGAATATTCTCCTCCTAGGCGTCAATCGTGTCGGGCTTATCTGCGTGGACAAGCGAATTCACATAACACCACAAAAAATAGTCCAGCGTTGTTAAATCGCACGATATTGGAGGTCACGCCGTAGGCCCACGATGCGAGGTAATGCGCTCACCAAAAGTTTCCTTCAATAACTTGATTGTTTCGTTGTCCAATTCAGGCGTTCCCAATTGACTGCAACTTATGACCGGCTTCATTTTTGAAGAAATATGGACCAATGATTCCCTCTGCCCATAGAGCACACCAAACAGTGGCTTTTTGTGGATGCTACGCCGCCTGAACAATGACTTGTGGATTATCATAACTTCAAAAGTGAGCTTCATCGCTAAACAAAATCATTATTTTGGTAATAAATTTACACTATTTGCAAACGTTGTTCCGGAGTAAGTCTACTCATTATGAAGTGGCAAACCAAACTGAGCATACATAAAGTGCCAGCTATCATAACTTCTGTACTATTGTGTATATCGAACCAATTTTTTTCGTCATATAGGAAATTGTATTGCCCATCCAGACATTTTGATACGGCTGAAATCGGTGCATACTGTGCTTCGATATTTACAAAATACTAGCACACGCTAAGGGAAAAAATGAAAAATTAAATTATCAGTTGCAAATATCTCGGTAACTATACGAGATAATTCTTTGGCGAAATTTTATAAATCGGAAAAGAAACACGAGTTACACACGCTTGAACATTTTCTTCACCTGATGAGGCCCTCTAGCTCCGCCCCTGTCTGACATAGGGGGCAAAAATGCCAAGTTTATTGCAATTGGTTGTTTGGTTAAGAAACGGTCGAATTATTTCCCCTTTTTGAATACGCACCACTGTGCCGTGTTCTGCAAAAACAGACGAAAATTGTCAGACTAGTCTTGGTATTTCGTTCATAACTTTTACAAATATTGAGTCTCCTAAAAATTTTTTATTGTTCTGAATATGTGAGAGTGCGACGAATATTCTGTAAATCGAGGGGAAAGCAATTTTTCCTACAAAGGTTTTTTCAATAAAAACTGGCGTACAAATTTTTTTTACCAAAAATGGCACATTGTGTCGATTTCAAAACAAAGTCAACTTTGTAAAAGTCGGTTCAGCCGTTCGAGAGCAATTACAAATTTCGCAAAACACAAAAACTCATTTTTTTAATTTTTTTCAAAAATTTAAATGCCTATAATATTTTGTCAAAAAAAATAAAAAAAATTATATCGAGATCTTATTTTACCTTCTTGTAACGGCTCATAAACATTTTAGCCAAAAATAAACTACATCGGTATTAAATATTTTGAATTTTTTAAGCTCTTAAAGACAATGACAAAAAGCAAAAAACAAGTTTAAATTGACAAAAAAATTCACAACATTTTTTAGCAACTTTTTTTAAAGGTCGAAGAAAACGCCATCGTATACACTTTCGACTCAGTTTTCTAAACACAATATGTCATGGATGGGAAAAGAGGACCATACCAAAATGTCAATAACCTCTAATTCGAACAGTCCTTAACCGATCTCGTTGAAATTTTGTGTCACAACTACTAGTAGCCAATGGACTAAACTTGGTGCAAGTTTCATCCCGATTAGAAAACGTCAGTTTTAAAAATTCATTCACTTGACATAAAATCTCCCATGTATGAGGGCTATATCTAAATCTGAGCCGATTTTTACCAATTTCATTAGGGATCGTCTTCGGACCAAACCAAACACTGTGTTAAATTTCACATTAAATACGACCTGCACTTTGATTACAACTATACATCTACAGACGGATGGACAGGGTTAAATCGACTCTGGAATTGATTCCAATTCGATCAGTATAATAAACCATGAGACTATCTCTTCTCCCATTGAGTGTTACGGACAAATGCACAACCTGGACGACTGTTTGGTGTGGGGTATAATTAACTGATTAAAATAACTTAGTGATCGAAATCGTCTTCTATTCCTTGCTAAAATCAATAACTTGTCTTTAAAAACCAACAAACACAACTCTACCCACTTTATTGTCTGTGTAAGCAAATATACCTCCACGTTTGTTTTGGAAACACAAAGAAATAATGAATTACTCCCTCGTATATTATAAAATGAGATCAAACCGCATATATTGCAATATGTACATATGCTGGACTGGAGAAAGGGTACCAATTGGAGTTGTTGAAAATTGGAAGCTTTAAAATCACAATTTTTGTAGCAATAATTGAGAAAAACTTCGTATCTACAATCTGCATTTTTTTTTTAATTTTATTTTATTTAATAACATAAGTCGTGCCAAAGCAGAAACACCATCGATAACAAATACCATGGGAAAACCCAAAACAAAACGTCTAAATTGTGGTCACAATATGCGATGACAACTAACCAAATTTATACATTAACACCTGCTGTAGGAATGAATTTGGCACACCAAAAAAATTGAGTAGGATATCGATGCTAACTCTTCTAAATTGGAGGAAATTTCATAGTTAATCTACCAATAAAGATCCAAAGGCACAAAAATAACATAGGAGTGAATTGTGAATCTTCAATTTATAAAATTTTTATCAGTTCTAATGATGCCGAGAAAAAAATCGCACAAACCTTTTTTATTCATCCTTTCAATCAATCAATTGCCTTATCTTAGACACAGTTAAATGCGTTACAATTTTATTCCCACAACATTTACCGAACGTTTTCCACAGTTCCACATCCTGTGGCTTGTTTAGCTTATTACTCTCCCCTCATAAAAGGCAATAGCAGCAATCCAATCGCATCAAGACAGCGTGAAAAACGTAAAAGAAAAAAAACGTGAATTTATTAAAAGCAATCATGATAAATATGAATGAATAAACGTTTGATTGGATCAAAGAAGGTGTGGTGAGTGAAGTGACGGACGGGGGTGTTGGAGTGTGGTTTTCTGCCTCTCAATATTTCATAGGTCGGACGGATAGACACCTTCAATTTCTGATCATCTTTTCGAGGAGAAAGTAGAAAATAGGTTTGATTTTGAGGCTTTCAAGTACAAAGCCTATCATTTAGCTCTGCAACCCTCCTGACTAATATACACACGTATTTCGCCTCTATCTTACATAGAGAAGCTTTTATCTATAAGGCGTAAATTTATACACTTCCGTTTCCGTGGCGGCTGTTGTTAACCTCACAGCGACGCACACCATCCATATCCATTGCTCTGATATATGCCAAACACACAAGCACGCATCGAATTTGCGTAAATGTATAATTTTATTTATTTCTCTCTTTATTTGATATGCAAAAATATTTCTACAGTGGAACAATTGGGTTTGTCAGTATCACTTTTCAAAACAATAAAGAATAATGTTATTTCGAGCAAATTTAAGGAACTGAATTGATACTTTTCCAGGATATTCAAGTATTAAGAGCGTTTTACATAGGTTTACCTCCTGTTACCACAAGGACAAACATATTTCTTCAACTGTTTTGAAGAGAAGTGGTAGAGGTTTTCATTGGTATTAATATCCTCAAATTGTGTAAAGGGAATAAGGAGATTTACTCATAACACTTTTACCAAATGGAAGCGAAAACATAAATATATATTTGCGAAAGCGAATAATCCAAAGATCGCATATTTGTACTGACCCTTTAGTGGTGAGTAAATTTTCTCTAGCAGTACACATGTTCGGCGGATATCTGTTTTTGGACATTTAAAATCAATTTGGCAGTGTCCGTCCGTCGGTCTGGAGTAACCGATTGACTTAAAATTTGTTATGCGGTATTTTTTCTATCTCAGACTAAGTTCGCCCATTACACCATGTAACAAAATTGTTGTCTATGTCCTGTTCATGACATTTTCTGGTGTAAAAAGGATTACTGAAAACGAAAAAATTTAAAAAAAAAAATGTGTGGTACATTTTTAAAAATAAAAATTGTTTACATTTCCCTTTTCTTGGCAGATGCCTTTAGTATTTGGATCATATTTTTTTATTTAAGTATAAGCTCAATAAAGCCGGGATATACTTTAAATTTAAGGAAATTATGAGGATTACAAATTTAAATAACGACACTTTCAAGTGAAACAGATGTTTAGTAACTGTTGATAAAACATTTATAAATAATTAATGTTTAAATGGAATGCATGTATTTTATAAATATTTATAGCATTATTACGATTATAAATATATAAGAATAATTATAAGTATGTATATATAACACAATTTCAACATAATCCGATTTTTCAACCTAATCCTGATTTTAAACCCCCACTATTGTGAACGAAGGTATATATCAATTGATGTAAGCCAAAAGTGAACTATGTCCGTCAGCCTGTCCGTCTGGCTGGTGCGCACGATAACTTTCGACAGGAGTAAGCGATTGACTTCATATTTGGTATGTGTTATTTTTTTTTCTACCTCAGGCTAAGATCAACGATGGACTATGTCGGTCCGTTCCTTCGAGTACCTTCTACACGAAGAGTCAACATTTAGTGAAATGTTGATTATCTCATGACTTTAATACTACTACCCAGAATCTTTCACAATCCCACAAATGGTATCAGTATCTTGATCGTAATCTTTTGAGAAAAATGGGAGAAGTTGCCACGCTCTGAAAGATCTATGCTAGTATTTAACCATTTGGTGACACCGGCTCAACGTGACGATGTGTGTTACCGTTGTCTTTAAAAGCAGCTAGGACTGTCCATGTCATCAGAACAACTTGTAGTTACAACGTGTTTGACTGTTAATGATTTTATGTAATTTGTTTATATATGGAGGTCATTATCCCCTCACTTTAGTGAGGAGGGTATAGAGGTATGTTCAAAACATATCGCGAATTTTTAATTCCGCGGGCTACGTGTATTTGATTTTTGATGTTTTTGTAGCGTTATGTTGGTACTCATGTCCCTTTCTTATGCTGACAAGGTAGGCCATTTTGAATGTTTAGTTAATTTTTGACAGCTGCTGTGCTTGGATGTGTTTTAACTTGTCTTCGATTTTTATCTATTTCAGAAAATGGATCAAAGAATCTGCATCAAATTTTGTGTGAAAAACAAAATAAAGTACGCCACGATTGAGGAGATAAAGACGGCATGGAAGGAGGGGCTGAATAAGATCACAAACCAGTAAGGAAAGGCAGAAAGTCGGGCGGGGTCGACTATATAATAGCCTACACCTCCCTAACAATGCGATAAGGGTCATTGCCATAATAATTTGGAATAATTGGTAAATGGGTATTATATTATCTTATTCTGAAACGATAATCGCTAAATTAAGCAAAATTCGTTCCTAAATTGAGAAACATCTTTCTGGAAAATTTTAATGATCGGAAGTAAAATACAACTTCTATAGCGGTTTGATACCAAATCAGGAGGAACAATCAATATAAATCTGAACCGATCTTCCCTGAATACTCATTCATGTAAAAAGACATCCTTCTGTCGAATTTCGTACTGATCGCATATAAAATACAGTCTCTACAGCGCCTACATGTCAAATCGGGGGTAACGTATATATGGGGGCTATATCTAAATCTGAACCGATTTCTTCCAAATTTAACAATGTTTATTCATATAATAAGAAACCTCTTTCTGCCGAATTTCATACTGATCGGATATAAAATAACATTTTTACAGCGCTTACAAGTCAAATCGGGGGTAACGTATTAACAGAGTTCCTTCATGTAATAAGAAACCTCTTTCTGCCAAACTTTGCACTGATCGGATATAAAATACAGTTTTTACAGCGCTTACATGTCAAATCGGGGGTAACATATATATGGGGACTATATCTGAATCTGAACCGATTTTCTCCGAATTTAGCAGTATTCCTGCATGTAATAAGAAACCTCTCTTTGCCGAATTTCGCACTGATCGGATATAAAATAACATTTTTACAGCGCTTATATGTCAAATCGGGGGTAATGTATATATGGGGGCTATATCTGAACCGATTTCTTCCAAATTTAACAGAGTTCATTCATGTAATAAGAAACCTTTTCCTGCCGAATTTCATACTGATCGGATATAAAATAAAGTTTTTACAGCGCTTACATGTCAAATCGGGGCTAACATATATATGGGGGCTATATCTAACTCTGAACCGATTTTAACCAAATGCAATAGGGATCGTCCTTGGGCCAAAAAAAAGATATGTGTAAAGTTTCGTCGAGATCGGACCATAATTGCCACCTGTACTTTGATTACAAGAATACATGCACAGACGGACAGACAGACGGACAGACAGACAGACGGACATAGCTAAATCGACTCGATCGGTATAATAAACGATGGGTCTATTTCTTCTCTTTTTGGGTGTTACAAACAAATGCACAAAGTTATAATACCCTGTACCACAGTGTGGTGTGGGGTATAAAAATGATTATTTGAAGTGCTTCGAGGATTGGAAAAAACGTTGGCAGATGTGTATTATATCCGATGGGAATTACTTTGAAGGGGACAAATAAGATATTCATGAATAAATAAATACTTTTTGAAAAAATACAAAATTCGCGATATTTTTTGAACATACCTCGTATGTCGTATCTTTCATTAGATCGTTTTGAAATTTGTTTATCCACGACCTAATACAGTAAAATTAAAGAAAATCAGCTTCGATTTGGGGTAGTTTCATATAAATATTCCTCCGGATTTGGCATAGTCGTGTAAACGAAAATATGTCGAGTTTCTAGATCAAGGCTACCCATAATCATGTAAAATTATTCATTTGTTTTGTCACAAAAATTACCAGAAATTGTAATTATATTATTTTAAGATTAATAACAATCAGGTTGATTTAACTCAGATTAAATCAGAAAGGCCTTCGAAATGTGGATAAACCGCAGCTTTATGGGCGGAAATCAAAACTTTGTGGCCATTACGTTTCTTATAACCAGAAAATGTCAGAAGGCGTCACTACAATTTTTTTTAGGCTTCGTTGAGGTTTTTTGTGATATTCTGTAAAGATTTTACCTGCGCCTTCGGTGCCCTTTGGGCACTATAAGATATTTTAAATTTTAAGTTAGTTGTCTTGCTAAGTTAGCTACCACCTTTTAAATTATGCATCTATTTTCTTAGGAATGGTCTTATTTTATACCTGACTGACCAGACTTTACGATAAAATAATAAAAAAATTCATGATTGTGGCTATTCCGATGTTTTTACGTTGCTTTTATTGAAAAATTATACACATTTAAAAAATAAAAAAAAAATTGCGCTATAAAGTGAACTTTATTTGTCTTCATTCCAAATTTCCTCAAAATCCAAGCAATCGGGGGTAACATATACATGGGGGCTATATCTATATCGGTACCGATTTTCCCCAAATTTGGCAGTGTTTATTTATGTAATAAGAAACCTCTTTCTGCCGAATTTCGTAGTTATCGGATATACAATACAGTTTCTACAGAGCTTACATATCAAATTGTGGGTAACATATATATGGGGGCTATATCTAAATCTGAACCGATTTTCCCCAAATTTTGCAGTGTTCATTGAAACAAGTGCTCAAAAGCACTTGAAATGTTGAGAGTGGTTGAGAGTGTTGATTTTACTCTGAGTCAGAAAAATGTTTACAAGTGGTATAAGCTTTTCAAAGAAGTTCGTGAAGATTTGAATTCGTCCTGGAAGATCCAGCACATCAAAAACCGATGAAAATGTTGAGAAAGTGAAGAAAATTGTTATGGAGAATTGTCGAGTCACTATTAGAGAAGTTGCAGAGGATATCGGTTGCCATACAATTTTTTCAGAAATATATACGCTACAATCAATGGTTCTCAACTTGATCCTGTCGGTTGAGAACCATTTATCCTGTCGTCGTAGTATTTGGTATGGATGTATTTGACAGCACTATGCGTGGTTCAACACAAAATTGCCGATATCGGAAAGGTCGGCGTTTGGCCGCCTACGGTATTTAGGAGCGGATCTACAGGGCTCACACAGCGGAAATACCAAATGTTTAAGCGAGTGTAACTTTTGTTTGTGTCTTTTGTGTATGTAAAAGTTATCTATAAGAGTTATCTATAAAAGAGTTCCCGAGATACCTGCATTTGATTTTTTCTTTTTTTCCCCGACCCTGTCTTGGAAAGTGATAAGTTCAATACTCGTAGGAAAATCCTTCTATTCTACAGAAAATTTCGTATTTGTTTATCCCTCTTTTGTCCCACAGTACTTCAAAGCAAATAAATAGCTCTATCATGCATGAGCATAGAGGTGTCCTTATGCAAACATCAACATATCTGACAGGAATATACGAGGAGCAGCGGAGTGAAGGATGAATGTGTTACCCCCCAAAAACGTGCATACGAATAGCTCCCATTACAAATTCCCTATATCTTCGATTATCTAATTTTCATTCTGCTCTTGAAATAGATATGGCGGCCGTAAATGTATTCGAGGGATATATGGGAACTCGACGTTTATTTGTTTAGTTAGGCATTGTAACCATATTAAAATTGATCCACAGTTGATGTTTTGGTCTGAATTCTTAAGAGAGAAGCAAAAATACCAAAAGCCTACCAACCGCCTTTTAATCAATTCCAAAAATCCACAGTAACAAAAGCAGGCTAATATTATCAATGAATTCGGAAAAAGTGGCAGAGGGGAGGCAACCCGAAACCTATGATTGGTACATACGAGTACCTATAGCGATGAGAGTGTATCCTTAGGGAATTTCTAAATGTCGATATGTTATATGTATTGGTATCATCTACGCGGAGCATATACAAGATGTTGGTTGGTTGGGTGTATGCGTAGGTCTGAGCCGATGGGGATGCGAATTCGCGTGGGAGGTTGAATAAACAAAACATGAGGTCACTGTCAGTAGATATGATACAGCTAACTTTTGGTTGCAAGGAGCAATTTATGGCGTTAAAGGGTTCTCATATAATGGCAATGGATTTTGATTTATGCCAGGGAAGAAATTTTGGTTTTCATGAAGTAGGTCATGAAAGAGACCCATCACATTTATAATTTTGTATACTTAGGATATGGCCCCAGCTCAACTAAAAGATTTTTGGTTTGGATTTGAACGGTTTAGATACAAAGATTTGTTCGACCAAATGTAATTTCAAACTCAATTTCTCAAATCACTATTATCCTCCATCAAAATATTCATCACTAATGTGAGAGCCCTTTAGCATATCTATACATCTATGTACATGAGTTTGAATCTAATAATATTTATGAGTTAAGATTACCTACCTTAGCTGTCGGTTACTTGCGTCTTTTGCCTGCGATGTATATAAATCATTTTTTAATCCACAAATCGTGCACATTTTGTGTAATGAATTAAATTAACATTTTCTGCGTATTCGCACATTACGTTTTGTGCTGATTCTGCTTTTTTTTTAATAATAAATGCAAGATTTTTATCGATGTGTTGGAATTTCAAATTGCACGACGCTTTGGGCTGAAATGAAAAAAAAGAGAATATTTTATAATATTATTTATTTTTTTGCTAAGACATTTATAAGTTTTATATGTAAATTTGGTACGGCAATTAAAATGTATACGAGCAAATAAATGGTGTACAAAAATGCATGTGATTTTTTGCAAAAAAGAACAACAAAAAATAATTAAACTATATGAAATGTGATAAAATATATGAATTACAATTAAAATAAATCACATTTAATAATGCCCTTAAGACATTACACGTGACAACACTCTGCAATTATTATTTGGAGAAGGATAGTGCCACTACCAGATAATAGTCTTCGATGACTACTACAAATCCTCTTACGGACAAATTCATCGGAAGTCAAATTGGATTTATCTATTTTTAAATTTTCCCTCCCAAGTTCGAGTCCTACAAGATTGCTTAAAAATGGAGAGTAATTGTAAATGCCACTAAATGAACTTATGTAACTTTTACAACACAAATTCATCGGAAGTCAAATTGGATTTATCTATTTTTAAATTTTCCCTCCCAAGTTCGTGTCCTACAAGAATGCTTAAAAATGGAGAGTAATTGTAAATGCCACTAAATGAACTTATGTAACTTTTACCCAAAGAGAGGATACGTTTCCTCCAATTTCCATTTTCAATTCACTGAGAATGTAAAATATCTTGGAATCCTTTAAGATCGTCGCTTGACGAGATCGCAGCACATAAATTCAACTCAAAATAAAACTTAAAACTAATCAATTTCAGTGGCTCGTCAGCCACAGTCAAACTGCCCTAGATCAAGAGTATACATTTATTTTACACAAACCGATTATAAATTCCATTTAGACATATGTTATACAACACTGGTGTACATCGCACAATGGAATCCTCTTTTTCAACCACTCAATTTCAAAAATCGAATAATGAAGTGTTTTGACTATTGTTTAAATATGAAATGTGCATTTGTGTTTATTGTAGAAAGTTTTTATTTTATTTTTGAAAAATTTAAGCAAAGTCCATGCAAGGTTGCTAAGCAAGATATGACATATATTTTCATGTAATTCAGTGCTCCATGTACGGGGTAAATTAAATAAAAAAGGTGAATTCTGAAATTTCGCGGGCTACGTGCATTTGATTAGCGTTTTTTTGTTGTTTTTTTATGTTGGCACACTTGTGTCGAATATATGTTCTTAGTTGAGATTGCTTGTGTTTAGTTTGTTTGTGAGAGACATAACAGTTAGACGTGTTTTGCTTGTTCGTCGATTTTCTACTGTGAAAAAAGTGGATCAAAGAATTTGCATCAAATTCTATGTAAAAAATTAAATATGTGCTCAAAAGCACTTGAAATTTTTACAAGAGGCAGGGACGTATCCAGGGGGACGAAATGTTTTAAACATAGGCATAAACTGTTTACAATTTTCAAAATCACTCAAAAAAAAATATTTGGAAGGCCGTTAAAAAAACAATACAAAAGCGTAAAAAATGGTAACAGTAAAAGTAATAACAACTAAAAATAAGAAAAGTGCATGGTTTCCTCGCTAAAACTTTTTAAATTATGCATCGATTTTCTTCGGAATGGTCTCAATTTATTCATAACCTTTCAGAGTTAACGATAAAATCACAAAAATATGACAATTATGTTTTTATGAGGCTTTTATTTAAAAATTATTAAAATTTTCTCAAAAAATATGATTTTTTGCAATACTTTGTAAGATATCGTCGAAACCGCTGAACGGATGGAAAATTGTATTGTGCGAAGTTGAAGGCTACTTAATTCTGAAGTTTGTAAAGCTTACCAGAACCAATTCGGATGAATGGTTCTCTAGTTATGCCATAATATGTGGTTCAACCTCTCTTTTTTCTTAGCCTAAAGGGTTGTCTCTTTAAATTCTCGCGATAAGCTGTGATATGGAAAGAAATTAGTGGTTGAACCACATATAGTGGCATAACTCGAGAACCATTTATCCGATTTGGTTGAGGAAAGTTTTAAAGAATTAAATATTAAGTAGACTTCAACTTCATATAATACCATTTTCCATCCCATCAGCGGTTTCAACGATATACGAGTATTACAAAATATTGCCAAAAATTTCATTTTTTGATAAAATTTTAATATTTTTAAAATAAAACTCCCATAAAACAATCTAAAAATAAACAAATGTTGATTTAATCGTAAAGTCTGTTCGGTCATGAATTAAACGAGCCCATTCCGAAGAAAATCGATGCATAATTTAAAAGGTTATAGCTAATTTAGTAAGGTTTTAACTTTAAAACATTCTTATCAATGTAAAATTTACAAAAACAAACTTCAAAAGCTAAGATTGGAGATTAAGATTGGAGACGTTTTTTGACGTCTAGAATCAGAATCTATGCATTAAAACAGAAACCCAAGAAAAAATGCTGTTTTTGTCGACCGGTGTAATTATTGGTTGGCTTTAAATTTATAATAACCAGATATGGCGAAAATTAAGTTAAAATTACGTTTATGATTTTTTATCTATCTACCTTTTTAACATGTAGGTTGCAGTGATGGAATGAGTTTGAACAACCGTGTATTTAAATTTTACTTTATATTGGGTGTGGTAATAAGTAGTACGGTTTTGGCCATTACTCAGAACTTATCACGGTATTTGCAAACGATTAACCTAGATATAATAAAGGCTTACGAAATCGTAAAATTGGCAACGACTAAATTAAGTGACATGCGTAGAAAATCAGATGCGGAGTTTGATAAACTGTTTGAAGAATCCACACAACTTGCAAGAAGTTTTGGAATAGAAGCTGCACTACCTAGAAGAGTAGGCACTCAAAAGTATAGGGCTAATATTCCTGGTTCAGATGCCAAGGTGTATTTTAGGACAACATTGTTCATACCATATCTGGACGAAGTAATATCACATTTAAATAATAGATTTTCCGAACATGAAGCTATAATTACAAGTCTGTTTAATGTCGTTCCGATACGAGTTGTAAATCTAATAAAGGAAGATTTCGAAGAAGTCACACTTTTTTACAAAAACGATTTAAAAAATTCAGTAAAATCAGTTTTAGCTGAAATAAGTATATGGATTGATTATTGGACGCAGAAGAATGATAAGCCATCAAATGCATTAGATGGTATTTCGGTTTGTGATGAGGACATGTTCCCATGCGTTTTTACCCCTTTGCAGATACTGGCCACAATACCTGTGACAACGGCATCTGCTGAGCGAAGTTTCTCGACGTTAAGAAGAATTAAAACTTATCTCCGGAACAGAATGGAAGAAGAAAGGCTATCTTATCTGGCTTTGATGTCTATATACAAAGATGAAGTCAAAATCGATGAAATAATTGATATATTTCTTTCAAAAAATCGAAGATTAAATTTTAACTCTTACGTATTTTATTATAAAAAGTGTAACTGATCTCGTACTAAAGTACACATTTATATTTAGAAATAAAATTCGAATAAAGAACTAAGGAACTTAACTTCCATTACCTACACACTAAACGAAATTTTTTAATTATTTATCTTTGTTATGGAAAAAAGGTTGGGCCAAAACCAAAATTTTTTGTCATCGCCGATTTCTATAATTTTAATGCCATTCAAAAGCAAACATATTGAGACTAGGGTAGCCAAAAAATTAGATCAAAATATTTATTATTGTGGGCGTAAAAAACAATATTTTAGGTAATTTTGAAAAAAACGTAATTTACATATGTATATTTTTGGAGAAGGAAATTGTCATTATCAGGAATAAAATTCCACACGGAATTTGTTCCATGTTCCCTAAATCGCACATTGAAACGGGAACAAATTCCGCGTGGAATTTTATTCCCGATAAGGGTGAATCTGTGGGCACGCAATGAAATACTTGCAATATATTTTGGCACAACCAGGAAAATAATTGGTTGGAATTCGATTGTAACAATAAAAAATAGTACTAGCAACCAAATGTATATTGCCTACACCGTGTGTCGGTTGTATTTATATATAAATAGTTGAAACAACAATAATAACATGGATACGATCAAATAAAAATGCTTGCAACCAAATCGATGGTTGTATCAATCGAAGTAAGATTGTTTTTTTCATTGACACTCGGTTAGCTGTGGTAACCAATTTTAAACTTTCATTGTAGTACCATATGATCGATTTTTGGTTGTGACAACCAATGTTTTATTCTTGACAACAGAAATTGTATCAATAGACCAGAGATTATTATTGCAACGAATAATTGGTTACTACAACAGAAAAACTATTAATAAATAATCGTTTTTTGGTTATCTACAACAGAAAAACTATTAATAAATAATCGTTTTTTGGTTATCCCAATAATTTTCCGAATTTAGAATAATTAAATGTATTTTGGGAAATACAACCGAAAGATTGGTTGCTGTTCTTTTGCTGATACATGACAAATCAAAAATAAAATTATTCGACATAAATAAATCTTAAACATTTTGTTCAAGAACGGTTTATGTAGTCAAATATAATCTCGTGTGGATGCTAATGTGTGGAATGCAGAATATGTTGCGCAAATTTTTTTTTTTTTTGCATAAATAGAAAATGAATGGAACAATCATTAAATTGAAAGCACAGGGTTAAGCGATATTTGCATAAAAGTATTGTGTTTCTTTTCGTGTTATAAAATTTGTGTCAAATATTTCCAGATCTCATAATGGGGATGAATTTGTTATATGGGATTTTTAATTTTGTTATGAATTGTTTGGTTTTTTGCACAATAAATAAAAAAAAATTAATGAAAACTGTTTTTAATTAATTGTCCGTAGTATATGACTGACAAATTGTCAGAACAATCAATTTTTTAAAACGGTTGGTTGTGGCAACATACAACAGATAATTTTAGCCACCATTTTCGTAGTTGGCGCAACCAAATACGATTGTAGTCAACATGGAAGCAGAAGTATACCACAACCAAAAAGTTAGTTGCCTTGATGTAATCGCATGATAGTAGAAATAACTACCAAAATTCGGTTGAGGCAACCAAACTGTATTCTGTGTGCATGTAAAATAATTGCTCCTATCGCTGTATAGAAGCAGGTTGGTCTTGAGTCGAGAGCGTATCTCAGTTTAAATCACTAAACTATTATCGATAGAAGTTTAATTCTCTTTGAGAAATTGTCAAAAGTATTACTGTACTGTTTACACGTGGTTTGTTATAACATATTTTTGTCAAATTGGAATTTTAGTGGAAATTATATCCCAGCAGAAACAATCAAATTTTAGAATATTAAAAAAATTGAGAACTTCAGCTATAAACAATTATCCGAAGAGTATTTTAGAAACAACAAGTAAAAGCGTTAAGTTCGGCCATGCCGAATCTTATATACCTTCCACCATGGATAGCATGTGACCTCACAAAATAACTCAAACCTAAAGAAAATAACACCAAAAAACACAAAAAAATATAGAGAGAACAGTAGGAATCACAACAAGTTAGATGCTATATATGGGAGCTATATCCAAACATGGACCGATGTCGCCCATTTGCAATCCCAAACAACCTGCAACTATAAGAAAGATTTATACCAAATTGTATCAACCTAGCACTATTATTATGGACTGTAGCGTGATTACAACAGACGGACGGACGGACATGGCTAAATCGTCTTAGAATTTAACAACGATTAAGAATATATATACTTTATGGGGTCTCAGATCAATATTTAGATGAATATACCCCCCATCCTATGGTGGAGGGTATTAAAAGAAGGATGATGTTTTAAGTTACATTCAAATCAAAGTAAATTCCTCTAGCATCGAAATACAATTGGAACTGCAAAATAAAGTAAATATTTTCATCAACAACTTAACTAAGCACTACAAACAAGTTGGATGGAATTAAAATACATTTTATAAGACCTTTGCAATATGGTTGAAGGGGCGAACTTAGTGTCCAAGTATCTGCAGAAAATAAAAATCAAAACAATTGTGGGAGACCACCAAAATCACTCGGCATCTGTAGCGATATATCTAAAAGGCGGAAACTTAAAGATATCAATGAAAAAATCGGATGTGAACCTATTGCAGAAAGCTTCTTACATCAATTGCGATCACAAAAACAACGCACAAAAGCCGAAATTGTTGAAAAGGTTTTAAACGTTAGTTCTCTGAGAACAAACGAAGAAAAACAGATAAGAGTCATTCCTTTTTTCAGATAAGAGTCATTCCATGGCAAACCGAGCGGAAAACCCATCATATCTCCGATGTAGACCGAACCTTCGAAAAACATTATATATACATAGTTGTTTAAAATGTGTATTCGAAAAAAATCTTAAAATTTTGATTATCGCGATATTGTCGGTTTACATTTTCACATATTGACGAATTTCAGTAAATGTGTATATATTCAATTGCAAGTATCTCTTGATTACGATGGCCGATTTTGAAATGGTACAATGTCGTTTAAAGGTCGTTGAGCGTACCTCAAGATTGTTGTAAAAGAAGGCAAAGCATTCATTGATGTTCATAATTATACCCTACACCACACTGTGCTACAGGGTATTATAACTTTGTGCATTTGTTTGTAACACCCAAAAGGAGAAGAAATAGACCAATCAACTTAGAATCACTTTCTGAGTTGATTTAGCTATGTCTGTGCTTGTATTCTTGTAATCAAAGTACATGTCGCAATTATGCTCTGATCTCAACGAAACTTTACACATATCTTTTTTTTTGACCCCAGGACGATCCCTATTGAATTTTGTTAAAATTGGTTCAGATTTAGATATAGCCCCCATATATATGTTACCCCGGATTTGTCATGTAAGCGCTGTAAAAACTTTATTTTATATCCGATCAGTATGAAATTCGGTAGAAAGAGGTTTCTTATTATATGAATGAACTCTGTTATATTTGGAGGAAATCGGTTCAGATTTAGATATAGCCACCATATATACGTTACCCCCGATTTGACATGTAAGCGCTGTAGAAACTGTATTCTATATCCGATCAGTGTGAAATTTGGTAGAAAGAGGTTTACATGAAGGAATACTACCAAATTCGGAGAAAATCGGTTCAGATTTAGATATAGCCCCCATATATGTATATGTTACCCCCGATTTGACATGTAAACGCTGTAAAGACTGTATTTTATATCCGATCAGTATGAAATTCGGCAGAAAGCGGTTTCCTATTATATGAATGAACACTTGTAAATTTGGACGAAATCGGTTCAGATTTAGATATAGCCCCCATATATATGTTACCCCCGATTTGACATGTAAGTGCTGTAGAGACTGTATATTATATACGATCAGTACGAAATTCGACAGAAAGAGGTATTTTTACATGAAAGAGTATTCAGGGAAAATCGGTTCGAATTTATATATAACCTCCAAATATGTTCCTCCTGATTTGGTATCAAAACGCTATAGAAGTTGTACTTTACTTCCGATCATTAAAAATTTCAAGAAAGATGTTTCTCAATCTAGGAACGAATATTGCTTAATTTAGCGACTATCGGTTCAGAATTAGATAATATGTTCCTACCCATTTACCAATTATTCCAAATTATTGTCGCAATGACCCTTTGTTAGGGAGGTTTGGGGTTCTATACCACTAATTCGAATCTTTTTTAATTTCAAGGGTATTCACATGTTTTTTTTGAAAACTTTAAGATGTTTTGCGTCCCGGACAAACACACGAAATTACACAAGGTATTCCAAAACTTTTTTTTTAAATACTTAATACAGTCCACTTTTTAAATTAAAGTCATATGTATAGAAAATGCGTTAAGAATGGTGGAAAAGAAAGTGAAAATATATTACCATAAAATCACAAAAATTTAAGAGAGAAAAAAATTTCTTTTGTTGGCAACTGTTTTATGGTTTGTTCTTATTTAGGATAAGCTTTCATAATGATTACTTTAGAATGAATATCTTGACTTCAAATTTCTATTTAAAAATTTCCCGAAAAGCGCATTTTAAAATTTGAAAAATTTCATATCTTAATTTGGAAATGCCCATATACTTTTTGGGGTCCCGAATTAATATTTCGAAGGGATACAAACGCAGTGAAAAATTAGCACACCCGCATGCTATAGTGGAGGATATAAAAATATGCGTTCTATAATTATATCAATACGGAGCCAAAAAAATGCCTTTGGTCCAGTTTTCCTGATTTAAACTTCTAATATGTATCATTTTGTGGCTGATTTTCCATATTTTGTGTAATAGAAACATCTGATTAAGCTTTAATGGCAAATAGCTGCGAAAATACTCAAGTTTCGTTAATGTACTAAACACTCATTTACATTTAGTACATTTCGTGCAAGCGATTGATATACACAAAATGCTATAATTTTATCAAATTCGTACAAATATATAAGTGGTCTTGTAGTTTCCTGGTAATAATTGCAACATTTCCTTTTGTCTTCCCCAATGACTTGTGCTATTATTTTATATTTCGCAAAATTGTATAGTTTTAGAATAGAAATTAAATGTTCAAATCTTTAATTATTATTCCCGAATGCTACATGAGAAATTATTCCCCAAACTCTTTAAATTTTAAAGCTTATGTATACGAAATTCAATTTTAATGTCTTATAATGAGAAGCATTTTAAAAATAATTTCCCATTATTTCCGTAAATTATCTCAAGTGTATTGTCAAGTCATTTCCCGCTCTCTATCTGTCTTACTTTCATTCGTTCATTTGCGTTTTTTGTGAAATTTCAATGTAAATTAAAAGGAAAGAAACGCGGAACGACAACAAAACTTCACAAAAAGTTTGAAAATCCATTTGGATTCAAGTGTGAGTGCTATCTGTGAATGGGTATGTGTGTCTGTCTGAGCTCCAACTTTCAAGTGCGTGTGTGAGTGTTTATTTAACCAACACATGGCCATAAATTCATGTGAAATGAAAACCGGAAGTCGCCTGTCACACATTTTCAGATATTATGTTAATTTACACGTACGTGAATGCGTTAAATTCTCCAGTGAGCGAGCAGAGCGCGCGTAAGCATGAATTAGTATTAAATACCCCATCAAACGCGCACACATATACACAAGCACACACACGCACACACTCTAACACATACTGCAACCAAAGGAACGCGGAAATAGAAGTTCACAGAGATATCCGCAAATTTCACAGTCACATATTCTCGTACTAGTCAAACAGTGAGACAGACAGAAGGACGTACATACGTCGTTCTTTCATTGTACGAAGTGAAATAAAACATTTCACTCGAAAATACAAAATGAGTAATGGTGCGATTTACCAACAAACAAAACCCTGTAAGTAACTCAAGGACTGTGGGATAGGGGGAGCAGTGACACCACTTGGTACTCAGGATAAGAGTTGGGGTTATGATAGGGATAAGGTTTGTTCTCCTTTTTCTTAGGAAGTGGCAGACGGTGGACTACATACCGACAAACGAGTACGCAAAAATCAACGACGAGTAATGTATGTGAAATTTCGTTCTTTAGATAAAGTGGTTATGGAATGAGTAACTAATTACACTAGTCTATAACAAAATAAGAGAAAAAAGTAAGATAATCTCTGATTACTAAGCCGACAGAGGTATACTCTCCTTTTCAGAGGTTGATATTGGAAGGGGCTTCAAAATACTCGTACACCCATTTCCACTATAGCGAAAAGATAAATATGTTTACGTCTAAAACTAAAGAAGATTTGGGTAGGTACAAGTAGTATAGTATGTGCATTGTACATACTACCTTCAGTATGTACCAGTTTATACTTAGTTATATTTGTATACCATCCTCCATAGCATAGTTATATTTGTATACCATCCTCCATAGCATAGGGGTAATACTAACGTTGGATTTCGAAATGACCGCTTAAATTGAATATGAGAGAAATCGGTTACTGTTTTGATATAAAGTTCATCAAGGCTTATTCCAAGGAGGAGTTGAAGATGTTGATCATAATACATTAGATATGAAACGCAAAGTGTCTTTCATAGATCAAGAATCTAAAGGAACAAATAGATGGGACTATATATAGTCTAAACAGATTTTCATCAATTTAGAACAAAAAAACATAATTTCTGCAAATTATATAAAGACCGGAGGCAAAACACCGTTTTAATAGCGCTTGAACACTAAATAGGCAAGAACATATATGTACATTGGGAATTCCACGACAAATCTACGGATTCAAAATTATTTCGGTTTTGATTTTTCCATTTTTTTTTATATTTTTTAGCACACCTGTAGAAACGCTTTGTGGAGTTTTTCGATAACTCGTTCAGAAGTTATGGTCTTTAAAAATTGTTAAGATATCACTCTGTGTGTCGGGTATTAGGTCAAAACTTCGAAATTAATGGTCCGATTTGAAAAACATTTTTTTGAAATGTTGGTATTTTTCGGTACTTTTCAGAAAAAATATTATTTTTTTTGTGTTCGATTTTTAAGTTTTGAAAATTAAATGCCATTTTATAAATTGCTTGTGCTCTCAGATTTTCAAAATTTTTTTATTTCCCATTACAATTTTTTATATATTTCTTAATTTTTTAAAATTTTTAAAGAAAAATTTCCAGCAAGCCACTTTGCTTGTGCAAAATAAAGGAGGCATTTCAGGATCTATTTCTTCCAAAACAGCCGCCAGATACCCCTGTTATCTCACTACAAAAATAACTATATGTCAAAGGTAGTAGAAATCGATGGAGTTTTTGGGCGAAGTATTCGACAATACACTTTTATGGAAATTCAAAGCTTTGTTTAATTTATATACATATATATAATTTTGTTATATTTTTTTATATATTAAAAAAATATAACAAAATGGGAAAAATAAAAACCGAAATTTTTTGAACCCGCCGATTTGTCGTGGAATTCCCCACATACAGGGTGGCTGATATGTAATGCAACAAAGTAAAGCGCTATATTTTTTTAATTTTTTTTTTAAATTTTATTGTTCAAAGGCAAAAAATGTCGGAAATAACATAAAATTTTAGAAACAGTTTAGATTTGTTCGAATTGGCCACCTTTGCCACGAATTATGGCCTTCAAACGGCCGACAAAGCCGTGTGATGGCTGCACGAAAGTGGCTCTGCGGTATTTTGGCCCATTCCCGGCGAAGAGCGGTCTTGAGATGTATTTTTTAGTGCGAACCTTACTCTCTAAAATTCCCCAGGCGCAAAAGTCCAACTGATTGAGATCCGGAGATCTTGGTGGCCATTGTGCGGTAGAAATGAAGCGAGGAAGCGACCATCGGCCGTTACGGCTGCCCACACCATTACCATCGGCGGCCTTGAGTTCCGGTGGCCAATCGAAGGTGTACATTTTCAGCTAACCTCTTTGGCAAGTAAACCCGATTATTTTGTTTGTTCACAAACTGCTCAATTTGGAATGGCTTCTCATCGGAGAAAACCAAATTCGGTAACTGGCCACTTTCGTGCAAGCGAAGCAACTCCTTGGCTCTTTCCAGTCTAACTTTTTTTTGTGCATCGGTGAGCTCTTGCACTTTTTGGAACATCAATGGCTTTAGTCCAAGCTCATTTTTTAATATGTGTTGTATCCGTTCTCGCGATATGTTCAGCTCACGAGCAATTTTTCTACCACTGCGGCGTGGATTTCGATCAAATCTGGCCTTCACTTTTCGGATCATTACCGTTTTTTTTCGTCCACTTTTTGGACGCGATGCAACACTGCCAGTATCACGGTAACGAGCAATGGTACGAGAAACAAAAGATTTATTCACATTTAAATGCTGGAGGGCTCTAACGATAGCCACTTGTGTTTTTCCACCCAAATATAAAGCAATCACACTATCACGGTTGAATTCCATCACGAATAACTTTTTTCTAAATCTGAAGATCAAAATGCTTTTGTAAGCTTGTAAACAATAAAATGAACTGTCACTGAAATAAATCTGTCAGCTATCAGACTAGCGGTTTAGAAATGACAGCAACCTGAAGTTGGTTGCAATACGTATCAGCCACCCTGTATATATATATACAAGTAAATCTGAACCGATTATCCCCAAATTAAGCAGTATACCTTCCTAAATTAAGAAACTATGAAATTTTGTAATGATCGGAAGTAAAGTATTAGAGAGAGTGTTGTAATTCTGTGTATCTGTATCTGGTTGTAGTCTACGTGATTGGTTAAAAAATGGGTGGGATCGGACCAATGGGCGTGGCCACGCCCATATAAGTCAAATTTTTGAATTGACATATCTTGCACAATTTTTTGGCGAGAGTGCTGTATTTTTGTACATATGTATCTGGTGGTAGTCTAGCTGATTGATTTAAAAATGGTCCGGATCGCACCAATGGGCGTGGCCCGGTCCATATAAGTCAAATTTCGAAATTAAGATATCTTGGAAATTTTGTTAGCGGGAGTCCTGTAATTTTGTACATATATATCTGGTGGTAGTCTGGTTCCAAAAATAGCCGCACTGTGGTACAGGGTATTATGACTTTGTGCATTTGTTTGTAACACCCAAAAGGAGAAGAGATAGATCCATTGTTTATTATACCGATCGATTTGTAATCACTTTCTGAGTCGATTTAGCTATGTCCGTCTGTCTGTCCGTCTGTAGATGTATTCTTGTAATCAAAGTACAGGTCGCAATTATTGCCCGATCTTGACGAAACTTTACACATATCTTTTTTTTGGCCCAAGGACGATCCCTTTTTAATTTGGTTAAAATCGGCTCAGATTTGGATATAACCCCATATATATGTTAGCCCCGATTTGACATGTAAGCGCTGTAAAAACTTTATTTTATATCCGATCAGTATGAAATTCAGCAGAAAGAGGTATCTTATTATATTAATGAACACTGTTAAATTTGGAAGAAATCGGTTAAGATTTAGATATAGCCCCCATATATACGTTATCCCAGATTTCACATGTAAGCGACGTAAAAAATTTATTTTATAACCGATCAGTGTGAAATTCGGCAGAAAGAGGTTTCTTATTACATGAAGGAATACTGCCAAATTCGGAGAAAATCGGTTCAGATTTAGATATATCCCCCATATATATGTTACCCCCGATTTGACATGTAAGCGCTGTAGAACTGTATTTTAAATCCGATCAGTAAAAAAAATTGTCAGAGGAGGTTTCTCATGACATGAATTAACACTGCAAAATTTGAGGGAAATCGGTTCAGATTTAGATATAGCCCCCATATATATGTTACTCCCGATTTGACATGTAAATGCTGTAGAAACTGTATTTTATATCCGATCAGTGCGAAATTCGGCAGAAAGAGGTTTCTTATTACTCGAAGGAATACTGTAAAATTCGGAGAAAATCGGTTCAGATTTAGATATAGCCCCCTTATATATGTTACCCCCGATTTGACATGTAAATGCTGTAGAAACTGTATTTTATATCCGATCTGTGCGAAATTCGGCAGAAAGAGGTTTCTTATTACTCGAAGGAATACTGCCAAATTCGGAGAAAATCGGTTCAGATTTAGATATAGCCCCATATATATGTTACCACCGATTTGACATGTAAGCGCTGTAGAGACTGTATTTTATATCCGATCAGTACGAAATTCTACAGAAAGAGGTCTTTTTACATGAATGAGTATTCAGGGAAAATCCGTTCAGATTTATATATAATCTCCATATATATGTTCCTCCTGATTTGGTATCAAAGCGCTATAGAAGTTGTACTTTACTTCCGATCATTAATATTTTCCGGAAAGATGTTTCTCAATTTAGGAACAAATATTGCTTAATTTAGCGATTATCGGCTTAGAATTAGATAATATGTTGCTGCCGACTTACCAATTATTCCAAATTATTATCGCAATGAGCTTTATCGCATTGTTAGGGAGGTGTAGGGTATTATACAGTCGGCCACGCCCGACTTTCTGCCTTTCCTTACTGGTTTAAATTGAGATATCATGCAAAATTTTTTTTGCGAGAGCGCTGTATTTCTGCCTAATTAGTCCAAAAATGAACGGGATCGGAAATCTGAAGTCTGGGGCAACGAAGAGGACTGCGTCCAGCTAGTTTAGTATAAAATGTAATGCGAGAGAAAAAGTATTTTGCCTCTCCTGAACATTTTGATTTTAAAATATGATGTTATGTTTAAAAAACCACATATATAGGAGGTCTGTTCAATAGAAAAAGTGAAATTTAACTTTTCTCAAAAAATATTTATTTATTCATCAATTTCAGATATAATACATTTGTGCCAGCTTTTTTTTGCAATCCACGAAGAAGTTCTTATATGCAATTTTTGGTATGGACTTGAGCTCTCTCGTCGATTCAGTTTTTACCTCCGCATTTGTCGTAAAACTCCGTCCTTCATGGGCCTCTTCAATTGGAACAGGAAGAATCGTAGGGGGCCAAAGGCTGCTGAACACTGTGGATGAGGCATCATTACGGTATTCTTTTCGGCCTAAAAATTACGAACAAGCACTGAGGAGTGAGCAGGTGCATTATAGTTCTGCAAAAAGCTTGTACCACTTGTAAAAATTTTTCTGACTCCGAGCACAATCACCATATGCCGCTCTTAACATTTCAAGTGATTTTGAGCACTTAATTCCATTTTTACACAAAATTTGTTGCGAATGCTTTGATCCATTTTGAATAGCGCTTAAACTACATAGGCTGGAACGCTTATATGTGGCTATATCTAAATCTGAGCCGATGATCCTAAATAGTTATTATTAATTCCTGTCAAATTGTGTTATTATCGGAAGTAAAGTACAACTTCTATAGAGCTTTGATACCAAATCGGTATTATCATATATATATAGGAGCTATATCTAAATCTGAACCGATTTTCCCCAAGTTAGGCAGTGTTCATTCCTGTAATAAGAGAACTCTCTCTGCCAAAATTCGTACTGAGGTGATATAAAATGCAGTTTCTACAGCGCTTAAATGTCAAATCGGGAGTAACATATAACAAGTCGATCGGTATAAGGTCTACAAGTCGATATGGTCTATTTGTTCTCCTTTTGGGTTTTAAAAACAAATGCACAAAGTTATAATACCCTGTACCACAGTGTTGTGTAGGGTATACAAATTTAAAAAACTTTACCATAAAACAATTTGGGTTTTCTTACAAAAAAGGATTTTTGGTCTCGGACACAAAAAAACAATTTTTTTTGTAACACTACAAATAGTTTGAATTTGGATATTTTCTAATCAAAAAATATGTCACATATTTTTTTTACATTAAATTAAATACTATTGATGTAATGTTCACCAATTTCATTACTGATTTCCTCGAGAAATAAAGAGACATTTTGCATTTCTTAGTCGCCAGACCCTGGGACTGCCATGGATAAAACATAGATTCAGAAAGTCATTCTTAATTGATTGTTATAACAAACGACCTATCTATACCAACCCCATTTGGACTAGATATTTATATGTAAAATACTGTCAATATCTTTGAGAACTGAAGATATTTTTAGACGTTTAATGTGGCCTCCACATGAAAGCCACCCTACCTTAACATTCCACTGCTTATTTAATGTACTTCTATGTTTGCACCTTAATATTGTAGATATATGTACATTACATTTCCAAAAATATTGTAACACTGACTTTGATTCTCTCATGTGTTTCAGCACAGCTTATCTCTGGCCTTAGTCCTATTCCAGAACTCCGCAGCTTTTCATGGTATTCAACAATTTAATAAAATGTGAAAAATTCAAGCAAAATTGACAGCTGATCTCTGCTCGTAGTCTTACTCCAGAACTCCGCAGCTTTTCATGGTATTCGACATGTGAAAATTCAGAAATTTGCTGCAGCAAAGAGGACACAGGCACATTTACTAAAGAAAAAATATGTCTGCATCCGGTAGCTAATTTTTTCCAGTTCAGTGCTCCTTGAAAGTATCGTTGGGGTACTGGAACCAGTAAAATATAGGATGGATGAATGGTATGGTAAAAGGCACATACAAAGGGAAGGCAAAGAAAAGGTGTACGGGAAATTGCAGATGGGACACAGGCAAGAGTCACTTGTCTCCAAACGACATACGTTCCTCTTTAGATATCCGGAGTTCTATTTTTTGTTCTCCTCTTGGATAGATTTAAAGGCAAATGGATGATAACATGGCTTAGATGTGGCGACATTTGTTCAGCCATGGCTGATTTTATGTAACGATGGTACATATGTTAGTATGGCGGAGAGTGTTACTGGTTTAAGTAAATCCTTGGGTGAGTATTGGGGTGTGCAGAAAAAAGTTGAGAACGAGAAGTCGCGTTTTAGTTAGTTGATATTAAGGTATATAGATATATCAAACACTAGGAAATATTGATGTATTTCATTGCCCTGGATTAAATGGTAGTCCATCTATTGTTTTATTTTTGATTTTTTTTTAAGTGAAACGAATTAATGCCTTGGGGCATTTTTTGTGAATTTTTGAGACGGAAAGATATTATGCGAACAATCCATTAACTATTCAGACCCTTAAGGCGAATATTGAGCAACCCATTCATGAAATAGAGCCAGAACCCGTCACCAAGGTCTTGGAAATTTTTCCGAGGAACCTACACAAATAAAATCGTGTTCCATAAATAAATAGGGATATTTGCCCTTTTGAAAATAACAATAATACTCGTATGCTAAAGTCCACTATAGAGATATTTTGATATGCTATACTAGATTTGTTATCTGTGTCTTCATCTATACCAAATAGAATCGACATCGGAGTCTTCATCTATACTGGATGCTACATCTGACCCTACCTCTATAATAGAGTCGATACTTCTATACTAGATTCGTTTTTGAGATCTCTATACCAGAGCCAACCTTTATACTAGAGTCGACCCCTGAGGTCTTCCTCTATACTAGTGTCGATATCTGAGGTCTTCCTCTATTCTATAGTGCATCTCTGAGGCCGTCTTCTATAAGGGAGTCGTCCTCTGAGGTCTTCCTCTACACAACTGTCTTTATCCATACTAGTGCGGACATTAGAGGTATTTCTCAATACTATAGTCGACCTCTGAGGCATTTCTCTATACTAGAGTCGACACTTGATGTCTTCCTTCGCAGTAGAGTCGACCTCTGATGTCTCCCTCTATATTAGAGTCGACCTCTGAGGTCTTCCTCTATACTAGAGTGCATCTCTGAGGCCGTTCTCTACACGAGAGTCTATATCTGAGGTCTTCGTATATAGGGTAATTCCAAAGAAAATCGACCCAAAAATGACGATTTGAAAATTTTACATTTTTGATTTTGCTGAAATTTTGCATGCGCATACTGCTAGATGTTACGAAGTAATGATAGTTTACCGTATATCGAAATTTGTAGTGGTTTAGATTTTATAGGGTGCCAAAGTAGGAAATCTACATTGTTTTGTAAAAAACTAAACTATGTTCAAGTCGCCATAACTTTTGAACGGAAAGTCAGATTTAATTGAAATAAGTACCATCTTAAAGATATTAACGATATTTCTAAGTATTATACTTATAAGGATAAGTATATGTGTATTAACGATATCAAAAGGACGAAAATGTCCGTAATCCTTGATTATCCTGAAAAATGTATTTTCAATTTTTTTAATTTAATTTCTGAATATTACCCCCATATTGCTCCATAAAATATAAAATTTTCAGAATGGGTGCTCAATGGGTTCAAAAGATATGATTTATTTAATGTCCGTCTGTCTGTTCGTTTGACTGGTTTATGCCAATGATATCTCTTGAAAAGGAGTGACCGAATGACTTACAAATAAGTATGTGGTAATATTTTCCTCAAACCTACTTAATGGTTTGAAGTGGGCCATTTCGGACCCCTCCTTGTGGTACCTCCCTCACAAACGGTTAACATTTTGTGACATATTAAAACTGTTATAACTTCTGTACTACTCATGGGAATCCAATGAAATTTCATACATAGTAATTATTTCACCGTATTTATAAGCTGAACAAAAATGGGCGAAAATGTCACGCCCCTTTTGGTACCTCCCACACAAAGGGCCCAATTTTTACAATAAGTTCACAGCTTATAACATTAATACCAGTGCATAAAAATACTTGAAATTTTGTGCAGTGTAATATTTTTATAGTATCTAGATGCCAGTACAAAGCGGGCGTTATTGCCCCGCCCCTTCTAGTACCTCCCACACAAATTCTAACAATTTTGTGAAATGTTGAAAAATTATAAACTCATTAAAGTAAACATATAAATAAAAAGCTGTAACATTTCATAAAATTGTTAGAATTTGTGTGGGAGGTACTAGAAGGTGCGGGGCAATAACGCCCGCTTTGTACTGGCCTCTAGGTACTATAAAAATATTACACTGCACAAAATTTCAAGTATTTTTATGCACTGGTATTAATGTTATAAGCTGTGAACTTATTGTAAAAATTGGGCCCTTTGTGTGGGAGGTACCAAAAGGGGCGTGACATTTTCGCCCATTTTTGTTCAGCTTATAAATACGGTGAAATAATTACTATGTATGAAATTTCATTGGATTCCCATGAGTAGTGACATATAACAGTTTTAATATGTCACAAAATGTTAACCGTTTGTGAGGGAGGTACCACAAGGAGGGGTCCGAAATCGCCCACTTCAAACCATTAAGTAGGTTTGAGGAAAATATTACCACATACTAATTTGTAAGTCATTCGGTCACACCTTTTCAGAGATATCATTGGCATAAACCAGTCAAACGAACAGACAGACGGACATTAAATAAATCATATCTTTTGAACCCATTGAGCACCCATTCTGAAAATTTTATATTTTAGGGAGCAATATGAGGTTAATATTCAGAAATAAAATTAAAAAAATTGAAAATAAATTTTTCAGGATAATCAAGGATTAAGGACATTTTCGTCCTTTTGATATCCTTAATACACATATACTTATCCTTATGTTTATAATACTTAGAAATAACTTTAATATCTTTAAGATGGTACTTATTTCAATTAAATCTGACATTCCGTTCAAAAGTTATGGCGACTTGAACATAGCTTAATTTTTTACAAAACAATGTAGATGTCCTACTTTGGCACCCTATAAAATCTAAACCGCTACAAATTTTGACACACGGTAAACTGTCATTATTTCGTATCATCTTGCAGTATGCGCATGCAAAATTTCAGCAATATCGAAATTCATAAATTTTCAGAGTGGGTCGATATCCTTTGGAATTACCCTATACTAGAGTCGACACTTGATGAGTTCGTCCATATTAGAATCGACTCCTGGTGTCTTCCCCTACACTAGGGTCGACCTCTGAGGTATTCCTCTATACTAGAATCGATCTCTGAGGTCCTTCTCTATACTAGAGTGCATCTCTGAAGATTTCCTCCATACGTGAGTCAATTTCTGAGGTCTTCTAATGTACTAAAGTCGTTCTCTATACTAGATTTGACCTCTGAGCTCTTCTTCTATACTAGAGTCGACCTCTGATGTTTTCCTCTATACTAGAGTCGACCCCTGGTAGCTTCCTATATACTAGAGTCGACCCCTGGTGTCTTCCTCTACACTAGTGTCCACCGCTGACATCTTTCTCTATATTAGATTCAAGCTCTGAATCGCTGTTTGAGGTCTTCCTATATGCTAGAATCGAACTTTGGGGTCTTCCTCTATACTAGCGGCGACCTCTGATTCTTCCTCTATACTAGAGTCGACCTCTGGGTTCTTTGTCTATGCTAGAGTTGACCACTGGATTCCTTCTCTATACTCTTCCACTCATATATTTTATAATCACGTAGCATTCATCAGAAAAAATAATAATAAGAAACACAAACAGTTCACTCTAATGTGTACATTTGGCTATATTTGACTGTGGAACCTACAATATTCGCTTATGTGTGTGGCAAAGATTAAATACACGCCCACACACAGACTCTTCTACTGGTATGCTCTGTTTGAAATTTGAATTTACAGCTAATTCCGTTTCGCAATTGCTGCGGTATGCGTGAGTTCAAATGGCTCAAATATGTTCTTCCCGAATGCAAAGGCATGTGCGTATATCTCTGTTCATTTAAGCGACATAAATTATTCTCTCAAGATGACATTTGACAGATTTAAATCTCTATTTACACACATACGTACACAGAACGCGAACAAATTCACAAAGATCTTAGTTTCATCTTCGAGGAGACTGTGATCGAAGGATTTATGGGAATTCGCAGACGACTTTCGGGTTTAAAGATTTGTGGTGTCTTGTTCAAACATTTTGAAGTTCATAAAATATATCTTTTAAACTTGAAATTTTCTACGAGAAGTTTTGAAATTTTGTCTACAGACTTTACTAAATTATTTTTTTACATAGTTATATAGTGCTTATAATAATCTTAACTACTTTTTCAATATTATTTTTACCATGTTTTGGTTTTTGCCTAGGTGTGTATTAATATAAGTAAATAAAGTTATGTTGTTTTCTTAGTAAAACATAATTTATTTATTAAATATGGTTTCTTTATTAAGAGTATGCGGCAGATATTATCATATCAATTAATGACAATTGCAAAGATTTTACCGTGAAACCATACTTTAATAAGTGTATTATTTCGCTGACAATTTTCATCAAATAAATGTTCATAATTGTAATTTTAATATACGACATTTTCAATTAAATCAAAATTGAATAAAAGAATTTAATAAATAAATGAATGTGAGTTCTACACAAAAAACTGCAACAACATGACAGATAGTCAAAAGTCTGAAAGTGAATAAAAAAAGCGCTCAAATTAATTAATTGAAACATATAAAATTCACTGATTGCACCCTTGTGAACGAACGAATGAATGGGTGTTATCTTTCATTCACATGTACATATATATGTGGGTTTGAGTGTGAGTGATTCGGTTCCGTAAAGCCCTTCAAATATCACAGTTGGCAGTTATGAATCCAAACATGCAAATGTGACAGAAACGCAAACTGCTGGATGGAGGAGAAGACGACGGAAAAGAAGGTGTACATCAAGGACGATAACACTATCCAACAGAGACGCGACGAGACGCGAGTGGTGTCTGTCTATCTGTTCGTACGTCCGTCCACTATGTGAAACATGGAATTTAAATGCATTACGACTAAAAAGACACACATCAAATGAAAAACAGAAATGATAAAAACAAATTACTACAATTGCATTAATGCCGCAGAATGAAAAACCATGGCCCATACATGCTCTTCACCACCGCCCCCCACAATGTGTTTGTCATTTACGCGTCCAACCATGGCTAACTAAAACACCTTAACCACGGTGACAACACGCACCCATGGACATAAAAATAAATGTGATTTATGCCACAGTGAGGGAAGACCAAAGGCCCTGCAGGCAGGCCTCCATTTAATTCGAATATGTATCATTTTTAGGACTAGGTTATAGCAATCATTTACCAAAGCATCTGACAGTTTTGGGAGTTGAGGTGATTTATAATTTCGACCAGTGAGGTCTATTCTAGATTGGACCACAGAGTTCTTCCCTTATGCAAGAGTTGAACATGATCTATTTCTCTTTACTAGAGTCGATCACAGAGATCTTCCTTTATGCTAGATGACTTCCTCTATGGTAAAATCAACCAATGAGGTCTTCCTCTATACTAGAGTAGACCACTGAAACCTTCCTCTGTACAAGAATCGATCACTGAGCTCTTCCTCTTTACTAGAATCAATAACAGATGTATTCTACAATTCTAGAGTCGACCAATGAGCATTTCAGTCAACCACTATTGTCTTCCTCTTAACTAGAGTCGACCACAGAGATCTTCTTTTTGTTGGAGTCGAACATTGAGGACTTCCTGTATGCTAGAATCAACTTTGTCTCCGTCTATTCTAGAGTCACAGCGGTCTCCCACTATACTTGAATCGGCCACTATGGCCTTCGTGTATTCTAGAGTCAACCTCTTGCGTCTTCCTCTATGCTAGAGTCGACCTCTGACGGCTTCCTCTATACTAGAGTCGACCCCTAAGGCCTTTCTATTTGCTAGAGTCGACCTCTAAGGTCTTCCTCTATGCTATAGTCGACCTCTGAGGTCTTCCTGTATACTAGAGTCGACCTCAGAGGGGTTCCTCTGTACTAGAGTCGATCTTTGAGGTCTTCCTCTATACTAGAGTCGACCTCTGAGGGGTTCCTCTATACTAGAGTCGACCTCTGAGGTCTTCCTCTATACTAGAGTCGAACCCTGAGGTTTTCCTCTATAATGGAGTCGACCTCTAAGGTCTTCCTCTATACTAGAGTCGACCTCTGAGGTCTTCCTCTATACTAGAGTCGACCTCAGACGGATTCCTCTGTACTAGAGTCGATTTTTGAGGTCTTCCTCTATACTAGAGTCGACCTCTGAGGGGTTCCTCTGTACTAGAGTCGATCTTTGAGGTCTTCCTCTGTACTAGAGTCGATCTTTGAGGTCTTCCTCTATACTAGAGTCGACGTCTGAGGTCTTCCTCTATACTAGGGTCGACCTCTGAGGTCTTCCTCTATACTAGAGTCGACCTCTGAGGTCTTCCTCTATACTAGAGTCGACCTCTGAGGTCTTCCACTATACTAGAGACGACCTCTGAGGTCTTCCTCTATACTAGAGACGACCTCTGAGGTCTTCCTCTATACTAGAGTCGACCTTTAAGGTCTTCCTCTATACTAGAGTCGACTTCAGGGTCTTCCTCTATACTATAGTCGTCCAGTGAGGATTTGCTCTATGTTAGAGTCGACCTCTGGGGTCTTTCTCTATACTAGAGTCGACCTCTGAGGTCTTCCCGTATACTAGAGTCGACCTCTGGATTCTTTCTCTATACTAGAGTCGACCTCTGAGTTCTTTCTCTATACTAGAGTCGACCTCTGAGGTCTTCCTCTATACTAGAGTCGACCCCTGAGGTCTTCCTCTATACTAGAGTCGACCCCTGAGGTCTTCCTCTATACTAGAGTCGACCTCTGAGGTCTTCCTAAATACAAGAGTCGACCTCTGAGGTCTTCCTGTATTCTAGAGGTGATATATAAGGTCTTCGTCTATACTAGAGACGACCTCTGAGGTCTTCACCTTTACTAGTCGATCTCTAAGGCCTTTCTATTTACTAGAGTCGACCTCTAAGGTCTTCCTCTATGCTATAGTCGACCTCTGAGGTCTTCCTGTATACTAGAGTCGACCTCAGAGTTCTTCCCTTATACTAGAATCTTTCACAGATGTCTTGATCTATACCAGAGTCGACCTCTGAGGTCTTCGCTATACTAGAATCGATCACTGAGGATAAATTGTAGTCACGTATCCGTAGAATGTACGCTGTAATTAAGTATTTAATTTAAAAAAATCATTAAAATTTATATAAAATTAAATTTGCAAGGCCCCCGAAGTGAAATCCCTGACCAAAAACCACACATAAAACAATTCAAATTACACTTAAAAGTCAAATGTCAATTTGGTTGTTACAAATTCGACAAGGACACGTGAAAAATGTTGCACACACGCAAATGCTCGAAATTCCCGGGAATGTTGAAGTAAATGAAAAAATGGCAAAATTAAATGAAAATGTAAACATACATAAATGTATTTCATTTTAATCTGTTTACAAATCACCAAAAAGCTCAGTACAAAAACATTCGAATTCAACATTGACATCGAAAAATGCAGGCGCAGTTATGGGCCCTCCACCCATTCACTATCCACTGGGAAACAGAACGCCATTACCACTCATTCAATCATTTGTAATCAACCTGGGTTTGATACACTCGAGAGAAAATATTAGAAAAATCTGTACAACATCACTGGCATTATATTTTTAACCGGGGAAGGGGCTAGAATAATTTTAAACTGATGTACTAGCCAGTCGGCTAATGGCAAAGAGCTCATTTTTAATTCTTATATTTATCCCCCCACCTTAGAGAGGATTGTATATATAATTTGCTACAGCAATGTCCGTCCGTCTGTCTGTCTTTCTGTCTGCTGGCTGGTGCGCACGATAACTCTCGATAGGGATTACAGATTGACTTAAAATTTGGTATGTTGTAATATTTTCTTCTATATCCGGCTAAGTTAGAAGATGGGCCATATTGGTCCACTCCTTCTAGTACCTCTCCCACAAAGGGTTAACATTTAGTGAAATATTGATTATTTAGTAACTTCTATATTATTTATTTGAATCCTCTGAAACTTTACACATTGTATTAGTTTAGTAGTCACTATTATCTCGAGAAAAATGGGCGAAGTTGCCACGCGCCTTTTGGTACCTGCCACACAAATAGACAATTTTGAACCAAAAGTAAAAAGCTTATAACTTTATTACCAGTGCATACAAAGACTTAAAATTTTGTACAGTGTAATGTTTTAATCGTACCTAAAACACAGTGAAAAATGGGCATTATTGCCACGCTCCTTTTGGTACCTGCCACACAAATGGGCTCTTTTGTACCAAAAGTTAACAACTTTTATACCAATGCATACAAATACTTGAAATTTCGTACAGTGTAATGCATTTATAGTACCTAGAGTCTAGAGAAAAGTTGCCGTAATTGGCACGCCCCTTTGGACCATTTTGTACCAAAAGTAAACACCTTTTAACTTTAATACCAGTACATACTTTAAAGTTATTAAATGTAATTTAAATTGATAATAATTTAATTAAAACAAAAAAATTTATAAAATTTTTTGGGGACTCAAGGGGATTCATAAGTCGGTTTACCCGACTGAACTTTTTACTTGTTTTTTTCCACCCTTTTATGATGCAGTTAAAAAGGTTATTGAAATGGAATCCAATCGCAAAAGTGTTATTGCTTTGTATTTGGTTGGAAAGTAGCAACTAGTCCTTGTTAATGATCTACTACATTTACGTGTAAACTAAATTCTTGTATATCGGAAAATTATACGTAACAATGATACTGGTAGCATTAACAAAAACGCTATAGAGGTGTTCATCCAGAAACAACAACATGGTCAGAAATGGTTCTAAAGATTAAGACCAAATATATTTGAGTGTGTAATTTTGTATATTCGACCTGTGTTTTTTGATAAATATCAAACAAGATTAAGACCAAATCTAAATGTAATCCAGAATAGAGCGCTGTCAATTTTTTACAAGAAAAAGAGTTCAGCTTAATTTTTTCACAACCACTGTATTATTCGGACTTAAACCCAATGGATTTTTCCATTAATTATTTTATGGATGGATTTTTCGATTTGGTCCAAAAAATATTTTCCCCTAACAATTGTAATTGTTCTTAAACACACTGTGACATGTAGATAGTTCATGAGATATGGGCAATCAAATTTGAGAATTCAACAAATTACCACTGTTTTTTTTTAATTTAAAAAACTACATTTATAATAAACCGATCGACTTCAAATGTTTACTAATAACATCACTGTGCTAGTCCAAAAATGTAACAGACCTATTGTGACAGACAATAGACCCTATTGATAGACCAATTTCGGCCACGCTGAATCCATTGGTACGTGTATTAGAAAAATATTCCTCGCAAAAAAGTACTATTAGTCCATTCTCAACGCTTTTATGAGAAAAAGCAGATTTCGAGTTATAACATAATTTGTGTATTTTTCTACTCATAGCAGAAAATATTTATTAATAATAGTTTTTGAATTACATTTTTGTAAAGTATTTATCTGTAAGAGTCTATGGAAATAACAAAGCCAACTGGCAAAACCTATGAAATTATAAAACCTGTTAATTTTTTAAATATTTTTAAAGCGGACTCATAATAATTTTTCGCGAGAAATATTTTTTTCGAAGACTCCATCTAACAAGTAAGAAAGTTTCAGTCGGGTAAACCGACTAAGGTATACCCTCACTTTGTGAGTAATGTAATATTGAATATTACTCGAATTATTCTGTCAATTTGTGTGGGAGGTACCAGAAGGGGTTTATCAAATACACATATTTTTCGCTGAACATTAGATACTTTAAATTCATTGCACTGTGTCGAATTATAAACATTTATGTGCCGAATTATAAACATTTATGTCCACTGGTAAAAACGTTATGAGATATTAAATTGTGGTATGATTTGGGCATTTTGTGTGGGAGGTACAAAAAGGGGCGTGGCGATAACGCCCATTTTTCACAGGGCTATAGACACTATAAGAACATTACACTGTACAAAATTTCAAGTATTTTTATACACTGGTTGTAATGTTATAAGCTGTTAACTTTTGGTGCAAAAAGGTACCTTTGTGTGGGTGGTACCAAAAAGGGCGTGGCAACAACGCCAATTTTTCCCTTGACTGTAGGCAATATAAAAGCACAATACTGTACAAAATTTCAAGTTTTTTTATACACTGTTATTAATGTCATAAGCTGTTAACTTTTTGTGCAAAACGGTGCATTTGAGTGGGAGGTACCAAAAGGGACGTGGCAACTTCGCCCATTTTTCTCGAGTTGATAACGACTAATAAGCTAATACTATGTGTGGAATTTCAAAAGATTCGAATAAGTAGTATAGCAGTTATTAAAGAATCAATATTTCACAACATTTTAACCCTTTGTGGGGGAGGTACTAGAAGGAGTGGACCAATATGGCCCATCTTCGAACTTAGCCGGAGATAGAAAAAAATATTACCACATACCAAATTTGAGGTCAATCGGTTACTCCTTTCGAGAGTTATCGTGCGCACCAGCCAGCAGACAGACAGACAGACAGACAGACAGACAGACAGACAGACAGACAGACAGACAGACAGACAGACAGACAGACAGACAGAGAGACAGACAGACAGACAGACAAGAACAGACAGACAGACAGACAGACGGACGGACATTGCTCATTCGACTTAAAATGACCCAAAACGGATTTCCTCCGAACATACTTGGGGTCTTAGGTCACTCCTTCGACGTGTTACACTTTTTTCCGTAGCAAATGATATATACCCTCGTCACACTAAAGTGAGGGTATAAAAACCAGTAAGGAAAGGCTAAAGTCGGGCGGTGCCGACTATATAATACCCTACACCACTCTCGTAATATTGAATAACTCTGATATATAAATTTGGTAATTTATGTATAAATTGTTTACATAAATTTACTTTTGGGACATTTTATACTTAAATAATACCCTGTACCACAGTGTGGTGTAGGGTATAAAAACGATTGGATCTAAAGAGCCAAATCGGATGGAACATATGTATGGGAACTATAGCTAAACCTTAACCGATTTTCTTCAAATTCGGCAATGTTGGTTCATGGATCAAGCAACTCTACCATTCTAAATTTCAAAACAGTCTATAGGACTAAAGCGCCAAATCGGACGAAACATATATATGGGAGCTATAGCTAAATCTTAACCGATTTTCTTCAAATTCGGCAATGTTGGTTCATGGATCAAGAAACTCTACCATTCTAAATTTCAAAACGATCGGATGTAAAATACAGCTTCTATAGGACTAAAGGACCAAATCGGACGAAAGATATATATGGGAGCTATATCTAAATCTGAACCGATTTTCTTCAAATTCGGCAATGTTATTTCGTGGATCAAGAAACTCTACCATTCTAAATTTCAAAACGATCGGATGTAAAATACAGCTTCTATAGGACTAAAGGGCCAAATCGGAGGAAACATATATATGGGAGCTATAGCTAAATCTTAACCGATTTTCTTCAAATTCAACCGAACTCTACCATTCTAAATTTGAAAACGATCGGATGTAAAATACAGCTTCTATAGGACTAAAGGGCCAAATCGGACGAAAGATATATATGGGAGCTATATCTAAATCTGAACCGATTTCAACCAAATTCCATAGCGATCTTAACAGCCGCGAAATACTCTAAACTGCAAAATTTCAGAACGATCGGAGTGAAATTGCGACCTGTAGTCGACGAACAACTTTACATGGACAGACGGACGGACGGACGGACGGACAGACATCGTTAAATCGACTCAGCTAGTGATTCTGAGTCGATCGGTATACTTTAAGGTGGGTCTAGCTGTGTTATTTTCAGGTGTTACAAACATCTGCCGTGAAACAAACTTATAATACCCTGTACCACAGTGTGGTGTAGGGTATAATTATATTATTCCATGATTTGCTTCTTTTCCATTTTAAAGCTTTTCCGGTTATAGAATTGCATAAAATCCGTGGTGGAGGATATGTAAGATTCAGTCGGTCTAACTTACTTATTTCTTTTTAATATCCTTATTCTGTGAATGGTATTTTCCAAATAAAACTGCATGATTTTCAATTTCGAGTGTATGCCACAAGGTGCAAATGTTCAAATGTTAAAAGCCGTAATGGAAAAATTATATTCATCCGGAAATAATGACATGACATTAAAATTATACAAAATAACCAGAAACGACAACAACATCGACTGACGGTCAAATAAAATAACCTATACGGCCAACAATGGGAAGGTGATATACCGTGTCCAACCAGAGGGACACTCAGTTGGAACACTAATGCGGAAGCGACAGCTCAGCGGAAATGGAATATCTACAAAAAATAAAGCAAAAACTTCACCCCTATGAGTAAATCAAGAAGAAGAAGAAAAAAACTCGACATGACAAAATTATGTTTTTTGTTTGGAGGGGGGCATAAGGTACAAATTACAAATTAGTGATGAAAAATATGATGTTCGCATAACATTTTCTGTTTGTTAGACAATATTAAAAAGTCAAATGAAATTAATTACCAAGTAAACCAAAATTATGAACTAAGTCATGCGTATGTTTTGTTGTTCTCGGTCAGACCATCCGAGCGTTAATCCGGACGTCCTTGCTGTCTGGTCTGTCTGTCTGGGGCGTTCAAAAAGCTGCTATGTCAAATAATCATAAAATATGATGGTACGTATGGCAGACGAACGGCCGGACGGACAGATGTTAATGATTCTGCAAATTCCATGTTCCCGGCTGGAGTAGAGGTAGATGTATACGAAAGAGCAAAAGGAGCTCCCCGAAGGGTGCCAAAAACTGTGTCTGTTGGCTGACGCTAAGGTGCGTGCACCGTAAGGTCTTCAACAGGGTCGGTCGGCCAGTCATTCATTTGGTTGTTGCTGGTTCAGCTTGTCAACATAATTAATATACCCCCAACCGAAAACTAAATGGTAAATATAATTTATATTCCCTTCAATGTCCTTAATGAAGATATACGAGCATACCACCAAGTTAATCGTTTGGCCGGGCAATACTCAATGTTTAAGAATTATTACTTAATAAAATGTGGTTAGTACAGCGATAAAACTAAAACACGACATCGTTCTTGTTTTTATAAACGCCCAGGAACATGGTAACGATTTTCCAAGAAATGTTCGATATTAAAATTATAGAATAGCGTTTCTTCACAATGCAATGGTGATTGGAGTATATTTAAGAGTTGAACTATATCAATCGACAGTTCCTTTAAATATACTTAAATTTGTGGACAATGAACCACCTACTGAGGAAAGCATAGGTGGAGCGCACAACAGGCCGAACAACGGGACATGAGACCTTTAATCGGTTCCTCTCTTCAACCTAACCTAACCTAACTGAGGAAAGCAATATAGTAACAATGCAATGATAAACTCAAAGAAAAATGCTACAATGTAACAGTTACATGAATTTGTTAATAGTGATCCACTGATGTAATGGAATGAAACTTTTGTTTAATAATTACAAGTTAAATCAATTCATTGAGCCAACAGTGTAACATGTCGAAGGAGAAACGTAAGACCCCAAGTATGTTTGGCGGAAATTCGATTTGCGTCATTTTAAGTCATTTGACCAATGTCCGTCCGTCTGTCTGTGTGTCTGTTTACTGGCTGGTGCGCAAGATAACTCTCGAAAGGATTAACCGATTGACTTCAAATTTGGTATGCGATAATATTTTTTCCATCTCCGGCTAAGTTCGAAAATGAGCTATATTGGTCCACTCCTCCACAAATGATAAACTTTTAGCGAAATATTGATTCTTTAATACCTCCTATACTACTTGCTCGAGTCTTCTGAAATTACACAATATTATTAGTTTATTAGTTGCTAACACGTCAAGAAAAATGGCTAAAGCAGTCACGCCCATTTTGATACCTCCCACACAAATTGACCATTTTGCACCAAAATTAAGCTGTACTTATAGCTTTAATATCATTTCATACAAATACATGAAATTTTGTTCAGTGTAATGCTTTTACAGTACCTAGAATCCAGAGAAAAGTGGGCGTAATTTGCACGCCACTTTTGGTACCTCCCACACAAATGGACTGTTTTGCAGTAAAACTTAAGAGCTTATAACTTTAATACCGGTACTAATTTAAAATGTATTAAATGAAACTTAGTAAAGTATGTTTATATTCTAATTTTACGGTCGAAGCCGGGTAACAAGGACCATCCGGCTAAATTTTGCAGCGACAGACCAGACCTCTGGTGGGAATCGACTGAAACTTTCTTACTTGTTGCATTATTGAACTTGGTTCATTGATTGCTGGTTCTTTGCTACGTTTTATTTGTATACCCTCACTTTTGTGATACGAGGGTATATATCATTTGCTACGGCTCAAAAGTGTAACACATCGAATGTCTATAGCAGCATCAGTTTTTTTGTATATTTTAATGTATAAATATTCCAATTCTTTACTTTTTGTAAATTTTTCAATGCAATTTATAGTTATGAAAGATTATACGATTTGAGTTGAGTGATTTATAAAAAAATTGCACTTTGAACTGCTGAAAAATTTAAAACTTGTCTTTAAATTAAGGCAGTGATACATTGACAAAATACTTTAATACAATTTAACCTTACTACGAGTTTTCTCGCTGTAGAGTAGAGCTGAAGATCAAAGGGTTTCCTTCTATGTGGAGGAAGGTATTTGAATAGTTATGTGAAAAAGAAAACGACCATGAGCCCCAACACCTACCACTACATTACGTTTCACTGGTGGTACATCAGATCTTCGGATGCATTGGTGTTCCGGATATATTTTATTTAGAACAATAACCTCCCAAAATATAAAATATGTATGTGTCAAATATTATATAAATTATTTGGAGTGTACCCTAAACATATGTATACTTCCAGCAGAATTTGGTTGGGAAAATATACTACAGAAGGGTTTTTTCAGCGTGCAGTATTAGACGATTTAGTGGGCGGTACCAAAAGAGGCGTGCCAATAACGCCCATTTTTCTCGAGGTAATAATGACTAATAAACTAATACTATGTGTATAATTTCAGAGGATTAAAATAAGTAGTATAGAAGTTAACAAATAATCAATATTTCAATTAATATTAAACCTTTGTGGGGGAGGTACTAGAAGGAGTGGACCAATATGGCCCACCTTCGAACTTAGCCGGAGATAGAAGAAAATATTAGCACATACTAAATTTGAAGTCAATCGGTTACTCCTTTCGAGAGTTATCGTGCGCACCAGCCAGCAGACAGACAGACGGACGGACATTGCTCATTCGACTTGAAATTACCCAAAACGGATATCCGTCGAACATACTTATGGTCTTAGGTCACTGTCTTGCTGTCATGTTACTCTTGTTTGGTATTTCATCATGGAAAGACTTACGCGTGAACAACGTTTACAAATTATTCAGTTTTATTATCAAAACCAGTAAGGAAAGGCTAAAGTCGGGCGGTGCCGACTATATAATACCCTACACCACTCTCGTAATATTGAATAACTCTGATATATAAATTTTGTAATTCATGTATAAATTGTTTACATAAATTTACTTTTGGGACATTTTATACTTAAATAATACCCTGTACCACAGTGTGGTGTAGGGTATAAAAAGGATTGGATCTAAAGAGCCAAATCGGATGAAACATATATATGGGAGCTACAGCTAAATCTTTTACCGATTTTCTTCAAATTCGGCAATGTTGATGAATCAAGAAACTCTACCATTCTAAATTTCAAAGCGATTGGATGTAAAATATAGCTTCTATAGAACTAAAGGGCCAAATCGGACGAAACATATATATGGGAGCTATAGCTAAATCTTAACCGATTTTCTTCAAATTCGGTAGTGTTTGTTCATGGATCAAGAAACTCTACCATTCTAAATTTCAAAACGATTGGATGTAAAATACAGCTTTTATAGGACTAAAGGGCCAAATCGGACGAAACATATATATGGGAGCTATAGCTAAATCTTAACCGATTTTCTTCAAATTAGGCAGTGTTGGTTCATGGATCAAGAAAGTCTACCATTCTAAATTTCAAAATGATGGGATGTAAAATACTGCTTCTACAGCACTAAAGGGCCAAATCGGACGAAACATGTATATGGGAGCTATAGCTAAATCTTAACCGATTTTCTTCAAATTCGGCAATGTTGATGAATCAAGAAACTCTACCATTCTAAATTTCAAAGCGATTGGATGTAAAATATAGCTTCTATAGAACTAAATGGCCAAATCGGACGAAACATATATATGGGAGCTATAGCTAAATCTTAACCGATTTTCTTCAAATTCGGCAATATTGGTTCATGGATCAAGAAACTCTACCATTCTTAATTTCAAAACGATTGGATGTAAAATACAGCTTCTATAGGACTAAAGGGCCAAATCGGACGAAAGATATATATGGGAGCTATATCTAAATCTAAACCGATTTCAACCAAATTCAATAGCGATCTTAACAGCCGCGAAATACTCTAAACTGCAAAATTTCAAAACGATCGTAGTGAAATTGCGACCTGTAGTCGACGAACAACTTTACCTGGACCGACGGACAGACGGACGGACGGACATCGTTAAATCGACTCAGCTAGTGATTCTGAGTCGATCGGTATACTTTAAGGTGGGTCTAGCTGTGTTATTTTCAGGTGTTACAAACATCTGCCGTGAAACAAACTTATAATACCCTGTACCACAGTGTGGTGTAGGGTATAATAATCGTTCACCAATTGCGCTAAGTTCATTTGTTTTTAAATCCAAAAAAAAACACTTTCCAGTCGACCCACAACCTTGACACCCATGAGCAATATTTTAGCTCTCGTTAAGAGCTATCTTTTTGCCATTGACCGATTCCCGATCCGACGTACCGCAATCATCGGTCCATATTTCTTCAAAAATGATGCCGGTGAGAACGTAACCGTCAATGGCGATCGTTATCGTGCCATGATAACCGACTATTTGATGCCTGAAATGGATGCGCGTGATCTCAGCGACATTTGGTTTCAACAAGACGGCGCCACTTCCCACACATCGCATCAATCAATGGATTAATTGAGAGAACACTTCGGTGAGCAGATAATTTCACGTTTTGGGCCGGTCGATTGGCCACCAAGATCGTGTGACATCACACCGTTAGACTTTTTCCTGTGGGGATATGTAAAGCAAAAGTTTATGCGGACAAACCCGCTTCGATTCAGGTCTTGGAGCAAAACATCACGCGTGACATTCGCCAGTTACCAGTCGAATTGGACTCAACGGATGTTTTTTTCTTTAAAAAAGTAGGGAACAAATGGGTCACCCTATACTTTGGGGGTGTCTGCTCCTTCGATTACAAATAAGAAATACTGGTTTAATGAATTCAGTCGTGGCCGACGCTCGCTCAAAAACGTCCAAAAACGGCCGTTGAGCCAGATAACATTGATGCCGTGCGTGAACTGATAATGCAAGATCGTCATGTGACATACCGTGAGATAGAGGCATCCTTGGGCATTTCATCCATCAGCATACATTCGATATTGCATGAACACCTGGTCTTAAAAAAGGTTTGTTCTCGTTGGATCCCGCACAATTTGACAATCGCTCAAAAAAAGGCTCGTATCGATTGGTGAAAAAAATTTTGAAAAAAAAACGATCGCGTTGCTTCAAAAGACGTTTATAAGAACGTCACATGTGACGAATCTTGGATCTATGCGTATGAGCCCGAAACAAAACTGGTCATGTGGCGACTGCTTCGCTTGAGCAACGTAGGACGATCAATTCTGAGTGGTACACCACAATTTGTTTGCCTGAAGTCTTCGGAGAAATTCGAAAAATGAACATGAGAAGATGAATCATTGTGAACCATGACAATGCGAGCTCTCACATCGGCTCAAACCAGCGCCGTTTTGACCGGCCAAAACGTCATCTGCCGCACAGCCCTGATTTGACACCCAATGACTTATTCTTATTCACTCACATCAAGAAAAAACTGCTTGGTAAACGTTTTTCGACACCTGAAGCAGCTGTCGACGCGTTCAAAAACCATGTTTTGGAGGATAATTTTCAACACACTGTAACCAAAACAATTCGCGCTCAAATGACAAAACGGTCTGAGTGAAGTTATGCTAAAAAAATGTCATACTTTCCAATGGAAGTTCCAGTTTTCATCTGGCAACACCAGCATTGCCAGGACCGAAATATAAATAGCAACCCTCGTAATGTCTGATTCATCATGAGGTTTGATTTATAATGTAAAATAACACACATACATTTGAAAGTGAACTTATAAATTGTATTATCGGTTAAAAGAACAATTTATGGCATTTACTGTTTGGCGTCTGAGGTGGTCCATTCAGAAGGTCCAATTTTGGGTGCTCGAGCGAGTGATGTTGCCTTTCAAAGCGTCAATCGTAGCTGACATTTTCCTGAAGACCTCAGACTTTACATATCCCTAGATAAAAGAGTCCAAAGGTGTAATATCGCAAAATCTAGGTGCTCAATTTACCGTAGCAAAACATGAAATGAAGTGCTCACCAAAACGATTTCTCGACAAGGTAATTGTTTCACACGCTGTATGTCTAGTTGAAACCAAAGCTCACAGAGACCACGCGCTTGAATTTCAGGAAGCACATAGTAGTCCGTTAACATGGTGCGATTATGGTTACCATTGACATTGGTAATGCATATTCTGATTTTCCTCATTTTTGAAGAAATATGGACCAATGATTCCACCAGTCAATAAACCACACCATTCTGTTGTTTTAAATGGATGTAAAAATAAGGTAATTTTGTTTATTTATGCATCCATTGAGTCAGAAATGTGCTTTATCACCGAACAAAATTTCACGATAAAACACCGGTTTTTTATCGAATTTTCCAGAGCCCATTCACTGAATTTGGAGACGCTGTCGGAAGCTAGCTGAAGAAATAGGCATTACAAAAAGTGTTGTAGATCGCATATTTACGGAGTATTCGATTATGTCAAAGCTGTGCGTATGATTGGTGCCGCGTTTGCTCACAATCAAGACAATGCACATTTTCACACTTCTAATGAATCAATGAATTCAAGTTCGAATTGCTTCAGCGCACACATTATTCGCCAGATTTAGCTCCTCGGATTATTTGTTATATGTTTGTTCCATGGCAGATTTTTGTAACACCTAGAAATACTGCAGCCACACAGAAAAACCTAAATTTGTAATTCAACAACAATTTTCAAAATTCCTTTGATAAAGAAAATTGAAGTTTTATCAACGAAAATTGTGGCTCGTTCATTGTATATTTTTTCCTTTTTTACTTAACAAACATATTTTTATTTCAACGACAATATTTGTGTTTCGTTTATTAAAAATATTTTTCATTTTGCTCAACAAATATATTTTCAAATCATTTATTGAAAATATGTTGGCTTTAAATTCAACAAATATGTATATTGTCATATTCAATTCAATTTATTGTTTTCATAATATATAAATTTTGCTTATGATTAAAGGAGAGACAATTCAAAGAGTTTAAGGATATTTCCTTCTTCTACTTAGATTTAACAATTTGTTTCATAAAATAATATTCATAACTTTAATATAACAAATGGAGGCAAAAATTTTCAAAAAAAAACCTGTATGATATTTTTGGTATAAGATAAAACATTATATACTACTTAAAACTACATAATACTCTAAACTGAGACCAGCTCTACAATATGATTATATTCTGAATAAGAACATTTAGTGTAAAAATTTCTAGAGAGTGTTTCTATCTTGACAACCACAAGATCGACATTTGCGATCTGGTGGAGCCGTTCAGTGGAGTATGATCTTGGGAGATTAAAAATTAACTTTAAAAGTTTATTCTGGAGTATCTGTAACCGTTTTAAATGACAATTTGCACTATTTACCCAGACAGGTGATGCATAAAATATCACGGAGTGAAATATTAATTTAAATATTAACATTTTATTTTCGATGTTTAAAGCAGATGATCTATTAATGAAGGGATATAGAGTTCTAATAAGGATATTGCATTTATTGACAATTTATGATACATGATCCTTATATATTAATTTGGAATCTAGAATTACACCCAAATATTTAACATTTTTTCCTACTTTATATCTACATTGATAACTTTTATGTTGCTTTGAGGAATAAAACATTCTTTCCGTTTCCTGGTGAAATAGATCGCTTGACTTTTTTCACAGTTTATTGCTATTTTCCATTTAGTGAAATATTCGAATAATTTTCTGAGTGCCACTTGCAGGTTGGAAACAATTTCGGAAGATAATTTACCTGAACATAAGATTGCTGTGTCGTCAGCAAATATGGACATATTACAGTTTTCAATATTTGGAATATCTGCTGTGTATAAATTATACAACACTGGTGAAAGGCAAGATCCCTGTGGGCATCCCGCATTTTGGCTAAATAACCTTGAATGAATAGATCCGATGTGAACCCTAAATGACCTGAATTGTAAGAAGTTTCGTATAATTTGTATAATATATGGAGGAAAATTTAATTTAATTAATTTAAAAATCAATCCCTGGTGCCATACAGAGTCAAAAGCAGCTTTTATGTCCAATAAAACCATGCCGGTGGACTTTTGTTGCTCAAAATTTGACTTGACAATATTTCTTATTCTAACTAAGGGATGAATAGTGTTAAGTTCCCTGCGAAACCCAAACTGTCGAGGAGGCAAAATGTTATTTTCGTCTACGAAGTCTGTAATTTTTTCCTTTATTACTTTCTCTAGCACCTTGCTTATGGAAGACAATAAGCTTATGGGACGATATGAGGATGCGGAACATGAGGGTTTGTTGGGTTTTTTAATTGCTATGATTTTCGCTTCTTTAAATAAGTCAGGGAAATAACCTAACTTAAGACAGCAATTTATAAAAATAGTCAAAAAAAATATACCTTTTCTCGGAAGGGATTTGAGGCAAATATTATTAATGCCATCTATACCAGGCGATTTTCTGGCTTTTAGTGACTTAATCATAGAAGCAATATTGTCGTATGTTGTAAATCCCCGAGTTCGCTCCGAGTTGAAATTAAATACGCAAATAGTGTCTCTTATTTCAATCTCCGTTGTAGGGTCTGTTAAACCGGCAGAGTAGGTGTGGTTATTTGAAAAGGTTTTACCTAATAGTTCACATTTCTCTTTAGTAGTGGAGAATCGTAAATTGCCGTCTTTCAAAATTGGAATAGTCGGAGACTTTTTCCTAATAATTTTCGTTAAATTCCAGAAGGGACGAGACCCTTTGTCTAAAGAAGATAACAATTGGTTCCATGACGAATTTCTGAATTTTTCGATCTGCCATTTAAATACAGAATTCAAAGTCTTGAATTCGTAGTAGTCGCTAGTATTCCTATACCGGATCCAATTTCGACGATGATAGTTGCGTCTCCGAATTAGGGATTTAATATTTCTTGGCAACTGATTGTTGAAATTTCTTTTTCGTTTTAGAGGTACGCTGTCAGCAATTGCTTCATTTAATGTTCTAATAAAATGTTCTAAAGCACAGTTATTGAATAAAACAATATTATAGATCGATTTTTTTATATTTAAGGATATTTTAATAGTGAAATGAGAGAATGCTTATTATATTTATATGCACTTATTTAAAATCGTACTGACTTCTTCCTCATTTACATTTAGGCGAGATGTGAAAATAGCAGATTCCACAAGCAATTCAATAACGTTGACTCAAAAAAAAACGTTGAAAAAAAGTACAAAAAATATAAAACATTGTTAATGATCGATATTATGTTATGCAATAATACCTTTCCTTCTCCGCAAGAATCTAAATTATTTAGCTTTATACTTAGAGATGAGGAGTATGGTTTTGACTTTGCTTCAGCACATCCTCCAAAACATTTTTGCACCGCAAATGTTTTACTGCCTCCAGTTAATTTCTATCTAGAACTGGGTAAACAAATTTTAGTTAAAAACCAGTAAGGAAGTGCGAAATATAACATCCAACCCTTAAAGAGCAGAATAACAATTAGTGTAATGTTTTACAGATATTGTTTTTGTAATGATAATGATCTGTCGAAAATGTTGTATTTTGTAGATGAGTGCTTAGATGGAAAATCGGGAAATAAGTTTGTGAGGTCGCTATATAGAAATCTGAACGGATTTTCTTGAAGCCCGATCCCGGGTTAAGCAAATTCAGTCTCCCAAATTTCGGAATAAATTGATGTAAAATAGAGATTCTAAAGCGCTAAGAGGCACATCGGATGGAACACGTATATGCACAGAAAAAACAAAATTTTCAATTCAACAACAATTTTCAAAAACTGAAATACAAAAATGTTCAAAATTCCTGTGATAAAGAAAATTGAAGTTCCAAAATTGTGACTCGTTCTTGGGTATTTTTTCATCTTTAATAAACAAACATATTTTCATTTCAACTACAATATTTGAAATTTGTTTATTAAAAATATGTTTGATTTTGCCCAACAAATATATTTTCAAATAATTTATCGAAAATATGTTGCCTTCAAATTCAACAAATATATTGTCATATTAGCAACCAAATTTCTTATTTCTCCTGGAAATCATTGGATTTATGCAATTAATAAATAATAACATTATTGAATAAAACAGTATCTTTATCCGCATCGTAGTAACGACATTTATTTATATTAAAGGATAAATTTAAAAGTGAAAATAAACAAAAGAACAAATGATGGAATATTTATAAGTATTAAATTTACTTATTCAAAATCTTACCGCCGACTTCCTCACAATAAATCCAATAACTCGGACTCTACTGAAAATAATAGACGAAAGTACAAAAAAAACCAAACCTTATTTTAATAAACAATAATATTTGATGCAATACTTTACCTTCGTCACAAGAATATAATTTAGAAAACTGAACTCTTATAACACATTTTGGAAATTTGAAATTGGATTTAAGTTTATGAATAGGTACCGCACCTATTCACACAGTGGTGCCACTTCAATTCAAAAGGGGTACATATTTTCTAGTATTTGACAGACAGACGGACGGACATAGTTAAATCGCATTAGCTAGTAATTCCTAGTAAATGTGTTTATTTTAGGATGCGTCTTCCTTCAATATTTTTATGTGTTACAAACTTCAAAAGCGAAACAAACTTATAACACCCAGTACCACATTGTGAAACTTAATACCACTTACCTTTTTATCCTCATTTATGTTGTCACTTTCGCACTTTTCAGTTAATGTACGCACTCCTTATATTTCTTTAAAATTAATTATACCCTACACCACACTGTGGTACAGGGTATTATAAGTTTGTTTCACGGCAGATGTTTGTAACACCTTAAAATAACACAGCTAGACCCACCTTAAAGTATACCGATCGACTCAGAATCACTAGCTGAGTCGATTTAACGATGTCCGTCCGTCCGTCCGTCCGTCTGTCCATGTAAAGTTGTTCGTCGACTACAGGTCGCAATTTCACTCCGATCGTTCTGAAATTTTGCAGTTTAGAGTATTTCGCGGCTGTTAAGATCGCTATTGAATTTGGTTGAAATCGGTTCAGATTTAGATATAGCTCCCATATATATCTTTCGTCCGATTTGGCCCTTTAGTCCTATAGAAGCTGTATTTTACATCCAATCGTTTTGAAATTTAGAATGGTAGAGTTTCTTGATCCATGAACCGACATTGCCGAATTTGAAGAAAATCGGTAAAGATTTAGCTATAGCTCCTATAAATATGTTTCGTCCGATTTGGCCCTTTAGTCCTATAGAAGCTGTATTTTACATCCGATCGTTTTGAAATTTAGAATGGTAGAGTTTCTTGATCCCTGAACCAACACTACCAAATTTGAAGAAAATCGGTTCAGATTTAGATACAGCTCCCATATATATCTTTCGTCCGATTTGGCCCTTTAGTCCTATAGAAGCTGTATTTTACATCCAATCGTTTTGAAATTTAGAATGGTAGAGTTTCTTGATCCATGAACCAACATTGCCGAATTTGAAGAAAATCGGTTAAGATTTAGCTATAGCTCCCATATATATGTTTCGTCCGATTTGGCCCTTTAGTTCTATAGAAGCTGTATTTTACATCCAATCGTTTTGAAATTTAAATTGGTAGAGTTTATTGATCCATGAACCAACACTACCGAATTTGAAGAAAATCGGTTAAGATTTAGCTATAGCTCCCATATATATGTTTCGTCCGATTTTGCTCTTTAGTCCTGTAGAAGCTGTATTTTACATCCAATCATTTTGAAATTTAGAATGGTAGAGTTTCTTGATCCATGAACCAACACTACCAAATTTGAAGAAAATCGGTTAAGATTTAGCTATAGCTCCCATACATATGTTTCGTCCGATTTGGCCATTTAGTCCTACACGGAGAAAAATATATGTTAAAAATATGTTTGGATGCAATCATATATATGTTTGGGACGGGCACAATCATATATATGTTTGTGGGTAAACATATTACGTTTGCACACAATCATAATATGTTCGGGGCAAAATTCTAGCATATTAAAAAACGATATGATTGTGTCCTAACATATTTTTGGCAAAATAATATATTAGAACATATTTTTTAGAGTTTTAGAGAGTATTACTCTCTGAGAGCCCAATTATATGACTCATAATTTTGTGCAAAGAAGGGTAATATGTATATGGTAACCTTGAGTATGAGGAGGAATGGCACCGACACCAAAGGGTATTATTATTATTTGATGATGCTTACTCGCCCGGTCGAGCTTAAGGTCGGGTTTTTTATTGAATATGTGTGGTGAATGCCGAATTCAAAGAAATTAGTTGTAGTTTTAACACGTACAACAAATTCAAAATAAAAGAAAGAATATGATATCAAAGATGTATAGAGGTTATTCATTAAAAAACACAATTATTTTGGTGCAAAATTAATTTTTTTAAAAAGGAATGTATGTTACTTCAACACATTTTATTTACAAAACGTTCTACAATACTGACGTCGTTTTATTGCCCCACATAAATTATTTTGCCAACATACATATGTATGTACGTATGTATGTGGGCTTATCATGTTCTTTGAACAAACACACTCCCGCACTAACAAATTGTTTTCATCTGAAATGACCCCGGGTACAGTAGTGAAGAGTGCACTGTACTATTGAAGTTTTGCCTTGCTCTGCACATTGCACAAATTCTTTTAAAGAGACACAACTCAAAATTTAGTAATTTTCAGAAAACTCAAAAACTATTCTGCAGCTCATGAACTACTTTTCAGAAGCAAAGTGTGTATTACTGTTTGTTGTTATTGTATTTCTGTATTTGACGTAGTGAGTGACGATTTACATTAGGTTACTTGTTGCTGTGAACCGTTATAGTTTTATGATGGAGCGAAAAGAGTAGAAGAGATCAATCATATATATGATTACATACTATCATATATATGATTACATACAATCGTATATATGATTACATACAATCATATTGCATATAATCATATATATGATTAAATACAATCATATACATGATTACATACAATCATATATATGATTACATACAATAATATAAATGTTTGCATACAATCATATATATGATTAAATACAATCATATATATGATTACATATAATCATATACATGATTACATACAGTCATATACATATATGTTTGGACATAAGCATATATATGATTACATACAATCATATATATGTTTGCATACAATCATATAAATGTTTGCATACAATCATATAAATGTTTGGGAACATTACCGCTACCCCAAACATAATATGTTTGGGAGCTGCTCCAAACATATATATGTTGCCTGCAAAATATGTTTGGGACAATATGTTACAGAGGCCGTTTTTTTCCTCCGTGTATAAAAGCTGTTTTTTACATCCAATCGTTTTGAAATTTAGAATGGTAGAGTTTCTTGATCCATGAACCAACATTGCCGAATTTGAAGAAAATCGGTTAAGATTTAGCTATAGCTCCCATATATATGTTTCGTCCGATTTTGCTCTTTAGTCCTGAAGAAGCTGTATTTTACATCCAATCATTTTGAAATATAGAATGGTAGAGTTTCTTGATCCATGAACCAACATTGCCGAATTTGAAGAAAATCGGTAAAGATTTAGCTATAGCTCCCATATATTTGTTTCGTCCGATTTGGCCCTTTAGTTCTATAGAAGCTGTATTTTACAACCAATCGTTTTGAAATTTAGAATGGTAGAGTTTATTGATCCATGAACCAACACTACCGAATTTGAAGAAAATCGGTTAAGATTAAGCTGTAGCTCCCATATACATGAATCGTCCGATTTGGCCCTTTAGTCCTGTAGAAGCTGTATTTTACATCCAATCATTTTGAAATTTAGAATGGTAGAGTGTCTTGATCCATGAACCAACATTGCCGAATTTGAAGAAAATCGGTAAAGATTTAGCTATAGCTCCCATATATTTGTTTCATCCGATTTGGCTCTTTAGATCCAATCGTTTTTATACCCTACACCACACTGTGGTACAGGGTATTATTTAAGTATAAAATGTCCCAAAAGTAAATTTATGTAAACAATTTATACATGAATTACAAAATTTATATATCAGAGTTATTCAATATATAGTCGGCCCCGCCTGACTTTAGCCTTTCCTTACTGGTTAAAAATGCATTTGTTAGCGACGGTAAAGGCACGACAAAAAATCTATTTTATTTGAATATTTGTATTGACATTTTTAATGTACATACATACATATGTATTGTGTGCATAGTAAAGTTTGAATAAAAAACTCAAAATACGAAAAAATATTAACAAATAAATAAGATATTGACAAATTACTCATTTGAGAAGTTTTGGAATATTTATGAAACTTATTTTCCAAATTTCAATAACAATATTTGTTGAACTCCAAAAATTTTAACATACAAATATATTTGTTGACATTTTTAAATTGTGTATTTTTTCTGTGTGGGAGCTATATGTAAATTTTAGCTGATTTGTTCGGAAATCAGAGGTATCTCAGTTTGGTCCACATTTGTTAAACAATGCCGCTTCTATAACGCATACATCTACATTTATACAGATTTTGAACACTTTCTTCCAGACGTGAACAAATTCTTTGTGCCAAATTTCATCAAGATCGGAGTAAAATTCCGACTTGTACTTTACGAACAACATAAGATTTAAAGACGGACGGACATGGCTAAATCGAATCAGCTAGTGATTCCTAGTAGATGTGTACTAAACACTTCCTCTTTATCCACCGCTATGTTTTCACTTGTCTCTTAAATTAACCACTCTTTATATTCGTTTAATATAAATTAAAAACGCGTTTGTTTTCGACGAAAAGTGCACGACAAATAATTTTTATTTTGAAATGTTTAATGACATTTTGTATGTACATATGTATTGTGTGTATAAATTTTAACAACAAACTCAAAATACGAAAAATATTACAAGAAATAAGTACGACTTTGACAAATTTATCATTTGATTAGTTTAGGAATAATTTTGAAAATTATTTTCCAAATTTCAATAACAATATTTGTTGAACTTCAGAAATTTTAGCATACAGATACATTTGCTAAAATTTTTAAACTGTCTGTTTTTTCTGTGTAGATCCACCTTAAAGTATACCGAGAATCACTAGGTGAGTCGATTTGTCCATCTAAAGTTGTCTGTCCATCTAAAGTTGTCCGTTGAGTACAGGTCGCAATTTCACTCCGATCGTGCTGATTTTTGCAGTTACAACTCTTTCATACCTGAATAGAAGTCTATTGAATTTGAAGAAAGTGGGTTCTTATTTAGCTATTGCTCCCATATGTATATATGTTTCGTCCGATTTAGTCCTTTTGCCCTATAGAAACTTTACATCCAACTGTTTTGAAATTTAGCATTGATCCATGAACCGACACTGCTCAATTTGAAGAAAATCGGTTCAGATTTAGATATACCTTCCATGTATATATTTTATCCGATTTGGCTAAATTGTGTAGACAAATTTTAGTTGATGTATACATTGGATATTTCATTGTTATCCAATCGTACCAGAGTGGTGTAGGTTATCATATAGTCGGCACCGCCCGACTTTAGCCTTTCCTTACTGGTTGTTTCCAAACCTGAAAAATGGCTTGGCGGAAAATTCCGTGCTATTCATAAATAAAATCCGTCGTTCTAATTTCCACCTAATGGATTTAATTATTTTCCTTTAATAGTGTTGAACCAAATATCCTCTATCACCAAAAAATATTTGGACTACCCCACGAACATGGTAAGGGCAGGATTAAAAGTGCTGTATATGTACCCTCAATGTTAAACTTGGGATGAACATTTTAACATGCCATATAATAAATAATTCACCCTGATCATCTACAAAATGATGAATTACATTCCAATTTAAACTAAAACTGTATAAAATTCGATTCGAAACAACTCCCAATCATTGTCGTGTGCGCAATGATTACAACACGTGTTCTCCAAAAAATGTGAGCTTTTTTGTGCCATCACTTACAAAAGGGCAGTATGTCCATTTCTTCGATGGGTTTGCGACAACTGGTTAATGGTTGCAAAAAATAGATTAGACCGTATTACTAAACACTCTACGCAATCATGTTGTCTGATTTTAGCATTGTGTGGTCTTAGCAAATAATATCTCTCATTTTTATTTCACAAAATAACAGTCTGTGAAACCCTCTCTACGAAGTAGGTATCCTGCTGTTCTACTTGGTCGTCCACAATGCTCTTCTACTTATTTCGGTTGATTTATAACAATCGCCGGACCCTCTTCTGCCAATACCCAAACGAACAGTTGCCATGATATGGCACAAATCGCTCAGAGTATTCTGTGTTGTATTTGAAAACGATTAAAAAGTATTCGAGAATGAAAAAATGTATTAAAAAATTGTGAAACATAATGCAGTTTTTTTTCCATTTTGTTTGCAAAACTTTCATTCAATTTCTGCCAAATCATGGCACAATAATGGAATGGAATACAGACAGACACCATTAAAGGGTAAAGAATTTTATATTTTTTGTAACGGACCATCTGATAGTTTACAGGTTAACAGAGGCTGACACGCAATAACACAAGGAGGAGTGAATGAAAGAATGATCGGTACTCTTGACGGGCAGGAGGTAAACTATTGTTGATGACTGGCGTAATTTGTAACAAAAATATATAATGAACAATATATGTATACGTACATCCCTATAGCGGAGGGTCATGGCATTACGATTGATTTATTCGCATTTGTCTAAAAGAAATTTTGTAAAATTTATAATAGCTTACGATGTTGCGATGTAGTACAGGGTATTATAATTCTTTAAATTGTTATACCCTACACCACACTGTGGTACAGGGTATTATGACTTTGTGCATTTGTTTGTAACACCCAAAAGGATAAGAGATAGATCCATTGTTTATTATACCGATCGACTTCACTTTCTGAGTCGATTTAGCTATGTCCGTCCGTCTGTCTGTACATCTGTATAGATGTATTCTTGTAATCAAAGTACAGGTCGCAATTATGGCCCGATCTTGACGAAACTTTACACATATCTTTTTTTTGGCCCAAGGACGATCCCTATTTAATTTGGTTAAAATCGGTTCAGATTTGGATATAGCCCCCATATATATGTTAGCCCCGATTTGACATGTAAGCGCTGTAAAAACTTTATTTGATATCCGATCAGTATGAAATTCAGCAGAAAGAGGTCTCTTGTTATATTAATGAACACTGTTAAATTTGGAAGAAATCGGTTCAAATTTAGATATAGCCCCCATATATACGTTATCCCCGATTTCACATGTAAGCGCCGTAAAAAATTTATTTATACACCCGATTTTACATGTAAGCGCCGTAAAAAATTTATTTTATAACCGATCAGTGTGAAATTCGGCAGAAAGAGGTTTCTTATTACATGAAGGAATACTGCCAAATTCGGAGAAAATCGGTTCAGATTTAGATATAGCCCCCATATATATGTTACACCCGATTTTACATGTAATCGCTGTAAAAAGTGTATTTTTAATCCGATCAGTACGAAATTCGGCAGAAAGAGGTTTCTTATTACATTAATTAATACTGCCAAATTTGAGGGAAATCGGTTCAGATTTAGATATAGCCCCCTTATATATGTTACCCCCGATTTTACATTTAAGCGCTGTAAAAACTCTATTTTTAATCCGATCAGTACGAAATTGGGCAGAAAGAGGTTTATTATTACATGAATTAATACTGCCAAATTTGAGGGAAATCGGTTCAGATTTAGATATAGCCCCCATATATATGTTACCCCCGGTTTTACATGTAAGCGCTGTAAAAAGTGTATTTTTAATCCGATCAGTACGAAATTCGGCAGAAAGAGGTTTCTCATTACGTGAATTAGCACTGCCAGATTTAACTTTCTGCCGACTTTCTGCCTTTCCTTACTGATTTGTATTCTCAAAGAGAAGAATCGGTATAATATTTATATATTTGAGGGTCCTGTAAGAGCTAGAGAGTGAAATTTTGCATACACATAAGTGTGTTGTAAGAACCACGGGCTACTCAATTAATCTTTTTTAAGCCTGTGGTCAGTTCTAGCTCTATCAACAACTTGAGCTTTGTTTTTGCCCCTTCCTTTCATAAAATACAAATTTGCAAAAAAATACAAGAGCAATCCGGTTTCAGACCGGGAAGATCATGTGTCGACCATACCAACACAACTCGCATTATCACCAAGCAGTCCATTGAACATAGCAGCAGCCTTTATCTAATATTTGTAGAATTCGAATTTGTAGAATCGATATCGCCGACAGAATCAACAAAGTCCGGACCATATTCCATTCCATGCGCAGAATATGGAGAGCGAACAATATAACCACCTCCTCGAACATAAAAATCTGTAACCGGTACTGTTGTATGGTTGCAGCACTTGAAGGTCAACGCAATCTACATGTAGAAAATTGCAATCGTTCTACAATATGTGCCTGAAACCAATCCTGTGAATTTTCTGGCCGAACTGGGTGACCAACTACAACTGCTCTTGATGGCTTTTGAATCCGAAAGCCAAGTCTGTAGGCGCAAATGGAATGTGGTTGTCATATCTTGAGAAGGCCATCCGACGAAATCGAAAGGCATGCATGTGACTGGAACCCACAGTGCCATATAAATCCTGGAAGGCTTCGAAGCACATGGATACGAATGATGAGACATTAATGTAAATCTCGTAATGTTACTTGAGACCAAATAAAGGAAATATATTTATATATGAACGGTATTTTATACGGGATAGTTATGCATTTACTTGTACTTGTACATTATATTTGTTTCTTGCGATTTGGATTCTAATCGAACAAACATACTCTGATTGACATACACTCTTTATATGTAATATTTGACACCAACAAATATTATTAAGGGTGGTAAAATTGTAAGGGCCCATGTTGAATGTGAACCACACCTAAACGTCAAGTTTTTTCTCCATTTCATTTCACATTTCTCAATTTCAGATTGACTCAATTTTAAAGATACACAATCGAGCAACGCGTTTTTTCAAGCCTTTTACGAAAATAGGCGTTCAAATCAAAATGCATTTCGTGCACTTCGTGATGTTTTTTTGAACAGCAAACGAAACAATGGCTCTTTTGCGCAAAAAATTCAATGGCCGTGTTATCTCACGTCGTGGCGATGTCGATTGGAAAAGGTGTACGTCAATAAGCCAGCAACAATTCAAGAGCTAAAGGATGAGATAATTCGGAATATTGACGGCATAGAACCTCAATTATGCCTCACCGTCATCGAAAATTTGGACCATCGGATGGAGGTGTGCCGCCAAGGTCGCGGTGGCCATTTGGCCGATATTTTGTTCCATACATAATTGAACCAATTGAACCAAAGAAATGACAATAATTTCCTAAATAATTTGTGTTTTATTCAAAATCAACATCGGCCCTTAAAATTTAACACCCTTTATAACACTCTTATATAGGGAATTATGAATTGTGGATTTGTTTATAACGCCTAAAACAGGAAGAAATAGACCCATAGTTTATTATAAAGACCTTCATAGAAGCATTTTTTTGAGTCTGGCCGTCTGTATATCCATATGTGATGAAACTGCAGGTCGCAAGTATGATGCGAAATTAAGAAAATGTCCATTTCTTAGACTAGAGACGGTTCCTATTGAAAATGGGACATACAAAGTTTCAACGAAATCGGTGAGGTAATGTAAAAAAGGGATGCGGTTTGACATGGGATGCGGTTTTATGATATTTTTAACTGGAAGCTATAATTCGAAACCACGGAAAAATAAAAATTTCGAAAAAGTCAGCTAAGTTTTGAAAATACTTTTTAAATAAAATATATTTGGTGAAAAACCTAAACAATACTTTAATTTGTTTTTAATCACATATTTTATTTAAGAAACTTATTTCGCAAATATATTTTGTTATACTAAATTAACAAACAACATTACATTATTCCTCTGTAAACATAATTTTTGTGCAAAGAGGTGAGTTGGAATATCTAAATTATAATGCAACAGACAGTTGCTGTGTTTACATCAGACGTGGTGGACCTTGGTTATGAGGGTGTTCGGTAGAGTTTGAAGAATAGTGGGAACGCATTTTTAAGGTACACTTATCTGGGTAGAGAAGGTGTATTAAATTTTCGTACCCATAACGTGATTATGTGAAGTATCCACAGAGTGGGGTGAATACACAAATGCCATAAACGAACCACACCAAACTGTGTTGAATTACAAACAGTTGTGGTCATAATTATAGCAGAGACTAAAATCGTCCGTGATAGATAATACCCCATTGTTAACTATTAAATATATTCGTTATCAGTGAACTTATCACTCTAACTGCAAATTTTTAATTTGAAATTAAAAGAAAAGCTTTTAATTTCAAATCGGCTTTTGCCTTAGTGCCCTAAAATCTCTCTGTTACTGTATTAACCACGAATGTTGCTGGCTCCCACATGCATATTGTGGCTAAGGGGGTTGTTATAATAACAAAAAGATTTTCCACAGATTTGCATAAATATACTTGTTAAATGCACATTTAGCATTTTTTCTTGTATAATCTATTCTACATTTTTCTCCATTTTTTGTTGTTGGTTTTTTTTTTCTCCTTTTGCATTTCAAACATGTCATATATCGTCGTTGTCGACGTCGGCGTACGTAGCAAACATGAATATGAGAATGGCTGATGTCGACTACGAGAACGACGATCGTAATGGCGTTGATGTTGATGATGTAGGGATTCACCGACATACACGTATGTATTTGCATTTTAATACACTTGAAGATTGCTACCGTCCACACATATCTATGTACACAAGAGAGGGTCCATTCGAAATTCTACCAAATTATTAATACTGGTGTTAGCAATTATCTGTACAAATAATACTCGCATATTGGATAACATCGTCAGGATATTCTGGACACTGAACATATGTGCGGTAAAGTTTTGTCAATAATTTCGACTGCTGACAAGGTAATACAAGATATGGAAATATGTGTGTAAAATTTTTGAAAAGAGTTCACTTAGGACTTGGTATACAACAAGACACTTTCGAACAATTAAAAAAAATCCTTTCGAGAACATTTCTTTTCAAATAAGCAAAATCTGTGCTTAAATCAACATGTTTAACAAAGCATATTGTAAATATTCATTGAATAATCTAAGGGCAAAAACTCCAGAATAGCGTAAATCAAAGATTTATTAATACTAGTCCCAAGTCACAAGAATAAACGATGAGTTCCATACAATTTATTTATGTTCATCCGTCTGTCCACTATTATTTTGATCAAATCTATCTCAAGAAAATAGATATAAATCTTTATTGGAAACTCTATTAAAAATGGTTCATGGTTTATACATTTTAGAACCGAAAATTTTCAATGAAATAGGAATGTTTAATATGACCTAATACACGAAACGACCAAATAGGTTTTAAAATTGTCTTCGGAAAAAATAAGAAAATGTATGAATGTTGTGTATTTACTGAATTGTTCAAGGTGACAGCGCTTTCGGTGACCTAACCTATGGTACATTCTTATGTACACATGTATGCATTTTTATTCTCTTCTGATAGCATGGCTGATTCATTCTTTTTTTTTTTGCTTTTATAATCCTTAGAATTCTAATATGAATATGTAGCAGATAAAGTACAAGGTCCCCAAAGTGGACACTTTTAAAACAGGAAAATTGGTGTATACTTAAGGGTGACCATATATGTTTGGGTGAATAATGAATGTCATGAGGTGACCAGCAATAAAACAGTATAATTGCACGGTTGTACGACGCATTTTTTGTCAATGTTGAAATTTTATGTAGTTGGTTTGAGCGATATCAAAAAGGACTAAAACTAATATTTGCACGTTTTTTTTTGAAATTTGAGCGTCAATGAAAACTATACTAGTTAGGGAGCTGAAAAAATTTTATTTACAATATAAATGACTAGGAGCTGAATTACAAGATAATATGCAGGTGGACTTGGTCGCAACATTTGCTTGCCGTTACAATGTCCACTGAATCAAACACATTCTCCACGAAACTTACATAGAAAGAGCATATAATATACGGAACGTAAATTAATACATTCATTTGAAAGTTTTCTGTCCAACCAATACAAAAGTCAAGCTAGTTTCTATACTTCTCTTAAAAATGTCTTATACGTGTTTCAAGGAAAAAATTAGAAAAAGTGTGTTCAAAAGTTATGAGCAATTTAAAGATGGCGGAATTACGATTTTTTCAAAGACGTTTGTTCATTCATTCGCTTGTAACTCCTGAAATAACTGGACGATATTGATGTCAAATTCCCTGTTTTGAAGGTAACACCCCATAATAGTTTTTAATGCTTTTACCATTTAATCTTTTACAAATGCGATCCCTAGAAAGTCCAAATAGTCTAATTGGATCGATGTTTCCCATTTCCACTAGGAACGATTAAGTGCAATATAAAGTATAAATTTTAAATTTCAGCAGATTGAAAAATGTGTTCTCTAGATCGTCAAGAAGTGACATCGGTGGAGACCTCTATATGGGGTCTGTACCAAAACATGGACAAAATATACCGAATTTGAATTCTCAAATATCAGCCAGATCAGTTGAAGAATCAGTTCTCTAGAGCGCCTAGAAGTGGCATCGGCGGGATCCTTAATATGGTAACTATACCGAAACATGGACTGATATGTCCCAATTTTACTAGGGGTGATTCGGTTCAGTATTTAGTACAAATTCTTAAATTTCAGCCAGATGCATTGAAAAGTATGTCTTCTAGAGTGTCAAGAAATAGCATCGATGGGGACCCCTATTATGCCCCATTTGAACTCTCCGTCATGCACATGTTCCGATAGTCACATACGTAGCACATGTATCTGGCCAGACACACTATGTATTTCAATACATTTATATGAAAAATATGGTATTTTAGTGATAATATTACATTGTTATATTTACAAAAAAAGAAAACCGAGGAAAATGAGATGAAATGAAGGGCAAATGTTATATCAATAAAACTTACATTTAGTGGTGGCTAAACTGTGTGCTGATGTGAATGTTGTTAATTCGGTTTTGTTCATTCGGTTTGCCCAGCTACAACCATGTAGATTGCATATAAAATCCAGTATGAGTTGAATTGAGTAAACAAACGTAAAGAAAAATAAAAATGCAAATACAGTGCATTATTTTTCATACAAAATATGTGTGTATCTGGCCAGACAAATGTGCTACCTATGTGATGTGTAGATGAAAAAACCACATAAATTGTTTTTGTTATTTTTATATTTTAATGTGTTTTTTCATAAAACGATAAGTAACAATATTTGTAGAGGGTACCTGAAGACTCAAACCCCTAACTAAATTAGAAATATATTTAAATCACAGTTAAATTCGATAAATGTCTGGCCAGATACATGTGCATGACGGAGGGTTAACTAAATGTGGGAGAGGTTCTAGAAGGAGTGGACCTATAGGGCTCATCTTCGATAGCCTGAGATGGAGAAAAATATTGCCACATACCAAGTTTGAAGTCAATCGGTTAATCCTTTCGAGAGTAATCGTGCGCACCAGCCAGCAAGTGACTTAAAATTATCCAAAACGGATTTCCCCGAACATACTTGGTATCTTATGCCACTACTTCGATGTGTTACATATTTGGAACGTAGCAAATGATGTACGAGGTCTGTTCAATAGAAAAGGTGAATTTATGAAATTTCTCGGGCTACGTGCATTCGATTAGTGTTTTGTTATGTTGGCACAGTTGTCTCGAACATATGTTCTTAGTTTAATTTGTTTGTAAGAGACATAACAGTTAGACAAACAAACTCAACTAAGAATATATGTTCGAGTCAAGTATGCCAACATAAAAAAACGCCAATCGAATGCACGCAGCCCGAGAAATTTCAAAATTCACCTTTTTTATTGTACAGACCCTAAATATTAACAGTGGAATTCGGTATCTAGCAATAAACAAGTAAAAGCGTTAAGTTCGGCGTGCCGAATCTTATATACCCTCCACCATGGATAGCATGTGACCTCACAAAATAACTCAAACCTAAAGAAAATAACACCGAAAACACAAAAAAATATAATAGATGAGAACAGTAGGAATCACAACAAGTTAGATGTTATATATGGGAGCTATATCTAAATATGCACCGATATGGCCCTTTTGCAATCCCAAACAACCTGCAACTATAAGAAGTATTTGTACCAAATTTGATCAACCTAGCTCTATTATTACGGACTGTAGCGTGATTACCACAGACGGACGGACGGACGGACATGGCTAAATCGTCTTAGAATTTTACGACGATTAAGAATATATATACTGTATGGGGTCAGCTCAATATTTAGAGGTGTTACAAACGGAGTGACAAAATGATGGAGGGTATAAAAATATAGTAGATGAGAACAGTAGGAAACATACAGTAGATGATAACAGTAGGAATCACAGCAAGTTAGATGATATATATGGGGGCTTTATCAAAACATTGACCGATATGGCCCATTTGTAATCCCAAACAACCTGCAACTATAAGAAATATTTATACCAAATTTGATCAACTTAGCTCTATTATTGTGGACTGTAGCGTGATTACCACAGACGGACGGACGGACAGACGGACATGGCTAAATCGTCTTAGAATTTTACGACGATTAAGAATATTAATATTTAGAGGTGTTACAAACGGAGTGACAAAATGAATATACCCCTCATCCTATGGTGGAGGGTATACAAATATATAATGCACATCCGAGACCTTAAACTTTTGTTTGTAATTGAGGCATATTATTTGATGAAAACAAAACAAAATTGTATAGTTAGTTTTTTATTTTATTTTTTAATTCCAACTTTCATAGTATCTTTGGTATTTGGACCATATATTTGAAGAATGATCCGAAAAGCCACAAAACTCTTTAAATTAAACAAAATTGTGAGGGCTACAAATTTTGGGAATATCACTTCCATATATACACAGTAACTATAGTTAAAACAATTAGAAATAATTAAAATACAATTTAAAATAAATAAAGTTTATTTTTCAAAAGGCTATGGGTACTAGAAAAGCTTTACACTGAACAAAATTTCAAGTATTTGTTACATAAGAAAAATGGGCGTTACCGCCACGCCTCTTTCTGTACCTCCCACACAAAATGGTCAAATTATACAAAATTGAATAGCTCATAACGTTAATAAAGGGATTACCAACAAGAGGTGTTATTTTGGTATTCAAGGAAAAATTCAATTTTTGGAGATAAATGATCGGATGTTTATTTCATAATAAAGAGGAATTATGAAAAACAACATCAGCCTAATGGCCATCACGACCACGCTTACATGACCATATCCTTTTCATGAAATTTTCCATAACCAAATCCCAAAATGCTGCCCTATGCCCTCGATAGCCTCACGAATTCGATCTTTGAGGTCTTGAATCGACGCAGGGCTGTTGGCGTAGACCTTATCTTTCACGTGGCCCCAAAGGAAGAAGTCGCAAGGTGTTAAATCACAAGATCTCGGTGGCCAATTTTGTTCACCTCTTCGAGAGATAACACGGTCCGGAAACTTTTCCCATAACAGAGAAATGGTTTCGTTGCTTGTGTGGCACGTACGCAAGGTTCAATGACCCCGCCGGACCATAAACCGCACAAAACAGTCACACGTTGAGGATAGAGAGGCTTCCCAACTATAACTCTTGGGTTTTCCGAGCCCCAGATGCGACAATTTTGCTTGTTGACGTAGCCACCGAGGTGGAAATGGGCCTCATCAGTCAAGATGATTTTTCGAATTTTAATAATTTCAATGCGTTGTTGTATCGTTCCATTTTTGTAATGGCGCAGTTTCTACTTGTCAAATGTGAAAGAATAAAAGCTGAAAAAGTGACAACTACCGAAATACAGGGTGATTCAAAATAACACCTCTGGTTGGAAAACCCTGTAAATTGGTTACTCCTATAGAAAGTTGTCGGGCACACCAGCCATCCAGACGAGCGGATGGACGGACATTGCTCAAGTGACTGAAAATTGTCCAAGTCGTCATACCGTCTGTATAGCTACATAAAAGGTATCTTGTTCGGTAGTCTCAGTATGTCATGCTCTGAGCTAGCAATGACTCGCTTATATGTGAACTACGTCGGGATATCTCTTTACGCAGGCACTTTAATGATGACAATGAACTGCTCTGCATTCTTGTTAACAAATTCGTATCAATCGAGGGGTATTTTTTTTATAGGTTTCCAGGGATCTAATGCCAGCTTGGCTGGCAACGTCACCAATTAGACAGTGACCGAAAGGCTTGATACTCAGGAGAACTCATTATTCATTTCTACTGATTAGAGATATATTGATATCAGGTATCAGGTCATATTGTGGCCTGCTTTTCCCACCTATCCTGCAAGTATCTATAGGTAGTTCTGTCCATTTGCGGATAGACAGCTTCAAGGTCCTACAAAGCTAACAAACTTGCAAATATTTGTCGAAACTAAAAATGTTCACTTATATAGGGGTTTCCAATAGGGATGATATGATTTTGAAGTGATGTTTCGGCCATTTGTAATATGTCATGACTTGGCTTAAGTGTATGTCCATGGACATGAGACGTTTTCATGATCTGCCATTTATTTTTCATTGTATTCAGTAGTGTTTAGCAATATTTTTGTTCTCATTAAGAGCTATCTTTTTGCCATTGACCGATTGTGGCTAAGTGCCACACAGTAAATGAAACAATTGAATTGTTGCGAGAAAAGTTTGAAAATTCGATTATTTCAAGAAATTGTGATATTGAATGGGGGTTATTTGAAGTCATTGGTCTTTCGAAATAAACCAGACTCTCTTCAAGCTTTACAAGTCAATATTGAACGTGCCATTCATGACATACGACTTGATTTAGTGGAAAAAGTGCTCGAAAATTGGGTTCATCGAATTCGTTCCTGCAGAAGAAGTCGTGGAGGCCATTTTATTTAGAACTTTATTGTATCGATTGTACTTCACATTAAGTAAAAAACTTTTGAATTTCCTTAACAATAAGTGTTTTTTTTTCAAAGAAATCATATCACTCTTATTGGAAACCCTTTAGGTGAAATAGTATCCACTTGCAAACTTTGGTACACCCAAGATGTATTATGGACAATTAAAGATGGGTGAAGCTATTGAGCCGTTTTTTACCTAAAAACGTAAATACAACTTCAAGATGTAAGATCGGGTATAAGTCTAACGAATATTGATATGGGGGATATGTATTAAAACATATACTTTTTTCCTGTCAAGCACCGGTGGAACGATATCAGATCATACTGGGGTCAGCTCTTAAGGAAAGTTAGACAGAATTAGGCAGTACCGTCGTCGGTACCATTGATCGGTACCATTGACCGATTCGTTAGTCAGACAGTTTGGCTTAGATTAGGGGCTTTTAAGCACTACCTACCTATATACGAGTATACTGCAGGTGTCTGGGAATCTGTTTCTAAATTTATCGTCATCATATTGAGTTGATGGATTGGTAACAAATATTTTATCTAACTTTCAACATAATCATAATGTCCTCTCCCACAAAATCCCAGGAACAAAAACATTTCATGTCCTCAGAACTTTTTTACAATTCATTCATTTCATCCCAACAACTTTGTCAAACAAAAACATTTTCAAAATTTCCTGAATCGACATAAGGTGCAGTGCAGTATATCCAAATGCCCCTCAATTACAAAACTCCTCCGGTTAAATGGGTAGATGGCGTGGCTTCTGTCGACGACGTTTGTGGCATTGGTTGTTGGTTTGGTGTCTGGCGGTCGGTCAGTCTGCAACAATGACATTTCGCCGACATCTTGTGCATAGTTCTTGTTTTTCTTCCTTTTCATCCGGGTTATGCATTTGAAAAATTATTCATTGTCGATGTAGTTTAGGATTTGTGTTTTTTTTGCTTTTTGAGTAATCCTCAGAATGACTGAGTGATTTTTTTGCTTTTATCCTTAAATCCGGACATGCAGCATTGTTTTGTTGTCGGCTGACCCTCTACCTCAGCCGAAAAAAGGAAAATATCAGGGAAAAAAGGAACAGAACAGAAAAAGACATTTTATGCAATTTCATGGAAATTAAAAAAGGATTTCATATTTTCATAACAATGAGTGCGAGTGGAGGAAACATTGACGAGGTTTACCGGTTTCCAATCCCAACTTTCAAAGTGGTCGGAGTTATGATTACATGTTTTATTCTCTTGCCTAACTTTTTGTTATGTCATTGTCAGGTCATAACGATTGAACGCGGTCAGGTTGCAAAACAATGGCTAAACACAAAGTTGAATTCTATTGTTTGAAATGTCCTTTCCTCTAATGGTACACGATTCGAAGGTCTTACTTTAACATTTCATTTAGTTGACAGATAAATTTATTGTAGTAGAGTAGATTGCTTAAATGAGATAGATACACTATGTGTATATATAGGGTGATCCATTTTTTAAAGAAAAAAGCACAGAAAATTCAAATGGAATGGGGAATGTTTATTTTCATTTGAAAGATCATTCTTTGGCATTTATTTTTTGAAGATTAAATCTATCAAATGTTGGCCGCGGCTACGTCTCAGATGGTCCATCCGTTGAGTAAAATTTTCGATGACTCGTTCGAGCATTTCGACTGGTAACTGGCGATTGACACGCGTAAACGTTGTTCAGGCGTAAGTCTTTCCATGATGAAATGCCAAACAATACTTAACCAAAATAACATGACAGCGTGACACGACTCACACGTGATCTGTCAAAAAAATGCTATTGAAAAAAGTATCTTTACTTGGATAACCCGTTATAACATTACACTAATTAATCTGTCAATTTGTTGTCAAAACGCTGTAAACGTTGTTCAGGCGTAAGACTTTCCATGATGAAATGCCAAACAAACTTAACAAAAATAACATGACAGCATGACACGACTCTCACGTGATCTGTCAAAAAAGGCTATTAAAAAAGTATCTCTACTTGGATCACCCCATATATTTAGGTGCATACATTTGAGTTTGTAAATTAATTATAACAGAAGACGATACATCGCCAAGAAACGAATTGTTAAACAACTATGCACAGTTTATCAGATTTTGATAACATTATGCAACAAAACTAAATTTTTTTGTTTCCGCGACATAGATTGAGGGGTACTATTTTATGAATTAAAACAAAAAATAATTTGATATAACGTTTTTTAGAGATATATATTGGATACGAGTACAACAAAATTAAATTTTATGTGACGTTTTTTTAAAACAAAAATTTCCATGGAAGTTAATCGAAGCTTTAGTATTTGAATCCTATTTTTTTAGGTATAAGCCCTTTAAATTAGGGAAATATTGGGAAAATCTCTTTCACTGATACAGTTAAAAAATAAAAAAATATTTTTTTTAAATGTCTTTTTGCTCTTGCGATTTTTTTCAAATAATATTAAAAATTATTTTCCATTTTTTAAAAACTATCATCTTAACGAAGATAAAGGAGCATATTTGAAAAAAACCTTTGTATAATTTATGACCCATATTGTAAAAGTAAGAGAAATTTAAAAAAATAATTTGCATATGTTTTATTTTGGCCATTTTGTTTAGGAGGTACCAAAAGGGGCGTGGTACAACTCCATTTTTCACGGGATTATATTTAATGTAAAAACATTACACTTCACAATATTTTAAGTATTTGTATGGACTGAAATCAAAGTTATAAGCCGTTAACTGTTTGTGCAAAATGGTACATTTGGTCCATCTTTATCAAGGTGATAGCGATTGTTATAGATTCTGATAAGTAGTATATAATTTATTAAAGAATCAATATTTCACTAAATTGTAACCCTTTGTGGGGGAGGAACTCGAAGGAGTGTACCAACGTGGTCCATCTTTGATCTATGGCTGAGATAGAAAAAACAAGTAAGAAAGTTTCAGTCGGGTAAACCGACTAAGGTATACCCTCACTTTGTGAGTAATGTAATATTGAATATTACTCGAATTATTCTGTCAATTTGTGTGGGAGGTACCAGAAGGGGTTTATCAAATACCCCTTTTTTTCGCTGAACATTAGATACTTTAAATTCATTGCACTGTGCCGACTTATAAGCATTTATTTGCACTGGTATAAACGTTATGAGACATTAAATTGTGGTATGATTTGGGCATTTTGTGTGGGAGGTACAAAAAGGGGCGTGGCAATAACGCCCATAGACTATACAAAAACATTACACTGTACAAAATTTCAAGTATTTTTATACACTGGTTTTAATGTTATAAGCTGTTAACTTTTGGTGCAAAAAGGTACCTTTGTGTGGGAGGTACCAAAAGGGGCGTGGCAACAACACCCATTTTTACCTGGACTGGAGGCAATATAAAAGCATAATACTATACAAAATTTCAAGTATTTTTAGTCGCCACGTGGGAGGTACCAAAGGGGACGTGGCGACTTCGCCCTTTTTTCTCGAGTTGCTGGCGACTAATAAGCAAATACTATGTGTGGAATTTCAAAAGATTCGAATAAGTAGTATAGCAGTTATTAAAGAATCAATATTTCACAACATTTAAACCATTTGTGGGGGAGGTACTAGAAGGAGTGGACCAATATGGCCCATCTTCGAACTTAGCCGGAGATAGAAAAAAATATTACCACATACCAAATTTGAGGTCAATCGGTTGCTCCTTTCGAGAGTTATCGTGCGCACCAGCCTGCAGACAGACAGACGGACGGATATTGCTCATTCAACTTAAAATGACCCAAAACGGATTTCCTCCGAACATACTTGGGGTCTTAGGTCACTCCTTCGACGTGTTACACTTTTTTCCGTAGCAAATGATATATACCCTTGTCACGCTAAAGTGAGGATATAAATATTAACACGAACCAAAATTGAAGTCAATCGAATACTCCTATTAAAAGTTATCATGCGCAAATGCTAGACAAACAGACGGACACGTTGGTCAAATTACTTTAAATGGTCCAAAACGAATATCCACCGAACATTCTTGGGGTATCTTAGATCACTCACTCCTTCGATCTGTTACACTTTTTGCCAGTAGCAAATTTATATAGGTTATAAAAACGCGGTTTTTCGAAAATATCACATTGCTAACATTAATTAAAGCTGAAATTCGAAAAAGTCTGCACAGTTTTGATAATGTTTTTAAATAAAATATATTTGGCGACATTCCTAAACGATAATTTCATTTGTGTGTAAACACATATTTTATTTGATAAAATTAGTTCGCAAATATATTTTGTTGTAATATATTAATATATGCGCTCCAAAGTAATTTTATTGATTTACAAATCAAATGTGCAGGGTGGATGATGAAAGCTGCTCCCAAAAAAAAATTAATATATTTTTTTTTTCTATTTAATGAATCTGGTTAAGATTGATAGATTTTTAGATTTAACAAAAATGGATAACTGGGACACTGAATCAAGAATTTGGATTGTCCGCCGCTATTACGCACTGAAGTCCGTAGTTTCGGTTCAAAGAGAGTATAGGGGCACGTTTGGCGGCAATCCTGCGAGCAGATTGTCCTTAAAGAGACTTGCTAACAATTTTTCCGAGCATGGGACAGTCAACAGAAGACCTTACCATCGAAACCCTTCAGTTCGGACTGAGGAAACAATCGCTGCTGTAGATGATGCCATACAAAACAATCCAAGAGTTTCGACAAGAACCTTATCTGCTCAAATGGGTATAAGCAGACAGTCATTGCAGTCAATTATGCCCAAAGATTTGGAGTTATTCCCATATAAAATTCAAATGGCCAACAAAGTGAACTCAGCAGACTTCCCGATTCGCTTGGAATTTTGCCAGAAGATGCTTCAAAGGGTGGAAGAGGACGGAAACATGTTGAACTGTCTTTTCATGTCTGACGAGTCCCATTTCGATTTAAACGGCAACATAAACAAATAAAATTATCGAATATGGAGGTGCTTCCAACCCAAAGATACTCCATGAGACGGAATTGCATCCACTTCGTGTCACAGTGTGGTGTGCAGTTTCATCACGCTGCATTGTCGGGCCCTACTTCTTCGAAGAAAACGGTCACACCGTTACAGTTACTGGAGGCCGTTACTTGAGCATGTTGAGAGAGTTTTTCTATCCAGAATTACGCCGAATTAGAATTTCTTTCAACACTGTGAGGTTTCAGCAAGATGATGCAACTCCTCACATAGCCCGGCCAGTTATGACATAAGCTGATATCCAGAAACTCCACATTCCGTTGGCCCCCCAGGTCGCCTGACCTTACTGCACCTGACTTTTTCTTGTGGGGTTATTGCAAACAGAAGTCTACAAAGCAAATCCAACAAATTTGAATGAACTAAAGCAATCCATTCGAGAAACAATTGCGGCTATTCCCGTCTCAACTCCCAAGCAGTAATGAACAACTTTTTGGTAAGATGCCACACATGCATCAACGAGCGGGGGGCATTTAAATTCCATTATTTTATACACTGAAAAAAAAGTTATTTGAGTTTCTTAATGTAGCAATATTCATCAGCCACCCTGTATTTGCTCAAAAATATGTAATATTTAAATATTTGTGTTCCAAATATATTTTCTTTTTCTTACAGCGATTTTTCCCCGTCGTTGCAATTCCGCTACGAAAGAAATTATTTCAATTTGCACATTTGTTTCGAACAATATTTTCTGAATTCAATTAATTTGTTCCCAGAATTTGATTCGAATTTCCAATCATTATTTTCATGAAGGCGCCACGGCTCCCCTGATACCCCACTGGGCCACGGATCACCATTTAAGAAGCCCTGATAAAGAGTAATAAATCTTCTTGGTTAAGAGGCCTTAAATATTTTCGAAATATGAAAATAAACTATCAATTGCGAACTTTATTTAGATTTAAATATAAAAACAAAACTTCTTACTATAAATATTTTGCTTCATTTGGTACTGTCGTATTGTATAAGTATTACTAAGTAAAACACTTAACGAAAAAAATGTAACAAAGAAATGTTACAATAAGCGGAAGTAAAAGTTGTAAAAAATTATGAATACCAAGAGCCGGAAATAACAACAATTCGTAGAAAATGCACAGGAAAGTATACTGTATATACGATAATAAACGAAAAAGACATTGAAATATAAAAAAACAATACTAAGAACCAAATTGGAAGAGAAACTACAAAAATGCATCAGATATAGGCATTGATGAATAAGAAGAATACTACTCTATATATTATTTTTAATTTATTTATTTTACCTATAGTTGTATATTAGGTAGAAGTAAATAGATACGTAAACATTTTGAAAAACCGCAGCTGGAACTTGTTTACGGCTTTCGACAATTAAACTGTGCTCGAAATGAACACTTTAAAAATGTAACAGAAATGAGACCCTATGGATATTTCGACGATATGTATGATTTTTAACATATGATAAGATTTCATTGCACTTTTTCAGGGGTAAGGGGGTGAGAAGCGTGGACGACTGATTTGAGAAAAATAATTGTCTAAATGTTCCCTTTATTTCGATCCTTGGACGATCCTTCAAAATAGCCAAAGAGATGAGTCACCTCACTGTTTTCCCAACAAACTTTGTGGTCGAATATCGCGAAAACAAGAGCTAACATAGAAAAACGGCTACTGCCACTGGACTCAGCATGGCCGAAATAGGTCTATCCATAGGGTCTCCTTTCTTTTACATTTTTGGACTAGCACAGTGTTACATTTGTAGCACAGAGGCTTAGGCTCTACTTTTATCACATATACTGTGGGTCTACTGACAATCACACAGTCTATTATTTAGTTGATCACCTATTCACTCACAGAGACAATCACAAAGACTTTAGATGAACCGCTCTAGCACATAAACATAATGTATACTGTTATATCAAAGTGATTTATGTATACTGTTAATATCAGACTTAGGTTTACTGTTTAATAACAGAGACTTCAGTTCTACAAAGACTTCCGCAGAGACTTTGGTCTACAGTTAATTATTGCGATTTCTTGCCACAGGGTAGTACGGTCAATAAAGAATATTACCTGGAAGTTATGCGCAAATTGCGCGAAGCAATCCGCCAAAAACGCCCGGATTTGTGGAAGAACAAAAACTATCTTTTGCGCCATGATAACGCCCCTAACACACATCGTTGCTTATGCACGAATATTTGGCCAAAAACAACACAGTAATGGTGCCGCAGCCATTTGCCATGTATTCCCCTGACCTAGCCCCCTGTGACTATTTTTTGTCCCCAAAACTGAAAAGGCCCACGAAAGAACGATGCTACGCCACGATTGAGGATATAAAGACGGCATCGAAGGAGGAGCTGAACAAGATCACAAAAAATTATTATTTGAAGTGCTTCGAGGATTGGAAAAAACGTTGGCAGAAGTGTATTATATCCGAGGGGAATTACTTTGAATGGGACAAAATAGATATTTATGAACAAATAAATACTTTTTGGAAAAAAAAAAAACAAAAAATACAATATATTTTTGAACATCCTACGTACTTTGAATCTACTGTTCAAACACACTGTTCAATCGATCAACTTTTCACTCACAGGGAAAATCACAAAGAATATAGGTCGACTGTTGTTGCACAGAAACTAATGTTAAATTTAAGGGAGTTTGATATACTCTTCAACCGTATAGACTTCTGTATATTGTTCAATCACTGAGACTTCTGGTCTACTGTTCAAGCAATGATACTTCGGGTCTACGTTTTTAATCACAGAGACTTAGGTCTAATTGTAATCGCGGACATAGGTCTACTATTCAATAACATAGACTTCGGTTCTACGAAGACTTTTTCCGTTCAAACACGGATACTCCGGTCTGCAGTACAATAACTAAGTCTTCTAGTATCAATCACTGATACTACGTGTTACTACTCAATCACAGATACTTCGTTCCACTATTCAATAACATTGATTTCGAGAATACGGTTCAATCACATATAATTTGGGTCTACTGTTCAATCACACAGTCAATCATCAACTTTTCCCTCACAAAGATAATCACAAACACTTTAGGTCTACTGTTGTGGCACAGAAACTTTGGGTCTACTGTTATATAAAAGAGATTTCGGCTTACTCTTAAAATGCAGAGACTTTTGTATACTGATCAATCACAGAAAAATTGAAGCATATACATATATTTACTGGTACTAAATATATAAAGAGTTGACTTTTTGTACAAATTTATACCTTTCACCTATTTTTCTCAAGGTATTAGCGTAATATGTATAAAGTATAACTATGTTTCGAAATGCAGAAGATTCGAATGATATGAAGTTATTAGAGAATCAATAGTTCACTAAATTTTAATTCCTTGTGGGGGAGGTACATACTAGAAGGTTTGGAACAATATGGCCCATCTTCAAAATTATTCTGAAATTTTCCTACAACTTTTCTATAAATCAACTCATTGTCTTCAAATTCGGTATATGACATATGTATGAAAAATAATTACGCTGTCCTAGTCCGAAAATGTGATGAATGGGCAAGGATGTGGGGTCGAGCCAAAACTACTCGATTTTAAAATGATTCGACTCCGAGTACGACTTCGGAGTTTCTAATTTCTTCTCAACATTTCAAATTTCCGCAAACTGTACTCTAAACGCAGGTTCAAATATATGCATTATCTTTGGGCAGGTATTTGATCATCTTAATATTACGATTATATTTTGGACACAATATATTGAATATGTGCTCAACAGCTTGACATAACCAATTCTTCAGTATTAAATGTGACATACAATTTTAATTTTCGACGGAATTATTTTTGTCCAAAAAATGTAGACTTTATTGAGAAATTTTTGTGACTTTTTATTTTTTGATATATTCGACTTTGTTGAGAGAAACAATTATCCAAGGGTCCTCTTTATTTCTTCCTTCGGACTGAAGAAACCTTCCGAAACCTTCTGATTATCCACAAAACGTCGTAGCCAAACATCTATAAACCAAGAAGTGACCTAGAAAAAAGTTAACACCACTGGCTACAGCATAGTCGAAATCGGTTGTCCCATATGATATCCTTTCTGTTACATTTTCGGACTAGCACAGTGTAATTATCAACATTTTGCTCACCCAAATTCCAGATTATATGTATTTGTCTGAAAGTGAGAGTATATCTCGGTCAGATTACCCGACCAAGATATTCTAACTTGTTCTTTAAATTAAAAGGGTGATTTATTTTATAAAATTAAAACCAGTAAGGAAAAGCAGAAAGTCGGGCGGGGCCGACTATATAATAACCTACACCTCCCTAACAATGCGATAAAGGTCATTGCGATAATAATTTGGAATAATTGGTAAGTCGGCAGTAACATTGTATCTAATTTTGAGCCGATAATCGCTAAATTAAGCAATATTTGTTCCTAAATTGAGAAACATCTTTCCGGAAAATATTAATGATCGGAAGTAAAATACAACTTCTATAGCGCTTTGATACCAAATCAGGAGTAACATATATATGGAGGTTATATATAAATCTGAACCGATTTCCCCTGAATACTCATTCATGTAAAAATACCTCTTTCTGTAGAATTTCGTACTAATCGGATATAAAATACAGTCTCTAAAGCGCTTACATGTCAAATCGGTGGTAACATATATATGGGGGCTTTATCTAAATCTGAACCGATTTTCTCCGAATTTGGCAGTATTATTTCGAGTAATAAGAAACCTCTTTCTGCCGAATTTCGCACTGATCGTATATAAAATACAGTTTCTACAGCATTTAAATGTCAATTCGGGGATAACATATATATGGGGGCTATATCCAAATCTGAACCGATTTTAACCAAATTAAATAGGGATCGTCCTTGGGTCAAAAAAAAGAAATGTGTAAAGTTTCGTTAAGATTGGACCATAATTGCGACCTGTAGTTTGATTACAAGAATACATCTACAGACGGAAAGACGGACATAGCTAGATCGACTCAGAAAGTGATTATAAGTCGATCGGTATAATAAACAATGGATCTATCTCTTCTCCTTTTGGGTGTTACAAACAAATGCACAAAGTCATAATACCCTGCACCACAGTGTGGTGTAGGGTATAAAAAATATATGAAACACCAAACTCTTTGAAATATTTTGAGTAATTATTTTGCTTTTGGTCAGAATTAAACATTCTGACCCTAGCACTTACTTTGGAAACCACTATTTCCATACATTAACATTTATGTAGTAGTTTTTGTGGTTAACCTTGTCTAACCAAATATTTTTAGGTGTAGCAAATGTCATGGCAAATGTAAAATGCCTCTCACATTACAGTGGAAACCTCAAAACTGCAAAAGGAAGTTACAGAAACAAAAAAAAAAAGAATTAAAAATAAAAAGAATATTTATATTTAAAATGTCCTTCTCTTGGCCACAAACACAAAAGCAAGCCATTCGATTCCTCCTTAACAAAACAGGACAGGACCTTCAAGGCTTAAACGAGACAAATATTTTCTTTTTTAAATGCATCTCAAGGCAAGGAAATACTTTCAATGTTTTTGGAAAAGTTTAAGAGGTCACATGGAAGACCATAAACATTTTTGTTATTTTCAAAGAATTGAAAAACGGAACAAAGTGTCATAAATTCCCAAAACAAGAACGATGGTGAAATTTTCTTTTCATATGGGGAAAGCAAAACCTCTAAACCTTTAGATTGTCAATGGAGGCAGTACTCTGTCTTTAGATATTCTTCAATGAAAGCCATGAAATTTGTAAAACCACAAAATCTCCAAACGAAGTTTGTCTTTGCCTGTGCATAATTCCTTGACTGAAAGCAAGGAATTTTGTCTCGGCGTCTGCCACGGAAGTATGTACGACAGACACACCACAAAACGGAGTAGCAGTGGGTCTGAAAAGGCAAAAATAAAACGGAAGTCAAAGGAATGAAAATAAAAGAACTAGCCATTAAATTGAACCTATACGATTTGTGGTTTGAATTTGTTAAGCAATAACAAGAGTCAAGGAGAGAAAATTGTGAAAAGTGTAAAATGATCATAGGCGTGGTATGGCTTATGCTGAAGGGAGGAGAAAAATAACATCAGTTTTTCTGTCGTAATATGGAGATCTGAACACAAAACAAATATTAAAAAAATAGTCTATGGTATTTATGGTTTATTTAATTCAAAGTTTCTTGGATGATGCCTTTAGTATTTGGACCATATTTTTTTAGGTATAAGGTAGATGGATTAAAGAAAATTACAAAAATTACACTGACTGAAAAAATTCTATTGCTAAATGTGGACATTATATCTCTTTTGGTACAAGTAAGATAATTTCAACAAAATCATGTTCTTACATCCCCACTATTGTGAACATGGGTATATATCCGTTGCTGAGGGCTAAACGTGTAACACATTGAAGGTGTGAGCCAAGAGACCCCAAAAATATTTGGCAAAAATCCGTTTTGGGTCATTTTAAGACATTTGAGCAATGTCTAAATATTGATCTGAGACACTATATTTATTCTTAATCGTCGTAAAATTCTAAGACATTTAACCGTGTCCGTCCGTTTGGTAGAAATACTTCTTATAGTTGCAGGTTGTTTAGGTTTACAAATGGGCCATATTGGTCAATGTTTTGATATGGATACCGTATAGAGGTCCATCTAAAATAAGTTTTTTAGGCCATAGCCTAAAAATACCACATTTATATAAAACTAGCTGGATCCGGTCCACTTCGTTGCCCCAGACTTCAGATTTCCGATTCCGTCCATTTTTTAACCAATTCCGTAGACTGCCATCAAATGCATACATCAAATCGCTAACAAATTGTGCATGATATCTCAATTTCAAAATTTGGTTTATATGGGCGGGGTCACGCCCATTGATCCGATCCCGCCACTTTTTAGACCATTCATGTAGGCTATCATCATATGCACAAAATTACAGAACTGTCGCTAAAAAAATGTGTAAGACATCTCAATTTTAAAAGTTAGTTTATATGGGCGGGGCCCCGGCCATTGATCCGATCCCGACCCTTTTTGGACCAATAACGTAGACTACCACCAGACATCACTTTTGCTAAAAATTGTGCAAGATATGTGTCCCAATTTCAAAATTTGGCTTCTATAGGCGGGGCCACGTCCATTGGTCTAATCCCGCCCATTTTTGAGCGAATCGCGTAGACTGTCATCAGGTACATGTGCCCAAAACTGCAGCACTCTCGATAATAAATTGTGCACGATATTTATATTTCAAAATTTGGCTTATATAGACGTGGCCACGCCCATTGGTTCGATGCCGCTCATTTTTGGAACAATCACGTAGACTACGACCAGATATATATACACGAAATTACAGCACTCTCGGTAACAAATTGTTCAATATATCTCAATTTCAAAAGTTGGCTTATATGGGCGGGGCTACGCCCATTGTTCAGATGCCGCCCATTTTTGGACCAATCACGTAGACTGCCACCATATACATATACACAAAATTCCAGCACTCTCGCTATCAAATTGTTCAAAATACAATTTCAAAATTTGGCTTATATGGGCGGGGTCGCGCCTATTGGTCAAACCCGCCCATTTTTGGACCAATCATCTAGATCGCCAACGGATATATATACATATACAGAAAATTCCAGGTCTCTCGCTAACAAATTGTGCAAGATATCACATTATTAAAATTTGGCTTATATGGGCGTGCCACGCCCATTGGTCCGCTCCCGCCAATTTTTGGACCAATCACGTGTACTGTCACCAGATACATATGTACAACATATCAGCACTCTAGCTAACAAATTGTGCAAGATACCACATTTTTATAATTTGGTTTATATGGGCGGTGCCACGCCCATTGGTCCGATTCCCCTAATTTTTGGACCAATCTAGTGTACTGTCACCAGATACAGGGTTGCCCATATTCGACGGACCCACGGACTCGTTGGGCCCATTCCAATCGACGAGGCTTGTCCGCAGGCAACAATCTTTGCGTCAATTGAATTTTGTACGGGAACAAATGCAAAACAACGCGAATAATCCGTTGTAAAGTGGACCGAGCCATGCCCAACTGCTGAGAACGGCGTTTTTGGGATGTTCTTGGGGACCTCTCAACACTGGCTCGTACGGCAGCGATATTCTCGGCCGATCGCCTTGGTCGACTTTTATTTGGCCTCTTCGGATTAGAAAGAGCCTCACCAGTCGAAAATTTTTCGTATAAACGCTTAATGGTGTTCTTAGAAGGCGCACTTTTTTTTTAATATTTTAAAAGCACGTTGACTTGACTTCTTCTGTTGAATGTAAATTTCAACTATTTCAGAGCGCTCGCGTGGCGTGTATTGTTCCATGGTAAAAATCTGCTTGGACTGACGCTTCAAACGCGGTATGTCATTAAGCGATCTGACATCTCTGTCAAAAGTTATGGCGTTGCCAGATGGGTCCGTCGAATATGGGAGACCCTGTACATATGTACAACATTACAGCACTCTAGCTAACAAATTGTGCAATTTCAAAATTTGGCTTATATGGGCGGGTCCACGCCCATTGGTCCGATCCCGCCCATTTTTTGACCAATTACGTACCAGATACATATACACAACATTGCAGCACTCCCGCTAACAAATTGTGCAAGATATCGAAATTTCAAAATTTGATCTATGTGGGCTGGACCACGCCCTTTGGGCCGATCCCGCCCATTTTTGGACCAATAACGTAGACTGTCACCTGAAACATATACACAAACTTGCAGAACTCTCGCTAATGAATTGTGGAAAATATTTCAATTTCAAAATTTGGCTTATATGGGCGGGGCCACGCCCGTTGGTCCGATTCCGCCCATTTTGTATACCCTACACCACACTGTGGTACAGGGTATTATAACTTTGTGCATTTGTTTGTAACACCCAAAAGAAGAAGAAATAGACCCATCGTTTATTATACCGATCAACTTAGAATCACTTTCTGAGTTGATTTAGCTATGTCCGTCTGTCTGTCTGTCCGTCTGTGCATGTATTCTTGGAATCAAAGTACAGGTCGCAATTATGGTCCGATCTCGACGAAACTTTACACATATCTTTTTTTTGGCCCAAGGACGATCCCTATCGAATTTGGTTAAAATCGGTTCAGATTTAGATATAGCCCCCATATATATGTTAGCCCCGGTTTGACATGTAAGCGCTGTAAAAACTTTATTTTATATCCGATCAGTATGAAATTCGGCAGAAAGAGGTTTCTTATTATATGACTGAACACTGTTAAATTTGGAAGAAATCGGTTCAGATTTTGATATAGCCCCCATATATACTTTACCCCCGATTTGACATGTAAGCGGAGGTCGGAGAAAATCGGTTCAGATTTATATATAGGTCCCATATATATATGTTACCCCCGATTTGACATGTAAGCGCTGTAGAGACTGTATTTTATATCCGATCAGTACGAAATTCGACAGAAGGAGGTCTCTTTACATGAATGAGTATTCAGGGAAGATCGGTTCAGATTTATATTAAAGCTCCATATATATGTTCCTCCTGATTTGGTATGAAACCGCTATAAAAGTGTATTTTTTTCCGATCATTAAAATTTTCCAGAAAGATGTTTTTAATTTAGGAACGAATATTGCTTAATTTAGCGATTATCATTTCAGAATTAGATAATACGTTTCTACCCATTTACCAATTATTCCAAATTATTATGGCAATGACCCTTATCGCATTGTTAGGGAGGTGTAGGGTATTATAAAGTCGGTCCCGCCCGACTTTCTGCCTTTCCTTACTGGTTTAAAATTCACATAATCTGACACTAAATGCATACACACAAAATTTCAGCACTTTAGCTAAAAATTTTTCTCAATACCAAAATTTGACCCATATGGGCGGGTCCACGCCCACTTGATATATCGAAAATTCAAGTACCCTATTTTCAGCACCCCCTACACTTGTACATTCTGTGAAAATTTCAAGATGATCGGTCAAGCCGTTTAGACGTCTAGACGGAACAAACAAACCCACAAACAGACACTCTCTTTTATATATATAGATAAATACCACATATTCGAAGAATTTGAAGTGAATCTTTGCAGTTTATTTAATTAAGACAAGACTATATCGCAGTAAAAATTTTTTTAATCAGTTCATATTTTGTTATAGCCTACCTATAGATGTCGCTCCCAAACACACTTATTTAAGCCATAAATACCACATTTTCTAAGAAATTTAGCTGAAACTTTGCAGCTTGTTTTTTATTTTGGCAAGTATTCATCTCAATAAAATTAATACAAATCAAATTTTATTTTGTTGTAGTCCCCGTGTAGATGTAGCTCTCAAGAATGCAGATGTTTGTAACACCTGAAAATAACACAGCTAGACCCATGTTAAAGTATACCGATCGACTCAGAATCACTAGCTGAGTCGATAAAGATCCCTATTTGGTTGAAATCGGTTCAGATTTAGATATAGTTCCAAAAATCTTTCTTCCGATTTGGCCCTTTAGTCCTATAGAAGCTGTATTTTACATCCAATCGTTTTGAAATTTAGAATGGTAGAGTTTCTTGATACATGAACCAACATTGAATTTGAAGAAAATCGGTTAAGATTTAGCTATAGCTCCCATAAATATGTTTCACCCGATTTGGCTCTTTAGTCCTGTAGAAGCTGTATTTTACATCCAATCGTTTTTATACCCTACACCACACTGTGGTACAGGGTATTATTGAAGTATAAAATGTCCCAAAAGTAAATTTATGTAAGCAATTTATACATGAATTACAAAATTTATATTTCAGAGTTATTAAATATTACGAGAGTGGTGTAGGGTATTATATAGTCGGCCCCGCCCGACTTTAGCCTTTCCTTACTGGTTTTTCAATATGTCTGATATTTAGGAATTGCCATTATATTTTCTCAAGACCTCTTCCAATTTGATCTGGCTGAATTTTATGAAATATTATTTATATTTTCTTCGCTTAAAACAACTCTTTGTAAATGCAGGCCAAGGCAATCTTCCGATTTGATTTATTGACTTTCTATGGTCACCTTTGTGGGCTAGTTGGATGGAATCTCTGAACTTTTATTTCATATATAAATAATCCTTCTGATTCGACAGATGCAGAAGGCCCCCTTTTTACCAATCTTCCTGTAATTGAGAATATCTGTATTTAATTTCTCATAATATTATCCCTAGTAACCATGAGCCATATGGACATTAGTTTTAATATATTCCCAATATAAAGATAATTTTTGTTTAAACGACAAAATGTTCTTATCTTTTAAGCTTTGCTTTTGTCTGTTTCACATCGGTATTAAAATTTTGGAGTTAAAACCTTGTGGAATTAGCTACAACTTCTTAAATTATGCACCGATTTTCTTCGGAATGATCATTATACCCTACACCACACTGTGGTACAGGGTATTATAAGTTTGTTTTACGGCAGATGTTTGTAACACCTGAAAATAACACAGCTACACCCACCTTAAAGTATACCGATCGACTCAGAATCACTAGCTGAGTCGATTTAACGATGTCCGTCCGTCCGTCCGTCTGTCCATGTAAAGTTGTTCGTCGACTACAGGTCGCAATTTTACTCCGATCGTTCTGAAATTTTGCTAGCTGAAACCGATGATGATGACATCACGACGATGGAATCGGATAGGTCTGGGCTGGTAGCAAAGTCAGATAAGGAAGTCATGGGTACCGTCGCGGGGGGAAAGTCAAAAAAGACGGACGAGCAGAGAATGGAGGCTGGATATAAGCGCTCGCAGCGGTACCTGAGGAGTATGCAGTCGAAAGACCCAGCATCCCTCACAGTACGCGACAAGCGCTTAATCCGGAAGCATAGATTCCACGTCCGGAAGTACGAGTCTCTCGTAAACACTACGGTCGTGGAAGTATGCCCTCCACCTGCGACTAAGGACAAGAACACTGACACTAACACTAAAACACGTACTGACGAACAACATATAGCACTAAAAAGTACACACGAGACAAAACTGAAAAAGCCCATCAATCCACCAGCGCCGGTAGCTAAGGATGATGGCAAAAACAGCTCTCCATGCCCTTCCAAAGGCAGGAAAGCCAGCAACAGTAGAGAAGCCCAACCTGCCGCGGCAGGCACCTCTGGCCGAACTGACGACAAGAACGCTGTCAAAAGACAACGTTCAAACGACTCTCAGGTTCCAGAAGGCAAGCGGATCAAAAAATCGGCCAGCCTGACATCGGCGCCTGAGCTGCAAGTAGCGATTCTTGACCGGAGCAATCCAGAAGGCAGAATCTCTACAGAAAGATGGATGTTAGTAGAAGAAGGCATTCTGCTGAAAATGCATGAAGCCCTTGCTACGGACGAGGATGATGCATTCACCGAGATCGACGGGGCCAAATGGCATAAGGGCGTGAAAATTGTTGGATGCGGCAATCCTAGAGCTCTCGAGTTCTTAACGGCATGCGTCAACAATCTAAGCGGACTCTGGCCAGATATGGACATCAGCATAGTGCCACTCGAAGAACCACTATTAACCAGCTGGACCACTATTAAAGTGTGGGTCCCACCTCCAATCCTGGAGGATAAGGTTATTCTGGACCTCCTAAAAAGGCAGAATAAGAGCCTGCAAGCTGGGGATTGGAAGATAGTCCGAGGACGAGCGAGAGACAAGGGAGATGGAAAGGACCTCTGGATCAGAATAGGTTCGGAGTCCCTAAATCTCCTGAGGCTCTCGAATGGAACAATAAAGTTCGGACTAAACCGACTCCGGACGTCCGTCCCCGACGCGGAAGTAGAAAACAGCAACCCCGGGCGGCATGAAAGTGGTGCAGCTAAATCTACACCACTCTGAAGCAGCGTCGGACGAGCTGTTGAGAGTAATGGGGAAAGAAAAGATAGACGTGGCCCTTATACAGGAACCTTGGTTGGCAAACAACAAAGTCCGCGGTCTCAGGTCACGTAATCTAACGCTCATTTCCCCGAAGACAGAAGGTAAGATTCGTAGCTGTATCGTAGCCTGTAGAAACATAACTCTGACAATGATCTCCCGCTATAGCAACGAAGACCTTACAGTGGTAGCTATGGAACGCCAGGGTAAACCAACACTGGTTTTAGCATCCATGTACCTGCCATATGAATCCGCCGATCCCCCCTCAGACAAGGTACGCTCTCTGGTAAGTTGGTGTAGGAGTAAAGGGCACGACCTAATCATCGGAGGAGATGCAAACGCGCACCATACCATATGGGGCAGCACAGACATAAACAAACGAGGTGAGTCACTACTTGAATACTTATTATCCACTGATCTAGTTATCTGTAATAAGGGCAACAGGCCCACATTCTTTAACAAAATCAGGGAACAGGTTATAGATTTAACTTTAGTAACTAATAGCGATTCAATAAGAATTTCCAGGTGGAGAGTGTCAAATGAATGTTCCTTCTCGGATCACCTTATGATACACTTCATCATAGAACATGAGGCTACTAAGGGGAAACCCTATCGTAACCCCAGGAAGGCAAACTGGGATAAATTCAGACAACTTATGCAATCGTATCCACCACCAAATATGGAGATACATGACTTGCAGGGTCTGGACTGTGCAGTTGACCGTATGACAAGTAACCTTGTCGATGCCTTCTATGAGTCCTGTCCAGAACGCTCACCACCCCGGAAAACCAACCGAACATGGTGGACTCCGGAACTGAAGCAACTTAGGAAGGAAAGTAGAATGCTATTCAACAAGGCCAAAAAAGAGAAAACACCGGAGTGTTGGGACGAATACCAAGCATCCACCCGTACCTTCAAAAGAGAGTCCAGAAAGGCAAAAAGGAAGTCCTGGACGAATTTCTGCGAAAAATTGGAGGACATTAGCGAAGCTTCCAGACTCCGCAAAGTCCTATCCAAAGATCCCAGCACACCAGACTTCCTCATGGGACCAGATGGACTACTCACTGAGAACAACCAAGAGACTCTAGAACTTCTGATGGACACCCATTTTCCGGGTTGTAGCGAAGTTTCAGATGCCGGGGAAGTGTACGCAGACATCTCCACGGCCAACATGGAGGAACTAATCAGAACTGTTATAGATGACGAGAAAATATGCTGGGCGGTGAGATCCTTTAAGCCTTTCAAATCGGCGGGCCCGGATGGCATCATTCCAGCTCTTTTACAAGAATCCTTGGAACTTATTCTACCATGGCTACGCGCAATTTTTGCTGCAATTTTGCAATGGTCATATATACCCAAGGCATGGAGAGAAGTCAAGGTGGTCTTTATCCCCAAAGCGGGAAAAATAAACCACAGCACGACAAAGGACTACAGACCAATCAGTCTATCATCGTTTCTGTTGAAAACCATGGAAAGACTAGTTGATCTAAACGTGAGGGGAAAACTGACACCAAACAACTTCAGCACGGCACAACACGCCTACCTGAAAGGTAAATCTGTGGAAACGGCCTTACATGAAGTGGTAGGATTTGCCGAGGACTCCCTTCATTACAAAGATTACACCATGGCGGCGTTCCTCGATGTAGAGGGCGCTTTTAATAATGTTAAAATAGCATCTATACTTAACGCACTTGATAGCATAGGCTCACATCTAGGCATAACCAAGTGGACAGGCAACATGCTCAAAAGCAGAATCATTAACTCAACCATGGGCAATGGTTCGTCAAGAAAGCGAGTTACGAGAGGTACTCCGCAAGGTGGAGTTGTCTCACCGATATTATGGAATCTAGTGATAAACGAAATCCTAATGGATCTCGGCAATACAGGAATTAAAATCATAGCGTATGCAGATGACGTCGTGATTTTGGTTAGAGGCAAATTTATGCCTACGGTCAGCGAGATCATGGAAAGATCACTAAAACGATTATAACGCTGGGCAGAAAAAAATGGACTAGGAGTTAACCCAGGGAAGACAGAACTGGTCCTTTTTACTAGAAGAAATAAAATTCCGAACTATCAGCTCCCTACACTACAGGGAAAGGTACTTGAACTGTCGAAAGAAGCTAAGTACCTAGGCATCACCCTAGACTCTAAGCTGTCCTGGAAAAGGAATTTGGAGGAAAGGGGAAAGAAAGCGCTATGCGCCTTCTATGCCTGCAAGAAAATGTTTGGACGCAAATGGGGTTTACAGCCAAAAATGATACACTGGATGTACACATCGATCATTAGACCGATACTCACTTACGGATCAGTTGTATGGTGGAAATCGGTAATGAAGAAATCACATCTCTCGCACCTAGCCAAAGTGCAGAGACTGATTTGCGTCGGGATAACTGGCGCCCTCAGATCTGCTCCACAAATGGCACTGGAGGCGATGCTGAACCTTCAACCAATCGATATATACATAAAGTGTACCGCAGCGAAAGTGACCCTTCGGCTAAGGGAATCAGGAATAGCCATTAATACCGCACACGGACATGGGTCAATCCTGGAAAGCATGGGTATAACAGACAAAATAAATAGGACAACGGACTACTTAGCACCAAGAACAATTCGAGATAAAAATTTTAATGTAACGTTTCCTAGCCGTGAGGAGTGGGCATCAAATAACGTCATAGAGGACGATGAGATCTCAATATTTACGGACGGATCGAAAATGGAGACGGGCACGGGTTCAGGAGTTTTTTCCGATACCCTCAATCTCAGAATCTCCACCAGACTCCCAGATGAATGTACGGTCTTCCAGGCAGAGATCTATGCCATTAACATTGTCGCGAATCAGATCTTGGAAAGGGATATTTCTCCGAAAAAATTCAAGATCTACGTCGACAGCATGGCAGCTCTCAAGGCCTTGGGCTCTAGAACTATAAAATCACGCTGCACGATGGACTGCTTTCTAGCCTTAAACCTTATTCAGTGGCACGAAATCACGCACTGCTGGGTGCCAGGACATAGCAGCATACAGGGCAACGAATTAGCAGACGAATGTGCCAGGATAGGATCAGGTGCGCGAAATGAAACCGCGACTCTGGACGTGCAAATTCCGTTCGTGGAACTTAAAAACGAAATCGACGAACGCGGAGTAGCACTAACCAGATCTAGGTGGGACACAGTACAAAACTGCAGGACGGCAAGAACCCTTTGGCCATCCATTGATGCGAACCGTACCAAGGAATTGCTGTCCTTCAGGAAGAACACTCTCAGCATCCTCACAGGAGTCATCACAGGGCACTGCGTGATAGGCATTATGGCTGCACGCATGAAGCTTCCTTACGAAGACTTCTGTAGAAGCTGTTTAGATGAAGAAGAGGAGGAGTCAGTTCAGCACTTGCTATGCTCATGCAAAGGACTGCAAGAGTACCGTTTGGCCTATTTAGGGCACAGGCTCTTCGCAAACCTAGACGGCCTAGCAGATGTACCGCTCAAACCCCTTCTCAAATTCATCAGTAAATCCCTCTGGTTTAATAAAGCCACGAGGACAAACGAAAGCAACTAGATCATCCTATCCCCCTTTCTAAATCTTCTCTCCCTCTTCCTTACCTTTCTCCCCCTTCCTAGTCTGTCAACCTCCAATTATTTCTCCTATTCTTCCTTTCTACTCACGGGAAACACAATGGACCGAACTGCCGGCCCCGAGTGAACTCGTCAGTTGTATTCTGACGGGCGTCCCTTTCAACCTAACCTAACCTACTGGTATATTATTCATGACTACCGATCGGACTTTACGATAACATTATAAACATAAATAAATTGTGCATTTTTCGATGTTTTGATGAGGCTTTTATTCAAAAATTATTAAAATTGTCTCCAAAAATATGATTTTATTCGCAATATCTTCTAAGATATATCTGAAACCGCTGAACGGATGATACATGTAGCTCAGCTGTCAAGTAATTGTATTTCCCATACCGTTTTTGAAAAAACCTTGCATTCTATCTTTTTTTATATATAAAATCCTTTGTACGTTTGTTAGTAACGCATGATCTATGAAACCATAAAAGCGAATGGGCTAAAAATTTAACAATATATTACGATTGGGCTCATTTGTGTTTTAGAATTATTTTCACCGCGATAAATTGCGGAGTGATCAAGTTATTTGCAAAATTCGCATTTCCAGAGCGATTAGCCTGAAATTTAAAATCTATGTGTGGTTTGTCTTGATAATAGTTTGTTTGTATGATTCTAACCGGTAGATGGCGCTGTAATGGACATATGGTCAATATAAATTTTTTGATCGTTTGTTCCTGAAACTCGGGATGTATGCGTTTTTGAATGAAATATCAATGAATAACAAAGCAATACATCCAAAACATGACGGGCGGGACAACGTCTGCTTGGGTCAGCTAGTAATAAATAACAGAGGCAATTGGTCTACAGCCAGGAGTTAAAAATCAATAACGATTTAAAGATAAAACCAGTAAGGAAAGGCTAAAGTCGGGCGGTGCCGACTATATAATACCCTACACCACTCTCGTAATATTGAATAACTCTGATATATAAATTTTGTAATTCATGTATAAATTGTTTACATAAATTTACTTTTGGGACATTTTATACTTAAATAATACCCTGTACCACAGTGTGGTGTAGGGTATAAAAACGATTGGATCTAAAGAGCCAAATCGGATGAAACATATATATGGGAGCTATAGCTAAATCGTTACCGAATTTCTTCAAATTCGGTAGTGTTGGTTCATGGATCAAGAAACTCTACCATTCTAAATTTCAAAATGATTGGATGTAAAATACAGCTTCTACAGGACTAAAGGGCCAAATCGGACGAAACATGTATATGGGAGCTATAGCTAAATATTAACCGATTTTCTTCAAATTCGGCAGTGTTGGTTCATAGATCAAGAAACTCTACCATTCTAAATTTCAAAATGATTGGATGTAAAATACAGCTTCTACAGGACTAAAGGGCCAAATCGGACGAAACATGTATATGGGAGCTATAGCTAAATATTAACCGATTTTCTTCAAATTCGGTAGTGTTGGTTCATGGATCAATAAACTATACCATTCTAAATTTCAAAACGATTGGATGTAAAATACAGCTTCTATAGAACTAAATGGCCAAATCGGACGAAAGATATATAGGGGAGCTATGTCTAAATCTGAACCGATTTCAACCAAATTCAATAGCGATCTTAACAGCCGCGAAATACTCTAAACTGCAAATTTTCAGAACGATCGGAGTGAAATTGCGACCTGTAGTCGACGAACAACTTTACATGGACAGACGGACGGACATCGTTAAATCGACTCAGCTAGTGATTCTTAGTCGATCGGTATACTTTAAGGTGGGTCTAGCTGTGTTATTTTCAGGTGTTACAAACATCTGCCGTGAAACAAACTTATAATACCCTGTACCACAGTGTGGTGTAGGGTATAAAAATAAACGAAAATACAATAAAATAAATAATAAATGGTGCTTGAGTTATGCTTAAATATGTAGTTTAACCTCACTTAAAAGTCAGACCCAAAAATAGTGTCGACCGGTGTAATTCTTAAGAGGATGTTAAAATATTTCAAATGGTTCCTATACCATTTAAATTTGATATTCCATTCAAAAGCTATCTTAAGATGAAAATAGCTAAATTTTTTGAAAAAAAATATAGATTTATAGATTTTGGCACCAATAAACTCTAACTCTCTATGAATTTGGACAAACGGAAAATGTCCGAAAGGGTAATGTATCCATATTGAAATTTTTGTGCTGTTTTGCTTCGGAATTATGTATCTTATTAATTGAATATTCAATGAATTCATCGTCACTGGATAATATTTCTAATATTTCCTTATCGGCCACTGATGACTAGGGACTACTTCAGATGGTATCGATCGAACTTCACCATGGAACTGAATTACTGATCATTATCTTCAGATTTCCTTGACTTTTTTTAGATAAGTCGGAGCAAAACTAACAAAGATACAGCAGTCTAAGTAATCGCGCCTCATAAGTGACTCAGTACATCCGAAACATTTTAAGGCGTTTTTCCCACAACTCACACTGGAAGGTTTTTTTTTCAAATTTGTTATTATTTTCTATTTTACAATAAAAAATAGCCTATTTTATTGCAAAAATCGCGTTATTCACTTCTTAGTGTTAAAAAAATAGAAAAATATAAATTTCGAAAAACCCACCCAGCGTTACCTGGGGAAAACGATTATCTACGAAATAATTGTGTTTTTATAGCCTACACCACACTGTGGTACAGGGTATTATAAGTTTGTTTCACGGCAGATGTTTGTAACACCTGAAAATAACACAGCTAGACCCACCTTAAAGTATACCGATCGACTCAGAATCACTAGCTGAGTCGATTTAACGATGTCCGTCCGTCCGTCCAACTGTCCATGTAAAGTTGTTCGTCGACTACAGGTCGCAATTTCACTCCGATCGTTCTGAAATTTGCAGTTTAGAGTATTTCGCGGCTGTTAAGATCGCTATTGAATTTGGTTGAAATCGGTTCAGATTTAGATATAGCTCCCATATATATCTTTCGTCCGATTTGGCCCGTTAGTCCTATAGAAGCTGTATTTTACATCCAATCGTTTTGAAATTTAGAATGGTAGAGTTTCTTGATCCATGAACCAACACTGCCGAATTTGAAGAAAATCGGTAAAGATTTAGCTATAGCTCCCATATATATGTTTCATCCGATTTGGCTCTTTAGATCCAATCGTTTTTATACCCTACACCGCACTGTGGTACAGGGTATTATTTAAGTATAAAATGTCCCAAAAGTAAATTTATGTAAACAATTTATACATGAATTACAAAATTTATATATCAGAGTTATTCAATATTACGAGAGTGGTGTAGGGTATTATATAGTCGGCACCGCCCGACGTTAGCCTTTCCTTACTGGTTTTTTTTGGATTTCAGATGATCCATCACCGAGTTATGATGGAAATTTACCATTCTGCATTTGACACATTTTTTAATATTTCTTCATAAAATTTTTACACAACATACCTTGAAAGTTATGCTATAGTATAGTATAGTACATGGACATTAGGACGGGTCAAATAAAAAAATTCGCGCTTGTCCGCACCTCAAATGAAAACTTGCTTTGTTTAGTTAATATCACCAATATATTTCGGCTATATCTTACACTACCAGTGAGCTAGAGCGAGGTTATGCCTCTTTTATTCATGTTTTTCTTGGAAATAAATAATTATCGTGTTAAAGTGAAACCGTGAAAAAAAGTAGCATGTAAATCGAGGGATAGGTGTATTTGTGTTGTGTATTAGGTCCCTTCCGACCTTTAATTTTGATTTATATGTTTTTATTTAAATGCATGTTAAGTATATAATATTATTATATTCCCCTAGAATTAATCGCATAAAAGTTTATTTGAAAAGATTTTGCAGCTACAAACCAAAACGTCAGTTGGGAATCTTACTCACTACACCCACGTCATAAAAATAGTTCCCTTGTGTAATCCTCTTAACAAGACCGTCTACGCCTCTGTTTCTTCGTTCACAAGAGAAATTCCTCCTGTTTCAAACGATTTCTTAGTCATATTGTCAATACAGTAAATAACTTAACATATTCACACATAAACATGAAAATCATACGCACTGTCAACTCTATAAAAAACCAAATATATTCTCTGTCGAAAACTTTGGGTGACCTTTTCTGGAAAAAACAAAAAAAGAAATCTTAAATTTTCTCAATCGTAATGAAAGTTTCGCCATCATTTTACAACCCTCAAAAACTAGTTTTGCAATGAATATCCGTTGAGGGGTTCCGCATCATTCCAGGGGAGGAATGCTGCTGAAGTTTCTTCTGTGTTGGGGTTTGGGGGTCACCACCATAATAGACAATGAAAACATGTTTTTTGTCGGGGTGAAAAATAGGAAAATGACCAGACTATTATATCACTGTTTTGTATTTTTCTTTCGTTTAGTGTTTTTCGCAAAAAAGAGCAAATTTCTATGCGTATCTTTGAGTGAAGGGATGAATGGGTGAGTAATTGTCCCATGTTTATAAGTATGTATGCAATTTGATTTGGCTTGGTCATCGTCACCATCGCCATCATCATCACCATCGTTCTGAAAAAATGCCCGCAAGTGCGTGAATTTATAAGCATATTTTAAGAGGGGTTTGTGTTAATTAAAGTTGAAGAAAAAACGTTTTAAATAAATAAAATAGTTTGTGGGGAAATGTTACACATTATGTCTACAATAGCACATCGGCTTAAAAAAACCATAGATTTTCTGGCATATATGAAAATTTGTCTTTTTTGAGAGGCTCACTTGAACTATGTAGCCCATTGCGATACCACAGGGCCAAAGTCCTCTTCCTCCAAAGTCCTCTTCCTCCGCAGCCACTGATGGAGGGTGATCTCCTAGCACGACACTGACTATGACATAAGCGATTTCGTCGGAGTGTATGTCAACCAGGCCTGCCTGGTAAGCTCTTTGATCTAGAGATTCTCTCATGTACCGCCGGACGTCATGCTCGAAGATTTTTCCTGACCTGCCTGTGAGGTGGAAGCCTACCCACATGGTCGACAGCAAAAAATTGTGTCGTCGCACGGGTAATTAGTGGTCGGGATTCTTGTACCATCGACTATCATATCGAGTTGCTCCTTCGCTTGCGCTGTCCATGCAGTAGACAGTGTGGCCGATGATTTGGTGGCAGATATTTTCAGGTTCTTCGCAGCGAAGAAGTTGGTGTTGGAGGTGATGGAGGTTAAACAGTGTCGGAGATATAACCACACCTTGGGGAACTCCCCGTTGCACTCTACGTGGTTGGGACTTCTTGTTTCCGAATTCCACATTCCACTGGCGCCACCCATCAAATTAACTATGGATCGTTTCAAACTATTCAGAAGGAAATTGTTGGCGATATCCTCAAAAAGCGTGGGGTGCCTAATAGTATCGAAGGCCTTCGATAGGTCAAGCGTTACGTGGACAGTTCTGTCACCGCGCTTGTTTAGGTTATGACCGCAGCTAATATGTGGATATTACTTGTAAAGCATTAGTCGTAATACGCTGCCTTCAGAATCTGTACTGATGATCGGCTATAGGGAAATGTGCAATCAGGTTTGGGAGGATTTAAGCCTCAAGCGGATTTCCTAATGGCGAGAGAAGGAAGATATGACTGTACGATTCTCCCTTACTCGTTTTCAGTAGCGGGACCACTCTGTTCATTTTCCAGACTTCGGGTCCAGGACTGTCTTCAACCTGTCCAGTGGTCCAGGACAGGTTGAAGACATTATTCAGATACTTTACTTCCCTATGTCCAACTGCTTCAACATCATCATCGAAATTCCGTGGGGCCAAATGCTTTGGATGACTTAGCGCTACGGATGACATCTGCAAATTCTCCAACTGTAAATTCTGCGCCTTGGAGGGCATGACTATCCTTTTCGCTCTGTCACTCACAGGATTCTCTATAAATTGCCGGAAAAAAAAAGCCCGCAACTTTCCGCGTCATTCAAAGAGGTGGCACCAAACTGCCGTCCGGTCGGCTCTCCTTCCTGGATTCGAGAGTGACTCGACTCTTGCCCACAATTTACCGATAACGGAACATAAGTTGCACTGCTTCAAATGATCCAGCCATTTATTCCGCTTATATTCGTCGAATTTCCTACTTATTTCTAGATTCAGTTCCGTTATTCTAGGATGAGCAGGGTCAAAACGCCGAATTTCATTACGCTCGTCTGCGAGTCCCTCTGCATCTGCTGGGAAATTAGTTCGTATCTTAAGGTGGGTACTATGTTTTTATGTAATAAAGGGTCCGATATCTAACGTTTTTTTCAACTAGTGCTTATTTCGTGAATGGTAACAGTTAGCTCATGTCTGATTTGACAGATAATTAGTTTTATCCTTCTGCTGAACGAATATGGTTGTGTATACGCTTGAACAAGTGGGCCTGCGATCGACATACAGAAGATGCCGATTTTGCCAAAAAAACATCTTTTGAGATGAAGCTCATTTTGATCTTGGCGGGTATGTAAACAATCAAAATTGTCGCATTTGGGGCACAGAAAACCCCCACACATACATTGAAAAGCCGATACACCCAAAACGAGTCACTGTTTGGTGCGGATTTTGGTCCAGAGGCATAATTGGGTCATGAGCAAGGAGTGGCCGTTGCAGTCAATGGCGATCGTTATCGGGCCAGGTTGAACGAATTTTTGTTCACAAAAATTGAAGAGGAGGATATTGGCAACATTTGGTTACAACAGGACGGCGCTACGTGCCACACAGCCGAAGCTACACTCGATGTTTTGCGCGATGTTTTCAAAAAAAAAATGTTATTTGGGGGACCCTTGTTACAAATAACAAATAATTCCCTACTGTTGTACAAATATAAATAAATAAAATGATGTTCTGATGAACCGAAAAAGATAATTTATTATTATTTTTAAGGATATACATTATATTTGTTGACATATATAAATTATACTTCCATCCATAAACAGAATTTCTTCTTTCATCTCCTATGGCTGGCAAGAACTCACTATGTTCTTTTTAACCATTTAAAAACGAGATCACAGGCACTGCCCAATTCCATTGTCCTACCGAAGGGTAGCCTTAGCCGTCCACAAAGATTTTCCAGACTTTTCGTCACGATTGTTCTAAACGTAAACGTAATGTACATATGTAATTACAAGACAAATTCCACATTATATATAGTCTTCCCTGTTTTGCACATTTTTTGCTTTGCTATCCAATCAGAATGTCGCTCTCCTCGTTTATTCCATATACATACATATTTTCCGTTCCAAAGCTTTGCATTAGTTTTCTTTATTTCAGATAATTTAATTTAGTATTCTTTATTAGGAAATTTGATTGCTAATATTTACAACAGTTGAATTTCTCGCGGACAAATATGAATATAAATAAATAGGAGTTTCACAACCTTGTTTTTTGTATGGGATTTCAGCGTGAAATCGGAACATAGTACCTGTAAACCCATAATCCGTGTAGGGGCGTCCTCATTCACTATGCAGAACGTAGAGCCATCTTTTTGGCTCAGAAACGCTCAGCCAAAACTATGCCTTTCTGATCATTAGCTACGAAAGATATCTCTGCGATACTCCTCGATGGTTTTAAGGCCATATAAACCCCTGAGGTGCACCAACTTCATACATCGGGTACACCTTACTGATGTTGCACGGCGATTGATAAGGTTCCCGAAGACCGAGCAAAACCATTGTTGTGGTCTGGGATTTTGTTCGGTCCCGGCACGGACCTAAAGAGTTCTGAGCAGACACTCTGGGATGTGTCTCTCCCAAGGCGAAAAAGGACAAACATAAAGCACGTAATACTGAGGTGGCAGCCCGTGGCCGAAGAATTGCTGCTTCGGGTCAATCAGGTACAAACAACCGGCTGCAGTGGTATTGGTCGATTTCCCCTCCTATTCGTCTCCTCATCTTTGCCAAAAGTCGTTCCACAAAACCTCCAGTCTCTCTGCGTACCGTTCAATAAAGCAGTGACCCGGCATGGCAGAAGGCCGGAATCGCTAGCCACAGCAAGGGTGTGTTTGGAGTTCATTTATGGACATAAGGTCACTATATCTGAATAAAAAACTTTTAGGTCTCAAGAAGCATGTCCACATAATCCATCTCCTCTAGAGCATGTAAAGTATTTCCTTATTCAGCCATCTTGAGTTCGCCAAAGAGAGATTCCAATTAGTGGTATATAGCTTTGATAAAATGTCCAGTAGCAATAAATGTTGTTATTCTCAATACATCAGTGATGCTCATATAGTCTTTTTCACAATGTGTTACTCTTATATTTACGTTTTCTTTCTCATTTGTATTGTACCACCCTCGTCTGCAGAACACCGTCACTTTTTTACACATTTTACTCCCAAACCCATAGTCATTCTTACAATTACATTTTTGGACAGGGTGCGATTGTGGCTATTTCCGTTTCTCAAAAAATTGGAAAAGAAAAAAATGTCCTTTTTCTGGAGTGCAAAGAATACGGCTAGTTTTGCATGGCCGGATATATTATACTTTGCAAAAACGTACACACAGACACCCACTCAGTAGTAAGAAATGGACAAAAGTGGCGTCAACAGAAAAAAACGTGCAAATATGTACTCCACAAGTCGAATGTGCAAATGCTGATTGGAAGCGGTTCTTGTGGTGCCAGTGTCAATGGTGGTGTTGTTAAGGTTTTTGCCGTTTTCTGAAAACGTTTCCTTTTTTGTGCCACCGATAATGTTTAATATTATCGGTTTCGGCAATAAAGCGTTTTTGATCCGTATTTCAGAGAGAATGAATGCTGATATTTGACGTGCGGTTCATGGTTATTATGTGGTCTACGTGCACGTTCATATGTGTGTCTGGATTTTATATTTATGATGACATTTTATTGCACTCAGCTGAAATTTATGTGAAGGGGGGAGGCGCAGTGCACGTAAGTAGAAGTTTTTGCTTGCTTTTTAAGGATTCCTTTTCCATGCCGTCTTAATTAACTATTGAAGGATATGTGTGATGTTTGTTAAATCGGAAACAACCTATACGACTCTTGTAGCTCTTCGACTTTCTGGACACATTTTGAAACAAGATGTGCCTACCATCAATAATTTTACCAGTGATATGTGCTAAATTTAAAGGAAAATAATACCTTAAAATTAATGGAAACATACACGGAGCAAAATAGCCTTTTTTATATGTTTGAATCGAAAGAAAATATATTTTGAACACAAATTTTGAAATATTATATCGAGCCATGAGAGCAAATCTATCGAAAGCGACATTTTACCAAAAAAAATGTATGATTGGAAATTTATCCTCTTTGGTATCTCTATCGTTGTGTATCTCCAGAATATTCAAATTGTCAATAAAACACTAAAAAAGTAGGAGTTGCATTTTATCGTTAGTGATTGTTTAGTGAAATTGGACCGATCGTGTAGGCTACTGCATGGCCAGCCGAGGCAGCCATTTGAATTAAATTATTTTCCATTATTAACCGGAAGGATTGTTAATATCGGTTGTCACAACCAAATCATTCTATCTGTATAGGGGAACCAGATACTGTTCTTTTCAATCCCATACGATCTGCCACTACAAGGAAAATCCAATCTAACTGTATTATTACGGACTGTAGCGTGATATCAACAGACAGACGGACATGACTAAATCGCCTGATAATTTTACGAAGATCAACTTTCTGGGGTATCAGATCGACAATTCTAGTTATTGCAAATAGAATGACAAATTTAGTATCATCCTGTGATGGAGAGGAGAAAAGGTACCGATATTGCACATTTTCAATACCTATGTAGTTTGCTGTAAAAGCTTGACAACAAAAGAAGAACGGTAAAATGACATGGGTAAATTGTCTCCGAATTTTCACGACTTTTAGTCCTTCCTTATTTTTTTTTTTTACAAAGAATCATGGTGCTAAATACCTCCCCCAATCGATTTCTACGACTATATTTTTTTTTTATGGAGGGGATTTTCATTGCTAAGGGGATGAGCGGGTTTGTTGGATGTGTTGTTGGAAATACATCTTGTAGTGTCTCCTTTGTTTTATTCTTTGACATCTTTTCCGAATCCTTCAATACCAAAATTGTGTCTGAATTTAAAATTGAATATGAAATTTGCACCGCAACGTTCTATCAGTAATGACCTCTACCAAATTTACGCGGTATAGAAGCCACAATTTACATAAAATCTTTACGAAATTGCATACAGGGTAGTTGTTTGTGCCGATCATAAACATTTCTAAATTTGAAAAACAAAATTGGTTCAGATTTAGAGATTGTCCCCATGTAGAATGCGCATTTATGATCAAAACTTTATAGCTATATCGCGAGTTTTCATATATGGAATACGAGGTGTTCAAAAAATATCGCGAATTTTGTATTTTTTCAAAAAGTATTTATTTATTCATGAATATCTATTTTGTCCCCTTCAAGTAATTCCCCTCGGATATAATACACTTCTGCCAAAAGTTTTTTCCAATCCTCGAAGCACTTCAAATAATCATTTTTTGTAATCTTTTCAGCTCCTCCTTCGATGCCGTCTTTATCTCCTCAATCGTGGCGTAGCGTCGTCCTTTCATGGGCCTTTTCAGTTTTGGGAACAAAAAATAGTCACAGGGGGCTAGGTCAGAGGAATACGGTGGCTGCGGCACCATTACTGTGTTGTTTTTGGCCAAATATTCGCGCACAAGCAACGATGTGTGTGCAGGGGCGTTATCATGGTGCAAAAGTTTTTGTTCTTCCACAAATCCGGGCGTTTTTGGCGGATTGCTTCGCGCAATTTGAGCCTAACTTGCAGGTAATATTCTTTATTGACCGGACTACCCTGTGGCAAGAACTCATAATGCATCACGCCCCTGCAATCAAAGAAAACTGTGAGCAAAACCTTTACGTTCGACCGAACCTGGCGCGCTTTTTTCGGTCTTGGTTCATGCGGCAGCTTCCATTGGGATGATTGAGCTTTAGTTTCCACGTCGCACAGTGTATTATGAGCGGCAAAAACTCCCAATTTTCATGAGGCCCAATCTCAACAGTTTTGATTCCAATCTGTAAAGAACATTCCAATTAACTAAGTCTTTAAAGGTTTTGCCGATATTATGGCGAACTATCGCGGTACAAGCATTTGAAATTCATAAATTGTACAATGGTTCCAAAGTTTATCATTTAAGAGGGTATTTTGTAAGCCCATATCTCCGAAACTATGAAACGCATTGGAACTTTGTTTAAGTCATACTATACAGAACCTTTTGAAGTATTTTTTTGTATTAACAAAAATATAATTGTGTTGTAATTTTCCTATTTAATCTGTGGTTTACTTGCAAGTTGCCAAAAATCAGGGTGTTTCATTTTCTCCAGGATAAAACTATACTTCCGAGGCCGACCGAGGTCTTATCATTAACAAAAATTAATAAACTAGGGACTTAGTTAACCATTGCAAAAATAAAATTCTGCCTATACCTGCCTATGTTGATTTATTTAACGAAATGGTAAAACCTACTCGGCAAAAAACAACACAAAATTCGTTATTTTTAGTCCATCTTGCTATGTATTGAACAACATTACCAAATCATACCTTAAGGGGCAAATGATAAATTGACTGCAAATATAACAAAAAGCATATAAAGCATGTATAAAAGCAAGTTGGTCTTGAGCCGAAAGAGTATCTCAGTTTATATCAACGATTACAGACCGAATTAAACGGCAACCGACATGAACAAGGTAAATATTCATATAAGCGAACATTTGTTTGCCAATCTAATATATATACATGCCTCATTGTTTGTGTGTCCTTTCGACATATTCCTAAAAGTATGCTCTAAAAATGACGTATTATTAATGAACACATTGCTAAATCAATGATGATTTTTTCTGGATAGTTGGAATGATTGATTAATTAACAAAAAACTGTAAACTATTTCATCATGATTTTTTTGCAAATGTTGAGCTAATGTATTACGCTTTAGTTATTTACTTTGTTCTACGTACTGAGTTACATCGAACAAAAGATACAAAGCGTTTTATAAAAAAATTTCCTGTAATTTCCAACATCGTATAAAATTTAAATTGATATATGGGCGTTGGGCGTGGCACTTGTAATTTTTATATAATTGAGGACTCAAATACAATCTATACTAGCGATTTGTAATAATATAAATGCTAAATTGAGAAAAATACTAAGATTTTTAATTTTAGGTTATGTGGGAAGTAGCCGTGGTTATGGCCGGATTTAAACAAAAAATTGGTTTTTAGCTAATTAGGCGAAATGAGTGATATGTACCAAATTTCAAAGCTCTAGCTCAATTCCTTCTAATTTTTGCCGCGTCTTGTGTGAAAATATTCCACTGTGCGTCGTAACCATAAACCCATGATTCGTCACCAGTTATGACCCTCTGGAGCAAATTTGGGTCGTCACGGACCGAGTTCAACATCTCCTGAGCAATGTTAACGCGATGCTGTTTTTGGTCCAAATTGAACAATTTTGGCACGAATTTAGCGGCGACCCGACTCATGCCCAAATCATTGGTTAAAATCGAATGGCACGAGCCAATCGATATGTTTAGATCCTCAGCAACTTCTCTAATGGTAATTCGTCGATTGGCCAATATTATTTTATTCACTTTATCAATGTTTTCGTCTGTTGTTGACGTGCTCGGACGTCCGGCACGCTTTTCGTCCTTCGCATCTTCTCGGCCCTCTAAGAACATTTTGTACCACCGATAAACGTTGCATTGGTCTAAGGTAGCTTAACCATATGCCACAGTCAACATTCGGAATGCGTCATCGCACTTTATTTTGTTTTTCACACAAAATTTGATGCAGCTTCTTTAATCCATTTTCTGAAATAGATGAAAATCGAACACAAGTTAAAACACATCCAAGCACAACAGCTGTCAAAAATTAACTAAACATTCATAATGGCCGACCTTGTCAGCATAGGTAAGGGACATGAGTACCAACATAACACTACAAAAATATCAAAAATCAAAAACACGTAAGCCGTAGAAATTAAAAATTCGCGATATTTTTCGTACATACTAAGTATACAATCCACATTTTTGAATAGGTCTTTATAAAAGATAACAGTTTTTTAACCATGAAAGGACGTTGCCAAATTTGAAGAAAATGGGTTAAGATGTACATATGTATAGCTTCGGTATACAGATTTTAAAACGGTGCGCTATAAAACAATGAAAAATATGGACAGATCATTATCATTAGGAAAATAACATGTACAACTTGACAACATTTCTTCTTATTATGCTCCGATAGGGCGGTGTAGTATATTATATATTTGGCTCCACCTGACGTTGGCTCTTCTTTTCCATTTTCCTTTAAGGAGGGTATAACATTTCATTGCAGCTTTAAGATACATTGACAGTACATGAATGCAGTTTCCGTTAATTAATTTTCAATTTTTATACATTCTCTAATAAAGGACACATCTAAATAATATTTTATAAATCGACCTAGAATTGTATATGTGTATCATTAATAATACATATATGTATATCATAGGAAAATACTAATGATCATAATTTACCAACATTTCAATATTATTAATATCCCTACATATAATGTTTGGTGTACTTATGTCTTTATAATAATTACCTAAGAATTTATGAATTTCATTATTTAAGAAATAAATATTATTTCCAAAATATTTAACCCTCCAGTTAGAGCTACAGTAAAAATAATTATTTATGTTTATTGTGGCAAATAATCATATTTACCGAAAAAACATACATACATATTTCTATGTAGGTTTTAATACAAATATATTAAAGAAACAATTTGGTTTTGTTGTCGTATTTGCTCTTATGGCTGTTGCATTAAATAATACCTGGGAATATATAACATCAATCTTCGATTTACAAATAATTGGCCACAGAGGCAATTAAAAGTAATCAAAACAATTTCCATTAAAATATCTTTTCAAACAGAATCAATATAGGAAATAACCGAGAGAATATTTATATTCATATTCTAATCGTTTGATTACCCTGCTATCATCATCTGAGTATGTATTCGTATGAAATGTGAATGTATTGGTATTATACGCATATAATCAAAATTGGAAACTAACAATACTAATAACCAAACGGAAATCTATACACATGCAATTTGTGTATGCGCAGACAGGACAGGACGACATCGGTAGACACTTCAAATTGTTCTATGCAAGCAAAGTAAAAGAGAAAATCGATTGTTCTTTTAAAAATTGTAACAAAATACGTGAAAATAGAAATAAAATTATCATGTTTCAAATAACTGCCGAAGCAACCAAATCATAGCCGAAGGAAGTTAAATATAATGTGGTTTTCTCTCAAGAAAAATAGAGTTTCAGAAAAATTAAAAAATCTATAAATTTTTGCAGGTCAAGAAAAAGCTATCGCCGTTCTTTGTTGCATAATTTTATAATCCCCTCTGATAGTCGAGGTCGTCCTGTTTATTGATTCGCATACACACATACATAACGTAATACATAATCCAAACATTTGTATGAACTTTTCCATGTGAAGTCGAAGTATTCTGTTTTACTATTCTCCCAAAAGTTGAATGTTTTCCTCGTAAAGAAATACAAACATTTTACGGTCATAACCATAAATGTCTAATCAAAGGTATGCTAAAAAAAGATTATGAATATTGTAAACAAGGAGGCAAATCAAACACAGTGGAGAGGGCCGATTAGGAAGTGGGAGGAAGTATTGGTTGAAGTTAACAAATGGATAATGTTTGCCAATGACGAAAATCAGAGATGCCATCATTTCAGTAGACATATGTGATTTAGGAAAGTTAATTGATATTTGTATGGTAATCGGAAGGATAGTTCTCGAAAGCTACAAACTTCGTTTCAGTGTGAACACGGAACCTATTTGAGACACAATTTTCTTAGGAAGATATGGCGTAATTCTATAGTCTCATCAAATTCGGAACTTATTGGAATAACATTCAAAGAAAGGGTATGTAATTAGAAAACTGGTTCGTAAAGCAGCGAATAACGGGCATATTTTCTTAGCATACTGAATTCCGACGTCGAGCCTTTTGCAAACGTAAGAGGGTTGCTATTTATTTTTCGGGTCCAGCAATAAAAAAGCAATCATTTATCATTGGATATGGTTTTATTGCTTTTCGAATTATTCTCCGTGAAGATCATGCGCTCAAACGAAGCACTTTTACACTCCGATTGCAATACCGCAAAAGATTGTTTTTAACGCTTCAACAGATGCTTCCGGCTTGTTGTGGGGCAATAAGAAGAAGTCATTGCCGACATTTTTTGTCCAATGGCTGTGCATGCAATTTTTTGGTGTAATATGGTGTCCTAAGTAAATTCGAAAAAATATTAAATACTTTATGGTAATTTGTTTCTTCTTAATTTTCTTTACAATTCCCATTTTTTTGGAAGATGCCTTTAGTATTTGGACCATATTTTTTTAAGTATATGTTTGATGAAGCCGGGAAGCTCTTTAGATTAAAGGAAACTATGAGGATTCCAATTGTTAATAATGACACAATCGCGTGGAAACATGAGTTTAGCAACTATCGTTAAAACTATTAGAAAAATTTAGATTTTTATACCCTCCACCATAGGATGGAGGTATATTAATTTTGTCACTCCGTTTGTAACACCACTAAATATTGATCTGAGACCCCATAAAGTATATATATTATTAACCGTCGTAAAATTCTAGGACGATTTAGCCATGTCCGTCTGTCCGTCTGTCTGCTGTCATCACGCTACAATCTATAATACATCAGCTAGGTGGCTGAAATTTTGTACATTTACTTCTTATATGTGCAGGTATGTTGGGATTGAAAATTGGCAATATCGATCCATTTTTGATATAACCCCCATATATATAGCGTGACCCATTTCGAGGTTCCCTACTTAAAAAAAAAAACAGAAAATTCAAATTGAATGGGGAATGATTATTATCATTTGAAAGTGCATTGTATGGCACTTATTTTTTTAAGATTATGTCTATCAAATTTTGGCCGCGGCTACGTCTCAGATGGTCCATCCGCTGAGTTAAATTTTCGATGACTCGTTCGAGCATTTCGACTGGAAACTGGCGAATGACACGCGTGAGGTTTTGCTCCAAGGCCTGAATCGAAGCAAATTTGTCCGCATATACTTTAGACTTTACATATCTCCTCACGATCTTGGTGGCCAATCGACCGGCCCAAAACGTGAAATTATCTGCGCACCGAAGTGTTCTCTCAATAAATCCATTGATTGATGCGATGTGTGGGAAGTGGCGCCGTCTTGTTGAAACCAAATGGCGCCGAGATCACGGGCTTCAATTTCAGGCATCGGATCGGGAATTGGTCAATGGCAAAAAGATAGCTCTTAACGAGAGCTCAAATATTGCTCATTGGTGTCAAGGGCGTGGATCGACTGGAAAGTGTTTATACCCTACACCACACTGTGGTACAGGGTATTATGACTTTGTGCATTTGTTTGTAACGCCCAAAAAGAGAAGAAATAGAACCATAGTTTATTATACCGATCGTCATAGAATACATTTTTGAGTCCATTTAGCCATGTCCGTCTGTCTGTCCATGTATTCTTGTAATCAAAGTGGAGCTCGTATTTATGGTCCGATTGTGATGAAATTTAGCACAGTGCTCTTTTTTGGCCCAAGGTCGACCCCTATTGAAATTGGTCAAAATCGGTTCAGATTAAGATATAGCCCTCATATATATGTTACCCCCGATTTGACATGTAAGCGCTGTAGAAACTGTATTTTATATCACATCAGTACGAAATTTGGCAGAGAGAGTTCCCTAATTATATGAACGAACACTGCTAAATTCGGGGAAAATCGGTTCAGATTTAGATATATCCCCCATATACATATATGTTTCACCCGATTTTACATGTAAGCGGTGTAAAAATGTTATATTATATCCGATCAGTATGAAATTCGGCAGAATGAGGTTTCTTATTATATGAATGAACACTGTTAAATTTGGAGGAAATCGGTTCAGATTTAGATATATCCCCCATATATACGTTACCCCAGATTTGATATGTAAGCGCTGTAAATATGTTATTTTATATCCGATCAGTATGAAATTCGGCAGAATGAGGTTTCTTATTATATGAATGAACACTGTTAAATTTGGAAGAAATCGGTTCAGATTTAGATATATCCCCCATATATACGTTACCCCAGATTTGACATGTAAGCGGTGTAAAATGTTATTTTATATCCGATCAGTGCGAAATTCGGCAAAAAGAGGTTTCTTTTTACATGAAGGAACACTGCCAAATTGTAACGCCCAAAAAGAGAAGAAATAGAACCATAGTTTATTATACCGATCGTCATAGAATCAATTTTTGAGTCCAATTAACCATGTCCGTCTGTCTGCCCATGTATTCTTGTAATCAAAGTGCAGGTCGTATTTATGGTCCGATTGTGATGAAACTTAGCACAGTGCTCTTTTTTGGCCCAAGGACGATCAATGTTGAAATTGGTCAAAATTGGTTCAGATTTAGATATAGCCCCCATATATATGTTACCCCCGATTTGCTATGTAAGCACGGAGATTTTATTTTATATCCGAAATTCGTACGAAATTCGACAGAAAGATGTCTTTTTACGTGAATGAGTATTCAGGGAAAATCGGTTCAGATTTATATATAACCTCCATATATATGTTCCTCCTGATTTGGTTTCAAAGCGCTATAGATGTTGTAACTTACTTCCGACCATAAAAATTGTCCAGAATGATGTTTCTCAACTTAGGAACGAAAATTGCTTAATTTAGCGATTATCGATTCAGAATTAGATAATATGTTCCTACCCATTCACCAATTATTACAAATTATTATCGCAATGACCTTTTGGCATTCTTAGGGAGGTGTAGGGTATTATATAGTCGGCCCCGCCCGACTTTCTGACTTTCCTTACTGTTTTTTTTTGGATTTAAAACAAAATGGACTTAACGCAATTGGCGAACGTTTATTTTGATAATAAAACTGTATAATTTGTAAACGTTGTTCAGGCGTATATCTTTCGATGATGAAATGCCAAACGATACTTAACAAAAATAACATGACAGCATTACACGACTCACACGTGATCTGTCAAAAAAGTCTATTGAAAAAAGTATCTCTACTTAGATCACCCGTTAGAATCTCTCCGATACGAGATAACGACACAGAGACAACAAATTTCAACTGATTGGACTGAAACATGCGATCAAGTGTGGAGGGTATATAAGATTCAGCATGGCCGAACTTAATCCGCCTTTACTTGTTTTTCACAAAAAATCGTTTTTTGTTGGCACGAAAATAACAATAAAAATTGAAGAAAAAAAATTGCCAAAAATTTGATTGTTCCAATTTTGGAAAATTAGCAGCCTTACGAAGAATATAATGATTAGTCCGTCAGCCTGTCGTCTGTCTGTCTGGTTGCTGCGCACTATAACTTTGGAAAGGCTTAACCGATTGACTTAACATTTGGTATGTATCAATATTTAGAACTGCCTCATACGCTTTCGACGAATAATTGGCATCACAAAATTGGTCATCATGTCGCGATAACGCTCCTGGTTGATGGTAACAGCATGGCCATTTTCGTTTTGGAAGAAAAACGATCCAATGACCGTTTTCGCACTAACGCCGCACCAAACTGTGACTTTTTCGTCATGAAGAGGCAATTCTTGAATCTCCTGAGGATTTTCAGTGGCGTAAATACGGCAATTTTGCTTATTTACGGTCCCATTCAATGTGAAATGGGCTTCATCGGACATGATAATTTTGTTTTTTGAGTTTTCACAATTGACTTCTTCTGTTGAATGTAAATTTCAACTATTTCAGAGCGCTCGTGTGGCGTGTATTGTTCATTGGTAAAAATCTGCTTGGACTGACGCTTCAAACGCGGTATGTCATTAAGCGATCTGACATATCTGTCAAAAGTTATGGCGTTGCCAGATGGGTCCGTCGAATATGGGCAACCCTGTATATAGTATCTAGGTCGCTATCATCTTGAGAAAAATTGGCGAAGTTGCCACGCCCCTTTTGGTACCTCCCATACAAATGGACGATTTTGCACAAAAAGTTAACGGCTTATAACTTTGATTCCAATCCATAGAAATACTTGAAATTTTGTGAAGTGAAATGCTTTTATTATACCTACAAATGGGCCATTTACACATAAAGTTATTTTTTCTATTTGTTACGATTTTTTTCGTGCCAACGAAAAATTCCTAAATTTTGTAGGAATTCTAATTCTTAATTTTTCTAAATTTGTTGCAGCCAAATGGGACTAGTCGTTCCCGAGTTATGTCAAACAAAAGATTCCCAAACGTGACAATTCCCCTATATGGTGCTTACTAACTTCAAATCGATATATCTCTATTCCTACACGCTGAAAAAAAATCGCTTCTGTAGTATATTGTCCCAAACATATTCGGCTTGAAACATATATATGTTCAGGGAACACTCTAAACATATAATATTTGGTACACACAAAGGTTATATGTTTGGGAAGATGGTGTTATAAACAAATCTTTGTTTACTCCCAATTTGTTATTATTTGGGACTATTATTTCCGAAACAAATAAAAAATTGACATTTAAGTATTCAGAAAATACCTAAATTGTGTTATATTGTTCAGTAATTGAAAGTAATTTTTTAGAAATTGTTTAATGTTCGTAAAAATAATAATTAAAATCCTATAATCTTGGATCAAAATAAATTTTTTGGTGGATTGACAACTAATGATGGCTTGGAATGCTCAGAAATTTAAATAATTGATTTGAAACAGAAGTCAATGCTGCATATGGTATCAAAACTAGGAGGTACAATTGGGAACCAAGAAAAAGTTAAAAATGAAATTCGAAAAGCCAGCTAAAGATTTGAAAATCTTTTTTAAATAAAATATATTTGAAGAAATTCCTAAACAATAATTTTATTTGTACTTAAAAACATACTTTATTTGGGAAATTTAGTTTGCAAATATATTTTGTTGTAATATATTAATATATGCGTTCCAAATATATTTTATTGATTTTCAAATAAAATTTATTTGTTCAGAAATATTTAATATTTAAAAATTTGTGTTAAAAATATATTTTCTTTCCATTCAAACATATCAAAAAAGGCGATTTTGCCCCGTGTAGACGTGACACAACAAAACGCCGGACACGTATACCTTTTTTTGACCGATTTAAATTTTCCTGGTAGTCAGAACCGCATCCGATCACTGACTCTTACCATTTGTTACACAGTGTTATAAAAAAATTTTACAAACATTAAAGATATCTATAATTAACTTTCAATTGCTGAAAAACTTAAAACAAATAACATATCGACATATTTCCTTGCAAATTAATTTTTGTTCGGGTACAAGTAGTAATAGTCTCTAAATAAAAAAAGAAAACATAGTTTCGTTTAGAACATATCCAATTTTTATGTGTGAAATATTATATAGTGTATCCGATTTTTTTTAGGTTTTACCTTACAGACCTTATTTTATTAAATTTTGAACCGCCCTTATTGAAACCTCATTTATAAGGATTAAAGGACTTTTTATAAATTTTGTCTTGATGAATAATTTTTGTAAAAAAAATATGCATCGTTCTTAGCAACAGTTATTGTTCTTTCTGAACTGCATTTCACAAAATCCTGGCAACTCTGCGTTAAGGTGTAAAGGACGAATGGATGTGTCGTTATTATCTTTCGTTTCTTATGTGCCATAAGATAAAATAAATATAATCAAATGTTTGATTATATAAATTGAAAAAGAAAAGCAAAACTTTTGGATTTTCTTTGCGTGTGTGTATGTGAGCGTGCATGTGTGTGTGTTGATGTTCGTTTGACCGTAGCTAAGAATTATTAACTTTTACTTTGGCATCCTTTTTCATCCCTTTCAACTTGGCCAACCTAACTTGGTCCGAATATTGAATGTGTATGTAGTAGTGTGGATGTGTGTGTGTGTGAATACTTCTAAGCCATCATGATACGGTTTGTTAAAAAGCCATAAACAAATTTAAATACTTATGTGGTTGGCTTTTATATGGAATCGTATCCAATAAACTTTGTTGTATTTCTTTCCTTTCGGAGAGAAGTTTCTATTAGTTTTTGCATAACATATTATAGAAAGTTGCAGATAAATTAGAAGTATGAATGCCTATGTTTTGTTGCTAGAGCAGGGATATTCATTTCCACAACCCCTGCAAAAAGAAACAAGGATAACGTTTAATGTTTACTATTGATTCGATAGTTGTTGGTTTATTTATATATATACGAGAATATATGTATAGTACTTCGTATTTTGTCTAATGAATGAATAATGTTTAGTTAGTCAGTCGACTGTATGAATATTGGTTTAAAGTTGTCCATACTACATTTCAAATTACTATTCAATTCGCTCTGTAATAAACAAGAAATATTATTGATGTTGGTATAACCCAGCAAAATTCTTTGTGTGATTTTAGGTAATTTCAAAATTGAGCTAAATAATTATTGCGTTTTGAAAATGTATCATCAAGAAAGCTAAATAATTCGCAAAATTTCGAAGCTTTAAGTGGTCCTTACCTAGGACTAACAATTCATATATTTTTTCATCAAAGGTAATATTCATACGTTATTTCATGTTTCACTATAACCAAGAAGTACCCTACACCACACTGTGGTCCAGGGTATTATGAGTTTGTGTATTTGTTTGTAACACCCAAATGGAGAAGATATAAACCCATCGTTTATTATACTGATCGACTTGGAATCACTTCCTGAGTCCGTCCGTCCGTAGATGTATCGTTGTAATCAAATTACAGGTCGTATTTATCTAATGATTGTGATGATATTGAGCACAGTGCTTTTTTTGACTCAAGGACGATCCGTAGGCCAACCTGATTTGTCATGTAAGCGCTGCCGAAACTGTATTTTTATCCGATCAGTACGAAATTCGGCAGAAAGAGGCTTCCTATTTCATGAATATACACTGCCAAATTTGGGGAAAATCGGCTCAGACTTAGAGATAGCCCCAATATATATGTTACTTCCGATTTGACATGTACGCGCTGTAGAAATTGTACTATATCCGATTAGTACGAAATTCGGCAGAAAAAGGCTTCTTATTTCCGATCATTTAAAAATTTGACTGAAATAAGTTTCTTATTTTGGGAGCGAATACTGCTTAAATTGGAAAAAATCAGTACAGATTATATAATTAAGTACTTTGTTGACAGAAACGAAACCAATTATGCCAAGATATTATCGCAATGTCCCTTTTCCAATTGTTAGGGAGGTGTATGGTACAGCGTGGCTGATGAATATTGCTACATTAAGAAACTAAAATAACTTTTTTTTCAGTGTATGGAATTCAGTTTTCTTTTATTCATGTCATGCTCATTAAATTTAATTAAATATAGATTAATTAGTTTTAAAAATAATGGAACTGAAATGCGTAATTCTGGATAGAAAAACTCTCTCAACTTGCTCAAGTAACGGTCTCCAGTAACTTTAACGGTGTGACCGTCTTCTTCGAAGAAGTAGGGCCCGACAAAGCAGCGTGATGAAACTGCACACCACACTGTGACACGAAGTGGATGCAATTCCGTCTCATGGAGTGTCTGTGGGTTGGAAGCACTTCATATTCGACGATTTTGTTTGTTTATGTTGCTGTTTAAATCGAAATGGGCCTCGTCAGACATGAAAAGACAGTTCAACATGTTTCCGTCCTCTTCCACCATTTGATGCATCTTCTGGCAAAATTCCAAGCGAATCAGAAGATTTTATATGGGAATAATTATATGACTGTCTGCTTATACCCATTTGAGCAGATAAGGTTCTTGTCGATACTCTTGGATTGTTTTGTATGGCATCAGCTACAGCAGCGATTGTTCATCCGTCCGAACTGAAGGGTTTCGATGGTAAGGTCTTCTGTTGAATGTCCAATGCTCGGAAAAATTGTTAACAAGTCTCTTTATGGTCCATCTGCTCGGAGGATTTCCGCCAAACGTGCCCCTATACTCTCTTTGTCCAATTCTTGTTTCAGTGTACCAGTTATCCATTTTAGTTAAATCTAAAAATAAATCTGCAAAATAAAAAAAAACAGTAAGGAAAGGCTAAAGTCGGGCGGTGCCGACTATATAATACCCTACACCACTCTCGTAATATTGAATAACTCTGATATATAAATTTTGTAATTCATGTATAAATTGTTTACATAAATTTACTTTTGGGACATTTTATACTTAAATAATACCCTGTACCACAGTGTGGTGTTAGGTATAACAACGATTGGATCTAAAGAGCCAAATCGGATGAAACATATATATGGGAGCTATAGCTAATAACCAATTTTCTTCAAATTCGGTAGTGTTGGTTCATGGATCAAGAAACTCTACCATTCTAAATTTCAACACGATTGGACGTAAAATACAGCTTTTATAGGATTAAAGGGCCAAATCGGACGAAACATATATATGGGAGCTATAGCTAAATCTTAACAGATTTTCTTCAAATTCGGCAATGTTGGTTCATGGATCAATAAACTTTACCATTCTAAATTTCAAACGATCGGATGTAAAATACAGCTTCTATAGGACTAAAGGGCCAAATCGGACGAAACATATATATGGGAGCTATAGCTAAATCTGCACCGATTTTCTTCAAATTCGGCAATGTTGGTCCATGGATCAAGAAACTCTACCATTCTAAATTTCAAAACGATTGGATGTAAAATACAGCTTTTATAGGACTAAAGGGCCAAATCGGACGAAACATATATATGGGAGCTATATCTAAATCTGACCCGTTTTTCTTCAAGTTCGGCAATGTTGGTTCATGGATCAAGAAACTCTACCATTCTAAATTTCAAAACGATCGAATGTAAAATACAGCTTCTATAGGACTAAAGGGCCAAATCGGACGAAACATATATATGGGAGCTATAGCTAAATCTTAACCGATTTTCTTCAAATTTGGCAATGTTGGTTCATGGATCAAGAAACTCTACCATTCTAAATTTCAAAACGATCGGATGTAAAATACAACTTCTATAGAACTGAAGGACCAAATCGGACGAAAGATATATATGGGAGCTATATCTAAATCTGCACCGATTTTCTTCAAATTCGGCAATGTTGGTCCATGGATCAAGAAACTCTACCATTCTAAATTTCAAAACTATCGGATGTAAAATACAGCTTCTATAGGACTAAAGGGCCAAATCGGACGAAAGATATATATGGGAGCTATATCTAAATCTGAACCGATTTCAACCAAATTCAATAGCGATCTTAACAGCCGCGAAATACTCTAAACTGCAAAATTTCAGAACGATCGGAGTGAAATTGCGACCTGTAGTCGACGAACAACTTTACATGGACAGACGGACGGACGGACATCGTTAAATCGACTCAGCTAGTGATTCTGAGTCGATCGGTATACTTTAAGGTGGGTCTAGCTGTTAAGGTGTTACAAACATCTGCCGTGAAACAAACTTATAATACCCTGTACCACAGTGTGGTGTAGGGTATAATAAACCAGATTCATTAAATAGGAAAAAAGTTATTAAATTTTTTTTTGGTAGCAGCTTTCATAAGCCACCAATTCATAAAATTCGTTCGATATACCCAATAGTACAAATAGTTATGACCACCTGAAGTTATATATATTTATACTTTTTTCCTAAAAAAATTGACAAAAATCTGTTTTTTTTGGAAAATATAACTTCAATTGGTCATAACTTTTGTACTACTAAGTACATCGGAACAATTGTTTTCGTCATATAGGACATTTTACTGTCCATCCAGGCATGTTGATACGAATGAAATCGGTGCATATTGTGCTCCGATATTTGCAAAATTCTATCACACGGTCAATTGCAAATATCTTGGTAACTATACGAGATAATTCTTAGGTGTAAAAAGTTTTTTTGTAGACCTCAGTTAGTAGAACGCTCAAGAAATTATTTGATTAAAAGATTGTTCAAGCTCGAGGTCTGGTTTGTTTTTAAATTTTTATTTATTTCCAATATTTCGGAATTATCTTTTTGAATTCCGTCATCAGGGATCATGTTCTACAATAAATTAAGTACACAATAACTTAAATTAATAAAGTAATATCACAAAATTCAAGTGAAAATAACTATATATTGATTTATTAATACTAGGAGAACATAAATAATTGTACGATATTTCTACAACGGCCAACTTACGTGTAAAAGTAAAAACACAACAACAAACAATACTTAAAAACTACTGTAGTGTGACTACTACCGTCGGATGTAAATATTGCACTGGTTGTTATTCTATTACTCGTATTGCACGATGATCGATGGCCTCTCGTTGTCTTGTTCGTCTAATAAGATGTTTGTATATGTGTGCTATGTTCTCAGTATCGCACAAGAAATTTTATAAATCGGAAGAGAAACACGAAACACGGCCAACTTTGAGTCCCTCTAGCTCCGCCCCTATCTGACATTGAGGGCCCAAATATAAAACCGAACTTCTCTAACACCTCTTCATCCACCATGCCAAGTTGGGTCGGAATCGGTTGTTTGGTTAAGAAACGGTCGAACAATTTCCCCTTTTTGAATTCGTACTGTGCAGTGTTTTGCAAAAACGAAAATTGTCAGACTAGTCTTGGTATTTCGTCCATAAGTTTTACATATATCGAGTCTGTCAATACTCACTGTTCTGGATTTGTGAGAGTGCGACGAATATTCTGTGAAAATTTGAAGAATATTGAGGGGGCAGCAATTTTTTTCTACAAAGGTTTTTCAAAAAAACTTTCATAAATTTTTCAAAAAATGGCGCATTGTGTCCTCTTTAAAACAAAGTAAACTTTGCATAAATCGGTTCAGCAGTTTAAGAGCAATAACAAATTTCATAAAACACAAAAACTAATTTTTTTAATTTTTTAAAAAATTAAAAAGCCCATAAAATTTTTTAAAAAAAAGTATACCGTGATCTTGTTTGACCTATTTGTAACTGCTTATAATAATTTTAGCCAAAAATAAACTACATAGGTCGATATTAAATATTCTGACCCTATTATTGTTGAATAGTGTAATTATTATTTCAAACAAAGAGTCATAGACTAAAGATTTTTAATTTATTTGCCATTTGATGTAATTGACATAATCCCAGCAATAATTTTAAATAAAATGGTAACTATTCTCGATTTAAAATTTTATGATTGTAGAATGGACTCTCCGCTTCAGTGCGATTATAAATGACAGCATAAACCGGAAATCTCTTTTAGAAACTACTATAAAATTTCACATTTTTCGCACATCACAACCATTTTCATTGCAAAACTTCAACAGTTAAATCTGCAACCAAAAATTGTGATGGGCGATAAATTTTGCTCAGTCGGTAGTAGCTGTAACCATTTAATTGCGATACACTCGGGATTTCTTTAAAGCAATTAAAAGTTGTCTATCACTTCAAGTTGAAAATTTGATTTGTTTGTTTTCCAGAGCCGAATATTGCCTGAATATGTAATAGACATTGGGGGGTTCTGGTTTATCTGTTTGAATTAAATTTAAGTTCGTTTGGCTCGTTGTAGAATACAATTATACTTATTCTTCTTCGGATTGAATTTGGGTTTAACTTAAATTTTGTGTGTGTTTTTTCAGCTAATTCGACCCTCTCTTGTTCGCTTCACTCATGTGTGAGTTTTACGATTTCGATTTCAGTTCACTTCAACTCCAAAGTGAAGGGGTGAAAACTTTGTCCGTTTTGTAATTGATTGCCTTTTTTTTGGTGAGTTTTACCGAACTTTTTCAGCAAATCTACAAACCAAATATAATATTGATGGGATTTACTACTAAAAAAAGTTTTCGAAAGGAGTTTTCTAGAAGAAAATAAACAGAGCATTCATCGGATTGGTTATTTATTTTAATTGGTTATATCGGAAAAAATAAGTAGTTATTGAATTTGTTTATAAGAGGAACAATATCACATGGACAGGTATGAATTCCATTATTGAGAATATGTATTGTGCCTTTGACGGGGTTTCTATTGATTTCATTATTAGTCATTATAGATATTACTATTCATGAATGACTTTGACGTAAATTTTGTCCCACTGATATACTCGAAAATTAAATTTTTATGATATTGCTTTTTTATGACATTAGTTTTTCAAAACATACAATTCGATATTTCAAAAGTGTTTTAGTCCGTTCGAATTTAATTGCAATTGCTTCAACGGACGCATCCCCAAATACAACAAGAATATTTACGCTCTTTAAAGTCATTAGTGAGGGAGAAGAGTGCAATAGACAACCACTTAGGTTTAGGTTTATGTTTGGGTGGCTGGCCGACCTAGCTTATCCAGACGTCTATTACTCAGCAACAGAGCAAATGCTCAATTCTCTCCACATTCTTCTCAACTTCATAGCTTCTGCAGTGGCGTGTTCGCCGATCATCTAGTGTCCAGTCAGAACTGACATTAATGTAGACAGTATTTTCTCTCTAGTACGAGGAAATTTTTTGACCTTCTCAGGGCGTATATTGGCCAAATGTATCTAGATGTCGTACATGTGTTGACTTTTATCCATCTATCTTAGCTTACATGTGGACAGTAACGCATCAATATACGCTCCCTTTCTTATCGAGTTCCTTGGGATATCCCAAGGCCCGAGATATCCCAAGGCCCAGGTACTCACATGAGGTATATACCAAACCTCCCAGTTATCTCGTTAGGAGATGTGCGGCAGTCGAGGGCTGTTTGTGAATTTCGGATATATGGACACTACAGGTATCTGGTAGCGACATTCCACTCTGGCATGTATCTTAGTAGTTAGTAGTAGTAGTTGACTTTTGATTGATCGCTTCAGTTGCCGTTCACAAACCACAATGTCGTACAGTCGTATTGGGCGAACTACTTCTATGTACATATAATCAACGGATGATTTTACACCTAAAGCATTTCTGTTAAAGAAATGTCTTCTGGACCTGTGATATGAACGGATCAAAGCTGTCCAAAACCCAGCTTAGTCAGGATTTATCGGTCATTAATTTAGGGATATTTCTAGTTCAATTGATTTTTTGTTGTTTCTGCGTGTCCTCGAGATCTGACAGGTAGTGCCCAGGAAATGTGTGTCTTATCGCTCAACAATTTAGGGACGTGTGTAGTCCACTTGCTTTCGTGTTGATCCTGGTGATGCTCGAGATCTGTCAGGGAGTTTGGTCTCTACGGATGATCTGATATTGAGTGGTCGTCCAATACATTCCACCCAATAATTGTGTCTGACAGCCAGCCAATAGCGAACGTGACGTGAGTACTTTTTGTCTTTTTTTATTTGTAATGATCGGTTTTGTTACAAATAGTTACGTTGGTAGTTAAAATAAAGTCAAGAAGTGACTCACCCCTACAGTTTGTACCAGTACTACCACAGGTAGGATTATGTGCGTTCGTGTCTGCGCAAATTATCAGTTGGCATTCATTAGAAATTGCTTCATCAATCACTCCCTGTAGATAGCTGTTGGTACTACCCCATCTTCATATGCGATTACCTATCTTGAGACTAGCTGATATTTTGTGTTTGCTTCTGAAATTAGTCAAGAGAGAAATGCTTAGGTCTTTCCTAGCCAAAATGCAGGTTCTTGGAGTACCTTCACATTTGGCCAGAAGCAACATACAGTTTAAGTCTACTTTAGCGTAGTGCAGGTTAATCTGTAGAATTGTCACAATCATTGGTAACCGACAAAATTACCAACCCCAAAAGAGTGTTATCAAACTCGTCGTCCATATCATCGGGGAGCATGTCCCCATCAGATGCGTCAAGGAGTCCAGAAACTCTCCTCAGTCCCTCAGTGCCCATAGCTTAACACAAACACAAAAAACAGCCACATTTCAGTTACCATATTTACTGGTACCCTATCGACCACTGGGGCGTATGAATAACATTGCTGCACGAATATTTCACAAGCGTGTTTTTTACTGGAATTTGACTGGTTTTTTGGTGTTTGTGATAATTTTTGGGCTTTTTTCTGACATATGAGTATATCGACCCATATCCACCAAAAAGACGTTAGCGCCGCTCACAAAAATTTAGAGGAAAAGGTTTCTTTTGCGGTTTTTTGTAACAAATTGTTAAATGAAAGTCGAGCTTTTTTTTGTTTAAATGCATATGTAATGCATACACCTGTTTATATAACTGTGAAATTTAGTATAACGGTACATTATACAGCTATAAATTTCGGAAACATGATGTCATTTATCATAAGTAAACGATTTCCTTCACAAAATTAGAAGTAAATCAGGTTGGCGCTGACGTCTTTTTGGCGGTTAGGGCTCGATGTAGTAAAATTGTGGTTAATATGTTCCAAAGTTGCTGAACATACTTCACAACTCAGGTGGAAAAAACACATAGTTTCATATCGTCATCTGAAATCCAAAATGACGTAACATCAAAAAAATCAGCCAACAAGGTAATTAAAAAAGCCGAAAGATTCGTACAATTTTATTTTTTTATTCAGAATGTACGCCACAACTAATTGCACTAGATTTGTTATTTAATTTCGTCTTAATAGTGTGCGAATCCATATATCTGGTCAAAATCTTGAAATTACTTTATCTTGTTTTTTGCTTCTCCTGAAAAAGCATGAACATGGGGGTTATGTCATTTTGGATTTCAGGTGACGATAAACTGTTATGCTGCACGAACATGCAAAAGGGGAGGGAATCTTTAACCCCCCAACCTAGTTGAAAATTGTTGCACGGTGTAATAACAAACAAGGATTTGCCACCAGAGTTGGATGCCACCAGAGTTGGATGGTTCTTCTGCAACGCAGGTGAGAGCTCTGAGATGGATAGGAATGTTGTTTTTTCGACATCTAACTAGACGCCCGGCCAGACTTCACCACTCGACTCAAAGCAGCATTGTACAGGTCCACTGATCTGGCATCATCGAAAACCAAGAGCTTTATTCTCCCCTGATGCCACCATGCCTCGTTGCAGATTGGTGATGTGCCTGGCATCACTCTAAGGACAGCGAGGCTTTGGGCCGCAGTGGCCTATTGAAAACGGCTCAATTTTTCCTCGGGGATGATGCCATCATTACTACATCTGTCTATATACTTCGTTGAAGGGCTTTGAGAGAGTCCTATTGATGGAGACGTTATTGTGTCTTGCCTTTCTTGAAGGTAGGTGATCATTAGGTGATATGATTCTTTTAGCTATATTAACAGTCCTTAACACAGCTGAAGTTGTGGGGTTTTCAACCGACTCATTGGCTTTGGAAGCAACTATGACGTCCTTAGCGATGGTAAGTGACTCTCTTTTGTTTTTCGGTAACAGTCTAAACCTCAACAGCCTCCAACTTCGTTAAAAATTCTAGCGCTATTTAAAATTGTTAGAATCCATATAGTTTCCACGAGTTTAGGGAGAATGTATGTACAATACAGCATAGCGCCCGGTACTATGACAAGGACTGTGTGGCGTAACATCTGTTATTCGTTGACGCGCCCAGCTATCAGCAATGCTCCGTACAAATGCAGTCGATTAACTCCGTGCCTGGAAAACATACACCGATGGGCATGAGGTCGCATAACACCCATGTGGGGTTTCGTAAATAAAACCACTACTTGGTAGATAATATGGGTTTATCCAGGGTACACTACGATCTATCATAATTTTGATAGATATTCGCCAAATAGAGATATTCCTTGAGCCAAATAGAAGCTACGCCAATTTTCGTAGTTATCTAAACATAAATCGACCTAAAAATTTAATACAAGAACACATCTACAGATAGACGGACATACACATCTAAACCGATTCAAAAAGTTGATAGCTATAAACAGTGGGTTAACCCATATTACAGTGCGGTGTAGGATATAATCATGGGCAACGAACAAGTGCGCTAAATCGGGATATTCCAATTTAAACCCGCACTGATTCAGTCGGTTTGAATGGAAAGCATACTAAATATCTCTCTAACTGCACTGCTAACAAATTGGAAAGTTCAGTCGGTAAAACGACTTAATAATCCCCTCACATTCAGTTCACCTTGAATATATTGTTTTGTTTAAGTTAAATTATTATCAATTTAAATTGCGTTAATATACTCGTAATCCATTTGCGTGGGAGATACCAATAGGACGTGCCAATGAAGCCCATTTTTCACTGGACTATATGTACTATAAAAACATTACAATGTACACAATGTAAATTATTTGACAGCACTCCTACTAAAGTTATAAGCTCTCTGGACAGTGGGTACAAGCGCAATCATCTTAAAGTTAAAGGTTTTAACTTTTGGTGCAAAATGGTCCATTTGTGTGGGAGTTACAAAAAGGGACGTGGAAACATCCAATTTTTCTCAAGGTGATTGCGACTAATAAACTAATACTTAGTGTGAAATTTCAGAAGATTCGAGTAAGTTCTATAGAAGTTCTTAAATAATCAATATTTCATTAAATGTTAGCCTTTTTTGGGGGAGGTACTAGAACGAGGGGACCAATATGACCCATCTTCGAATGTAGCCGAATATACTCGTAGAGCAAAATATTATCGTATACCAAACTTGAAGTCATCGGTTAATCCTTTCGAGAGCTATCGTGCACAGCAGTCAGCAGGCAGACACACAGACAGACGGACAGACATACATTGCTCAAATGACTTAAAATTCAATCAAAACCGATTTCCGCCGAACATACATTTTAATGTTCTTTGCAGGAACTACACATTCGGATTGAGATTTTACAGCGGTTAGGATCAGGTAGGTGTGTCGTGTGTACAAAAAATATATGTCAGAAGATTATCGTCGTTTGCTTCTGTCTAGGTCTTCTGAAGTAAATTCCTAAGGTAAGAGATGAGTAACATTATCAACTAAACTTTAAGAAGAACTTCAATTCACTGGGTAGCTAACTATAGAACGACCATCTTCGTTTTTTATACCCTACACCACACTGTGGTAAAGGGTATTATAAGTTTGTTTCACGGCAGATGTTTGTAACACCGAAAATAACACTGCTAGACCCACCTTAAAGTATACCGATCGACTCAGAATCACTAGCTGAGTCGATTTAACGATGTCCGTCCGTCTGTCCATGTATAGTTGTTCGTCGACTACAGGTCGCAATTTCTGAAATTTTGCAGTTAAGAGTATTTCGCGCCTGTTAAGATCGCTATTGAATTTGGTTGAAATCGGTTAAGATTTAGCTATAGCTCCCATATATATGTTTCGTCCGATTTGGCCCTTTAGTCCTATAGAAGCTATATTTTACATCCGATTGTTTTGAAATTTAGAATGGTAGAGTTTCTTGATCCATGAACCAACATTGCCGAATTTGAAGAAAATCGGTTAAGATTTAGCTATAGCTCCCATATATATGTTTCGTCCGATTTTGCTCTTTAGTCCTGTAGAAGCTGTATTTTACATCCAATCATTTTGAAATTTAGAATGGTAGAGTTTCTTGATCCATGAACCAACACTACCGAATTTGAAGAAAATCGGTTAAGATTTAGCTATAGCTCCCATATATATGTTTCGTCCGATTTGGCTCTTTAGATCCAATCGTTTTTATACCCTACACCACACTGTGGTACAGGATATTATTTAAGTATAAAATGTCCCAAAAGTAAATTTATGTAAACAATTTATACATGAATTACAAAATTTATATATCAGAGTTATTCAATATTACGAGAGTGGTGTAGGGTATTATATAGTCGGCCCCGCCCGACTTTAGCCTTTCCTTACTGGTTTTCTATTGAGTTTGTATATTTATGCTGATAGTGTCCCATCCTGTCATATTTCAATTTATTTTAAATTGTTGCTCAGTGTTATGGTATCATAAAATTAAGATAAACTAAAAATAAAACAATCCTTCCGCCGAAGCTCACAAACTTTGACAATTATCTCATATTAGGATTTTACACCCAAAGTATCGCGCATTAACCCTTTGGCATTTTACGATGATGACAATGGAAATGGGGAGAACAAACTATCCCAATCCTCGGCTCAGTCAGTAATATATATATCTTAATGTCTTAGCATTCCCTACATATGTCGGCAATAATGTCATCATCATCCTCATCATCTTCATTCTGCCATCGATCCAACCATTCCCATTATCCTAAAAGGCCTAGCCGTCATCCAAATCTCCATTATCGTTTAATTGAAATATTTCCATTAATGAGGGTTAAGCTTCAGCGTATACGTTAACACATCGCGTTTCGTTTCGTCGTCATCAGTAATAGTGAATTTTGGGGATTTTTCAAACAACTTATTTTACTTGCACTGAAGGCGCGACCTGCTGTGAATGAATGAATAACACTTTGCACAACCGCTAATGAAGGTTTCTCCCCCGCACACAACCGCCGTTAACCAATTTCAAATTTCTCTTATCCTGGTTTTCACGCACACATATGCGGTTGTCGCTTTTAAAATATTTGCCTTTTATTGTCTTCAGATGTTGCGAGACCAAAGAAGTGTCAGGTTAATCGTTAGCAAAATGTTTTGCCTTTCTTGGGGAAAATTTTGTGTGAGAACATTTTTGCCCACGAATCTTAATTAGAGACCATAAATGCTGGAGAGATTAGTGAAAATGACTGTCGTGAAGAAAAACTATAATTTATTTTCATTTGTCTTAACGGGATAATTACTTTGTTAATTGTTTTCGGGGGAAAAGGAAAATGTTAGTGATATAAAAATAATTTTTTCCGCAGATTTGAATAAAAACTTTGAATGTTAGTATCCTTTTTACGGAGAAGAAGAGAAGAACGGCAATCCACACGAGCTGAACAAAAGACTGACGGACGGAAATAACTCAAGTGACTTAAGTTGTCCTCAAACGGATTTCCTCCAAATGGACTTAGATCACTTCATTGCTGGGTTATACTTTGCTCTGTAAGAAATACGAGTCTTATATCCATTTCTGCAATAAAGTAAGGGAATAAAAACGGAATAAATATTTAGGTAATCTTTCTACGATATTTACTTTTAACTTAAAGCTCTCAATTCAAAATAAAAACAAGTAAAAGCGTTAAGTTCGGCAATACCGAATCTTATATACCCTCCACCATGGATTGCATATAATTTTATTACTAGAAACATCTTTGGATAATGAGAAAATCATGAAACGATCCTTTTTGTTTAAGTAAATTATTAAAAAAAAACGAACGCTGCAATTTTTAGGCCGCAAATTCTTTAGTCAAACTCTTCACCTGAAGAATGTGGTATTTATGGCTTAAAAAAGCTTTTTGAGAGCTACATCTAGACAAGGACTACAACAAAATAAATATTTATTTGATTACATGTTATTGAGATTAATTCTTGCCAAAATAGAATACAAACTGCAAAGTGTCTGCTAAATTTCTTAGAAAATGTGGTGTTTATGGCTTAAATAAGCATTTTTGGGAGCGACATCTATAGGTGAACTATAACCAAATATGAACTGGTTTAACATTTTTTTACTGCGATGATTCAGTTTAAATGCTTAGAAAATACGGTATTTATGGCTTAAATACATATATTTTGTGTGGCTATAACAAAATATGAACCGATTTGTAAAATTTTTGATATGATCAATTCTTGTCAAAATATTATACAAACAGCAAAGTTTCTGCTTAATTGCTTTAAAAATGTGGTATCTATGGCTCAAAACCCGTATTTCGGAGCGACCTCTATAGGGGAGCTATATCAAAACATTGACCGATATGGCCACAAACATCCTGCAACTATAAGAAATATCAAAATACCAAATTTGATCAACCTAGCTCTATTATTACGGACTGTAGCGTGATTACAACAGACGGACGGACGGACGGACATGGCTATATCGTCTTAGAATTTTACGACGATTAAGAATATATATACTTTATGGGGTCTCAGATCAATATTTAGATGTGTTACAAACGGAGTGACCAAATTTATAATCCCCCCCATCCTAACTATTGGAACTATTGTAAAACTTGCCAAAATTACATATTTATATTATCTGGGTTTGTTTGTTACAGATTTGGTAAATCTGAGATACAGTTCGTATTAATATATATTTAGCCAATAAAAATGCACAGATTTAAAAAATATATCCAAAATGTGTTGTCTTAAAACATTTACATGTGAACCCATTAGCGCAAATAACTAAATTTCGCTCTTTTCGGTCTACGACCTGTTAAATAGGATATTTCCAATTAAAATTTTGCTAAGAAAATTCAATATTTTTGCCAACAAATAAGCGATAACAAAATTTCGTCTTTTTCGGCCAGCGACGCTTATTTAACGAGATGATTCCATTTTAAGTTTTAGTAAGAATATTCAATATCTTGTCCAAAAAATAACTTTTAAACTAATTTATTCGGTTCGATTATTCAGCGAGATATTTCAGTTTTAAGTTTTGCTAAGAAAACTCAATATTTTGGCCAAAAGATAAGTGATACAAACATTTCGTACTTTCCGGTCTACGACGCTTGCTTAGCGAGATATTTAAATTTTAAATTTATCTTAGAAAATTCAATATCTTGGCCAAAAAATAAGTGATAACAAAATTTCGTTATTTTTGGTCTACGACGGATATTTAAAGACATATTTCCATTTTAAGTTTTGATAAGGAAATTCAAAAGTTTAGACAAAAAATAAGTGATGACAAAATTTTTCCCGTTTCGGTTAACAAATATGTGAAAACAAATTTTCTGTCTACGACGCCTATTTAGCGGGACATTTGCATTTTAAGTTTTGCTAAGAAAAATCAATAATTTGGCCCAAAAATAAGTGACAACAAAAGAAATAAAAGAAAATTCAATATTTTGGCCAAAAATTAAGTGATTTCCGGTCTACAACGCTTGTTGAGCGAGACATTTCCATTTTAAGTTTTACTAAGGAAAATCGATATTTTGGCTAAAAAATAAGCGATAAAAAAATTTCGTCAGTCTACGACGCTTATTTAGCGAGACATTTGCATTTTAAGTTTTGCTAAGAAAATTCAATACTACACGGAGCAAAATCGCCTTTTTTGATATGTTTGAATCGAAAGAAAATATATTTGAACAAAAATTTTTAAATGATATATATTTCTGAGTAAATATCTTCAAATATATTTAATTTATAAAAGATTTTCAAAACTTTGGCGAATTTTTCTAATTTTATTTTATTATTTATTTATTTATTTATATGAATTACAATACAAAGTAAATTTATATTCTAATTTTAAGGTCCAGGGAAAGGGCGGGTTACAAAGACTATATGGCTAAATGTTTGCCGCGCCAGACCAGAGCCTCTGGTGGGAATCGAACCCACTACCCCCAAACTCATAGGCGAGTACGCTACAAACTCGCCTACTGGGGCGCTCTAATTTCATTTTTATTTTTTCCTCCGTTTCGAATTATTTCTCCCAGTTAAAAATACCATTAGCGGCATTAAATTTTCATTTTAAATTTCTGAGTATTTCATGTCAGCATTTCTTGTCAATCCTTCGAGTTAATTATTGTTATCCAAAATTATACGATTTCAATTTACGAACATTAATAATTTCTAGAAAATTATCATTAAATTGCTGTAAAACTTACACAAAACACAATCAAGGTTCGATATATTTTTGGAATACCTAAATTTAAATAAATGTTTGTTTCGGAATTAATAATCCTAAATAAAAAGTATTAGGATGGAAACAAAAATTTGTTTAGAACAACATCTTCCCAAATATATAATTTTTGTGTGTACCAAGTATTATATATTTAGAGTGTACCATAAACATTTATATGTTTCAAGCCGAATATGTTTGGGACAATATACTACAGAAGCGATTTTTTTCAGCGTGTATTAAGTTTTTTTAGGTTTTGCTAAAAAAATTAAATTTTTTTGGTCAAAAAATAAGTTATAACAAACAAATAAGTGATAATATCGTACTTTTCGGTCCACGACGCTTATTTAGCGAGATATTCCCATTTTAAGTTTTGCAAAGAAAATTCTATTTTTTGGCCAAAATATTGAATTTTCATACCAAAACTTAAAATGCGAATATCTCCCTAAATAAGCATCGTAGACCGAAAAGGACGAAATTTCGTTATCACTTATATTTTGGCCAAAATATTGCATTTTCTTAGCAAAACTTAAAATGCGAATATCTCGCTAAAAAAGCATCGTAGACCGAAAATAACGATATTTTGTTATCACTTATTTTTTGGCCAAAATATTGAATTTTCATAGCAAACTTAAAATGCAAATATCTCCCTAAGTAAGCATCGTAGACCGAAAAGGACTTATCTCTTTTGGCCAAAATATTGAATTTTCTTAGCAAAACTTAAAATGTGAATATCTCGCTAAATAAGCATCGTAGTCCGAAAAGGACGAAATTTCGTTATCACTTATTTTTTGGCCAAAATATTGAATTTTCTTAAGAAAATTTAATATGCGAATATCTCGCTAAATAAGCATCGTAGACCGAAAAGGACGAAATTTCGTTCACTTATTTTTTGAACTTAAAATGTGAAACAAAACTTAAAATGTGAATATCTCGCTAAATAAGCATCGTAGACCGAAAAGGACGAAATTTTGTTATCACTTATTTTTTGGCCAAAATATTGAATTTTCTTAGCAAAATTTAATATGCGAATATCTCGCTAAATAAGCATCGTAGACCGAAAAGGACGAAATTTCGTTATCACTTATTTTTTGGCCAAAATATTGAATTTTCTTAGCAAAATTTAATATGCGAATATCTCGCTAAATAAGCATCGTAGACCGAAAAGGACGAAATTTCGTTATCACTTATTTTTTGGCCAAAATATTGAATTTTCTTAGCAAAACTTAAAATGTGAATATCTCGCTAAATAAGCATCGTAGACCGAAAAGGACGAAATTTCGTTATCACTTATTTTTTGGCCAAAATATTGAATTTTCTTAGCAAAATTTAATATGCGAATATCTCGCTAAATAAGCATCGTAGACCGAAAAGGACGAAATTTCGTTATCACATATTTTTTGGCCAAAATATTGAATTTTCTTAGCAAAACTTAAAATGTGAATATCTCGCTAAATAAGCATCGTAGACCGAAAAGGACGAAATTTCGTTATCACATATTTTTTGGCCAAAATATTGAATTTTCTTAGCAAAATTTAATATGCGAATATCTCGCTAAATAAGCATCGTGGACCGAAAAGGACGAAATTTCGTTATCACTTATTTTTTGGCCAAAATATTGAATTTTCTTAGCAAAATTTAAAATGCGAAAATCTCGCTAAATAAGCACCGTGTACGGAAAAGGACGAAATTTCGTTATCACATATTTTTTGGCCAAAATATTGAATTTTCTTAGCAAAACTTAGAATGCGAATATCTCGCTAAATAAGCACCGTAGACCGAAAAGGACGAAATTTCGTTATCACTCATTTTTTGGCCAAAATATTGAATTTTCTTAGCAAAACTTAAAATGCTAAGAAAAATATCTCGCTAAATAAGCACCGTAGACCGAAAAGGACGAAATTTCTTTATCACTTATTTTTTGGCCAAAATATTGAATTTTCTTAGAAAAACTTAAAATGCGAATATCTCGCTAAATAAGCACCGTAGACCGAAAAGGACGAAATTTCGTTATCACTTATTTTTTGGCCAAAAAATATTTTCTTAGCAAAACTTAAAATGCGAATATCTCGCTAAATAAGCACCGTAGACCGAAAAGGACGAAATTTCGTTATCAGTTATTTTTTGGCCAAAATATTGAATTTTCGTAGCAAAACTTAAAATGCGAATATCTCGCTAAATAAGCACCGTAGACCGAAAAGGACGAAATTTCGTTATCACTTATTTTTTGGCCAAAAAATATTTTCTTAGCAAAACTTAAAATGCGAATATCTCGCTAAATAAGCACCGTAGACCGAAAAGGACGAAATTTCGTTATCAGTTATTTTTTGGCCAAAATATTGAATTTTCTTAGCGAAAAGAACGATATTTCGTTATCACTTATTTTTTGGCCAAAATATTGAACTTTCTTAGCAAAACTTAAAATGCGAATATCTCGCCAAATAAGCACCGTAGACCGAAAAAGACGAAATAAGCACCGTAGACCGAAAAGGACGAAATTTCGTTATCACTTATTTTTTGGCCAAAATATTGAATTTTCTTAGCAAAACTTAAAATGCGAATATATCGCTAAATAAAATTTCGTTATCACTTATTTTTTGGCCAAAAAATTGAACGTTCTTAGCTTAAAATGCGAATATCTCGCTAAATAAGCACCGTAGACCGAAAAAGACGAAATAAGCACCGTAGACCGAAAAGGACGAAATTTCGTTATCACTTATTTTTTGGAAAAGGACGAAATTTCGTTATCACTTACTTTTTGGCCAAAATATTGAATTTTCTTAGCAAAACTTAAAATGCGAATATCTCGCTAAATAAGCACCGTAGACCGAAAAGGACGAAATTTCGTTATCACTTATTTTTTGGCCAAAATATTAAATTTTCGTAGCAAAATTTAAAATGCGAATATCTCGCTAAATAAGCACCGTAGACCGAAAAGGACGAAATTTCGTTATCAGTTATTTTTTGGCCAAAATATTGAATTTTCTTAGCGAAAAGAACGATATTTCGTTATCACTTATTTTTTGGCCAAAATATTGAACTTTCTTAGCAAAACTTAAAATGCGAATATATCGCTAAATAAAATTTCGTTATCACTTATTTTTTGGCCAAAAAATTGAACGTTCTTAGCAAAACTTAAAATGCGAATATCTCGCCAAATAAGCACCGTAGACCGAAAAAGACGAAATAAGCACCGTAGACCGAAAAGGACGAAATTTCGTTATCACTTATTTTTTGGCCAAAATATTGAATTTTCTTAGCAAAACTTAAAATGCGAATATATCGCTAAATAAAATTTCGTTATCACTTATTTTTTGTCCAAAATATTGAATATTCTTAGCAAAACTTAAAATGCTAATATCTCGCTAAATAAGCATCGTAGACCGAAAAGGACGAAAACTTGTTATCACTTATTTTTTGGCCAAAAAATTGAACGTTCTTAGCAAAACTTAAAATGCTAATATCTCGCTAAATAAGCACCGTAGACCGAAAAAGACGAAATAAGCACCGTAGACCGAAAAGGACGAAATTTCGTTATCACTTATTTTTTGGCCAAAATATTGAATTTTCTTAGCAAAACTTAAAATGCGAATATATCGCTAAATAAAATTTCGTTATCACTTATTTTTTGGCCAAAAATTTGAACGTTCTTAGCAAAACTTAAAATGCGAATATCTCGCTAAATAAGCACCGTAGACCGAAAAAGACGAAATAAGCACCGTAGACCGAAAAGGACGAAATTTCGTTATCAGTTATTTTTTGGCCAAAATATTGAATTTTCTTAGCGAAAAGAACGATATTTCATTATCACTTATTTTTTGGCCAAAATATTGAACTTTCTTAGCAAAACTTAAAATGCGAATATCTCGCCAAATAAGCACCGTAGACCGAAAAAGACGAAATAAGCACCGTAGACCGAAAAGGACGAAATTTCGTTATCACTTATTTTTTGGCCAAAATATTGAATTTTCTTAGCAAAACTTAAAATGCGAATATATCGCTAAATAAAATTTCGTTATCACTTATTTTTTGGCCAAAAAATTGAACGTTCTTAGCAAAACTTAAAATGCGAATATCTCGCTAAATAAGCACCGTAGACCGAAAAAGACGAAATAAGCACCGTAGACCGAAAAGGACGAAATTTCGTTATCACTTATTTTTTGGAAAAGGACGAAATTTCGTTATCACTTACTTTTTGGCCAAAATATTGAATTTTCTTAGCAAAACTTAAAATGCGAATATCTCGCTAAATAAGCACCGTAGACCGAAAAGGACGAAATTTCGTTATCACTTATTTTTTGGCCAAAATATTAAATTTTCGTAGCAAAATTTAAAATGCGAATATCTCGCTAAATAAGCACCGTAGACCGAAAAGGACGAAATTTCGTTATCAGTTATTTTTTGGCCAAAATATTGAATTTTCTTAGCGAAAAGAACGATATTTCGTTATCACTTATTTTTTGGCCAAAATATTGAACTTTCTTAGCAAAACTTAAAATGCGAATATATCGCTAAATAAAATTTCGTTATCACTTATTTTTTGTCCAAAATATTGAATATTCTTAGCAAAACTTAAAATGCTAATATCTCGCTAAATAAGCATCGTAGACCGAAAAGGACGAAAACTTGTTATCACTTATTTTTTGGCCAAAAAATTGAACGTTCTTAGCAAAACTTAAAATGCTAATATCTCGCTAAATAAGCACCGTAGACCGAAAAAGACGAAATAAGCACCGTAGACCGAAAAGGACGAAATTTCGTTATCACTTATTTTTTGGAAAAGGACGAAATTTCGTTATCACTTATTTTTTGGCCAAAATATTGAATTTTCTTAGCAAAACTTAAAATGCGAATATCTCGCTAAATAAGCACCGTAGACGGAAAACGACGAAATTTCGTTATCAATTATTTGTTGGCCAAAATATTGAATTTTCTTAGCAAAACTTAAAATGCTCATATCTCGCTAAATAAGCACCGTAGACCGAAAAGGACGAAATTTCGTTATCACTTATTTTTTGGCCAAAATATTGACTTTTCTTAGCAAAACTTAAAATGCGAATATCTCGCTAGATAAGCACCGTAGACCGAAAAGGACGAAATTTCGTTATCACTTATTTTTTGGCCAAAATATTGAATTTTCTTAGCAAAACTTAAAATGCGAATATCTCGCTAAATAAGCACCGTAGACCGAAAAGGACGAAATTTCGTTATCACTTATTTTTTGGCCAAAATATTGACTTTTCTTAGCAAAACTTAAAATTCGAATATCTCGCTAGATAAGCACCGTAGACCGAAAAGGACGAAATTTCGTTATCACTTATTTTTTGGCCAAAATATTGAACTTTCTTAGCAAAACTTAAAATGCGAATATATCGCTAAATAAAATTTCGTTATCACTTATTTTTTGGCCAAAAAATTGAACGTTCTTAGCAAAACTTAAAATGCGAATATCTCGCCAAATAAGCACCGTAGACCGAAAAAGACGAAATAAGCACCGTAGACCGAAAAGGACGAAATTTCGTTATCACTTATTTTTTGGCCAAAATATTGAATTTTCTTAGCAAAACTTAAAATGCGAATATATCGCTAAATAAAATTTCGTTATCACTTATTTTTTGGCCAAAATATTGAATTTTCTTAGCAAAACTTAAAATGCTCATATCTCGCTAAATAAGCACCGTAGACCGAAAAGGACGAAATTTCGTTATCACTTATTTTTTGGCCAAAATATTGACTTTTCTTAGCAAAACTTAAAATGCGAATATCTCGCTAGATAAGCACCGTAGACCGAAAAGGACGAAATTTCGTTATCACTTATTTTTTGGCCAAAATATTGAATTTTCTTAGCAAAACTTAAAATACGAATATCTCGCTAAATAAGCACCGTAGACCGAAAAGGATGAAATTTCGTTATCACTTATTTTTTGGCCAAAATATTGAATTTTCTTAGCAAAACTTAAAATGCGAATATCTCGCTAAATAAGCACCGTAGACGGAAAACGACGAAATTTCGTTATCAATTAATTTTTGGCCAAAATATTGAATTTTCTTAGCAAAACTTAAAATGCTCATATCTCGCTAAATAAGCACCGTAGACCGAAAAGGACGAAATTTCGTTATCAGTTATTTTTTGGCCAAAATATTGACTTTTCTTAGCAAAACTTAAAATGCGAATATCTCGCTAGATAAGCACCGTAGACCGAAAAGGACGAAATTTCGTTATCACTTATTTTTTGGCCAAAATATTGAATTTTCTTAGCAAAACTTAAAATGCGAATATCTCGCTAAATAAGCACCGTATACCGAAAAGGATGAAATTTCGTTATCACTTATTTTTTGGCCAAAATATTGAATTTTCTTAGCAAAACTTAAAATGCGAATATCTCGCTAAATAAGCACCGTAGACGGAAAATTGAATTTTCTTAGCAAAACTTAAAATGCTCATATCTCGCTAAATAAGCACCGTAGACCGAAAAGGACGAAATTTCGTTATCACTTATTTTTTGGCCAAAATATTGACTTTTCTTAGCAAAACTTAAAATGCGAATATCTCGCTAGATAAGCACCGCAGACCGAAAAGGACGAAATTTCGTTATCACTTATTTTTTGGCCAAAATATTGAATTTTCTTAGCAAAACTTAAAATGCGAATATCTCGCTAAATAAGCACCGTAGACGGAAAAGGACGAAATTTCGTTATCACTTATTTTTTGGCCAAAATATTGAATTTTCTTAGCAAAACTTAAAATGCGAATATCTCGCTAAATAAGCACCGTAGACGGAAAAGGACGAAATTTCGTTCACTTATTTTTTTAACTTAAAATGTGAAACAAAACTTAAAATGCGAATATCTCGCTAAATAAGCACCGTAGACGGAAAAGGACGAAATTTCGTTATCACTTATTTTTTGGCCAAAATATTGAATTTTCTTAGCAAAACTTAAAATGCGAATATCTCGCTAAATAAGCACCGTAGACGGAAAAGGACGAAATTTCGTTATCACTTATTTTTTTTGCAAAAAATTGAATTTTCATAGCAAACTTAAAATGCAAATATATTTTTGGGCAAAATATTGAATTTTCTTAGCAAAACTTAAAATGTGAATATCTCGCTAACTAAGCACCGTAGACGGAAAAGGACGAAATTTCGTTATCACTTATTTTTTGTCCAAAATATTGAATTTTCATAGCAAACTTAAAATGCAAATATCTCCCTAAGTAAGCATCGTAGACTGAAAAGGAATTATCTCTTATTTTTGGCCAAAATATTGACTTTTCTTAGCAAAACTTAAAATGCGAATATCTCGCTAGATAAGCACCGTAGACCGAAAAGGACGAAATTTCGTTATCACTTATTTTTTGGCCAAAATATTGAATTTTCTTAAGAAAATTTAATATGCGAATATCTCGCCAAATAAGCATCGTAGACCGAAAAGGACGAAATTTCGTTCACTTATTTTTTGAACTTAAAATGTGAAACAAAATTTAAAATGTGAATATCTCGCTAAATAAGCACCGTAGACGGAAAAGGACGAAATTTCGTTATCACTTATTTTTTGGCCAAAATATTGAATTTTCTTAGCAAAACTTAAAATGCGAATATCTCGCTAACTAAGCACCGTAGACGGAAAAGGACGAAATTTCGTTATCACTTATTTTTTGTCCAAAATATTGAATTTTCATAGCAAACTTAAAATGCAAATATCTCCCTAAGTAAGCACCGTAGACCGAAAAGGACTTATCTCTTATTTTTTGGCCAAAATATTGAATTTTCTTAGCAAAACTTAAAATGTGAATATCTCGCTAAATAAGCACCGTAGACGGAAAAGGACGAAATTTCGTTATCACTTATTTTTTGTCCAAAATATTGAATTTTCATAGCAAACATAAAATGCAAATATCTCCCTAAGTAAGCATCGTAGACCGAAAAGGACTTATCTCTTATTTTTTGGCCAAAATATTGAATTTTCTTAGCAAAACTTAAAATGCGAATATCTCGCTAAATAAGCACCGTAGACCGAAAACGACGAAATTTCTTTACCACTTATTTTTTGGCCAAAATATTGAATTTTCTTAGCAAAACTTAAAATGCGAATATCGCGTAGACCGAAAAGGACGAAATTTCGTTATCACTTATTTTTTGGCCAAAATATTGAATTTTCTTAGCAAAACTTAAAATGCGAATATCTCGCTAAATAAGCACCGTAGACCGAAAAGGACGAAATTTCTTTACCACTTATTTTTTGGCCAAAATATTGAATTTTCTTAGCAAAACTTAAAATGCGAATATCGCGTAGACCGAAAAGGACGAAATTTCGTTATCACTTATTTTTTGGCCAAAATATTGAATTTTCTTAGCAAAACTTAAAATGCGAATATCTCGTAGACCGAAAAGGACGAAATTTCGTTATCACTTATTTTTTGGCCAACATATTGAATTTTCTTAGCCAAACTTAAAATGCGAATATCTCGCTAAATAAGCACCGTAGACCGAAAAGGACGAAATTTCGTTATCACTTATTTTTTGGCCAAAATATTGAATTTTCTTAGCAAAACTTAAAATGCGAATATCTCGTAGACCGAAAAGGACGAAATTTCGTTATCACTTATTTTTTGGCCAACATATTGAATTTTCTTAGCCAAACTTAAAATGCGAATATCTCGCTAGATAAGCACCGTAGACCAAAAAGGACGAAATTTCGTTATCACTTATTTTTTGGCCAAAATATTGAATTTTCTTAAGAAAATTTAATATGCGAATATCTCGCTAAATAAGCATCGTAGACCGAAAAGGACGAAATTTCGTTCACTTATTTTTTTAACTTAAAATGTGAAACAAAACTTAAAATGCGAATATCTCGCTAAATAAGCACCGTAGACGGAAAAGGACGAAATTTCGTTATCACTTATTTTTTGGCCAAAATATTGAATTTTCTTAGCAAAATTTAAAATGCGAATATCTCGCTAGATAAGCACCGTAGACCGAAAAGGACGAAATTTCGTTATCACTTATTTTTTGGCCAAAATATTGAACTTTCTTAGCAAAACTTAAAATGCGAATATATCGCTAAATAAAATTTCGTCATCACTTATTTTTTGGCCAAAAAATTGAACGTTCTTAGCAAAACTTAAAATGCGAATATCTCGCCAAATAAGCACCGTAGACCGAAAAAGACGAAATAAGCACCGTAGACCGAAAAGGACGAAATTTCGTTATCACTTATTTTTTGGCCAAAATATTGAATTTTCTTAGCAAAACTTAAAATGCGAATATATCGCTAAATAAAATTTCGTTATCACTTATTTTTTGGCCAAAATATTGAATTTTCTTAGCAAAACTTAAAATGCTCATATCTCGCTAAATAAGCACCGTAGACCGAAAAGGACGAAATTTCGTTATCACTTATTTTTTGGCCAAAATATTGACTTTTCTTAGCAAAACTTAAAATGCGAATATCTCGCTAGATAAGCACCGTAGACCGAAAAGGACGAAATTTCGTTATCACTTATTTTTTGGCCAAAATATTGAATTTTCTTAGCAAAACTTAAAATGCGAATATCTCGCTAAATAAGCACCGTAGACGGAAAACGACGAAATTTCGTTATCAATTATTTTTTGGCCAAAATATTAAATTTTCTTAGCAAAACTTAAAATGCGAATATCTCGCTAAATAAGCACCGTAGACCGAAAAGGACGAAATTTCGTTATCACTTATTTTTTGGCCAAAATATTGACTTTTCTTAGCAAAACTTAAAATGCGAATATCTCGCTAGATAAGCACCGTAGACCGAAAAGGACGAAATTTCGTTATCACTTATTTTTTGGCCAAAATATTGAATTTTCTTAGCAAAACTTAAAATGCGAATATCTCGCTAAATAAGCACCGTAGACGGAAAAGGACGAAATTTCGTTATCACTTATTTTTTGGCCAAAATATTGACTTTTCTTAGCAAAACTTAAAATGCGAATATCTCGCTAAATAAGCACCGTAGACGGAAAATTGAATTTTCTTAGCAAAACTTAAAATGCTCATATCTCGCTAAATAAGCACCGTAGACCGAAAAGGACGAAATTTCGTTATCACTTATTTTTTGGCCAAAATATTGACTTTTCTTAGCAAAACTTAAAATGCGAATATCTCGCTAAATAAGCACCGTAGACGGAAAAGGACGAAATTTCGTTATCACTTATTTTTTGGCCAAAATATTGAATTTTCTTAGCAAAACTTAAAATGCGAATATCTCGCTAAATAAGCACCGTAGACGGAAAATTGAATTTTCTTAGCAAAACTTAAAATGCTCATATCTCGCTAAATAAGCACCGTAGACCGAAAAGGACGAAATTTCGTTATCACTTATTTTTTGGCCAAAATATTGAATTTTCTTAGCAAAACTTAAAATGCGAATATCTCGCTAAATAAGCACCGTAGACGGAAAAGGACGAAATTTCGTTATCACTTATTTTTTGGCCAAAATATTGAATTTTCTTAGCAAAACTTAAAATGCGAATATCTCGCTAAATAAGCACCGTAGACGGAAAAGGACGAAATTTCGTTATCACTTATTTTTTGTCCAAAATATTGAATTTTCATAGCAAACTTAAAATGCAAATATCTCCCTAAGTAAGCATCGTAGACCGAAAAGGACTTATCTCTTATTTTTTGGCCAAAATATTGAATTTTCTTAGCAAAACTTAAAATGTGAATATCTCGCTAAATAAGCACCGTAGACGGAAAAGGACGAAATTTCGTTATCACTTATTTTTTGTCCAAAATATTGAATTTTCATAGCAAACTTAAAATGCAAATATCTCCCTAAGTAAGCATCGTAGACCGAAAAGGACTTATCTCTTATTTTTTGGCCAAAATATTGACTTTTCTTAGCAAAACTTAAAATGCGAATATCTCGCTAGATAAGCACCGTAGACCGAAAAGGACGAAATTTCGTTATCACTTATTTTTTGGCCAAAATATTGAATTTTCTTAAGAAAATTTAATATGCGAATATCTCGCCAAATAAGCATCGTAGACCGAAAAGGACGAAATTTCGTTCACTTATTTTTTGAACTTAAAATGTGAAACAAAATTTAAAATGTGAATATCTCGCTAAATAAGCACCGTAGACGGAAAAGGACGAAATTTCGTTATCACTTATTTTTTGGCCAAAATATTGAATTTTCTTAGCAAAACTTAAAATGCGAATATCTCGCTAACTAAGCACCGTAGACGGAAAAGGACGAAATTTCGTTATCACTTATTTTTTGTCCAAAATATTGAATTTTCATAGCAAACTTAAAATGCAAATATCTCCCTAAGTAAGCATCGTAGACCGAAAAGGACTTATCTCTTATTTTTTGGCCAAAATATTGACTTTTCTTAGCAAAACTTAAAATGCGAATATCTCGCTAGATAAGCACCGTAGACCGAAAAGGACGAAATTTCGTTATCACTTATTTTTTGGCCAAAATATTGAATTTTCTTAAGAAAATTTAATATGCGAATATCTCGCCAAATAAGCATCGTAGACCGAAAAGGACGAAATTTCGTTCACTTATTTTTTAAACTTAAAATGTGAAACAAAATTTAAAATGTGAATATCTCGCTAAATAAGCACCGTAGACGGAAAAGGACGAAATTTCGTTATCACTTATTTTTTGGCCAAAATATTGAATTTTCTTAGCAAAACTTAAAATGCGAATATCTCGCTAACTAAGCACCGTAGACGGAAAAGGACGAAATTTCGTTATCACTTATTTTTTGTCCAAAATATTGAATTTTCATAGCAAACTTAAAATGCAAATATCTCCCTAAGTAAGCATCGTAGACCGAAAAGGACTTATCTCTTATTTTTTGGCCAAAATATTGAATTTTCTTAGCAAAACTTAAAATGTGAATATCTCGCTAAATAAGCACCGTAGACGGAAAAGGACGAAATTTCGTTATCACTTATTTTTTGTCCAAAATATTGAATTTTCATAGCAAACATAAAATGCAAATATCTCCCTAAGTAAGCATCGTAGACCGAAAAGGACTTATCTCTTATTTTTTGGCCAAAATATTGAATTTTCTTAGCAAAACTTAAAATGCGAATATCTCGCTAAATAAGCACCGTAGACCGAAAACGACGAAATTTCTTTACCACTTATTTTTTGGCCAAAATATTGAATTTTCTTAGCAAAACCTAAAATGCGAATATCGCGTAGACCGAAAAGGACGAAATTTCGTTATCACTTATTTTTTGGCCAAAATATTGAATTTTCTTAGCAAAACTTAAAATGCGAATATCTCGCTAAATAAGCACCGTAGACCGAAAAGGACGAAATTTCTTTACCACTTATTTTTTGGCCAAAATATTGAATTTTCTTAGCAAAACTTAAAATGCGAATATCGCGTAGACCGAAAAGGACGAAATTTCGTTATCACTTATTTTTTGGCCAAAATATTGAATTTTCTTAGCAAAACTTAAAATGCGAATATCTCGTAGACCGAAAAGGACGAAATTTCGTTATCACTTATTTTTTGGCCAACATATTGAATTTTCTTAGCCAAACTTAAAATGCGAATATCTCGCTAAATAAGCACCGTAGACCGAAAAGGACGAAATTTCGTTATCACTTATTTTTTGGCCAAAATATTGAATTTTCTTAGCAAAACTTAAAATGCGAATATCTCGTAGACCGAAAAGGACGAAATTTCGTTATCACTTATTTTTTGGCCAACATATTGAATTTTCTTAGCCAAACTTAAAATGCGAATATCTCGCTAGATAAGCACCGTAGACCGAAAAGGACGAAATTTCGTTATCACTTATTTTTTGGCCAAAATATTGAATTTTCTTAAGAAAATTTAATATGCGAATATCTCGCTAAATAAGCATCGTAGACCGAAAAGGACGAAATTTCGTTCACTTATTTTTTTAACTTAAAATGTGAAACAAAACTTAAAATGCGAATATCTCGCTAAATAAGCACCGTAGACGGAAAAGGACGAAATTTCGTTATCACTTATTTTTTGGCCAAAATATTGAATTTTCTTAGCAAAACTTAAAATGCGAATATCTCGCTAAATAAGCACCGTAGACGGAAAAGGACGAAATTTCGTTATCACTTATTTTTTTTCCAAAAAATTGAATTTTCATAGCAAACTTAAAATGCAAATATATTTTTGGGCAAAATATTGAATTTTCTTAGCAAAACTTAAAATGTGAATATCTCGCTAACTAAGCACCGTAGACGGAAAAGGACGAAATTTCGTTATCACTTATTTTTTGTCCAAAATATTGAATTTTCATAGCAAACTTAAAATGCAAATATCTCCCTAAGTAAGCATCGTAGACCGAAAAGGACTTATCTCTTATTTTTTGGCCAAAATATTGACTTTTCTTAGCAAAACTTAAAATGCGAATATCTCGCTAGATAAGCACCGTAGACCGAAAAGGACGAAATTTCGTTATCACTTATTTTTTGGCCAAAATATTGAATTTTCTTAAGAAAATTTAAAATGCGAATATCTCGCCAAATAAGCATCGTAGACCGAAAAGGACGAAATTTCGTTCACTTATTTTTTGAACTTAAAATGTGAAACAAAATTTAAAATGTGAATATCTCGCTAAATAAGCACCGTAGACGGAAAAGGACGAAATTTCGTTATCACTTATTTTTTGGCCAAAATATTGAATTTTCTTAGCAAAACTTAAAATGCGAATATCTCGCTAAATAAGCACCGTAGACGGAAAAGGACGAAATTTCGTTATCACTTATTTTTTGTCCAAAATATTGAATTTTCATAGCAAACTTAAAATGCAAATATCTCCCTAAGTAAGCATCGTAGACCGAAAAGGACTTATCTCTTATTTTTTGGCCAAAATATTGAATTTTCTTAGCAAAACTTAAAATGTGAATATCTCGCTAAATAAGCACCGTAGACGGAAAAGGACGAAATTTCGTTATCACTTATTTTTTGTCCAAAATATTGAATTTTCATAGCAAACATAAAATGCAAATATCTCCCTAAGTAAGCATCGTAGACCGAAAAGGACTTATCTCTTATTTTTTGGCCAAAATATTGAATTTTCTTAGCAAAACTTAAAATGCGAATATCTCGCTAAATAAGCACCGTAGACCGAAAACGACGAAATTTCTTTACCACTTATTTTTTGGCCAAAATATTGAATTTTCTTAGCAAAACTTAAAATGCGAATATCGCGTAGACCGAAAAGGACGAAATTTCGTTATCACTTATTTTTTGGCCAAAATATTGAATTTTCTTAGCAAAACTTAAAATGCGAATATCTCGCTAAATAAGCACCGTAGACGGAAAAGGACGAAATTTCGTTATCACTTATTTTTTGTCCAAAATATTGAATTTTCATAGCAAACTTAAAATGCAAATATCTCCCTAAGTAAGCATCGTAGACCGAAAAGGACTTATCTCTTATTTTTTGGCCAAAATATTGAATTTTCTTAGCAAAACTTAAAATGTGAATATCTCGCTAAATAAGCACCGTAGACGGAAAAGGACGAAATTTCGTTATCACTTATTTTTTGTCCAAAATATTGAATTTTCATAGCAAACATAAAATGCAAATATCTCCCTATGTAAGCATCGTAGACCGAAAAGGACTTATCTCTTATTTTTTGGCCAAAATATTGAATTTTCTTAGCAAAACTTAAAATGCGAATATCTCGCTAAATAAGCACCGTAGACCGAAAAGGACGAAATTTCTTTACCACTTATTTTTTGGCCAAAATATTGAATTTTCTTAGCAAAACTTAAAATGCGAATATCGCGTAGACCGAAAAGGACGAAATTTCGTTATCACTTATTTTTTGGCCAAAATATTGAATTTTCTTAGCAAAACTTAAAATGCGAATATCTCGTAGACCGAAAAGGACGAAATTTCGTTATCACTTATTTTTTGGCCAACATATTGAATTTTCTTAGCCAAACTTAAAATGCGAATATCTCGCTAAATAAGCACCGTAGACCGAAAAGGACGAAATTTCGTTATCACTATTTTTTTGTCCAAAATATTGAATTTTCTTAGCAAAACTTAAAATGCGAATATCTCGCTAAATAAGCACCGTAGACGGAAAAGGACGAAATTTCGTTATCACTTATTTTTTGGCCAAAATATTGAATTTTCTTAGCAAAACTTAAAATGCGAATATCTCGCTAAATAAGCACCGTAGACCGAAAAGGACGAAATTTCGTTATCACTTATTTTTTGGCCAAAATAGTGAATTTTCCTAGCAAAACTTAAAATGCGAATATCTCGCTAAATAAGCACCGTAGACCGAAAAGGATGAAATTTCTTTATCACTTATTTTTTGGCCAAAATATTGAATTTTCTTAGCAAAACTTAAAATGCGAATATCTCGCTAAATAAGCACCGTAGATCGAAAAGGACGAAATTTCGTTATCACTTATTTTTTGGCCAAAATATTAAATTTTCTTATCAAAATTTAAAATGCAAATATCTCGTTAAATAAGCACCGTAGACCGAAAAGGACGAAATTCCGTTATCACTTATTTTTTGGCCAAAATATTGAATTTTCTTAGCAAAACTTAAAATGCGAATATCGCGTAGACCGAAAAGGACGAAATTTCGTTATCACTTATTTTTTGGCCAAAATATTGAATTTTCTTAGCAAAATTTGAAATGCGAATATCTCGCTAAATAAGCACCGTAGACGGAAAAGGACGAAATTTCTTTACCACTTATTTTTTGGCCAAAATATTGAATTTTCTTAGCAAAACTTAAAATGCGAATATCTTGCTAAATAAGCACCGTAGACCGAAAAGGACGAAATTTTATTTTTTGGCCAAAATATTGAATTTTCTTAGCAAAACTTAAAATGCGAATATCGCGTAGACCGAAAAGGACGAAATTTCGTTATCACTTATTTTTTGGCCAAAATATTGAATTTTCTTAGCAAAACTTAAAATGCGAATATCTCGCTAAATAAGCACCGTAGACTGAAAAGGACGAAATTTCTTTACCACTTATTTTTTGGCCAAAATATTGAATTTTCTTAGCAAAACTTAAAATGCGAATATCTCGCTAAATAAGCACCGTAGACCGAAAAGGACGAAATTTCTTTATCACTTATTTTTTGGCCAAAATATTGAATTTTCTTAGCAAAATTTAAAATGCGAATATCTCGCTAAATAAGCATCGTAGACCGAAAAGGGCAAAATTTCGTTATCACCTATTTTTGGCCAAATATCTCGCTAAATAAGCACCGTAGACGGAAAAGAACGATATTTCGTTATCACTTATTTTTTGGCAAAAATATTGAACTTTCTTAGCAAAACTTAAAATGCGAATATCTCATAGACCAAAAAGGACGAAATTTCGTTATCACTTATTTTTTGGCCAACATATTGAATTTTCTTAGCCAAACTTAAAATGCGAATATCTCGCTAAATAAGCACCGTAGACCGAAAAGGACGAAATTTCGTTATCACTATTTTTTTGTCCAAAATATTGAATTTTCTTAGCAAAACTTAAAATGCGAATATCTCGCTAAATAAGCACCTTAGACCGAAAAGGACGAAATTTCGTTATCACTTTTTTGTTGGCCAAAATATTGAATTTTCTTAGCAAAACTTCAAATGCGAATATCTCGCTAAATAAGCACCGTAGACCGGACGAAATTTCTTTATCACTTATTTTTTGGCCAAAATATTGAATTTTCTTAGCAAAACTTAAAATGCGAATATCTCGCTAAATAAGCACCTTAGACCGAAAAGGACGAAATTTCGTTATCACTTATTTTTTGGCCAAAATATTGAATTTTCCTAGCAAAACTTAAAATGCGAATATCTCGCTAAATAAGCACCACCGTAGACCGAAAAGGACGAAATTTTGTTATCACTTATTTTTTGGACAAAATATTGAATTTTCTTAGCAAAACTTAAAATGCGAATATCTCGCTAAATAAGCACCTTAGACCGAAAAGGACGAAATTTCGTTATCACTTTTTTGTTGGCCAAAATATTGAATTTTCCTAGCAAAACTTAAAATGCGAATATCTCGCTAAATAAGCACCGTAGACCGAAAAGGACGAAATTTCTTTATCACTTATTTTTTGGCCAAAATATTGAATTTTCTTAGCAAAACTTAAAATGCGAATATCTCGCTAAATAAGCACCTTAGACCGAAAAGGACGAAATTTCGATATCACTTATTTTTTGGCCAAAATATTGAATTTTCCTAGCAAAACTCAAAATGCGAATATCTCGCTAAATAAGCACCGTAGACCGAAAAGGACGAAATTTTGTTATCACTTTTTTTTTTGGGCAAAATATTTAATTTTCTTAGCAAAACTTAAAATGCGAATATCTCGCTAAATAAGCACCTTAGACCGAAAAGGACGAAATTTCGTTATCACTTATTTTTTGGCCAAAATATTGAATTTTCCTAGCAAAACTTAAATTGCGAATATCTCGCTAAATAAGCACCGTAGACCGAAAAGGACGAAATTTCGTTATCACTATTTTTTTGTCCAAAATATTGAATTTTCTTAGCAAAACTTAAAATGCGAATATCTCGCTAAATAAGCACCGTAGACCGAAAAGGACGAAATTTCGTTATCACTTATTTTTTGGCCAAAATATTGAATTTTCTTAGCAAAACTTAAAATGCGAATATCTCGCTAAATAAGCACCGTAGACCGAAAAGGACGAAATTTCGTTATCACTTATTTTTTGGCCAAAATATTGAATTTTCTTAGCAAAACTTAAAATGCGAATATCTCGCTAAATAAGCACCGTAGACCGGACGAAATTTCGTTATCACTTACTTTTTGGCCAAAATATTGAATTTTCCTAGCAAAACTTAAAATGCGAATATCTCGCTAAATAAGCACCGTAGACCGAAAAGGACGAAATTTCTTTATCACTTATTTTTTGGCCAAAATATTGAATTTTCTTAGCAAAACTTATAATGCGAATATCTCGTAGACCGAAAAGGACGAAATTTCGTTATCACTTATTTTTTGGCCAAAATATTGAATTTTCTTAGCAAAACTTAAAATGCAAATATCTCGTAGACCGAAAAGGACGAAATTTCGTTATCACTTATTTTTTGGCCAAAATATTGAATTTTCTTAGCAAAATTTGAAATGCGAATATCTCGCTAAATAAGCACCGTAGACGGAAAAGGACGAAATTTCTTTATCACTTATTTTTTGGCCAAAATATTGAATTTTCTTAGCAAAACTTATAATGCGAATATCTCGCTAAATAAGCACCGTAGACCGAAAGGGACGAAATTTCGTTATCACTTATTTTTTGGCCAAAATATTGAATTTTCTTAGCAAAACTTAAAATGCAAATAATTCGTAGACCGAAAAGGACGAAATTTCGTTATCACTTATTTTTTGGCCAAAATATTGAATTTTCTTAGCAAAATTTGAAATGCGAATATCTCGCTAAATAAGCACCGTAGACGGAAAAGGACGAAATTTCTTTATCACTTATTTTTTGGCCAAAATACTGAATTTTCCTAGCAAAACTTAAAATGCGAATATCTCGCTAAATAAGCACCGTAGACCGAAAAGGACGAAATTTTGTTATCACTTTTTTTTTTGGGCAAAATATTGAATTTTCTTAGCAAAACTTAAAATGCAAATATCTCGCTAAATAAGCACCTTAGACCGAAAAGGACGAAATTTCGTTATCACTTATTTTTTGGCCAAAATATTGAATTTTCCTAGCAAAACTTAAATTGCGAATATCTCGCTAAATAAGCACCGTAGACCGAAAAGGACGAAATTTCGTTATCACTATTTTTTTGTCCAAAATATTGAATTTTCTTAGCAAAACTTAAAATGCGAATATCTCGCTAAATAAGCACCGTAGACGGAAAAGGACGAAATTTTGTTATCACTTATTTTTTTGGCAAAATATTGAATTTTCTTAGCAAAACATAAAATGCGAATATCTCTTAGCAAAACTTAAAATGCGAATATCTCGCTAAATAAGCACCGTAGACCGAAAAGGACGAAATTTCGTTATCACTTATTTTTTGGCCAAAATATTGAATTTTCTTAGCAAAACTTAAAATGCGAATATCTCGCTAAATAAGCACCGTAGACCGAAAAGGACGAAATTTCGTTATCACTTATTTTTTGGCCAAAATATTGAATTTTCTTAGCAAAACTTAAAATGCGAATATCTCGCTAAATAAGCACCGTAGACCGAAAAGGACGAAATTTCGTTATCACTTACTTTTTGGCCAAAATATTGAATTTTCCTAGCAAAACTTAAAATGCGAATATCTCGCTAAATAAGCACCGTAGACCGAAAAGGACGAAATTTCTTTATCACTTATTTTTTGGCCAAAATATTGAATTTTCCTAGCAAAACTTAAAATGCGAATATCTCGCTAAATAAGCACCGTAGACCGAAAAGGACGAAATTTCTTTATCACTTATTTTTTGGCCAAAATATTGAATTTTCTTAGCAAAACTTAAAATGCGAATATCTCGCTAAATAAGCACCGTAGACCGAAAAGGACGAAATTTCGTTATCACTTATTTTTTGGCCAAAATATTGAATTTTCTTAGCAAAACTTAAAATGCGAATATCTCGCTAAATAAGCACCGTAGACCGAAAAGGACGAAATTTCGTTATCACTTATTTTTTGGCCAAAATATTGAATTTTCTTAGCAAAACTTAAAATGCGAATATCTCGCTAAATAAGCACCGTAGACCGAAAAGGACGAAATTTCGTTATCACTTATTTTTTGGCCAAAATATTGAATTTTCTTAGCAAAACTTAAAATGCGAATATCTCGCTAAATAAGCACCGTAGACCGAAAGGGACGAAATTTCGTTATCACTTATTTTTTGGCCAAAATATTGAATTTTCTTAGCAAAACTTAAAATGCAAATATCTCGTAGACCGAAAAGGACGAAATTTCGTTATCACTTATTTTTTGGCCAAAATATTGAATTTTCTTAGCAAAATTTGAAATGCGAATATCTCGCTAAATAAGCACCGTAGACGGAAAAGGACGAAATTTCGTTATCACTTATTTTTTGGCCAAAATATTGAATTTTCTTAGCAAAACTTAAAATGCGAATATCTCGCTAAATAAGCACCGTAGACCGAAAAGGACGAAAATTCGTTATCAGTTATTTTTTTGTCAAAATATTGAATTTTCTTAGCAAAACTTAATATGCGAATATCTCGCTAAATAAGCATCGTAGGCCGAAAAGGACGAAATTTCGTTATCACTTATTTTTTGGCCAAAATATTGAATTTTCTTAGCAAAACTTAGAATGCGAATATCTCGCTAAATAAGCACCGTAGACCGAAAAGGACGAAATTTCTTTATCACTTATTTTTTGGCCAAAATATTGAATTTTCTTAGCAAAACTTAAAATGCGAATATCTCGCTAAATAAGCATCGTAGACCGAAAAGGGCAAAATTTCGTTATCACCTATTTTTTGGCCAAATATCTCGCTAAATAAGCACCGTAGACCGAAAAGAACGATATTTCCTTATCACTTATTTTTTGGCAAAAATATTGAACTTTCTTAGCAAAACTTAAAATGCGAATATCTCGTAGACCGAAAAGGACGAAATTTCGTTATCACTTATTTTTTGGCCAAAATATTGAATTTTCTTAGCAAAACTTAAAATGCGAATATCTCGCTAAATAAGCATCGTAGACCGAAAAGGGCGAAATTTCGTTATCACTTATTTTTTTTTGTCAAAATATTGAATATTCTTAGTAAAACTTAAAATGCGAATATCTCGCTAAATAAGCATCGTAGACCGAAAAGGACGAAATTTCGTTATCATTAATTTTTTGGCCAAAATATTGAATTTTCTTAGCAAAACTTAAAATGCGAATATCTCGCTAAATAAGCATCGTAGAGCGAAAAGGACGAAAATTCGTTATTAGTTATTTTTTTGGTCAAAATATTGAATTTTCTTAGCAAAACTTAATATGCGAATATCTCGCTAAATAAGCATCGTAGGCCGAAAAGGACGAAATTTCGTTATCACTTATTTTTTGGTCAAAATATTGAATTTTCTTAACAAAACTTAAAATGCGAATATCTCGCTAAATATTTTTTTTTTCTCACTTATTTTTGTACAAAAATATTGAATTTTCTTAACAAAACTTAAAATGCTAATATAAATGCGAATAGGACGAAATTATGTTATCACTTATTTTTTTACCAAAATATTGAATTTTCTTAGCAAAACTTAAGTGCGAATATCTCGCTAAATAAGCATCGTAGACCACACTGTGGTACAGGTTATTATGAAGTTGTGCATTTGTTTGTAGCACCCAAAAGGAGAAGAGATAGACCCATTGTTTATTATACCGATCGGCTTGTAATCACTTTCTGAGTCGATTTATCTGTGCCCGTCTCTCTGCCTGTAGATGTATTCTTGTAATCAACGTACAGGTCGCAATTATGGTCCGATTGTAATGAAACGACGATCCCTATTGAAATTGGTCAAAATCGGTTTAGAATTAGATATAGCCCCCATATATAGTATGTTACCCCCGTTTTGATATGTAAGCCCTGTAGAAATTGTATTTGATATCAGATCAGTACGAAATTTGGCAGAGAGAGTTGTCTTATTACATGAATGAACACTGCCAAATTCGGGGAAAATCGGTTCGGATTTAGATATAGTCCCCATATATATGTTACACCCGATCAGTACGAAATTCGACAGAGAGAACTTTGTTATTACACGAAAGAACACTAGCAAATTCGGGAAAATCCTCCTAGATTTAGATACTGCCCCCATATATATATATATAGAACCCGTATTTTACATACGATCCGTACGAAAATCGGCAGAGGGAGTTTTCGTATTACGTGAATGAACACTACCAAATTCGGAGAAAAACGGTCCAGATTTAGATATAGCCCCCATATATATATTACCCCCGTTTTCACATGTAAGCATTGTAGAAACTGTATTTTATATCAGATCAGTAAGAAATTTGGCAGAGAGAGTTGTATTATTATATGAATGAACACTGCCAACTTCGGGGAAAATCGGTTCAGATTTAGATATAGTCCCCATATATACGTTACACCCGATTTGACATGTAAGCGCTGTAGAAACCGTGTTTTATATCCGATCAGTACGAAATTTGGCAGATAGAGTTGTCTTATTACATGAATGAACACTACCAAATTCGGGGAAAATCCTTACAGATTTAGATATAGCCCCCATATATATGTTTCACCCGATATGACATGTAAGCGCTGTAGAAACCGTGTTTTATGTCCGATCAGTACGAAATTTGGCAGAGAGAGTTTTCTTATTACATGTATGAACACTGCCAAATTCTTATCGCAATGCCCATTTTCGCATTGTTAGGGAGGTGTAGCATATTATATAGTCGGCCCAGCCCCATCTTCTGTTTTTCCGTACTGGTTGAATTTCAATTGGTGTATTTATAAATATACATAGGGGAACATTTTTCCGCCTTGTACAACAAAATATATATATTATTACATGTTTTTACAAAATTTTACACTATTTGTGCTGTTACGAACAATTTCCAGTTTTGTCCTTTTTAAATCTCCAATCTGAGATGTTTTTGTCGGTGCCCTCATCACCTCTGTCTGTCATTGTTATAAAACGGCCTTAAACAAAACTATAATTATTTCATAGAAGTTAATGTGTTTGCACTTTTCTAGCAGCTAAGTATCCATTCGCAAAAGAAGCTCCCCGACAGTATGTCTGTATGTCTGACTGTCTTTACGTTTATGAATCCTAAAAAGAGAAATAGAAAATTTGCCACAGCAACATTGTTGTCATCGCCGCATCCAATTCACGCCAACTTCATATCCTTTGCTGCAGAGCAAGGATGTGCATTTGAATCAATTGCACACACAGTCAGTCTGTGGTAGTATGTGATATTAACTGCTGCAACATGGAGAACGACCGGAGGATACATAGAGATACTGCGTCTTTAACAGCTGAAAAAAATGATTGCACAAGCCACCAAAGTATTGCCATTGGCATAGTTACGACGATGATATCATTACGGAGCACTTTAACTCATTTCATGCATAGTCTGTCGGGGTTTTGGGTTGTTACAGATTTTTAAAGCTTAAGACACTAGTGTCACCCCATGTGTGAGTGTATAATGTGTTACAATAACTGCAGCCACGACAACTGAGGCAGCTTGTTTTATTATATGATGGAGGAGGAAGGGTTTCAACAAATGCGGTTCAGGGAAAATGCATCAATGCTATTGCAACAGTGTTTTAAGACTATATTCAAGAGAATCGATGCATACTTGGGCATTATCTATTGTAATCGGTCAAATTTTGGTTCCCGAATTTATTTTTAACTAGCGGACCCGGCGAACTTCGACTCGCCCCAATTTAACGCCTTCAGATAAACTCCAGAGTGATAATAAAACACAGATAGTTAAAATTTTAATGCGATTTGTTTAAAAGGAATCGAAATCAGTAGAGAGCGATGTGATAAACAACAAACAACGAAGACAGAAGACAGGCAACGTACAGATGACCGTGCGAAAAACAGGGAAATTCGAGATTAATTCCACAGACTTCCTACGATTGGTTTTGAGATTTATTGATTGTCATCGCAAAAGCCAATCGTACAGGGAACTGAATCCGCTTGAATTGGAATGAAAGATCAGTTGGAATAATCGGAATTCGTGGGATAAGGACTTCCTCTCCTTTGAATTTTCCCTTGATGATCGTCGCCTGAATCACATTGTCCATCAGTTTCATAATGGACAACCGCGATTGGAAACACTTTGGTGATGAGTTCCTCGTTCGACGATGTGAACTCGCAAAAATTTGCCGGGAACAATATCAATGCAGTGGAAACATCAACAGTAATTTGGCCATTGCCAAGCGCCAACAGTTGTTTCGAGAATTCAAGAGCCGATGAGTCGTTCTGCAACGCGACTCTCATGTTCGTGGTCAATTTCAACTTCTCGACATGCCGCCACAAAGACCACGATCTCAGGCAGTAGATTTCGGGATGACGGGAAGCGTTTGACGAAAATCTCTGGAGAGCAATATCATAGACTCACCAAATTGTCTCAAATCACGTCGTAAATCCTTCAACGTTCGGTCAACTGCCTCCAGAGCTCGTTTATGCGCCATCGTGCATTCAGCCCACATTATGATTTTGCAATGCCCGCAATCCAATAAGATAACCTTACCTTTTATACTCAATTTTATTATCTGAAAAAATGTTTGAATTGATAAACATCGCGTTGAATTTTAATTGATCGTAATGCTTGTACCGTTTGCCGATGTGATACGCGATATAACTATCCGAAATCAGTATAACAATACGCAAAACTCGAATGAATTGCAGCAAGAAAAATAGCACATACTCGTACATATGTTTAATAGAAAACTTTTTTGTTTAATAGAAAATTAATAAAAAAAAATTGGATTCAAAAAGAGAGTAGTAGATAGGAACAGTAGGAATCTCGCAAGAAATAGCAATTTTCGATTTTCCCAATTTTCCGACTTTTCCGGAGGGTTTTCCCAAAATTTTCTTTCGTAACAACCTTCTCCAGGCAAATACGAAGAACTGAAAAAAATTGAGCCAAATCGGTCCAGCCGTTCTGACGTGATGCCATTACACAGATGGACCGTTTCATTTTTATATATATAGATTTAAGCAAAAGACTGTTGTAGGCAATGATCAAAGGAATTAATTCATATTATGGAATACGTTTTTCGGAATGGTACGCTTCCCTTCGCAGATAATTTTTGCGCGCGTACATTCCCAACCTTCAGGACCAAAACAAAACTAGGTAATTACCAATAGTTTAAACAATGAATGGTTGTGTATAACAACTTATGAAGAATATTGGTGCCCTAAAATTAAAAAAAGCTTCTGTTCATTGAAACAGTCCTGTAAACTATAGTCCATGTTGTTGAAGGATCTCCCTCTATTAAGGAATATACAATTGTAGCTTCCTAAGATATACTCGTATAGAGGAGCATTCAATAACATAAATCCACCCGCAATGGTTATGGCTGGTACTAATATACGAGAGTTCATTGATAACCTTCTGATTAAGAGCCACGTTTAACCTAGCTTAGATTCACAGATTCGCCAGCAGGGCAACCTCTCATTCCCGATCCATTTCCATTCAGCTATTTCCCATTGATAAATAAAAATAAATACAAATTTACAAACTGAAAAACAGTGTTGGACGTACATACATCGTTTGTTTTTAACACAAAGACCGAGATAGAATCCAGTAAGGAAAGACCGAAAGTCGGGCGGGGCCGACTATATAATACCCTACACCTCCCTAACAATGCGAAAATGTGCATTGCGAAAATAATTTGGCAGTGTTCATACATGTAATAAGAAAACTCTCTCTCTGCCTAATTTCGTACTGATCGGATATAAAACACGGTTTCTACAGCGCTTACATGACAAATTGGGTGAAACATATATATGGGGGCTATATCTAAATCTGAACCGATTTTCCTTGAGTTTGGCAGTGTTCATATATGTAATAAGAAAACTCTCTCTTGTATTTCGTACGAGCGGATATAAAATACGGGTTCTACAGCGCTTACTTATCAAATCGGGTAAAACATATATATGAGGGGCTATATCTAAATCTGAACGGATTTTCTCCGGATTTGGTAGCGTTCATTCACGTTATAAGAAAACTCTCTCTGCCGAAATTCTAGCAGATCGGTTGTAAAATACGGTTTCTACCGCGCTTACATGTCAAATCGGGTGTAACGTATATATGGGGGCTATATCTAAATCTGGACTGATTTTCTCCGTTGAATTTCGTACTGATCGGATATAAAATATGGGTTCTACAGTGCTTACATCTCAAATCGGGTGAAACATATAAATTGGGGCTATATCTAAATCTGAACCGATTTTCCCTGAACTTGGCAGCGTTCATACATGTAATAAGAAACCTCTCTCTGTTGAATTTCGTACTGGTCGGATATAAAATACGGGTTCTACAGCGCTTACATGTCAAATCGGGTGTAACATATATATGGGGACTATATCTAAATGTGAACCGATTTTCCACGAATTTGTTCATTTGTGTTCATTTATTTAATAGAAGAACTCTCTCTGCACGATTTCGTACTGATATGATATAAAATACAGATTCTACAGCGCTTACATGTCAAATCGGAGGTACATACTATATATGGGAGCTATATGTAAATCTGAACCGACTTTAACCAAATTCAATAGGGATCCTTAGGTCTTAAGAAATATATGTGCAAAGTTTCGTTGAGGTCGGACAATAATTTCGATCTGTACTTTGATTACAAAAATACATCTACAGACAGACAGACGGACATAGCTAAATCGACTCAGAAAGTGATTATAAGTCGATCGGTATAATAAAACCAGTAAGGAAAGGCTAAAGTAGGGCGGTGCCGACTATATAATACCCTACACCACTCTCGTAATATTGAATAACTCTGATATATAAATTTTGTAATTCATGTATAAATTGTTTACATAAATTTACTTTTGGGACATTTTATACTTAAATAATACCCTGTACCACAGTGTGGTGTAGGGTATAAAAACAATTGGATCTAAAGAGCCAAATCGGATGAAACATAAATATGGGAGCTATATCTAAATCTTTACCGATTTTCTTCAAATTCGGCAATGTTGGTTCATGAATCAAGAAACTCTACCATTCTAAATTTCAAAACGATTGGATGTAAAATATAGCTTCTATAGAACTAAAGGGCCAAATCGAACGAAAAATATATATGGGAGCTATAGCTAAATCTTAAACGATTTTCTTCAAATTCGGCAGTGTTGGTTCATAGATCAAGAAACTCTACCATTCTAAATTTCAAAATGATTGGATGTAAAATACAGCTTCTACAGGACTAAAGGGCCAAATCGGACGAAACATGTATATGGGAGCTATAGTTAAATCTTAACTGATTTTCTTCAAATTCGGTAGTGTTGGTTCATGGATCAATAAACTCAACCATTCTAAATTTCAAAACGATTGGATTTAAAATACAGCTTCTATAGAACTAAAGGGCCAAATCGGACGAAACATATATATGCGAGCTATTGCTAAATCTTAACCGATTTTCTTCAAATTCTGTAGTGTTGGTTCATGGATCAAGAAACTCTACCATTCTAAATTTCAAAATGATTGGATGTATAATACAGCTTCTTCAGGACTAAACAGCAAAATCGGACGAAACATATATATGGGAGCTATAGCTAAATCTTAACCGATTTTCTTCAAATTCGGCAATGTTGGTTCATGGATCAAGAAACTCTACCATTCTAAATTTCAAAACGATTGAATGTAAAATACAGCTTTTATAGGACTAAATGGCCACATCGGACGAAACATATATATGGGAGCTATAGCTAAATCTTAACCGACTTTCTTCAAATTCGGTAGTGTTGGTTCATGGATCAAGAAACACTACCATTCTAAATTTCAAAATGATTGGATGTAAAATACAGCTTCTACAGGACTAAAGAGCAAAATCGGACGAAACATATATATTGGAGCTATAGCTAAGTCTTAACCGATTTTCTTCAAATTCGGCAATGTTTGTTCATGGATCAAGAAACTCTACCATTCTAAATTTCAAAACGATCGGATGTAAACTACAGCTTCTATAGGACTAAAGGGCCAAATCGGACGAAACATATGTATGTTTCGTCCGATTTGGCTAGCTATAGCTAAATCTTAGCTATAGCTAAATCTTAACCGATTTTCTTCAAATTCGGCAATGTTGGTTCATGGATCAAGAAACTCTACCATTGTAAATTTCAAAACGATTGGATGTAAAATACAGCTTCTATAGGACTAAAGGGCCAAATCGGACGAAAGATATATATGGGAGCTATATCTAAATCTGAACCGATTTCAACCAAATTCGATAGCAATCTTAACAGGCGCGAAATACTCTAAACTACAAAATTTCAGAACGATCGGAGTGAAATTGCGACCTGTAGTCGACGAACAACTTTACATGGACAGACGGACGGACGGACATCGTTAAATCGACTCAGCTATTGATTCTGAGTCGATCGGTATACTTTAAGGTGGGTCTAGCTGTGTTATTTTCAGGTGTTACAAACATCTGCCGTGAAACAAACTTATAATACCCTGTACCACAGTGTGGTGTAGGGTATAAAAAGGGTGTATCACTTCTCGTTTTGGGCGTTACAAACAAATTCACAAAGTCACAAAACCCTGTACCACAGTGTGGTGTAGAGTATAAATAGCAATTGTGTTGGTCTTAGAAATATTGGTGGGACGAGCATTTTTCCATGTACATTTATATGCGTAATATGTTACAAATCGTAATCAGAAATGCAAAAAGTCCAATCATCATTATTAAAAATTTTGCAGTAGAAAAAAAATAATATGTAAATGTTGTGGTAAGTAAGAAGGTTCGCCCGGGCCGAACCTTATATACCGTCTGTAGAGAGGTCAATCGATTTTTATCCCCTCACCTTAGAGAGGAGGGTATACGAGTATATCATTTGCTACGAGCCAAAAGTGTAACACATCGAAGGAGTGGCCTAAGACCCTAAGTATGTTCGGCGGAAATACGTTTTGGGTCATTTTAAGTCATTTGAGCAATGTCCGTCCGTCCGTCTGTCTGTCTGCTGGCTGGTGTGCACGATAGCTCTGGAAGGGAGTAACCGATTGACTTCAAATTTGGTAAGTGGTAATATTTTCTTCTATCTCAAAGATGGGCCATATTGGTCCACTCCTTCTAGTACCTCCCCCACAAAGGTTTAACATTTAGTGAAATAATGAGTATTTAATAACTTCTATACTACTTATATGAATCCTCCGAAATTCTACACATAGTATTAGTTTATTAGTCACTTTTACCTCGAGAAAAATGGGCGAAGTTTCCACGCTCTTTCTGGTACCTCCCACACAAATCCAACATTTTGTACCAAAAGTAACCAGCTTATAACTTTAAAACCAGTGCACACAAATACTTGAAATTGTGTACAGTGTAATGCTATTACAGTACCTAGAGTCCAGAGAAAAAAGGGCTTTATTGGCGCCCCCTTTTGGTACCTCCCTTACAAATGGACCTTTTTGCACTAGAAGTTAACCGCTTTTAAATTTAATACCAGTGCATACACATACTTGAAATATCGTATAGTGCAACGCTTTTATAGTACCTAGAGTCTAGATAAAAGTGGCCGTATTTGGCACGCCCCTTGTGTTACCTCCCACACAAATGGCCCATTTTACACCAAAAGGTAAGAGTTTATAACTTTAATACCAGTACATACTTTAAAGTTATTAAATGCAATTTAAGTTGATAATAATTTAATTTAAAAAAAAAATAATTTACTATTATTTTTGGGGACTGACGGTGAGGGGATCCATAAGTCGGTTTACCCGACTGAATTTTCTTACTTGTTAAAATGCAAATCCCCAACTTTTTCAATACCCCGGGATTTTTTGGGATCGCGAAATTTGTTGATACCCCGGTAGTTTCGGGGTTTCGGTATAAATCATGATTTTTTCATTCTTAATAATGAATTATTTGAAATGGAATACAAACATTTTAGTTCAGTTTTAATTTCATTTCAATTTATTTAAATACGGACAAAAACTGCTAAAGCATAAAATAACCTTTCTTAAAATATTTCACAAAATCTTAGCTATGGTATAATTTTAGTGCAATTTCAGTTCGTCGTCTGAATTATTGTTGACGTTACAATTTTCTATAATAAAACCACGAAAAATAGTTTTTCAGCTTGAGAAATAAGTTTGACTAATTCCGTTTTTATGAGATGTTAACAATTTGTTTCATTTGTTTACATTTTCGACAGAGTGTATCTACCCAGCAAAGAAGGGCATCCAAAGAACTACTAAAAATTCCCAACTTATGATCCGGAAGTTGTTGTAATTCGGATTTTCACCAATGATTTAAACAAGGGCATGTCGCGCCGGGGAAGTACTTATTTGTCACCACTCCTTTTAAAGCACTGTAAGATTTTCTTTTTTGGTGTTGTATTTACTTGATGAATGTATGTGGTTCTTATTAACATCTTTGGGTGCAGTGATAATTCTCTTATTTTAAATGAAAACAAATGGTGACAAGTAAGAAAGCTTCAGTCGGGTAAACCGACTAAGGTATACCCTCACTTTGTGAGTAATGTAATATGGAATATTAAACTAATTATTCTGTCAATTTGTATGGGAGGTACCAGAATGTTTTTAACAAATACACATACTTTTCTCTGAATAGTAGATTCTTTAAATACATTGCACTGCGCCGAATTATAAGCGTTTTTTTGCACTGGTAACGTTATGAGCTATTAAATTTGGTATGATTTGGCCATTTTGTGTGGGAGGTACAAAAAGGGGCGTGGTGATAACGGCCATTTTTTACAGGGCTATACGGACTTCAAAAGCGTTACACTGTGCAAAATGTTGTTCCATATTCGTGCATTGGTACTCATGCTGTGAGCTCTTAACTTTTTGTGCAAAATGGTACCTTTGTGTGGGAGGTACAAAAAAGGGCGTGGCAATAGCGCCCATTTTTCACAGTGCAAAAGACACTATAAAAGCATTACACTGTACAACATTTCAAGTGCTTTTATACACTGGTATTAATGTTATAAGCTGTTATCTTTTGGTGCAAAATGGTACCTTTGTGTGGGAGGTACCAAAAGGGGCGTGAATATAACAGCCATTTTTCACTGGACTGTGGGCACTATAAAAGCATTACACCGTACAAAATTTCAATTATTTTTATACACTGGTATTAACGTTATAAGCTGTTAACTTTTGGTGCAAAATGGTGCATTTGTGTGGGAGGTACCAAAAGGGGCGTAGCAATTTGGCCCATTTTTCTCGACTTGATAGCGACTAATAAACTAATGCTATGTGTGGAATTTCAGAATATTTGGATAAGTAGTATAGCAGTTTTTAAAGATTCAGTATTTCACAACATTTTAACACTTTGTGGGGGAGGTACTAGAAGGAGTGGACCAATATGGCCCATCTTCGAACTTAGCCGGAGATAGAAAAAATATTACGACGTACCAAATTTGAAGTCAATCGGTTACTCCTTTCGAGAGTTATCGTGCGCACCAGCCAGCAGACAGACAGACAGACAGACAGACAGACAGACAGATAGACAGACAGACGGACGGAGATTGCTCATTCGACTTAAAATGACCCAAAACGAATATCTGTTGAACATACTTAGGGTCTTAGATCACTCCTTCGATGTGTTACACTTTTTTTCGTAGCAAATGATATATACCCTCGTCACACTAAAGTGAGGGTATAAAAATGGAAATTAAACTCATTTTAATGTAATATAAATATGTATTTTGTTATTCCTCGAATCCGAATATATTAAATCGGCAAACGACATCAGCTTCTCTGTTTATACGTACATTTCAAATTGTCGATTTAAAATATTCAAACATAAGAAATTAATTATTTGCAGCCTTCAATTGTGTATTTTATAAAATTTGGTCGTTTTGTAACCGTTGCTATTCAATTGCTATTATTGCAGCCTTCAATTGTGTATTTTATAAAATTTGATCGTTTTGTAACCGTTGCTATTCAAACGCCTACATCACTATTTGAAAGTAAGAAAAAAATATAATATAGTCCGATCTCAAAGAAACTTTGCACATATCTTTCTTTATTTGGGTCCCAGGACAATCCGTATTGAAATTAGTTAAAATCGGTTCATACAATACTAAATTTAAAGAAAATTATTTCATATCTATCTAAATATGTATACGTACGCGGGCCACGTGCCTTTGATTTTTGATAATTTTGTAGCGTTATGTTGGTACTCATGTCCCTTACTTATGCTGACAAGGACGGCCATTTTGAATGTCTAGTTAATTTTTGACAGCTGTTGTGCTTGGATGTGTTTTAACTTGTCTTCCATTTTTTTCTATTTCAGAAAATGGATCAAAGAATCTGCATCAAATTTTGTGTGAAAAACAAAATAAAGTACGCTGACGCATTCCGAATGTTGACTGTGGCATATGATGAAGCTACCTTGGACCAAAGCAACGTTGATCGGTGGTACCAAATGTTCTTAGAGGACCGAGAAGATGCGAAGGACGAACAGCGTGCCGGACGCCCGAGCTCACAGTTTTCTTTGATTGCAGGGGCGTGGTGCATTATGAGTTCTTGCCACAGGGTGGTACGGTCAATACAAAATATTACCTGCAAGTTATGCGCAAATGTGCGATCCGCCAAAAACGCCCGGATTTGTGGAAGAACAAAAACTGGCTTTTGGAATATTTGGCCAAAAACCACACAGTAATGGTGCCGCAGCCACCGTATTCCCCTGACCTAGCCCCCTGTGACTATTTTTTGTTCCCAAAACTGAAAAGGCCCATGAAAGGACGACGCTACGCCACACAGTGTCGTGATTTCATATAAGAGGTGGCCAAAAATAGAATGAGCCGTCGCAGGTGAATGAAATTTTGCATAAGTCGTTTTTTTCGGTGGGAAAGAATAAAAACGAAGTTTTGGAAAAATTGACTAAAGGACAGATACAGATACAGATAAAGGACAGATGCATTATGAGTTCTTGCCACAGGGTGGTACGGTCAATACAAAATATTACCTGCAAGTTATGCGCAAATGCGCGATCCGCCAAAAACGCCCGGATTTGTGGAAGAACAAAAACTGGCTTTTGGAATATTTGGCCAAAAACCACACAGTAATGGTGCCGCAGCCACCGTATTCCCCTGACCTAGCCCCCTGTGACTATTTTTTGTTCCCAAAACTGAAAAGGCCCATGAAAGGACGACGCTACGCCACACAGTGTCGTGATTTCATATAAGAGGTGGCCAAAAATAGAATGAGCCGTCGCAGGTGAATGAAATTTTGCATAAGTCGTTTTTTTCGGTGGGAAAGAATAAAAACGAAGTTTTGGAAAAATTGACTAAATGACAGATACAGCCCCCATATATATGTTTTGTCCGATTTGTCTCTTTAGAACTATAGTAGCTGTACTTTACATCCAATTGTTTTGAAATTTAGCATGGTAGATTTTCTTGACCCATAGACCAGTATTGCCGAATTTCAATAAAATCGGGTCAGATCTAGATAAAGCTCCCATATATATGTTTAGTCCGATTTGGCTACAGAACGAATCGTTTGTAAAGAAAACAGGCTCAAATTTTTAACTTTACCTTCATTTTCGATTTGTTTTTAATTTTCGTTTATTTTTTGGATTTTTATCACATGTGCATTTTGGACATAATAGTAAATGTTCAAAAAACGATTTAGTTTTCCATAATATATTTACAGCAAATCATAATACATTTTAACACATTGCGAAATGAGCTTTTTATTTATTTGAGATAATATGTAATAAATACAGATATACTCGTAAGTACGAACAAATACACTACTCACTATGCTGTTAACTTTTGGTCTAAAATGGTCCATTTGTGTGGCAGTTAGCAAAAAGAGAGTGGCCACTTCGCCCATTTTTGTTGGCATGTTAGCTACTAGCAAACTAATACTATATGTGAAATTTCAGAAGATTCGAGTAAGTAGTATAGAAGTTATTAAGGAATCAATATTTCACTTAAAGTTAACCCTTTGTGGAGGAGGAACTAGAAGGAGTGGACCAATATGGCCCATCTTCGAACTTAGCCGGATAAAGAGAAAAATATTACCGTACACCAAAAGTCAATCGGTTACTCCTTTCAAGAGTTATCGTGCAAATGATATATACCCTCCTCTCTAAGGTGAGGGGATAAAAAGATTCACCAATAAACTTTGTGCAGAGCCGTGCTGCTATGACTTATATATGCTAAAATACATACTTATAGCTAAAAAATATCAAAAAATTTGAGAGATGTTTTTTGATGTTTTTTTTTAATTGTCTACTCAAGATTGTGTATATTGTCACAACCTGACTTCACACCAGACATGTCTTCTTTCTAACGGTACATCACATATGATCAATATTTGTAAACTATAACAGTGTTGCAATTGTAGCAATATGTATCACACTTGCATTTCAATGGCATTTTGTACCAACCGTTAACAAAAAATTTTAATTTAACCTCTTATTACTGGATACGAAATTTCATTGTGTTTCTTAACAATTATCATTTTGCAAACAAACCATAACTTTGAGCCACAATAACTCCAAAACTGCTCAATATTTTTGGATAATATTTTACACTTTTTTTAGTTGTTGTGTTTTTCATAAAATTGTGTAAAAAAATTCAACAATTCCAACATCAGCTCTTATTCGCAATTTCTTTTTGAATATACTACTTCTTCCGATTTGGACATTTAGCTCTATAAAAGATATATTTCACATTCCATCTTTTGAAATATAGCAGGGTGAGTGTTTTGATATTAGGAGGACTTACATTGCCGAATTTTTATAACATAATAAGCTTTATTTTACATCAATCGTTTTGATTGTTGGATTAATAACACTGTGGTTACTTATCTCTTTGGTGATTTTGTAGTGGAAGACTTCGGAAAATACGCTTCAGTCCTAAGATCGAAATAAAGGGAACTTTGGCAGAATTATTTCTCTCAAAACAGTCTTCCATGCTTCTAACCCCCTTACCCCTGAAAAAGTGCAATGAAATCGCATCATATGTTAAAATCATACATATCGTCGACATTTTTATTAGACATCGTTGAGAAAAATATTCCTCGTGAAAAGATATTGTAAGTCCTTTCTCAACTTTTTTATGAGAATTAAGCAGATTTCGAGTTATTACATAATTTGTGTATATAATAATATAATTTACAAAAATTGTTTGACTTAAATTTTTGTAAATTATTTTTTGGTTAGTAACACTGGAAATTATAAAGGTAACCAACAAAACCTGCTAAATTATAAAACCTGTTAATTTTTCATAAATATATTGAAAGGAGACTCATAGTAGTTTTTCGTGAGGAATAATTTTCTCAAAGACACTAAAAATGTCGACGATTTGTGTGACGTTTGTCCTATGATAAAATTTGATTGCACTTTTTTAGGTTAAGGGGATGAGAAGCGTGGACGACTGTTTTGAGAGAAATAATTCTCCAAAGGCTCTCTTTATTTCGATCTTTGAATTGAAGCGTGTATTTCGTAGTCTTCCACTTCAAAATCACAAACGAGATAACTAACCTCTCTGATTCTCCAACAAATTTTGTGGCCAAATATCGCGAAAACAAGACCAAACCTAGAAAAACGGCTAGCACCATTGGATTCAGCAAGGTCGAAATCGATATATCCATAGGGTCTTCTTTCTGTTACATTTTTAAAGTATCAATTTCGAGCACAACGTAATTTATACTCCAAAATTACATTTTGGTTATTTAGGAGAACTTCAGTAAATGCCAAAAAAAGTTCCTACCTATGATTTTGAAGTACTTATAATGCTATTCTATTGGAATTACTTCTTCAAATATTCCGGAATTCATTTAAAAAAATCCCGGGATTCTAGATTTTTCTGGATCGGGATTTCCTGTTTGACATCACTAACACTCCACCATGGATTGCATTAAATTCCATAACCGAAAAAAATTTTATTTAAAAATAAAAAGAAGTTGCTGTAGGGCTTTTATAATGGGTGATTTTTTTGGCTCAGCTGTTTTCGTGTAACATGTTTCTGTCAAACATGTTATGTTTGGTCTATAATTTAACCATTAATTGACTTACAAACGAAAAACGCTTGAAGATTATTGAATTTTATTTATTTTTATTGAATTTTGAGTTCAGTGAACAGTTTATTTCACGTTTAGGGCCGCCTAGCACGAGGAACTCCATTCATCACGAAGACGAATTCATGCCCCCGACAATTTAAAGTTTAAAAATTTCAATGAATATTCTTCTAGTTTTAGACCATTAAAAACGGTATGTAAAATAAAATTACTTGACTGCTTTGCCAGGTTCAGTTGTGATTATTCGGTTCGAAACGAAGTTCTTATCAGGAAAGGCTTAAAGCAAACGAACGAGAAGTATTCATTACTTCTGACATTTTAAATAAAAAAAATCTCATCAAGTAATGTATTTGCCAACAGACGAACCCCATTCATCACCATTGCGAACTACATTCATCATCACGACGAATTCCATTCATCATCACGACGACGAAATTAAACTTTTACAAAAAATTACTTAACTAAGGTAATCAGAACGCATATAGAACAGTATAATTAAGCACAAACCATAAAAAAAAAAGCAAAATTGTCAAATAAATCTTTTGCAGTGGGAATGAAACCTTATCGCTCCCTCGACGAATTTCGAAATCACCAAAAACATATGTGGACGATCGTGTTCGTTCTACTGACGTACAAAAACATCACATGTACGAAACTTTTCGTCACCAGTACGAAGATATATTGATGAAAATGAGTCGTCATTGTGACGAACGGTTTTTCTATCAGTGTATTACAGTTTACTTACAGTTCAGATAAATATTTTGCAAATATATATACGTTTGGTTGCTATATATGGCGCCACGAAATAACCCCCAAGACGAAAATGAAATAACCCCCAATGGAATCCCCAATAGGGAATACCTGCAAATTGCAAATTGATATTAAATAATGGACGTAAAAACAACTTTTCAACTGCTTTGCAACGGTTTTTATGCTTTGCAACTGAATGTTGGAACAGAAAACATAAGGAAATAGTAATTCTGGAGAATTCTCTTCCGAACTATTTCACATATGAAGTTTCAGTTCTCTTCCAACAGTTTTTGAACATGAAGAAATAGTAATGCAGACGAAAAATGGGTTAAAAAATCGCGGCGATTTTTTTTTTACCTATTTTTCGTCTGCATTACTATTTCTTCATGTTCAAAAACTGTTGGAAGAGAAAACTTGAAGAAATTGCAATTAATGCAGACAAAAAATAGGTTAAAAAATCGCCGCGATTTTTTGACCTATTTTTTATCTGCATTACTATTTCTTCATGTTTGAAAACTGTTGGAAGAGAACTGAAACTTCGTGTGTGAAATATGTTGGAAGAGTCCAACATATTTCCATAAAATTTTCTGACATGCAGATATAGTAAAGCAGATGAAAAATATGCCAAAAAATCGCCGTGACTTTTGTCTCTCTGTTTCACTTGCTATATCTGTTCTTAAATTTTTCTCTTGCAGCAGTATTTATTCGTAAATTGTTAAAAGGGAACAAACCCAATCAGTTCCGTTACTGATCGGCTCTCTAGCAAAATAGTCGCAAATCTTATTTTACTTACCATTTCCAAATATTTAAAGCTTATTAATTTCATGATATAATGCAATCGTACCATCTGGTATTTTTTCTGTAATCTGCTATCCATGACCCTACAACTTAAATTTTCCTATTTGTTATAATTTAATATTTGTAAATTTTCTTCTCTGAAGCACTTTTAAGAACTGATTACTACTCTCAAGGCCCACCCTAAAATTACCCCGTATAACATGCTCATTCGATTCTAATCGCCTAACGACAAGGAAGCGATATCTAACAATTTTATTATTAAAAACTTTCCAAAATTTAATTTTGAATGTCAATGAAATAATCCCCAAATAAAATGAAATACGGCCCAAGACAAATTAGATTTAGATGAAAATGAAATAAATAAATCCCAAACAATGAAAAAATCCCCAAAATCCAAAATGATTGAAATAAATCCCAAATTCATTTTATTTTGGGTTTTATTTCATTTTGGTCTTAGTAATAAAAATTAAAAAAAACTTGAAAAAATGAAATGAAACCCAAAGTTAATGAAATTTCACCCAAACCCAATTTTGAATCTTTATTTTGGGTGTTATTTCATTTTCGGCTTGGGTGTTATTTCATTTGTGGGTTATTTCACTGCGCCGCTGTATATATACGTTAGAGATTTTTTATGTTTGATATTTTAACAAATAAATGGATATTATTATTATCCCATATACTTTATTTCACGTTCGGTTCGCTGGTTTTTTTTTGCCTAAAAATTCAAAATTAATATTCTTTTGTCTCATATGCTTGATAAACAAATATAGGCTTCATACGATTTTTACGGTGGTTTGTGACTTTGTTAGATAAATGAACAATTTAATTTTACACACATTACAGAAAGCTTTCAAGCATCCCAAATTAAGTCTTCAACTTTAAATACAATTATTTGTTAAAATATGTGGGTCACCCACTATTTTTTAGATGTTTTACTTTATTTTGATAGATACACAAGTCACATTGCACTAATAGACCACAAAGCTCTTAAAGGAAAGTATCTAAGCTTTCGATTGAGCAAAAAATTAAAAAATATATGTAGCTTTTGACAAAAATTGCCAGAAATAAATTACATTATATTTGTATGTTTTCGGCCCACCTCCGAACTTAGCTTGAAATAGAAAAAATATTTTAAATCCGTTACTCCTTCGAGAGTTATCGTGCGCTCCAGCCAGACAGATAGACCTACAGACGGACGGAAATTGCTAAAACGACTTAAAATATCCCAAAACGGGTTTCTGCCGAACATACTTGGGGACTTAGGTCACTCCTTCGATGTGTTACACTTTTCGTCCGTAGAAAATGACATATTTACTTAGGTAAACCCTCGTTACACTAAAGTGAGGGTATAACAAGGGAATATATTTACCTATCTCAATTCGGCCAAAGAAACCTCTCATGTCCGATTCACTGCCATTCAGTTCTTTTTCTTTTATAAATATACAGACATTGGGTCACATATACTGAGAAATAAACCAATCTAATCATAAATACATACATATATAGACCCGAAAAGATACTCTTATTCTATCGAAACGGAATCACAAAATTTTTAAATTGAAAATTTTTTGACATATTAAAAAACAAGGATAGGAGTACATCGTTAGTTTTCAATATAAAGACGGAGATGGGAATATTTGCCCCCGGGCCCATCGATTGGGCCGGGGGACGAGCAGTTATATCAAGTTGGTGTCAATGACCTAATTTACAGTTGCGACGTGTCCCTGCCCATGCTCGTTTAGACGGTGAGTCTTTAGTTTTAGCAATATGGCACAAATTGATGTTATTATTCGTTCACTCATATTTATTTGTTTTTCGTTTTTAGACACTCATAAAAGGAAATGTCAATTTGTCCCTTGTATTTTAATTTCGAGCAATTTTTTCAACCCAGGAAGCTTCTCTACAATTTTCGTCTAGAAACTCTTGTCGCAAACGTCATGTCGCAGGGACAAGTTGCACAGTGTAATTAGGTCATACATACAACAGCTACATTCCGACAGCAAAAATGTCTTTTATGGGGTACGTCAAACAATATTTTACATTTCTCTAAAATGATATCAGGAATAGTAAAAATTAATCAAAAATTAAATATTTTATTAAAAAACAAGGCACGCTTTGCAAGATATATATTGACCTAGTCCTCATTTCCCAGTCCTTTTCGAAGTTTCGTATCATCTTGCGACAAAGTAAGGAATGTAATGAGCTTAAATTTAGCTTTTTTCAAAATGCCTTAAATTAACTTATAATAATGTTCACCCAGAAACACAGTGCATATTTTCTCATATATAATAAAATAATGTGCAACGTCGCGAGCTGTCAACGACGGATATAAAATGAATTTTCACGGATTTACGGATAATAAAATAAAATGTTCTTCCTGTTTATTTGCTTTGGTTAGCTTGGAACAATAAATTTTGTTGGCTGGTGTAGCCACAGAATCTCTGTGAGTCAGTGTCTGCGATATGTTTGTGTAGAGCGGAGCAGACACCAAAATGTAGGTATGTGTGTTGCAAGTGTCAGTGCGGGTATTTACGATAATGAGCCCCCCTAGAAAACTATTACATGCTGCATGTGGCAAAGGTGGAAGTGCATTTGTGGTTATTTGCTCTTTTTTGCGCTAATGCAGGTCGTGAATGAAATTATTGCCGACAGTTTCCGTAAAACTTTACGGCAATTTTCTTATAATCGACTAAGGGACAAAATACTGAAAAACACTCTTTAACTTATATGCTTTTCAACATTCTGCTGAGCAAGAGATTTTATTTAAAATATCTTCCAGCACAAAGTGTGTCTTGAATTTGATAAAAAAAAAAGTACGTCAATTTTATATATACGATTTCACAAAGCTGCAACCAATTCATATGATGTTCTCTAGACTCCTAATAATCATTTCACAATATTTAAAATGCAATAATTGTTGGTCGGCAAAACTTCTTTCTTTTTAAAATAATTTGATATGTAAATGGCAAGTCTAAGTAGTTCTAAACATTAAAAAAATGAACAGTCTTCAAAAATGTTCTTACAAAACAACATAACTTTAATCTTAAAAAAACCAGGTCGCTACACATGACGGATTCAATACTTTTATTGTACCTTTCACCATAGGCATTTGCAACACTTCTATATACTAGACAGAGATCCTATAAAGTATATAATTAATTAATTGAAGGCATTGAGATAATATCACAGTATTCATTAAGGAATGCAAAGAGGAGATTTCGACAGAGTAACAGAAGAACTATCAAACGTAAAGTATATTGCCAGATTGCTAAACAGTTATCAAAGCAGCACTTCGAGGGTAACTTGCAGAACGAAGATGGGGATTGGACTAACACAACAAAAAAACCATCGACTACTTACTGCTTACAAACTTTAGGAACAATGTAACTGTTAAAGGTACACAAGGACTACACAAAAGTCGTCACACTAGGCAGCGTTACATGGGCAACATACATTTTTGCCGCCTACAAATCGCCGGGGTTGGATAGCATTTATCCTTGACTGTTACAGAAAACGTGGGACATCTTGGTTAGCAATCTTACTTCGATCTTCAGAGACTGTCATGAAATGACCGAAGTTGTAACTTCTTGGCAGAAATTTAAAGTAGTATTTATCACCAAAGCAGGCAAAATTCAACATAGCAAGGTTAAAGACTTTTAGATTCTTCGAGTGGAAAGACTTTTAGATTTTTTCATTATGAAAACGTGGATAGAAAACTCATGTCGTTGAAACAGCATGCTTACAACAAGGGCAAACATACAGAATCTGACTTGCACGAACTTGTGGGCGCTATCGAACCATCCATACATTTCAAGGTATTCTTGATATTTTAACAACATTCTCTCATATGCGGAAATTGCGACGTTGTCACATCTAAGGGTTATCTTTAGCTTGATTAGACTAATTCAAAGCGTGCTGAGTCTCAACAAGTCCTAATCCATCTAGTGTCCATTAATATTGTGACGAGAGAATATTGTGATTGAATTATGGCCACATGAGGATATCAGAATGTAATGATATGGTAACCGACCGAGTGGACTGTATACAAACGGCGTTCACATTCGAAAGGAACGTCACCACTAATATCCCTGTCAGATAGAAATGGGTTGGCGGAAAACCAGGAAACAGAGACCATTTATTCTTGTTGGTTGGCTTCGGGGTACACTGTAAGGAACTCTGTCTTCATATGGCTCACAGACTGACAGATACATGAAGTGTATATCAAGCCCAAATACCCACATCCCTAAATTCACAAACAGCCCTCAACTGCCGAGAAGGATAATCCTGGGCATAGGAATATATCGGGGAACTGTATAGCTGATTAAATTGCTAGCATCGTTGAAATTGTCCATGAAAAAAGGTTCTATTCGCCAAACTTCAGCGATGAAGTAAATTTCTTGTTGAATGAGTGAATAAATAAGCAAAATTTTAGAATTTAGATTGAATATAACCAGCAAGCTTTTTCTAAACACCATAACATCTATAGAAAATTATGGTTGGCTGCGCTTTATGAGCCTGCGGAGTCGTTGGACCAAATGTATTCAAAAACAATGATAAACAAATAATTTCACTTAAAGGTCTTTTTAATTGGCCACCAATATCGTGTGATTTAAACCCTTTGGATTAATATCTTTGGGGTTAGGTAAAGTCACTCATCTATGCCGTTAAAATAGATACAATTACAAAACTAGAAATCAACATTCGATGAGTAATTGGCGAAATACGGCCGCAAATGCTGCGAAAATGTGGGGAAATTTGAGTCCAGTCATGTCGGTCACATAGACCAAATCATATTTAACTAGTAAAAGCTTAAGTTCGGCCATGCCGAATCTTATATACCCTCCACCATGGATTGCATTCAATTCTATTACTGAACAAATCTTTGGATATGGAAAAAATTATGGAACGATCATTTTTGTTTAAGCAAATTATTAAAACAACGAACCCTACAATTGTTAGCCAAATTTTAGGCCGCAAATTATTTAGCCAAACTCTTCAACTGAAAAATGTGGCATTTGGTAAATAAAAAACTGATTTATATTACTTATATTGAGGTGAATTCCTGTCAAAAGAGATAACAAACTGCAAAGTTTCAGATAAATTCTTAAAAAAATGCGGTGTTTATGGCTTTAAAAAGCCTTTTTGGGAGCGACATCTACAGGTGGAATAAACAAAATATGAACTGATTTAAAAAAAATTTACTGTGATGAATTATTTTCTAAATTAAACACAAACTGAAAAGATTCCGTTTCAATGCTTATAAAATGTGGTATTTATGGTTTAAATAAAGGGGTTTTCAACAGGGACATTTCTCTTCAGTAAGGTTTGCCATTTCATGATGGAATGATATACGATATAAAATTTACTACCGAAATTCGGAGTCAGTGGCCTCAACGTTAAGAGCGCGAAAAATCATCTTCAGCGATGAGGCTTATTTCTGCCTGAATAGCTTCGTCAATAAACAAAATATCCGTTATTGGTCAGACAGCAATCCACACATACTCCATGAGTCATCATTGCATCCCGAAAAAATTACGGTTTGGTGCGGTTTATGGGCCGGCGGCGTCATTGGGCCGAACTTCTTCCGTGATGATCATACCGGCACGTTACTGTGAATGGAAATCGCAACCGTTCAATGATAACCGAATATTTTTGGCCCCAATTGGATGATATGGACTTGGAGGACATGTGGTTCCAACAGGACGGCGCCACAAGCCACACAGCGAATGTCACAATCAATTTATTGGAAACCAAGTTTGGAGAACGTGTTATCTCACGAAATTGTCCAGTCGATTGGCCGCCTCGGTCGGGCGATTTGACGCCGTTAGACTATTTCCTGTGTAGCTACGTCAAGTCTATGGTCTATGCCAACAAGCCAGCGACGATTGATGAACTTCGTACGAATATCGAGCGTGAAATTGCAGCAGTATCGGCCGATTTATGCTTGAAAACCGTCGAAAATTGGGTTCAGCGTCTGGACTTCTGCAAGCGTGCCGTGGTGGCCATGCAAAAGAAATCGAGTTCCATACATAATGGCATCGAACGTACTTTCACAGGAATAAAGAATTTCATTGATATCCAAAACCGTTTTTGTTTTATTTAAAAAAAAACTTTTGTAACGCTCTTATTGACGCACCCGATACGTATATTTTGGAGCGACCTCTTTATAACAAAATATGAACCGATTTGTAAAATTTGTGCTGTGTTGAATTCTTGTCAAAATGGAATGCAAAGTTTCAGCTAAATTGTTCATGGCTTAAATACGCATATTTTGGAGGGAACTCTATAGGGTGATATAACAAAATATGAACCGATTTGTAAAATTATTGCTGTGATGAATTCTTGTCAAAATAGAATACAAACTGCAATGTTTCAGCTATATTGCTTTAAAAATGTGGTACCTATGGCTCAAAACCCATATTTTGGAGCGACCTCTATAGGGGAGCTATATCAAAACATTGACCGAGATGGCCTATTTGCAATCCCAAATGACCTGCAACTATAAGAAGTATTCCTACGAAATTTGATCATCCTAGCTCTATTATTACGGACTGTATCGTGATTTCAACAGACAGACGGACATGGCTAAATCGTCTTAGAATTTCACGACGATCAAGAATATATATTTTATTGGGTCGCAGATCAATATTTCAAGTTGTGGCAAACGGAATGACAAAGTTAGTATACCCCCATCCTATGGTGGAGGGTATACAAATTAATGGCATAAAATTATCAATCCAAACAGAAATTTTTAAATAAAAAAATTTCCTTTGCTTTATTTTATTTTAAAAGTCTGTAACTCTGAAAAACACCCCCTACTTAGAACATTCGTTCACTCCTGCTATATACCCTCATCCTGAAAAGCGAGAAAAAGAGCAATCGTGCCAAGAATGAATTGTGCGACATTTCCACATTTTCCAATAGATCCATATCAAATTTAGTTTCTTGTTCTAGAAAAAACTTCGCTGAACTAGGAAATTATTTAATATTTAGATATTGCTCTCAGATATATAATGGGTGATTTTTTGTCAACTTTCTTATTGGCAACACTGTTTTTGACAGCTCAGATGTTTTCGTGTAACACGTTACTGTGAACATGTTCAGTTAGGTCTATAATTTAACCATGAATCGACTTACAAACGAACAACGCGTGCAGATTATTGGGTCATTTATTGAATGTTGAGTTCGGAGTTTATTTTGCGTGTGGGCCGGTCAGTTGGCCGCCTAGATCGTGCGATTTTAGATTATTTATTGTGGGGATATGTTAAGGCTCATGTCTATGAGGAAAAGCCCGCAACGTTTGACGCACTGGAAGCCAATATTCAAGTTTTTCGTGAGATACCGGCCGATATGTTAGAGAGATTATGCTAAAATTTTACCCAGCGAATAAACATTTGAGACACATCCGCGGTCGACATTTACATGAAATCATCTTTAAACATTGAATTATATAGACCGTTCTATCGACTCAAACAAAGATTTTATACATTTCTCTAAATTGTATGTTTTTTTTTAAATCAAACCCGAAAGCCCTGAACATTCCAAATGATATTCAGTCAAAATTGAAAAACAGTACTGGCTATTCGATGTCCATTACAAAGGAATTCCACATAAATTTAAAACCAGTAAGGAAAGGTTAAAGTCGGGCGGGGCCGACTATATAATACCCTACACCACCTCGGCAATGTACATTAAGAATTTCTTTTTGAATAGTTGGAATAATTAGTTTCCTTTCTTTTACGAAATACTTAGCTCCCCCGCCACGTCAAGGCTTATTCCAAAGAGGAGTTTAATATAATGTGTGGAATTAAAAATTGAAGTAATAATAATATTCCACATATTTGCATTTACTGTGGTTATTATTAGCCTTAACACAATAAATAGTCCGATTTTTGGTCGTACACAATATATGTAATATATGCAGGGTATGTTAGGTAGGTACTACCTTGGAATAATTGGTACTACCTTGGAATAATTGGTTTAAGTAATGTTTTAATTTTCATTTCCGCTGAAGTCTTTCAGGTCTCTAAAATAGCGCTTATATAAAAAATTAGGAACATCTTCCTGGAAAATTTTGATCGGAAGTTAGGTTAGGTTGAAGAGTTTAAACGTCTCATATCCATGGACATACACTTAAGCCAGTGGTTCGGCCTGTTGTGCGCTCCTTATTTATGATCTTTTTATACCTCACGAGTTACAGAAAATCGGTACTAGACACGAATTTTCTCAGTATCTTCCAGTCATATTCTCTGAGATGAGTCAAGTCTGTGTGAAAGCCGGACAGTGACACAGAAAATGTTCCATCGTTTCGATGTTTTCTCTACATGCCCTGCATTCGTCGTTTCCTGCTAGTCCTATGCGATGAAGATGTGCTTGTAAGCTTGAGTGTCCCGTTAGAACACTCATCATCTTACTAATGTCGATCCTGTTTAGTTTCAGAAGACTTCTTGTTTTCATTTCATTTGGGTCACCCCACAGTATCTTTGCAGTTGCTCCTATTGTTGCGCTATTCCACACAGTTTTATGAGCAATCACTGCCCAGTGCTTCAACTCATTTTTTGTGGCTTCAAAAGGTTTCCAATTTTTCAAGTTTATTACTCGAAGTTCTCTGCCCTTTGAAGCCAAGTTGTTTGCACGTTCATTTCCAATCACTCCGTTGTGTCCTGGTACCCAGCAAATACGCAATTGCCATGGGCTGAGTAATCATTTATCGTTCTTTTACCGTCCAACACAGTTCTGGATTTGACCCTTTCCGATGTTATTGCTTGAATCGCCATTTGGCTATCTGTGAAGATGTTGGCATATTTAGGCTTTGTCGTGTTACTGAGCCAGTTCACACACTCCGTGATTGCTCGAACTTCTGCTTGAAATACCGTGTTATGGGCAGGCGGAAGTAAAGTTCGACTTCTGGTTCATCAATAAAAAGTCCCAGACCCGTCCTTCCTCCTCGCTTGGACCCATCCGTGTAGCAGCTGGTTCCCACTGCCACATGGGCCAAAGATCCATTTTCCCAGGAGCGTCTGTCTGGCACAAACGTATCACAGGTAGCTGTAAGCCCCACTTCAGGAATGCGGTCCGAGATTTCTGGCGTTTGAATGTGACCAACTAGATATTCTAAAATCTTCTGATGGTACGACTTGTGATCTCGATTTATCCATTCACCCATCACTTGTAGACGTCATGCTGTGAGGGCTGCCTCATACTTTATACGGATGTCTATTGGTTGGATGTGCAGTATAGTCTCCAACGCTTTTGTTGGTGCAGTTCTAAATGCCCCGCTTATGCCTAGACAGCACATACGTTGAATTTGTTGCAAAGGTATTACGTTGCACTTCTTGTCCATTGATGTCCACCACACTACAGAGTCGGAAGTAATCGGAAGTAAAGTACAACTTATATAGCGCTTTGGTACCAAATCAGGAGGAACATATATATGGAGGTTATATATAAATCTGAACGGATTTTCCTTGAATACTCATTCATTGAAAAAGAAACTTCTTTCTGTCAAATTTCGTACTGAACGGATATAAAATACAGTATCTACAGCACTTACATGAGAAACCTCTTTGTGTAGATTTTTTTTACTGATCGGATATAAAATCGGGGGTAACATATATATGGGGGCTATATCTAAATCTGAAACGATTTCCCTCAAATTTGGCAGTGTTAATTCATGTAATGAGAAACCTCTTCTGACAATTTTTTTTACTGATCGGATTTAAAATACAGTTCTACAGCGCTTACATGTCAAATCGGGGGTAACATATATATATGGGCTATATCTAAATCTCAACCGATTTCCCTCAAATTTGGCAGTATTAATTCATGTAATAAGAAACCTCTTTCTGCCGAATTCCGTATATGTACATATGTACATATATGGGGGTTAATTCACGTAATGAGAAACCTCTTTCTGCCAATTTTTTTACTGATCGGATATAAAATACAGTTTCTACAGCGCTTACATGTCAAATCGGGGGTAACATATATATATGGGCTATATCTAAATCTCAACCGATTTCCCTCAAATTTGGCAGTATTAATTCATGTAATAAGAAACCTCTTTCTGCCGAATTCCGTACTGATCGGATATAAAATAAAGTTTTTACAGCGCTTACATGTCAAATCGGGGTAACATATATATACGGGGGCTATATCCAAATCTGAACCGATTATAACCAAATTAAATAGGGATCGTCCTTGGACCAAAAAAAAAGATATGTGAAAAGTTTCGTCAAGATCGGGCCATAATTGCGATCTGTACTTTGATTACAAGAATACATCTACAGACGGACTCAGAAAGTGATTACAAGTCGATCGGTATAATAAACAATGGATCTATCTCTTCTCCTTTTGGGTGTTACAAACAAATGCACAAAGTCATAATACCACAGTGTGGTGTAGGGTATAAAAATGCATCAAGCTTTGGTGGCCTTTCCTGAAAAACTACCTTTTTGCACTTATAATAGTTTAGAATGGAGGTATCGATATGTATTTCCAACTTATCTATGAAAAAAAAACTTCGAAAATAAAGCTTAAATGTTTCTAATTATTACAGAAGCCACAGAGGGAAATGTCTCTTGATCTAATCTATGTGAATGTCAAATTTTAAACACGAACAAATATTTAAACAAAATTTTATGATTTTTTTATTTAGATTTTCTTGGAAGGTTTCTTTAGTATTTGGACGATAGTTTTTGAAGTATAAGCTCGATAAAGCTGGGTTACTCTTTCAATTAAAGAACAGGGGCTACAAATGTTCAAAATATCACCTTTAACTATCTTTAAAAGAAATGGGAAAAAAATGATTTTTTTAAAAAAAAATCGTTTTTTTCTGGCTCGAAAAAGGGCAAAAAATGTCTGCTAAATCTGCCAACGAAGAAATGTCTTTTTGAAAAACATATATGGGCATTTCCAATGAAGTGTCAACCGCAGCCAAACAATTTAAAGTCTATAAAAGTATGTTGTTTTACTATTTTTTTATATGGAATCTATCAAGTTTAACTAATTTTCCCAAAAACTACATTTATTCATAACACATTTTAAAATATTTGACTGAAAATTCGAATAATTGCAAAAATTATGTTTTAAACATTTGTATTGCATGTTATGTTCTGATTAATGGTATCTGTTTAAAATCTTGATTTATATTTATGGGATATAAGCAAAATAATTTTTGTTGTGAAAATAAATAAATTGAATATATTAAAAATCATTTATAACACTATGCAACAACATTTTTGTCCAAGGGATGTGGATAACAGTTTTTGGTGCAATTAGATGTCACAAACAAGAAAAAAATATTTAAAAAAATTTTTATGGCAAATTTTTTTCTTCATTTTTTTTAAAGATTCCAGCTTTCATGGAAAGTACATTCAGTATTTGGACCATAATTTTTCAAGTATAAGCCTGATAGAGCCGTGTTATATCTCACATTAAAGGGAATTATGAGGGCTACGTATGTTAATATTGCTTTCACGTAGAATCTTTGGTTTAGTAACAGTTGTCAAAAATATGAAAAAAACTATTTTTTTTTTTTAAAACACTTTTTCCTGGTACAAAAAAAACCATAAAAAATAGAAGAGAGAAATCGAAAAATTTATGTTATCACATTTTTAAAAAGCCAGCATGCTAACGAAGAAAGCACTGTCTATTTGAAAAAATCTAAACGTTAGAGAAATTCAAAAAAATCTTCTTATATTTTTTCGTTTTTAAATGATGTTTCTGCTTATATTGAATTCGCCATATGTCAGAGAGACATATAAGAGACATTGCACTTGCATTTTAATTTATGAGGATTGATGTCAGACATTATAAAATTATAGAGAGGACGAGGTTTTATGGCCTCTTCATAAAACATGATATGCAATGTGGGAGCTATATTGGATGAGAACAGTACAATATTTTGGCCCCAGATGTTAACATATCATATTATAGAGTCCGTGATATACCTTACAAACAATTGTATACAACTGTGGATAACATATGCTTTTGCAAGGACATTCCCGGATTGTTCGAGGAACTTAATCAAACATACAAAAAAGAAAAGAATGGCGGTTATTTGTTGACAGAAGTAAAGAAAGTTTGAAAGCAGTACTTTTGCACAACGGAAATCAGAAACCGTCTATTCCCATTGCTCATGCCGTCAACACTAAGGAATCATACGAAACAATGGCTAAATTGATAAAATACATAAAATATGAACAACATGACTGGAAAATTTGTTGCGATTTAAAAGTAGTTGGGATGTTATGTGGAATGCAAGGCGGATATACAAAATATTGGTGTTTTTTATGCCTCTGGGATAGCCGAGCTCGCGAAGATCGTTACAGAAGGAAGAAATGGACAACAAGAAAAGACATTACATTGGGTGAAAACGACATAAAATACACACCTCTTGTCCAAAAAAAAACATTATTTTGCCACCACTGCATATGAAACTGGGGCTCTTTAAACATTTTCTAAAAACCTTAAGGAAAGATGGCAATTCACTCTCATATTTAAAAAGTTTATTTAAAAGTCTTTCTTTTCAAAAAATCGAAGAAGGAGTTTTTGATGGGCCTAATATAAGGAAACTGATGAAAGATGTGAATTTCGAATCATATTTGACGTCGGATGAAATTGCAGCATGGAAGTCGTTTAAGCTTGTAGTTTCAAATTTCCTTGGATCCAATAATTGATTATGATTTGTTAAAAAAGTATGAAAAAATGGTTAGAAATATATCTTTTTAAATTTATAACACATATGTATGTATTCTTCCAACTTATTTTTCACTTTATGTATTCAAACAGGTGTAAATATGTCCCTCAAAATTCATTTCTTGCATTCTCATTTAAACTTTTTCCCCGAGAATCTTGGCGACGTAAGTGACGAACATGGCGAAAGGTTTCACCAAGAATTGAAGTCCATCGAGCGCCGTTACCAAGGCACTGGGATAAAAGAATGATGGGAGATTATATTTGGATCCTCATTAGAGAAACCGATTCCGAAATCTACAAACGTCAACAAAGAACTCACAATTACTTCTAATGAAACTTGTTCATGTAAATAAACACAAAGGTACATAATATAAATAAAATTAATAAATAAAATCGCTATTTAAACAGAAATTAAAAAAAAAGGTTTTTGGAAATTCTCTTACCTCTACCAAAATGGCTATAATTTCTACATTTATCCATAAATTTTTTTCAAATAGGAATTATTTTCTTCGCTAGGATGCAAACTTTTAAAAAACGAAATAAAATATTTGTATTAGATTTTTTCTATTTTTTATGTTTTTTTTGTCCCAGGATTTTTTTTTTAAGAAAATCTACTTTTTCCAATTTGTTTAATGACTGTTACTAAACCACTGTTTCTATGTGAAAGAGATATTCCCAACATTGGTAGCCCACATTAATAGCTTCAATTTAACGACCTGATCGACGACGATAATAGTATTTTTAATAAAAAATTTTTTAAAAAAAAATTATCCATAAACAAATTTTTGGTTTTGATTTTATATAACAGTATGCCACAATCTATACAAAAAATTATTTGTAGGTCTAGGACACAAAAACAATTTTTTTTGTTGCGTAGTGTAATTTGTAGTACATACAGTGCCGTGAAAAATGAGCGCATAAAACACTTAAAATTTTCTACAATGTAATGTTTTTATAGAACCGATAGTCTATTCAAAGATGGGCGTTACTGCAACGCCCCTTTTGAAATTTAAAAAATATTTTTTTTAATTCTCCCTTACTTTTACAATATGGGTCGGAATTTATCCATAGATTCTTCAAATAAGCTTTTTTTTCTTCGTTAGGAAACTAGCTTAAAAAACCGGAGCAAAATATTCTTTGTGCTATTTTTTTTTATTTTTTACAATTCCAATAATATGGTCCCAATCCTAAAAATAAAAAAAACATGCTCTTAAACGTTTTATTCACACGATGTGGCCATATTTGAGGCCCTGTAGCACAGAACCTGTATATCATAGGGGGACCAAATTCAAAACCTAACGTCTGTAATATCTCTTCTACAAGCATGTGAAAGTGTGTTGTATTCGGTTCACTGGTTAAGAAACAGCCAAATTATTTCTCTTTTTTATTTCCTCACAGTAAACATTGGTCGGTTAGCCGACTGAAATTTTCTTAATTGTTTCTAGTTTAACTTATTTACGCTCTAGAAGACACATACATACATATTTTGTACTTCTACACTACTATTATTTCTACTATATACCATATTTTTTTCTACAACAAAATATTTGTTAAATAAACATAGAATAAATCTTCTTACTTCCTTTCTTATATGATAACAAACTCGTGACCCTAACAAAATTTGCATATCTTCTTGTGCCATTTACCAGTGATGAACATTTACAAAATCCAATATTCAAATTTTAAATTTGATAGATGACCGACAATGAAATTAGGCAAAGTCATTACATGGTGATTGCATAATAAGATATGTATTTCGAAGGGACAAAATTTACAAATTGACATAAATGTCGTTCAAAGCCTTCATATGCATTTTGAGGGAGTGCTTAATCCTCCCATACATTTACATCCGCCCACAGACAGATATCCATCCATCTCCTCACATTGTACACATGCGAGTACATTTGCATATATGCAAAATTAATATTGATTCAATTTGAATTCGTATTAAGTTCCGATATACAATGTTATGTACACATATACACACCCCCCCGATGTACAAATTCCCATTGTAATGAATAAATTTGGGAATAATTCTGTTTCGACTCGATGACCTCTCTCGGAATGATCCGCCTGACAGTCTGTCGGCCAATTGAGCCAGAGTGCAACTTGTAATAAATTGAGTAATTTGCCAATAATAATGAAAATTAAATTGTTTATCTAATATTTGGAATTTGAATGTTGTGGCTCTCGCTCGCTTGAAGTTATGCAAAACCAAATGTTAATGCAGCTGCCATCAAGAGAACCTGAGAATCGTAAATTGTGATACTTCGAGGTGAAGTACCGCAGTAAATATGCAATCGATACGACTGGGTGTAAGTGCAAATTTGTGTCTGGTTTAGTAAATGTTTGTATGCGTATGAGTGAGTGGTTCTGGATTAGGTTGGTATTAATTTCACATAACGGTTATATGATTAATCAGTTAAGAGAAATTTAATTGGATCCTCAAGATACAAATTCATTGGTGATATGTTATATTTTGTTAAACAATGCCAAAAGCACAGTGGAACAATATTAACAACAAATGTACGAGAGCAAATAGTGCTATCGACTAGTACAACTATCATGGTAAATTTCAATCTTCTACGATAAATAGTTTCCGAGATATTACTACTTTAAATGCTGCCACGCCTACTACAACAATCGAGCGATATTTTGGCGAAATTATCAATTTAGATCCAAATTATTTAGAAACTAACTGTTAGTGTCAATAAAGTCCGGTATATTTAATACTTAAATATATATAAATGTATTCCTATTTTATTTATTTACTGTTGGTGAAATTACCGATACTTATTTATTCGATGGCTTATAATCCAAAGTTTTTGTAGGCGATCAATACACAGAAAGAAAAATGTCATACTAAATTCAAGTACAAAATTCTTACTTTAAGCCCAAATCGTTCTTAAAAATTTAAGTACATTCGTACTAAGTTTTGCTTAAAACAAGTATAAATCGGCATACATTAAAAAATCAAGCGCTGAAAGGCTTACAATAAGTATATAATACTCGAATTCAAGTAAACATTTCTTAAAAAGGAAAATTCAACCAAATATATCTTAAAGTAAGAAGAAAATGCTTACTTTAATCTCAGAGAGTTAGAACCCTGTCAATCTCATCTCATGGTTGATTTTGGCTGAAGCATCAAACGCACACGAATATATGGATAAACATAAAGTGGTGGATTTTGGCTGAAGCATCAAACACACACGCATATATGGATAAACATTTGTGCGCAATGATATCCAATTGGTTTCTCGTTCAAGCGGTGTTTGTAAATACATTACTTGGCGAGATTTTTTTTTGACTTGAAATGGCAAAGGTTGTGAATAGTTATTCTCCTTCCTTCCGTTGATGCTATTCCATATCTGTTTGAGGTTTAAATCGAACAATTACAGCTGAACTCTTACTTATGTTGTCAAGCAATTGTATTTTGACATACCATTAGATATGTTCCTTTACTTTTTTAATATTAAAACTAGCAAAAGAGAAATAATTCAAAATTCTCTCTGAGTTGACATATTTTGAAAAAGTACGGGAATGGAAATTTGGTAAATATAGCAAGCACAGAAAAATGTCTTCTATTTGAAGTTTCTGTTATATTACTTTCAATGTACTTTGAAAGCAACTACTTTTACTCGGAAAAATTTGTCGAGTATAATCTATTAAAAAGTAGTAAAAGAGATAGGCATTTTGAAAGTTCTCTCTTAAATGTGTCTACTATTTTTACTAGCTTTTTGAGTAAAGGAACCCTTTTTGTAGTAAAACGAGTAAAATGAGTAACTTGTAGTAGGTAAAGGAACAAATTAAGAATTGATCGGGCTTAAATCAAGTATTATAATGCATAAATCAATTATTTCGCAGGCTTAATTCAATCAAAATTTTCATCATTGAAGCCCGTTTCGCACATAAAAAAATGCCCATAAAATTCTTAAATCAATTGGTCAAAAAATGGACGGATCGGCGTGGTACCGCCCATATAAGACAAATTTTGAAATTGGGGTATCTTGGACAATTTGTTAGCGAGAGTGCTGTAATTTTGTGTATATGGGCAATTCCACGGTGTCGAACGTAACCGTTGTACACATTCAAAGTGATAAAAAGTTAAAAATAAAACATATTTTAGATGCATCTCTTACATAATCATATAGATCGTTAATAGTACTATCACGTCTTTAGTACGCTCAAAGCTGGAATATGCTTCTTTTATCTGGAGTCCCTTCTGTTCTAAGTACATTACCAGAATTGAGAATGTACAAAAAAGATTTATAAAGTTTGCTCTTCACTCTATACATTTTACACTGCCTGAGCCCAAATATATTGAAAAATGCAGATTAATATCGTTAAAAACACTTGAAAACAGAAGGCAGGTTTTGTCTTTCCTTTTTATTTTCAAAATTGTTAATGGTGTAGTCGATTGTTCTGAATTACTCAAACTTTTGCCTTTTAATGTTCCTTCTCGTACTTTGAGACGTAATAATTTGTTTTATGTACCGTTCCACAGAACGAGTTATTCTTACCATGAACCTATGTCGAGGGCTTTAAATGAGTTTAACCGCATAAATTGTGTGGATTTGGATATAAATTCAAGTTTAGCAATGTTTTCAAATGTATTAGATTTAATTTATTTTTAGATATAAGTCGTAGTCTGTAAGGAATACTGTAATTCAATTGACTGTAAATAAATGAAATGAAATTTAGTCCTTTTCATGCGAAATATTGATTGAAAGACAAGGACAAAAAAGGAGCGGTTCGAAAGCCACAAAAATGGAAGTAGTCTTCCCGATTATCTTTAAAAACATGAAATTCAGCGAAATCAAAAAGAATATGTTAAAGATGAAAATTTTAAAATCTTAAAAAATAATAAAGTTTTTAAATCCTCTTGGTTTTTTAGAAATATCTTTAGTAATTTTTTTTTAATATAATTTTGAAGTTGGTTTGAAAGTTACATGTCGAACGTGACATTTTTTCCATGACTATTTTTAAATAAAACAAGTAAAAGACGGATTAAGTTCCCTCCACCATGGATCGCATATGAATGATTTCGGGTACATATAAACTCATTATACCAAATTTCGGCTCAATTCGTTGAGGTTTTTATGGCGTTTGAGGTTTTAATGGCGTTACGAAGATATATCTAGAGGCACCTTTGTATAAGGGCTATATAAAAACTTGGACCTATGACTAACGGCGTTCGAGTGGAGGGTTCCGGGTATAAATAAACACCAGGTACCAATTTTCAGCCCGATCACTTGACATTTGTGGTTTCGATGGGGTTAAGAAGTCAAATTGGAGAGATGCTATATAGGGTGGCTATATCAAAAAATGGACCGTGGTGTCCATATTCAATGCCAATTTACGTGCAGCTATAAAAACCATCTATATCAAATTTCAGTTATCTAGCTCAATTATTGTAGACTGTACCGTGATTACAACAAACGGACGGATGGGCGGATGCTTGAACTTTACACTTACGGTGTCGAACGTGACAAACTTCAAATGGATACAGAAAAAATTCCATATCATTTTTTAAACAGATTTTTTTTGAATGTTGGTATGTTATACAATTTATATTTGTACGAATAGTTTGATGCACTTTCTTTGAATATTTCTTGTCTACTGACAACTAATTCTTCTTTTCGGTGTCGAACGTGACAATAAAATTTGAAGTAGAGATAATCCCAAAATTAAGTCATAATACCCGTTACCACAGTGTGGTGTAGGGTATAATGAGTAAATGAACCAAAACTACAATTCTAAACTACGCAATTTTTTTTCTTAAAACATTGAGTAAATACATGTGAAATTTTTTCATATTATTAAAATTTGAATATATATTTTTGTATAATAATAAATGACATTAATGTGATTTTAATAACTTAAAATCACGGTAGACCTTTTGGTGGAATTCCCATATGTATCTGGTGGTAGTCTACGTGATTCTTTAAAAATGGGCGGACCAATGGGCGTGGCCCCGCCCATATATGTCAAATTTTGAAATTGAAATATCTAGCACAATTTGTTTGCGAAACTGCTGTTATTTTGTGCATATGTATCTGGTGGAAGTCTTCTTCCAAAAATGGTCGGGATTGGACCAATAGGCATGGCCCCGCCTATATAATTCAAATTTTGAAATTGACATATAAGGTGGCTGATGAATATTGCACATTAAGAAACTCACACAACTTTTTTTCTATTGAATTAATCTGGTTAACCTTTTATTTTGCAAACTGATTTTTAGATTTAACAAAAATGAATAACTGGGACACTGAAACAAGAATTTGGATTGTCCACCGCTATCACGCACAGGAGTACGTAGTTTCGGTTCAAAGAGAGTATAGGCGTACTTTTGGCGGCAATCCTCGGAGCAGGTGGACCATAATGAGACTTAACAATTTTGTCGAGCATGGGACACTCAACAGAAGACCTTACCATTGAAACACTTCAATTCGGACAGAGGAAACAATCGATGCTGACATACAAAACAATCCAAAAATTTCGACAAGAAGCTTATCTGCTCAAATGGGTAAGCAGACAGTCATTGCAGTCAGTTATGCACAAAGATTTGGAGTTATTTCCATATAAAATTCAAATGGCCAACAAACTGAACGCTGCAAACTTCCCGATTGTGCCGCAAGATGCTTCAAATGGTGGAAGAGGACGGAAACATGCTAAAAAAACATGTCCTTTCATGCCGGACGAGGAGCGCACCAGTAGGCGAGTTGGTAGCGTACTCGCCTATGGGTTTGGGGGTCGTGGGTTCGATTCCCGCCAGAGGGTCTGGGCTGGACCTTAAAATTAAAATATAAATATACTTTGTATTGTAATTCATATAAATAAATGTCTGACGAGGCCCATTTCGATTTAAACGGCAACATAATGTGGAGTGGTCCCAACCCACAGATACTCCTAATACTGAGATAAAATTCTGTTTCAACAGCGCTTACGTGTCAAATCGGGGCAACATATATATGGGGGCTATATCTAAATCTGAACCGATTGCCCCCTAAATTTTGTATTGTCTCTATGTGTATCACGAGACTACTCTCTGAATATAAATATACTTTGAATATAAATATACTTTGTATTGTAATTCATAAAAATAAATAAATAAATGTCTGACGAGGCCCATTTCGATTTAAACGCAACATAATGTGGAGTGGTCCCAACCCACAGATACTTCTAATACTGAGATGGAATTGCTCCGATACGGTTACTGGAGACCGTTACTTGAGCATGTTGAGGGAGTTTTTCTATCCGGAATTACGTCGAATGAGAATTTCATTCAACTCTGTGTGGTTTCAGCAAGATGGTGCAACTCCTCACATAGCTCGGCCTGTTATGACAGAATTGTGACAAAAATTTTCCAATAAGCTGATATTCAGAAACTCCACATTCCGTTGGCCCTCCAGGTCGCCTGACCTAACTGCAGCTGACTTTTTCTTGTGGGGTTATTGCAAAGAGGAATTCTACAAAGCAAAACCAACAAATTTGAATGAACTAAAGCAATCCATTGGAGAAACAATTGCGGCTATTCCTGTCTCAACTCTCCAAGCAGTAATGGCTTATATACTTGATACATCGAAAATTCAAGTACCCTATTTTGGCCACCCCCTACACATGTACATTCTGTGAAAATTTCAAGAAGATCTGTCCAGTCGTTTAGACCTCTGTATGGTACAAACTAACAAACAATCACACATTCCCTTTTATATATGAGATGCCAACCAAAATATTGAAAGTCTATAAAAGTATGTTGTTTTGTCGCATGCGAAATGTCGCGTACGAATGTGATTAAAATTAAATAAAACCAGTAAGGAAAGGCAGAAAGTCGGGCGGGGCCGACTATATAATACCCTACACCTCCCTAACAATGTGATAAGGGTCATTGCCATAATCATTTGGAATAATTGGTAAATGGGAAGAAACATATTATCTAATTCTGAAACGATAATCGCTAAATTAAGCAATATTCGTTCCTAAATTGAGACATCTTTCTGGAAAATTTTAATGATCGGAAGTACAACCTCTATAGCGGTTTGATACCAAATCAGGAGGAACATATATATGGAGCTTTAATATAAATCTGAACCGATCTTCCCTCAATACTCAGCATGTAAAAAGACCTCCTCCTGTCGAATTTCGCACTGATCGGATATAAAATACAGTTTTTAAAGCGCTTACAAGTCAAATCGGGGGTAACATATATATGGGTGTTATATCTAAATCTAAACCGAGTTTCTCCGAATTTGGCAGCATTCCTTCATGTGGAAAGAAACATCTTTTGCCGACTTTTGCACTGATCGGATATAAACTAACATTTTTACAGCGCTCACATGTCAAATCAGGGGTAACGTATATATGGGGGATATATCTAAATCTGAACTGATTTCTTCCAAATTTAAAAGTGTTCATTCATATAATAGGAAATCTCTTTCTGACGAATTTCATACTGATCAGATATAAAATACAGTTTTTACAGCGCTTACATGTGAAGTCGGGGGTAACATATATATGGGGGCTATATCTAAATCTGAACCGATTTTCTCCGAATTTTGCAGTATTCCTTCATGTAATAAGAAACCTCTCTTTGCCGAATTTCGCACTGATCGGATATAAAATAACATTTTTACAGCGCTTACATGTCAAATCGGGGGTAACGTATATATGGGGGCTATATGTAAATCTGAACCGATTTCTTCCAAATTTAACAGTGTTCATTCATATAATAAGAAACCTCTTTCTGCCGAATTTCATACTGATCGGATATAAAATAAAGTTTTTACAGCGCTTACATATCAAATCGGGGCTAACATATATATGGGGGCTATATCTAAATCTGAACCGATTTTAACCAAATTCAATAGGGATCGTCCTTGGGCCAAAAAAAGATATGTGTAAAGTTTCGTCGAGATCGGACCATAACTGCGACCTGTAGGGACAGACAGACGGACAGACAGACGGAAAGACAGACAGACGGACATAGCTAAATCAACTCAGAAAGTGATTCTAAGTCGATCGGTATAATAAACGATGGGTCTATTTCTTCTCCTTTTGGGTGTTACAAACAAATGCACAAAGTTATAATACCCTGTACCACAGTGTGGTGTAGGGTATAAAAATACTTACTAATTTTAAATAAAATAAAAAACATTATTAAATACATCAATGCATAATATTTTAAAATTAGTCGCATTAAAATATTCCTTCAGGTTTCAGTGAAATCAGTGTTTGATTTGTTCGCTTTTAAAGCGACTTCTGTTGTCTGTCGCATGCGAATGTCATGGTGTTTTGTAATTATATTGAAAACGAACAATTCGCCAAATTTAACCTTGGCACCAATTATAGTGCTAATCACGAGCTGTAAGTTTCAAAATCGAATTATGTTTGTCAAAATCGAATTATGTTCTGACATATGTTGTTTTCACTGAATGCATAAGAATGTCGCATTTGACATTGGAGAAATGCCCATATATAGAAGAAAAATTGGAGAAACTTGACAACAATACCAGTGAATATTGTTGGCACGTTCATTGTTCAGAAACATTCTCAATGAAGTTTTAAGATTTTAAGATTTATATAAATATGTTATAGTTTTTTAAAAATCTTTTCTATTGCTGCAAAATACGACAATATACTTTATTCACAAAAAAATTACAAAAAATATTTTTTGAAAATATAACTTCAAATGGCTATAACTTTTGTCTTATTGGATCGTTTTTTTTTCGTCTTTTCGTTCCAAAATCATAACAATTAATATGAAATAAATCATTGCATATTCTGCTCCGATATTAAAAAAAAAATAAAATTTTCAATTGTAAATAACTCGGTAACAATATGATGTAAGTAACTCTTAGGTGTCTACAAAAATTATATATTGTTAGTAGAACAAAGATTTTATAAATCAGACGAAAAGGACAAAATTTACACGTGCTTAAACATCTTGTTCACCCAAGTTGGTCAACTTTTTGGGCACTGTAACTCCGCCCTGTATGTGTGGCCCAAATTCAAAACATAACTTATCTAATACCTCTAATGCAAGCATGCATTGTTGTATTGCAATCGGTTGGCTGCTTAAGAAACGACCGAATTATTTCCCTTTTTCTTTTGAATTCCTTCCACTGTGCGCCAATTGGTATAATAAACTATATCCCTTTTTGACGAGTTACAAAGAAATTGCACAAAGCCATAATATCCCGAAACACAATTTGGTTTCAAGTATAAACAAATTTAAATTGACCAAGTTACAGCATTTTCAACTAGGAAGACTTCAAGCGCCTAACCTTGTATATCTCTGAAGATGAGGGTATCCTTTAGTTTACACTGATAGAAAAAGCTTCGTCATGACGACGAATTTGTACATCGTCACGATTATTTTTTCGTCAAAAGTCAGCTAACGCATGGAATAATCCTCTTGATGAATTTGTTCGTCACCATAACGAATCTCTGTTTCCAAAAACTTTCGTCCTCAGGATGATCACATTTCATCCCTACGATGAATCGAGTTTATTATCACGACGAATCCCATTCATCATCACGATGAACACCATTTATCCCTACAATGAATCGAGTTCATCACCACGACGAATCCCATTCATCACCACGACGAATCTCATTCATCACCACGACGAATTCATGCCCCCACTATTTAATTTTTAAAAATTTCAATAAATATTCTTCTGGTTTTAGACCATTAAAAACGGTATGAAGTATGAAAAATAAAATTACTTGACTGCTTTGCAAGGTTTAGTTGTGATTATTTGGTTCGCAACGCAGTTCTTATCAGGAGAAGTATTCATTACTTCTAATATTTTAAATCAAAAATATTCTCATCAAGTAATGCATTGGCCAACAGACGAATCCCATCCATCATCACGACGAATCCCATTCAACACCATTACTCGATTTTTTTTAATTAAACTTTTACAACAAATTATTTAACAAAGGTAATCAGAACGCATATAGAACAGTACAATTCGTTTTATCATATTTTGAGCACAATGGTCAAATAAATATTTTCGTCGTGGGAATGAACCTTATCGTTCCCTCGACAAATTTCGAAATCACCAAAAACATGGGTTGATGATCGTGTTCGTTCTATTGACGTACAAAAACATCGCATGTACGAAACTTTTCGCCACCAGTACGAAGATATATTGACGAAACAGATTCGTCATGGTGACGAACGGTTTTTGTATCAGTGTACTTGACTGAGAGTTCCTCATTTGTTAAGATTCCTTTCTCGTACAGTTGACTTGGGTTCCAACTTTTTGTTTGAAATACAAAAACTATTTTGAAGATCGATGCGGCCTAGTTTACGTATACAGTCTAATCATATTATCAGAGCCCATTGTGTCTCATTACAATCGTATACCAAAATATGGCTCTGCTAATATTACATTCATAATATGGCAGTGAAGCTGCAGCCATTCTGGTTATTTTATGAGACCAAGATGTACAAGTATGGGTGTTATATGTACATATATACAGGGTGGTCCATCTTAAACGTACGGGCGACGCGAACTTAGTGTGGTCCATATTAAATGAAGTGACAATTAACATCTTGCTTTATGATTAGACCACCCTTTACAATTAATATTAATTCCATATTTGTGCATGTGTGTCGAAGGAATATAATTCAAAGCTCACATCGTTCCCCAATGATTGTCTATACCAGATTGAGTATCACCTCCAAAATCAACCCCTTCACTATCAATACCAATGCCATCGTCGTTGTTGCTATTGCTGGAGTCGTCATTTATTCTCATAAATTTCAAGATACTCCAGAATTATGGTTTGTAGTATAGTTCGTTCATTCATTAATCGTAATTAAATGATAGACTCGGGTGCAGGGGGTGTGGTTGTGCGCCCGCTGTGGCTTAAGGACGCGGAATGCACGTACCGGAGTGAGATACACGCTCATTTATTAATTTCGTACATTCATTAATTTGTGTGGAACATTATTGTGTGCCGGCAACAACGTCATAATTATCATTATGTGAGCCTCTTTTCGGCATTACAGCATTATGCCATTTCTATTGAACAGAAATGCCACAGATATGTAAACATGCAACCATCCATCCAACCAGCTATCCATTCATTCATTCTTCCAGCTAACGTGCATTGACGAACGAGGAGTTATCATGTATGTACACATAAACCAACGGATTCGTATTGACTGAGTTTCGGTTTCTCCTACAATGAGGGTCCTTATTCAGCCATATAATTCGCAAGACCACCCACTGATACAGAGCTATTCGTGGCGAATAAACAAATATGTATGCATTGCATTTACACGTCTCTGTGTGTGAGTGTAAGTGATCCTTAAATTATTTTTGGCATGGCTATCCATTGTTGTGATAACCCCACAATTAAATGAAAGAAATTAAACAAGGAATTCAGGACATTACAATGCTTCTATTGGGTTTTCTTGAGTTCAATTGTTTTAGAGGATAACTGATATAAGCACAGAAATCCTTAATAGGGAAATGAAAAGCATTAACCAAAGAATTTATCCTCGTACATGGGTAAAGCCAAACAAGTAAGGAAATATTAAAGTCGGGGAGTGTCAACTTTATGATACACAATGTCAACTTATTAGATCAGAATAGTTGCCCTACATCAGAAATGAGTAGTTTAAAGGCACTTCCAAGGTCATATGAGGACAAAAATGGGAGTGAATAGGTTACGAAAGCCTCAAAAGCGATATTTGACAGTAATTCTGGGTTGTTTTCAATGCCACACCTTGTCATTACATATCTTCAGATTTTGTTGGAGGTACGATTGGGCTTTGCCTTTACACATACACCAATTCTGGGGTGTTCTAAATGCCTCACCTTGTCATCACATATCTTCAGATTTTGTTGGAGGTACGATTGGGCCTAGCCTTAATACATGATTGTCGTTTACTGGTTTCGAACGTAATAAGCCGAGATAGTCCTAACTCCACACGATGAGAAAGCTATGTCCATTCTTCCGTGGACATTCGCCTTAAATTTTCCTTGGGTGGCCAAGCCCGTGCTATATGGAACAAGAACTGGTAGTATTTGTACCAATTCCGACATGAGAATTGATCTATATTGCATTATTTATGAATATTATCTTCGAGGTCGTCAAGAGTGGTCGTTACTTTCAAAAGCCCCACAAGAAGTCTGTAAACGTTAAATAGGTTAGTGAATTTGCTAAAACAAGAGATAAGGCGACCCGGAAATGACGCCTTCAGAATTGACTTCAAATTTGGTATGCGGGAATATTGGTCCACTCCTTCTAGACCTCCCCCACAAAGGGTTAACATTTAAATGTTATGAAATGTTTATTCTTAATTAATAATTTCTATACTACTTACTCGAATCTTCTGAAATTCTACAGTTTATTAGTCACTATTACCTTGAGAAAAATGGGCGAAGTTGCCACGCCCCTTTTGGTACCTCCCACACAAATGGACAAGTTTGAACCAAAAGTCAATAGCTTAGAACTTTATTACTAGCGCATACAAAGACTTGAAATGTTGTACAGTTTAATGGTTTAATAGTACCTACAATAAAGTGAAAAATTGACATGATTTCCAAGCTCGTTTTGGTACCTCCCACACAAATGGACCATTTTGTACCAAAAGTTACCAGCTCATAACTTTAATACCAGTGCATACAAATACTTGAAATTTTGTACAGTGTAATGCTTTTATAGCTTTTATTTTATACCTAGAGTCCAGAGAAAAATGGGCATTATTTCCCCGCCCCTTTTGGTACCTCCCACACAAACGGACCTTTTTGTACCAAAAGTTAACAGCTTTTACCTTTAATACCAGTGCATACAAATTCTTGAAATTTCGTACAGTGCAATGCTTTTATAGTACCTAGAGTCTAAAGAAAAGTGGCCGTAATTGGCACGCCCCTTTTGGTACCTCCCACACAAATGGACCATTTTACACTAAAAGTTAACAGCTTATAACTTTAATACCAGTACCTACTATAAAGTTATTAAATGCAATTTAAATAAAAAAATCACTAATAATTTTTGAGAATAAATAAATAAATAAAATAAAACCTTAGATATATTACTTGTTATATCTAAGGTTTGGTAATCGTTTTTTATTTGGTGAAACATTTTCATTTGCATTTGGTATGGCACAAATATCCTCAAATGATCTATCTGTTGCATTTTCACTAATAAGAATATCATTCACCTACACTGATAGAAAAAGCTTCGTCATGACGACGAATTTCAGCTAACGTACGGAATAACCTCTTGATGAATTTGTTCGTCACCATGACGAATCTCTGTTTCCAAAAACTTTCGTCCTCAGGATGATCACATTTCATCCCTACGATGAATCGAGTTCATTACCACGACGAATCCCATTCATCACCACGATGAACACCATTCATCACTACGATGAATCGAGTTCATCACCACGACGAATTTCATTCATCACCACGACGAATTACATTCATCGACGAATCTCATTCATCATCACGACGAATTTCATTCATCACCACGAAGAATCCCATTCATCATCAAGACGAACCCCATTCAACACACCGACGAATTCCATTCATCAGCACGACGAATCCACACGACTATTTAAATTTTAAAAATTTCAATAAATATTACTTGAGTGCATTGCTTAATCGTCGTAAAATTCTAAGACGATTTAGCCATGTCCGTCCGTCCGTCTGTTGTAATCACGCTACACAAGATGCGATCATTTTGGTTATTCACATATACACTGATATGGAAATGAAGACTGTATTCCTGCTGATTAGGATCCAAGATGGGTCGGGCGCAGGTTATATGCGTTTGGCGGTCAAGGGAATATCTTCGAGTTTTTCACAACAAATAGTTTGAAAACACCCCCGATTGAAGTCCAATTACGTGACAAGCACGAGTCTTATATAGATATACACAGCCGCGGTGTTCTCAGCAGAAGGGCAGCCCCGGGGCCGGTCAGAGTTGACAACTACTCGTGTTGTACCAAATTTCCTTCAAGGCTAGCGGAAAAACACCGAAATTCACGCTGCTTCCGTAAAACCTAAACAATTACACCGCGATTTTGGGGAGAATGTACATTCAGAAAATATATATAAAGGACCTAAACATGCAACACCTTATACTAGTACAATTGAATAATTTTTAATACATATCAGTTGTTGTTTTAGCTGTATAATTTTTCTGTTTCTCATACAAAGGAGGAAATTATAGATCTATATAAGAAATTCATTTATTCAGAAATACATTAATAATATATTTTCAGTAAATTTGATAACATTGCCAGAGGCATCAATGGAACATTCTATCTGGCGGCGTTTACTCATCAGCCTACAAGAAATACTTCTTTGCTTCAAATCTATCATAGTTGTTCTTTCATATTGTAACAAATAAAACAACAAAGCTACAAAACAATGATAATTGTGTTTTCATATTACAAATAAGGCACATCAAAATGGATGTAACCAACCTCAAAACTACTTGGATTCCATTTGCATTTCTTCCTGCAATGAACAGCACAAACATAATCAATAAAAGCAATTCCATATTGACTCACATCTCATATCACACGAAATTGTGCTTTTCTATGCGTCACATCGGCAATTGAGTTTGCTAAGAGATTTTTGCATTTTGGACTCTAAACATTGACATGCAACATATTCGAACTTACTTACACCCATCAATAGATGGGGGTAGATGTGCATATATATGATATGTATGGAGGGTATTTTTGTTCAACAATTGTTTGAATTTCATTTGGAGATGTTTGTAATGAGTTTCCATAAAGTTTGTTCAACATCTGCTTGTAGCCCGGCGAGGCACAATGGAAGAAATTTCATGTTCAGTTATTAAACATTTTGAATTTCATCAGCAGAACTCCGAGCCAAAGAGGACGAAATATTGTAAATTTGTATTCTTGATCAAAATCTTGATTCTCAGTAGAATAATTAATATGACTATAAATCCTCAGAAAGGCTCACGCTGACGAAATGTTGTACGGGCACGGACCACGTCAAATTAGGTATGGAGAGTGAGTTCCTTCTGCGGAGTGGACTGTATATTAATATGGATGACTCCAGGAAATTTGTAACAAGAGGAAGAGAAACAGAACGGCACAGGGTTAGTTTATATAAAGAACAGATTTTTATTGAGTATGGGTCGCCGCTGCTTACCGCTTCAATCGTTGAATCCAAAGTGAAATTGGCGGTGCAGAGCGAACAGAAACAGAGCGATGGATTTTTAGAATTCAGCAAATCCTTTGGAACAAAAAGAGAAGATGGCAGCCCTTTATCCATTTGAGTAAAAGCTTTTGCCTTCATGGCAGGGAAATGGATAAAGAGTTGCCATCTAAATGAGAATGAACAAAAACAGGGGAAATTCTTCGATAACAATTCATTTACTTAATCTAAAGTATTCATAGGGAAACAATTCATTTGTGATACAGTTCCAATTCAGTTCCAATTCCGATGCTGTACATCCTCGAGTGCCAATATCCGCAGGATTTTCGCTGGTTGGGACATGTCTCCAGCTGACATTGCCAACATTATCCAATATTTCAGAAATCTTGTTTGCGACAAAGGTTTGCCAATGATATGGGGGTTTGTTCAACCAGCGAATTGTAGGTTTTGGCAAACAGACTTAAGTAACATTGACAATAATGCTGCTGCGCACAATTCCAATATAGGTAGGCTAACAGTTTTCAATGGCGCTACCTTGCTCTTTGAAACAAGCAGGGACGAGGAAATTATATTCTCAGATGAGGATGACCGAATATAGAGACATGCATGCCTTCTCCGAGGCATCACAAAATCCATGTATTTGAATCTTGCTCTGCGGAGAATACTGAATCCAACGGGGAATTTTTATGTTTTCAATAGCCGAGAAGTTGGAGATGAAGATGTTCCACTTTTCAAGCGAATGCGGTTTAACTACTTCATCCCAATCTGTCCCGTCAATCCAGAGTTGTTGCATGAGGACTTTCGCTACAACTATTATTGGGGCTAGCCAACCCGCTGGGTCGAAAAGCTTTGCAAATATTGAAAGGATCTTACGTTTTGCCAAGGGATTTGATGGAACAGGGATGTTAGAGACTTTGTAAAAGAATGTATCCGAGAACGTCATTGAGTGAAACTCCAGACGAACTCTTCTTCGACGCGTTGAACTCAACTCGGACTTTGGTGGATGTTCTCTCCGTTTTGACGACCGCATTATGCGGCAAGTAAAAGGAACAATATCGAGAATTATCGTAGATTTCCGAAGATGTTGTACGTTCCATGTGGTCCAGTTGTAGATATTCCGACAAAACCTTGGAATACTCAACCGCTAATTCAGGAGATTTTCCGAGAGTCTTTTCCATCCGAACATATTGCCCCAAAGAAGCCCTTTTGGATGATCCAAGGGCCAAGGGGGGAGACAAATCGTGTCGGAAAGGTAATCGGACAACGTACTTTCCATCCGGTTGGCGAACAGTTGTTTCCTTGTAAAATTCTTCGCACCAGCTATCGTCGTCGGAGATTTTCCTTGAAGTTGGAACTGCCTCGAGTTCCCAGAATTTCCTTATATCGTCGTTGAGCGAATCAGACGACGTTCCGAGTCGCGAACGTGTTCACAGAACGCACATTTGGTGGGCCACTTAGAATCCATACAAATTCCGTTTCTTGTGCGAGAAGATTATCGGCAACATTCTTTTGTATTCCGGATTTCAGTACGAAAGGCAACATATCGCTTCCTAACAACAGATCGATGGGAGCTGGTCGTGAAAAGTTTGGATCAGCTAATTCAAGTTGGTTTAACTTCGACCAATCAGAGATTGAAGTTGTACTTGTCGGCATCAAGTGGTTCATTTTAGAGACAACAACTGCAGACATTTTGAGTTTGAAATCGGTCTTGCGAGAACTCAAAGTAATTTTGTACAGTTTTGATGAATTGTCGAGAACAGTACCTCCGAGTCCGAATCGTCGTAAACGATTTGGTTGTCGGGAGGGACAATCGGTTAACAATTCGGTTGGAATTGAAGGATTCCTGAGAACCTTGATCGATAAAAACGCGTATTGGGAATAGGGTGCCTAAATGCTCGATGTCAACCAAGGCTGTAGGCAGGACGGTCCCCTCTCCTGACTCGGAAAAGTTCAATTGGACATTCGATCTCGTAGCGTGAGCGGCAGCTGACGTAGTCGGCTTATCATACTGAGTGTCCCATTCCCAGCTAATTCAAGTTGGTTTAACTTCGACCAATCAGAGATTGAAGTTGTACTTGTCGGCATCAAGTGGTTCATTTTAGAGACAACAACTGCAGACATCTAGAGTTTGAAATCGGTCTTGCGAGAACTCAAAGTAATTTTGTACAGTTTTGATGAATTGTCGAGAACAGTACCTCCGAGTCCCGAAATCGTCGTAAACGATTTGGTTGTCGGGAGGGACAAGCGGTTAACAATTCGGTTGGAATTGAAGGATTCCTGAGAACCTTGATCGATAAAAACGCGTATTGGGAATAGGGTGCCTAAATGCTCGATGTCAACCAAGGCTGTAGGCAGGACGGTCCCCTCTCCTGACTCGGAAAAGTTCAATTGGACATTCGATCTCGTAGCGTGAGCGGCAGCTGACGTAGTCGGCTGATCATACTGAGTGTCAATATGGAATGATGCCACATGATCTTGTGGGCACCGCCTATCATTTGCGGTATTCGTGTTTTGTATTCCCACTCACGTATCCTGATTCCTGGCGTAACCAGTATCAGGATGTAGAAGAGTGTGATGCGGTTGCTGGCATTTTTGGCACAACTTTTCACTGTTACAGTTCTGTGAAACATGACCATACGACAGACAATTCTCGCAAATCTTATTTGCAGTTACAAGCTTTCGCTTTTCTGTCAAAGGTAAGGTCCTGAATTTGGTACAGTTTCTCAGCGGATGGTTTTGTCGACATGCCTTACATAGTCTGTAATTCGCGTCCGATCCCATGCAATCACTGCGATATTATATGTCCTCAAGACCGAGATACAGTTATTAATAGTATATTGTAGGTTCTGCAAACCTTTGCCTTTTTCCGAAGCGACATGTTCAAGTTCGAAGATCTTTCTCAGTTTGTTGTTAATGAGAATACGTTTATTCTCATAACGTTGACGTAAGGCATCCCATACTAGTTCGAAGTTATCATCGGTGAGCGCAAATTGTTTAACAATTTGGTTTGCTTCACCGCGGGTTTTTGCTCTCAGATGAAACAGCTTCTGAGCAGGTGATAATCTAGGGTGTTTTGCGTAAATGGAAGAGAACATGTCTCTACAGCTGGGCCATTTATCGTATCCACCGCTAAACAGTTCGGTATCGCATGAGGGAACTTTTAGGAAGAATCCCTCGTCAGATCATCTGGATTGTGTTTCTCTTTTTGGGGCAGAAGTTTCAATTTTTTGTTTTTTGTGAACTAAGTCAAGAATTGCCGATTTACAGTTCTTGTACGACTTACAGCATTCCGAGAATCTAGCGTGAACAGTTTGACGGCTCTCCTCAGTAATAGTGGAACTCTCTGATGTCATCTCAGTCTCATAAATTTGCACTAGTTGACGCCAACGCGTTCCAAGTCATCCAGCTCGACTTGCAAGCTCGAAGCTGTATGATCTTCAATGGGAATCTCAGAAAAGCTTTCACAGAAAGTGACAACTTGTTCTGAGAAAAATGGAAACTTTTGCGAAGTCATCTCCGAATCAAACAAAAAAAATCAATGGAAAGTGTCAAATTTGATTCCTCAAGAATGCCTGGTAGACGAAGAAATTGACAAAGAGATCGCAAATATTCTCAGCGTAATATTTGGACTTTAGACTCTTCGCCGAACAAGATAAAATAGGATTTCGTCAAAAAAGCCTAATTTTATGGAAGGGAATTAAGCGATTTCCAAGGACTATTCTCCTTTCCAATATTATCAACCGCAGTTATAATATTGTGAGGTAGCTCTTGAACGAGAAATCAATTCTTACACCAAACAATCCGGAAAAAAATAAAGTTTCCGAGCAACAGTGCAATGTCTGGAGCAATTTGCGAATGGCACGAGGTTACTTCACAATAAAGAAACAAGTCTATATATATTCGATTTATGTACACACTAGTCTGTTAAAATTCAACGTTTTCCTCTGAGTTTTAGAAAATAATAAAGTAAACAATTCCTGTTTCAGTCCACACGGTAAAAAGCTATAATTTCGATATATTGAATTTTTCGAAAAATTCCGTAAAAATATAAAAATTGTTGCGAATTACTTGTATTTGACCAGCCTTAATGTTTTAGTATCTGGTTAGCTCATATCAAGAATCTTCGTTAATACACGCAATTCTTCTTCCTGTGTCCATGTAGTGAGTAAGCATGACTGTCTTTAGTCTAAGCCTACTTTTAGGTTTGTGTTAGTTTCGACTTGCCTTTTTGAACTGAAAATGTCATAAGTTGGTCTTAGCTCTACTAGCTTTACTTCGTGATTCCTTTTGTAATTAACTTCTCCAATTATTTATTTGAGACATTATACATTCATCATGTGTTATCAGTACATGTGGTGAAAGAAAGGATAACTTATACCGTCGTAACTCATTATCCAGTCATAGAATCATCGGCAGCGAAAAGCGTTTGAAATATCGAAAGTATTCCGAATTTTATTGGTAACTTAAAGAATGTTTCGACGGTAATACATTTTCATTGGAAGCAAAAAATTAGTAGTACGCTAGTAGATTGGTCCTTCAAATTGTCCAAGCATTTAAATTTTGCAAAGAACAGAAGGACTCTTTCGTTTTGGTATGTATTTTTCCCTTTTTAAGAAATCTCCGTAATGCTTTTGAATGATTTAGATAACGTTGGGTATCGGTGTGACATAAATTGCACAAGACACAATTTGAGGAAACGTTAAAATATCTGTCAAAACCGATTCCGGCCAAGTCTATTATCTCTGATTCCAAATTTAGATTATTCTCTTTAATGTTTCAGATTTTCGGATTTTACCAATTGGTGTATATACTCGTATATACACCAAAGACAATCTTAACACTTGTACAAAGTGTTGGACTTTCATATAGGTATTGGCACAGTAACATCTTGACTTATGTATTTTTCTTTCAATGTGTAGTATATGATATTCTCCTGTGTTGCGTTATTTAACCAAAATACTGCGTTTACAATCCTACGTCTGTATAATATTGTAGAGGATTTTCACAAAATCTCTGTTATGTCCCGAGATTCTCTGATGAAAATCTGCTGATGACAAAGAGGTGACGAAATCAATGTAATGTGATTAAATCGAGGAAGTGGCAAACGATTTCGCAAGTTCCCCGTTTCCTAAACACACCGGTTTGTCGCTTATATCGTCACATAATTTGGAAACGGACCTTAATACCTATATAAATTAGACTGCCGTCCTGTTTTTTAATATACCAACGTAGAAAAAGTTATTCATTAATTTATGAACTTTAACGTCAAATCAAGTGCACTTTTCAATCACAATGGGTGACTGTTGAGAATTTTTTTTAAGACGTTAGCACTACCAATGCCCTTTTTACCACTATTAATTTTCCGTGGTTTTGGCAATATCTTCTCCGATTCTTCTTCTTGTCTCGCTTTTTAGGCTTAGCAATTTTCCGTCAAATACACACTTTTGGCTCTTCGTTATAACACAGGTTTCAAACACAGCTTGTTTTAATTTTTGTTTGTATTTTTATATCTGTATAGTCTAATGGTTTTTCCCTTTTTGTTTTGCTTATGCAAACTGAACGAGATTAGAAACAAAGTGTTCAGAAGTGATACGCTTTTTGACTTTCTCTTTTACGATTTATTCGGTTTATCTTTTTCGTTGCTTTAACTCTTGGGCTATTTCTCCCACTTATCTTGTCAATTCGTGACACTTCACAAAACAGTGTTGAGAAGCGTAAGATGATGGATTTTTCCTGTTGTATATTTCCTTTTTTCGCAGTAACACGAACGTCACAAGAAATAAAAAAGAATCACCAAACTATTTTTTAGCAAACACGAAGAGGTATTACTTTTGATTAAAATTTTTGTTTTGGATTTTCAATGCAAAATACCGATCACCATCGTTCGTCGCTGCTGCTATTTAGTCGTGATTACACAGAGAATGAGAGAGTTGTTGTTGTTTATGTCGCTTCTTTTGATGCGTGTTTCTTTTGATTTTGTCTTCGGTGAATGAAACCACACTTTGCACTTGGTTTGGTTGACACAAATACTACGTCCCAGGAAAATTTCTCATTACCAAATAATCCGACGAGTAAGCAAAGTTCGATAATGGTAAGTACACTGAAAAAAATTTGTCATAAAATTAAAGAAATGCTCCAAAGACGTCCTTAGTCTTCAAAATAAGTACATTTTGTACTTAAAATTAAGAAAATTTACTTAAAATTAAGTAAATTACTTAATATTATTGAAATTATCTATATTTTTAGTGCAAAATGTACTTATTTAAAAAACTAATGACGTCTTTGGAGCATTTCTTTAATTGTATGACAATTTTTTTCTCAGTGTACTTATTATTTAGCCACTTTTCTCATTATTTTAACATGGGGATGTCATTGGAGGAAAGTACTTCCCAAAAGCATACAATAAAGTAGCATAATAAGTACTTATTTGTAGCTCGATTTTATGTACTAGAATAATGCATTACAAATAAGTTATAAAATAAGTATTAGATATGTAGAAATGGCCATTTCGCGCATATTTCTCGAAACAAACAATTTGCTCATGCCAGATTCGAATTTCTGGTATATTCATTCAAATCTGCACGTATTGTTTGAAAATATGTTGAAATATAAATAAATCTTGTACAATAACCCACATATAGCCAAAATTGCATTATATTAAAATTTGCCAAAATGATTTTCATAACAAAAAATCACTTATTTCTGTTATTATTGGTAAGTCATTATTAATAAGCCGAAAGTAATGCAGCGAATAATGAGATGTCATTATTTGGTAATGCAGGGAATAATGACAGGTGCTTACCAAGATTTTGCTGGGGTGTTAGTTACTCGAAATATATATTAAGTTTGTAGTATTATGCCATGTACGCACATTCCCGATTCTACATCACGGCGACGGAATTCTGGTTTTAAATTAAAATCAATTTCGTGCGTTCTTACTTAAACAAACTGGCAGAGGCAATTGGTTCTAACTACTGCAAACTATTTGCCCTTTTTCTTTTAGTGGACTCTTAACTTTATGCCACCAAATATTCACTGAGTATGTCACAATTTATTAAAATGATACACCGCAATTTGTCGCTTGATTGGGTTGTTTCTTTCGTGTTTGACGTTAGTTTAAGCCGTTGTGTCATTCAAATGTCGGCTGCTGCGATCATCATTGGTTGTTGAAGCTGTGCTTGTTCGCCAGAATGCAATAATGAGATGGTGGGTAGAGCATGCGATGATGATTTTGAGCTCGTAGAGACTACAAAATTTGATATGACAATTCGGCAGGAACAAATTCGGGAGTTATAGGAATGACTGTGCTATGAGTGAGTAAAGTTTAGATTGGTGTGAATTATCTTACTAACGCATGTATTTCCATCTGCATCGTATTGACAGTAGGCAAACGTTGTCGGAGTTGCTGTTGTCACCGCGTACCGCGTCTAGGCACTGAGTATGATTTAATGTGGTATGAGCTGTCTCAATTTCTAAGAGATATTCTCATACCGGGTTTACTTCTGCGTTCTGTGGCGAGATCTTTCTTCGGAATAGCTTAACGAGTGACAGGTTGAAGCAGCTTTAGTTATAAGAGAATGATTTTCTCTGTGTTATTCCTTATAAGAGTTTTACCACTGAAAATGGTACTAGTGAAGGTAAGAAAATACAGAGAATATGAAGAGATGTTTGAAGAGGCACCTGTCCGTCTTACTTTCATTAGAAGCTCTTAATCTGAGGAGGGAAAGATATGCCAATGCGGTCTCTGTTGAAATATGCTGTACAAAAATAAACCTACAGAGTTCAATGTACGACATCTTTAAAGAAAAAACCTGCACTACTCTTTTTAGCAGCACTTTGTGAAGTGCTTTTCAATACTGACCATGAGCTTTTCAATACTGACATACGATTGTATGTAATCATATAAGTATATGATTGTATCTCTTCTACTCTTCTCGCTCCTTCATGAAACTATAACGGTTCACAACAACAAGTAACCTAATGTAAATCGTCACTCACTACGTCAAATACAGAAATACAATAACAACAAACAGTAATACACACTTTGCTTCTGAAAAGTAGTTCATGAAATGCAGAATAGTTTTTGAATTTTCTGAAAATTACTAAATTTTGAGTTGTGTCTCTTTATAAGAATTTGTGCAATGTGCAGAGCAAGGCAAAACTTCAATAGTACAGTGCACTCTTCACTACTGTACCCGGGGTCATTTCAGATGAAAACAATTTGTTAGTGCGGGAGTGTGTTTGTTCAAAGAACATGAAAAGCACACATACATACGTACATACATATGTATGTTGGCAAAATAATTTATGTGGGGCAATAAAACGGCGTCAGTATTATAGAACGTTTTGTAAATAAAATGTTTTGAAGTAACATACATTCCTTTTTAAAAAAATTAATTTTGCACCAAAATAATTGTGTTTTTTAATGAATAACCTCAATACATCTTTGATATCATATTCTTTCTTTTATTTTGAATTTGTTGTACGTGTTAAAACTACAACTAATTTCTTGGAATTCGACATTCACCACACATATTCAATAAAAAACCCTACCTCAAAACTCGACCGGGTGAGTAAGCATCATCAAATAATAATAATACCCTTTGGTGTCGGTGCCATTCCTCCTCATACACACGGTTACGATATACATATTACCCTTCTTTGCACAAAATTATGAGTCATATAATTGGGCTCTCAGAGAGTAATACTCTCTACAACTCTAAAAAATATGTTATAATATATTATTTTGCCAAAAATATGTTAGGACACAATCATATCGTTTTTTAATATGCTAGAATTTTGCCCCGAACATATTATGATTGTGTGCAAACATTATATGTTTACCCACAAACATATATATGATTGTGCCCGTCCCAAACATATATATGATTGCATCCAAACATATTTTTTTCTCTGTGCACAGAATCTCTGTGAGTCAGTGTCTGCGATATGTTTGTGTAGAGCGGAGCAGACACCAAAATGTAGGTATGTGTGTTACAAGTGTCAGTGCGGGTTTTTACGATAATGAGCCCCCCTAGAAAACTATTACATGCTGCATGTGGCAAAGGTGGAAGTGCATTTGTGGTTATTTGCTTATTTGTGGTTATATTGTACACAATTTATATTTGGAACGTCTCTGCCTCTGTAGTCAAATCGGACGAAACATATATATGGAAGCTACAATGTTGGTGCATAGATCAAAACAATTTGGGGGGCTATAGCTAAATCTGAGCCGATTTTCTTTAAACTTGGCAATGTTAGTCCATGGATCAAGTAACTCCACCATGTAAAATTTCAAAACGATTTGATATAAACTATGTCCAGGTACCCATATGAGGTGTAAGTTAAACGGCACAGCCATCTCATTAAGAGATGTGCGGCAGTCGAGGGCTGTTTGTGAACATAGAGATGTGGCCTCTAGAGAATTGATAGCAGCCTGAATGTCCGAGTAAAAGACAATGCCAGTGTTGGTCACTATGTTGCGACTCAGCCACTTGGCTACTTCGCTTATTGGCATCATATTGATAGAAACTAAAGGTATATGAGCTATATCAACACTGAGTAATTTACAGTGAACTCCCAAGCCTACCTTATTATCAAGCTTCGAACCATCCGCGTAGAAGGGGAGATGTGTCCAATTCATCTCTGGCAGGTATCTCAGTAGTAAAGTTCTTTCCTAAGGTGTACACCGTTGGCATATAGCCCACTCATTCGGTTACCTTAGCACTGCATTGTGATATCGAATCATCTGTGTAGAAGTGGAAATGTAACTATTTCCTAGTGCTCTGCCAACCCATTCCTCTCTGGCAGGTATCCTAGTGGTGAAGTTTCTCCCGAAGGTGTATATAGTCTACTCGTTCGAGTACCATAGCACTACATTGTGATATCCTCATGTGGATGTAGTTTTTATACCTCCACATTGATGACAGTTCAGTCGTAATGCCGCTGTGGTGGCAACTTCTCTTGCGACATTATCAATAGATGGAGTAGGGCCTGTAAAGACTGCGTCGTTGTAGTTCCCAACGCTCCGCTTATGCATAGCAGGCGGTTTTATCCTAATGTAATCAAGCTTTTGCAAAAACAGAATAGGTATTCTTACGTTATCTGGTACGTTGTCTGGTCCATACTGCAGGGTCTTCGTGAAATATTCTGCTTGTGCCCTGATATTCCCAGCAGTCAGCATCTCGTGTTGTCCCATACCCTTCAAGGGATCGGCTAAAGGCCGGTGCGTTTGTGACGTGATTGTTGGATGGCCTGCAAAACAATGTATTATTTTATAGCATCACAAAAAGTCTTACGTAGACTTTAAAGATAGGCACCAAAACCGGGCCGGTATAATCTTATACTCATCAAATTCTACAATTATTTATTGAGTTTGGATCTTTATTAGGAATTAGCGAATTTATACAGATTTTTTTTAAATTCTCCTCACTGTGCGATGACTCCTATGGAAATGGGGCGATAGAGAAATCAGGAAGGAGTTTAAGGAAACAACATCACTTGAGGCCGTTTGGAAAATGTTGTCGGTTTTCATATTTTCGAAATGTAGGACAGTGGCCAGCACAACCAGTCAGTATGGATTCCAATGTATGAATGCATTTCGATATGCATAAAATAAACACAACACTTATATCTGTAATATCTGTTATTCATTTTTTTTCCATCTTCATTTTAGATGTAACAAATATGCTTGTTTAAGTGGACATTGGGGTGTTCTGTATGAAAAACAGATTTCGTATGTCAATCGGGTAAATCGACTGAAATATACACTCACTTTGAGAGAAATATAAATAAAAATTCTGCATTTTTTTGTGTGGGAGATGCCAAAGCTATTGGACATATTTTGCTTATTCTTTGTAAGACTATAGTCATTGCAAAAGTAATCGTACTAATTTGCATACATTGAAAAGAAAAGAAAAAGATATAATTTTTTTAATACACCCAGTATTTCTCAAATTAACTATTTCGAAAATTTTCAAATCTTCATACTAGGCCTGTTTTTCATATCATTTCAAGCAATTTGAGTGTTTTTTACATCGCTTAATATACATCGCTCTTTATACCAAGATTCACCAAAATCCGTGACATGAGCCAAAAATACTGCGATCACTTAACATGGAAATGCTCACACGCTGAAAAAAAATCGCTTCTGTAGTATATTCTCCCAAACATATTCGGCTTGAAGCATATATATGTTTATGGTACACTCTAAATATATAATATTTGGTACACACAAAAATTATATATTTGGGAAGATGTTGTTCTAAACAAATCCTTGTTTTCACCCTAATACCTTTTATTTGGGATTTTAATTCCGAAACAAAAATGTATTTAAATTAAAGCATTCCGAAAATATCGAACCTTAATTGTGTTAAGTTTTTCAGTAATTTAATTATAATTTTGTAGACATTTTTAATTGAAATCGTATAAGTTTTGATAACATTAATTTACTCAAAGGATTGATGAAATGAATGCTGACATGAAATACCCAGAAATTTAAAATCAGTCCCTTAAAACAGAATGCAATGCTGCTAATGGTATTTTTGACTTGGAGAAATAATTCGAAACGAAGGAAAAATTAAAAATTAAATTAGAAAAATTCACCAAAGTTTTGAAAATCTTTCTTAAATTATATGTATTTGAAGTTACTCCTAAACAATAATTTTATTGGTATATAAATACATATTTTTTTTTGAGTAAATTAGTTTGCAAATATATTTTGTTGTAATATATTAATATATGCGTCCCAAGTAAATTTTATTGATTTTCAAATAAAATTTATTTACTCAGAAATATAAAACATTGATAAATTTGCGTTCCAAATATATTTTCTTTCGATTCAAACATATCAAAAAAGGGGATTTTGCCCCGTGCACCGAAAGAATGATGTAGGCTCCTCCCGACTTTTGCCTTTCCTTACAGGATATACCCTATGCCGCACTGTGGTCCAGAATATTATGAGTTTGTGCATTTGTTTGTAAGACACAAAATGAGAAGAGATAAACCCATCGTTAATTGTACCGATCGACTTGGAATCACTTCCTGAGTCGAGTTTATAACTCATCCTTGGAAAAGGCCTTGATGAGGAGGTGGAGCTAACTAATTTGGAAATAAATAGAAATTAATTATTCCAAATTATTATCGTAATGACCATTCGCATTGTTATGGAGGTGTAGGGTATTATATAGTCGGCCCCGCCCGACATTCAGTCTTTCCGTACTGGTTTTTAATTAAAACAATGGTTTTGGACCGTCCTTTATATTCGCCTTATTTCATTACGAATCCAGCCGAGAGACGAGAGCTAACGTGTTCCATAGATAATGGGTATGTTGGCTCTTCCGAATAAACAAATAATATTCCGCAAAAACAAATTGATTTTTATAATTTTTTTGTTTTTGAAATTTTAAAAAGAAACTTAGATTTGGACCAATCTTATATACATTTCTCAGACCACTGTAGTGTTAATACTTTATCAAATATACGTACGTTTTCAGCATGCGATTATTTAAATTGTTTGCTTTGGGCTGATTGATATTATCAATTAACATTAAATTATTTTATTAGTCACAAAATACTCTCCGTGTGTGCAGCAGAAAGTTAACGATTGTTTATAGATCTGAATAAAATTTGACTACAATTCCAAAATTAGACGATATAATCGAACGATAAGTAAAAAATATAATATAAATACAATATATGTGATCTACCAAATTAACAGGGTATCGAAGCTATTGAAAATCGCTGGAAATAGTGTATAGAGTTAAAAGAAAATTATGTTGAGATATAAAAAAAATCTCCCAAATTTGTTGCGTTTTATTTATTTGTTCGTCTAATTATATAGTAGTATATTCTCCCGAAAATATTCGGCTTGAAACCTAGATATGTTTAGGGTACACTCTAAACATATAATATTTGGTACACACAAAAATTATATATTTGGGAAGATGTTGTTCTAAACAAATCTTTGCTTACATCCAAATATGTGTTTATATGGGACTATCATTTCCGAAAAAAATATGTATTTGCTTTTAAGTATGCAGAAAATACCTAAGTTGTGTTAAATTTTTCAATAATTCAATGTTTATTTTTTAGAAATTTTCTTGTTCGTAAAAATAATACATGATAACAATTGAATTCGTATAATCTTGGATCGAAATAAATTACTTGGACGATTGACTACTACACGCAAAGAAAAAATTCGTTTCTGCGAAACGAAATATTAGGCAACTACAATTCTCGTTTACAACGACTGAAATTTCTTTTGGTCAGAATATGTTTCTGTCACAACAAACGAAATTTCAGTTCCGGCAATCGAGAATTGTAGTTGTCTAACATTTCGTTTCGCAGAAACGAATTTTTTCTTTGCGTGTAATGATGGCTTGGAATACTCAGAAATTTTAAATGATTGATTTAAAACTGGAGTTAATGCTGCATTTGGTATCATAACTGGGAGGTTCAATTCGAAAAGTAGAAAAAGTAAAACTGAAATTCGAAAAATTCAACAAAAGTTTTGAAAATCTTTTTTAAATCAAATATATTTGGAAAAATTCCTAAACAATAATTTTATTTGTATTTAAACACATATTTTATTTGATAAATTTAGTTTGCAAATATTATATGTTTTTACATATTAATATACGAGTTCCAAATATATTTTATTGATTTTCAAATAAAATTTATTTGCACAGAATATGATATGATATTTAAAAATCAGAAAAGATAATGAGAAAGAAATCGGTGTATATACAGGGTTACCATAAACTTAAAGGAGGAAAGAAGGACTTATATGCCAGAAAAGGCGGACATGAGCATTTTGCTATGATCAACAATTAAACTTTAAACCCGTAAGGAAGGTCGGGCAGGGGCGACTATGTGATAAAGTACACAACCCTATTGAAACAGAATACTTAAGAAGAAATATTATCATGTTTAATATATGTTAGTTGTTTTTCTAATGACAGGTGTGAAAGAGTCCTTATAGCTTAATTTCAGCAAGATCGGAAATGCGACCTGTACTTAACGAACAGCTGTGAATGGACAGACGAACAAACATGGTTTAATCGATTTATCTAGGTATACTGAGTCCATCGGTATACTTTAAAGTGGGTCTTACTCCAGCATTTTTAGGTGTTACCAATATATGTCTCGAAACTAATTTGAAATAAACATGTGAAAGCCGCGTTCAGTTCGGCCATGTCGAATCTTGTTTACCCTCCACCATTATTCGCATGTCAATCGTTTTGGGTGAAAATAAACTTGTATTACCAAATTTCAGCCCAATTCATTAAAATTAGTAGTTTTTGCAGCGTTAAGAAGTCAAACCTGGAGGTACCTTTGTATGGAGGCTATAACAAAATATGACTACCGTTGTTCGTGTGAAAGGTTCCGCGAATCAATAAACACTAGTGAAAAAATTCCAACAAATGGACCCATATATACAGTAATATTATAATTTTAAAATGCCTCTTTTAGTTTACCGGACAACGTATTAATACATAAAAATGGTAAATGTTTTCACATTGTAGCTTTGTGACTGTCAAAAATACAGCCAAGCTTTGAAATTTTCGTAAACGTTGTGTAATTTTGAGAGCGTGTCATAAATAGTACTAAAAATTTTTTGAACCAATATTTTCTCGAAACATTATCCAGTTATAAGATGTTAACTTTTGGTGCAAAATGATACAATTGTGTGGGAGGTACCAAAACGTGTGTGGTCATAACGCCCACTTTTCTCTGGACTCTAGGTATTATAAAAGGATAACACTGTACAAAATGCCAAGTGTTTGTTGGCAATGGTTTTAAAGTTAAAAGCTGTTTACTTTTGGTACAAAATGGTCCATTTCCTTTTCTCTGGACTCCAGGTTAGGTTAGGTTAAACAGAGGATACGTTTAAAAGTCTCATGTCTATAGACATACACTTAAGCCAGTGGTTTGGCCTGCTGTGTGCTCCTTATTTATGATATTTTTATACCTCAAGAAATCGGTATTAGACACGAATTTTCTCAGTATCTTCCAGTCATATCCTCTGAGATGAGTCAAGTCTGGCAATATGTCAGACCCAAAATATCGGGATCTTGCATGTATGAAATCCGGGCAGTGACACAGAAGATGTTCCATCGTTTCGATGTTTTCCCTGCATGCCCGTCATTCGTCGTTTTCTGCTAGATGTGCTTGTAAGCTTGAGCGTCCCGTTAGAACACTCATCATCTTACTAATCTCGATTTGTTTATTCAGAAAACTTCTTGTTTTCTTTTCATTTGGGTCACCCCGCAGTATCTTTGCAGTTGACAAGCTGTTTGCCCGTTCATTTCCAATCACTCCGTTGTGTCCTGGTACCCAGCAAAAAAGCAATTGACCAACAAGGGCAGAGTAATCATTTATCGAACTTTTACAGTCTAACACAGTTCTAGATTTTACCCTTTCCGATGTTATTGCTTTGATCGCCATTTGGCTTTATGGTATTACTGAGCCAGTTCACGTACTCCGTGATAGCTCGAACTTCTGCTTGAAAAACCGTGTTATGGTCAACGAGACGGAAGTAAAGTTGGACTTCTGGTTCATCATGGACTCTAGGTACTAAATAAGTTTTACAAGCAGTTAACTTTTATTATAAAATGGTCCTTTCGGGTGGGAGGTACCAAAAAGGCAATGGCCACTTCGCTCATTTTTCTTGTCGTGTTAGCGACTAATAAACTAATAATATGTATTTAATTTCAGAAGATCCGAGTAAGTAGTATAGAAGGCATTAAAGAATCAACATTTCACTAAAAGTTAACACTTTGTTGGGAGGTACTAGAAGGAGTGGACCTGTGGCCCATTTTTAAACATAGCCGGAGATAGAGAAAAATATTAACTCATACCAAATTTGAAGTCAATCTGTCAATCCTTTCGAGAGTGATCGTGCGCACCAGCCAGCAAACAGACACACAGACAGGCAGACGGACGGATGGACGGAAATTGCTCGAATGACCTAAAATGACCCAAATCTAATTTCCGACATACCTGGGGTCAAAGGTCACTCGTTCAACTTTTGGCTCGTAGCAAATTATTTATACCCTCCTCCCTAAGGTGAGGGGATAAAAATAATAACCATGAAAACCCACCTAGAAATATACTACACCATTTTCTGTAATTCGAAAAAAGTCAATTGAAATTCGAAGATTCCATTTGAAATTCGAAAAATATCAATTGAAATTCGAATATTCCATTTGAAATTCGAAAAAGGTCAATTGAAATTCGAATATTCCATTTGAAATTCGAAAAAGGTCAATTGAAATTCGAAAAACATCACTTGATATTCGAAGAACATCAATTGAAATTCGAAAAACATCAATTAAAATTCGAAACACATCAATTGAAATTCGAAACACATCATTTGAAATTCGTAAAATTGAAATTCGGAATACGCCAATTGAAATTCGAATTTTTCCATTTGAAATTCGTAATACACCAATTGAAATTCGGAAAACATCAATTGAAATTCGAAATTCATCATTTGAAATTCGAAAAATGTAAACAAAATCAATGCTGTATATTAGATGGGGTAGCATTTAAGTGATACAATTTGTCTGTGTTAAACCTTTAATATTAAAATATTTAAATATGTTTTGTTTCAACTAATTTTGAATAAATATTCATAAAAGATAAGATCATCACATTATTTGTTAAGATTTAGTCAGCGAATGTGTTTAAATAAATTCTACCCAATCTAATGTGCAGATTTGTTTACATTTTCGAATTTCAATTGATGTATTTCGAATATCAATTGATGTTTTTCGAATTTCAATTGGTGTATTACGAATTTCAAATGGAAAAATTCGAATTTCAATTGATGTATTTCGAGTTTCAATTGATGTATTTCGAATATCAATTGATGTTTTTCGAATTTCAATTGATGTGTTTCGAATTTCAATTGATGTATTTCGAATTTCAATTGATGTGTTTCGAAATTCAATTGATGAGTTTCGAATTTCAATTGATTTTTTTCGAATTTCAATTGATTTTTTTCGAATTTCAATTGACCTTTTTCGAATTTCAAATGGAATCTTCGAATTTCAATTGATCTTATTCGAAATTGAATTGATTTTTTTTAAATTACAGTTTAAAATGGTGTAGAAATACATAGAATAAAGTCATATTGTTTATGGAAAAGAAATTGGTATATATTTTGCCCTCATATTAACAAAAAATTAGGACAGGTTAGGAAAAAAATAAAAATGAAATTTTCAATTGCAGATATCTCGGAAACTATACGAGATAATTATAAAAGTCTTATGTTTACCTCGGTTAGTAGAATGCACACAGACACGATTTTTGAACGGGACTACAAAGAAAAGAGGTACGAGCGCCTAAACAGTCAGTACACACGAGGTGACCAACTTTGTAGCTCCGCCCTTGTATAACATAGGGGACTTAAATTTCCAAGTTGTATTTTGCAATACCTCTTCTACAAGCGTGCCGAGTTTTGTGGTAATCGGTTGTCTGACTAAGAAACGGCAGAATTAGTTCCCTTTTTTTAAATTCCCCCTGCTGTGCAATAACTTTGTTATTCCGCTGTTGGACCTTGGAAAATATACCTGACACCATATAAAGTGTATACATATATTCTAAATCGTCTTAAAATTATAATCGATTTAGCCGTGTTCATCTGTCTGTCGATCTGCATTTCTATTGGGATCACGGTATAGGCCGTAATAATAGATCTAGGTTAATCAAATTTGGCAGAAAGATTGATATAGTTGCAGGAAAATGATCCGTATCGGTTAAGTTACGTTATGTACTGGATTTCCACCAAACATGCAGGTCACTCTTTCGCTATGTTATACTTTTTGTGTGAAGAAAATACAAGGTTTTCGTTTAGAAAGAGAAGAGAAATCTTAAAATTTAATAATTGGAAAATTTTCGGAAAAAATCACACCTAAGCAAATACCCTGTTTTCCCTTTCTGCTGGACAATGATTATTACACTGATATTTCCTGTTCTACAAACACATATCGTTGTTGCCCCATTCTTTCGGATAAATTTTAGGATTTTAATTTGAATTTGTCTTATTTCATTTATGTATGTATACATACTATGATTTGGGTAAAAAACTGTGTTTGCATCACACATCCTTGTGCAAGAGACTAAATGTGGATTATGCAGAAATTGCCTAAACATTGACATACATATGTACACTTTCTCAAAATCTACAAATGTGTATGTGTGAAGGTAGCGCATAAAGTATGTGGTCATGTAAGTATGTTTGCAGAGCCACACATACGAATAATAAACAATTTGTTCGTATTCTTTATTTGCAATTCAAAAGGAAAAATATCGAAAATTTACATTCACAAACTATCATATCTTCCGAACCACAAAGGCACATACATTTCTGCCGACTAGGAAAAAAGTATCAATGGCTAAGATGTCTAATAAATGCAATAGGGATAGCATATACAAATTTAATTTTTTGTTAAGATCTCATTTTTGATTCAATAGAGAATTCTAAGCTTAAGTGCATAGCTTATAGAGGTTTTAATTTCTTCTAGACTTTGTCAGTTTGGGAGTTATAGTATCTGATCTACGAGTCGTAAAGTTATCATGTCTTCAAATAAAATTCGACGTGGATCAAGCTTAGATTAAATACTTGAGAATTCAAAAAATATTTACATATGTTGGCATCCCTAAAACCAAAATAAAAATCTACAATTCCAGTTTTTTTTATTTCCAAAGTTTTTAATTTGCAAAGAAATCTAATTTTCTCCGTAAATTAAATTCAGTTAAATTTTTCGAAATCGTAATCGAAAAGAAATTTGAAAGTGATATTGAACTAATCAAAGATTGGCATATCTTCTACGCAGTTTTTATTTTTTCTTCGCATAGTACATTCGACATTAATTGCAAATTACTGTTGCATAGGTAAAGGGTTTTCCAATAACTGAGCGTAGATATTGAAGTGGAATAAAGCATGCAAGGAAATTTCAGTCGAGTAAATTGACAAAGTGTGTTCAATTTCATCTGTCCATGTTTTGATATAGCCCCCATATAAAGTTCCCCTCCGATTTTACTTTTGGAAGCTCCGGAGAATACAATTTTCAATTGATTTGTCTGAAATTTAAGCATCTTTACTTTATATTGCACATAATCGTCCTTAGCAAAAATGGGTCACATATGTATAATAATGTAACTCCCACCGATGTCTCTTGTTAATGCTATATCGAACACATTTTTCAATTGATCTAGCTAAAATTAACAACATCTGAGCGCCCCGGTAGATGAGTTGATAGCGTGCTCGTCTATGAGTTTGGGGGTCGTGCGTTCGATTCCCACCAGAGGCTCTGGCCTGTTGCTGCAAAAACTTGACACATGGTCTTTGTAACCCTGTTTTCTTCTGGACCGGAAAATTTGAATATAAATTTACTTTGATCTGATTGGAATTTTCATTTAATTGATCTGATTTAAAATTACAAAAAGTCCATGTTTTGATACCCAGGAAAAGGATAAGGAAGTACTTCCCAAGGAATATCATTTTAAGTACTTCCAAAGAAGATGTTAGTGATTTGTTCACTTCCACATAATTTATTTTGCAAAAGTTTTGAATATATTTATTATTTACAAAAATTCCAAAATGTTAAAATTTCTTTTTTATTCCAAATAGATTTTTTTAAAATTGAATAAAAATTCGAAAAACAAAAAAAAATAAAATTCTAATAAAAAAGTTAAACAACCGCTGCGGGATTCGAACCCGTACATCCCAATATATGTGTTCCTAGATAAAGAGAGCATCCAAAGCAGTGAATAAAGCTAAATTTTTCACATGTTAGCTGAAAAGTAATCATACTCTAAAGTATTCTTAGGACAGTGGTAATTCGAACTCGCTTGTGGCCGTGCGCGTTAACATGCTGCAGCGCTAGGAGGCTAAGGTACGACTACCGGCACGACAAAAAAAAAATTTCACTTTGAAAAATTAAAGTAACAAATTGTTCCAAACATAAAAAAAAAGGTTTTTTATTTTTTGGACAAATATGTTTGCGTCCTAATACTGGGTGGGCCATTAAAAATTTTAAATTTGAATCAGTAATAAAAAAAGTACTGATAATATTTTCAAATTTTTAATTTTATTGGAAAGGTTGAACTTTGTCTTTTATAATGGAACACACTATCATTCATAAGACTACCACGACTTGCTCGGCAATACCTCATCCGATCAACGCAATTTTTATACCCTACACCACACTGTGGTACAGGGTATTATAAGTTTGTTTCACGGCAGATGTTTGTAACACCTGAAAATAACACAGCTAGACCCACCTTAAAGTATACCGATCGACTCAGAATCACTAGCTGAGTCGATTTAACGATGTCCGTCCGTCCGTCCGTCTGTCCATGTAAAGTTGTTCGTCGACTACAGGTCGCAATTTCACTCCGATCGTTCTGAAATTTTGCAGTTTAGAATATTTCGCGGCTGTTAAGATCGCTATTGAATTTGGTTGAAATCGGTTCAGATTTAGATATAGCTCCCATATATATCTTTCGTCCGATTTGGCCTTTTAGTCCTATAGAAGCTGTATTTTACATCCAATCGTTTAGAAATTTAGAATGGTAGAGTTTCTTGATCCATGAACCAACATTGCCGAATTTGAAGAAAATCGGTTAAGATTTAGCTATAGCTCCCATATATATGTTTCGTCCGATTTGGCCCTTTAGTCCTATAGAAGCTGTATTTTACATCCGATCGTTTTGAAATTTAGAATGGTAGAGTTTCTTGATCCATGAACCAACATTGCCGAATTTAAAGAAAATCGGTTAAGATTTAGCTATAGCTCCCATATATATGTTTCGTCCGATTTTGCTCTTTAGTCCCGAAAAAGCTGTATTTTACATCCAATAAATGATTGAAATTTAGAATGGTAGAGTTTCTTGATACATGAACCAACACTACCGAATTTGAAGAAAATCGGTTAAGATTTGGCTATAGCTATATCTTAATAGCTTCTATAGAAGCTATATTTTACATCCAATCGTTTTGAAATTTAGAATGGTAGAGTTTCTTGATTCATGAACCAACATAGCCGAATTTGAAGAATATCGGTAAAGATTTAGCTATAGCTCCCATATATATGTTTCATCCGATTTGGCTCTTTAGATCCAATCGTTTTTATACCCTACACCACACTGTGGTACAGAGTATTATTTAAGTATAAAATGTCCCAAAAGTAAATTTATGTAAACAATTTATACATGAATTACAAAATTTATATATCAGAGTTATTCAATATTACGAGAGTGGTGTAGGGTATTATATATCGTCGGCACCGCCCGACTTTAGCCTTTCCTTACTGGTTTAGTACATTTTCGATTGTTTCGGGTCGAATCTCTTCAATTAAAACTTCGATTTCATGTTTCAACGCTTCAATTGTCTCTGTTTCCGTAATCCGTAATGGCTCCCCAAAGAAAGTAATCCAAAGGGCTCAGATCACAAGTAATCAGTAGATCAAATTTAAAATTGTAAATGGCCCAACCTTTAGCATCAAGAATAGGATTTGCATTATTTTATGAGGACTGGTGCGAATATACTGCCAAATAACAAAATGCATCATTGAAGATTCAATAAAGAAGTAGTTATCAAGTAGTAATGAACACAGCCAAATTCGGTGAAAATCGGTTCAGATTTAGCTATAGACCCCATATATATTTGAGATATATCCCCCATATATATGTTCCCCCGATTTAGTATCAAAGCGCTATAGAAGTTTTACTTTATTTTCGACTTAGCAATTTAGGAACTTATACTGCTTAAATTGGGGCTAATCGATTCAGATTTAGATATATCCAGGTATATACTATGTTCCAGCCTATTTAGTATTTAAGCGCAATTGAAACTGTATTTTGCGTCCGATCTTTATATTAATTTGACAGAAATGAGGTTTTTGATCCAAGTTGATGAAAATCTGCATAGATTATGTATAGTGCCATCAATTTGTTTCTTCCGATTCATGATCTATGAAAGAAAACTGCGCATTTTAAGATTATCGCTTCAGACCTAGTTTATTATGATCAACATCATCAACTCATTCTTGGAATAAGCCTTCACGAGGAGGTGGAGCTAAGTGCCTTGTTCACTGAAAAGAAACCAACTATTCCAAATTATTATTGCAATGCCAATTTTCGCATTGTTAGGGTTTTATATAGTCGTCCCCGCCCGACTTTCTTTTTTTCCTTACTGTTTACATTTGAAACTGTCTAAGAATGACTTGAGGTCTTATAAAAAAGTAATGAATAAATCGATTCTAATCGAATTTGTGAAATTGCTTGACAATATAAGGGATAATTTTAAGAGATAGTTGAAAACATTTTTTAAAATATTCTTCAATCTTTGTTAATACGAGGGTTGCTATTTATATTTCGGTCCTGGCTATGCTGGTGTTGCCAGATGAAAACATGAACTTCCATTATGACATTTTTTAGCATAACTTCGCTCAGACCGTTTTGTCATTTGAGCGCGAATTGTTTTGGTTACAGTGTGTTGAAAATTCACCTCCAAAACATGGTTTTTGAACGCTTCGACAGCTGCTTCAGGCGTCGAAAAACGTTGATCAAGCTGTTTTTTCTTGATGTGAGTTAAGAAGAATAAGTCATTGGGTGTCAAATCAGGGCTGTACGGCGGATGACCCATCAATTCGATGTTTTCGCCGGTCAAAAAGGCTGGTTTGAGCCGATGTGTGAGAGCTCGCATTGTCATGGTGCACAATGATTCGTCTTCTCTTGTTGTGTACCACTCGGAATTGACCGTCCTACCGAAGAAACAGGCGACCATTTGCTTCGAAGTGCTTCTTCCACGAATAACTTTCTTTGGATTTCGCTCGTCTTCAAAGACCCACATGGTCGATTGCTGTGTTATTTCGGGCTCATAAGCATAGATCCAAGATTCATCACCTGTGACGATCTTATAAACGTCTTTTGAAGCACCGCGTGTATTTTTTCAAAATTTCTTTTCACAAATCGACACAAGCCTTTTTTTGAGCGATTGTCAAATTGAGCGGGATCCAACGAGAACAAACCATATTTACGGCCAGGTGTTCATGCAATAACGAATGTATGCTGGTGGAAGAAATGCTCAAGGATGCCTCTATCTCACGGTATGTCACATGACGATCTTGCATTATCAGTTCACGCACGGCATCAACGTTCTCTGGCACATCGGCCGTTTTTGGACGACCTTCGTCTTTAAGCGAGCGTCGGCCACGATTGAAATCATTAAACCAGTTTTTCACAGTGCTATAGGATGGTGCTTCATCACCATACAAAGATTTAAGTTCATCGATGCGCTCTTGTCGTGATAATCCACGTCGAAAGTTGTGAAAAATGATCGCACGAAAATGTTCACGAGTTAATTCCATTTTTATACCCTACACCACAATGTGGTACAGGGTATTATAAGTTTGTTTCACGGCAGATGTTTGTAACACCTGAAAATAACCAGGTAGACCCACCTTAAAGTATACCGATCGACTCAGAATCACTAGCTGAGTCAATTTAACGATGTCTGTCCGTCCGTCCGTCTGTCCATGTAAAGTTGTTCGTCGACTACAGGTCGCAATTTCACTCCGATCGTTCTGAAATTTTGCAGTTTAAAGTATTTCGCGGCTGTTAAGATCGCTATTGAATTTGGTTGAAATCGGTTCAGATTTAGATATAGCTCCCATATATATCTTTCGTCCGATTTGGCCCTTTAGTCCTATAGAAGCTGTATTTTACACCCAATCGTTTTGAAATTTAGAATGGTAAAGTTTCTTGCTCCATGAACCAACATTGCCGAATTTGAAGAAAATCGGTTAAAATTTAGCTATAGTTCCCATATATATGTTTCATCCGATTTGGCTCTTTAGATCCAATCGTTTTTATACCCTACACCACACTGTGGTACAGGGTATTATTTAAGTATAAAATGTCCCAAAAGTAAATTTATGTAAACAATTTATACATGAATTACAAAATTTATATATCAGAGTTATTCAATATTACGAGAGTGGTGTAGGGTATTATATAGTCGGCACCGCCCGACTTTAGCCTTTCCTTACTGTTTTTTTGCTAAATTGATTTTCCAATGGAAATGTCAGATGGCGCCAGGCAACACTGTACTTAAACAAATATGTATTTGCGTTTAAGTGTCCAGAATGCAAAGTTAATTTTTTAGAAATTTTAAATGTTTGTAAAAATAATAAAAATTTAAATCGTATACTCTTGGATAAAAATAAAATAACTTGGAGGATTGACAGCTAAAGATGACTTGGAATGCTCAGAAATTATAAATGATTGATTTAAAACAAAAGTTAATGTTGCATATGGAATCATAAGTGGGAGGTAAAAATCGAAACCAACGAAAAATTTAATCTGAAATTAGAAAAGGTCAGCAAATGTTTTGTAAATCTTTTTCAAATAAAATATACTTGGAGAAATTCCTAAACAATAATTTTACTTGTATTTAAACACATAATTTATTTGAGAAATTAAGTTTACAAATATATTTTGTTGTAATATATTAACATATGCGTTCCAAATACATTTTATTGATTTTCAAATTAAATTTATTTGATCAGAAAATTTAAAAATTTGTGTTCCTAATATATTTTCTTTAGACTCAAACTTCATGGGGTCTTAGATCAATATTTAGAGGTGTTACAAACGGAGTGACAAAATGAATATATCCCCCATTCTATGGTGATGGGTATAAAAACAATATTCATGTTTTTGATAGCGCTAGAGCTGACCATTGGCAACAAAATGGCCAGTTCTAACAGGAGCTTCAGCGGTCAAGTGGTCAAAAATCACTTAGCAGAAAATCGAAAACCAAAGTAGTCAATGACACTTCCCAGGCATTTGTCTATCTTTCCACCAAGTTTCATTCAAATCGGTTCAGCTGTTTAGGAGTGATGGTGTTACCAACAAACAGACAAACAAACGATTTTATAATATTAACTAGCTGACCCCAGCAGACGTTGTCCTGCCCGTTCTGTTCAGGACGTATTGGTTTGTTCTTTCAGTTAAAATTCATACATCCCGAGAATCTTGACCATAAGTCTACTACAGCGCCATCTACCGGTTAGAATCATACATACAAACAATTATCAAGACAAACCACACATACATTTTAAATATCAGTCAAATCGAAGTACAAAATCGCAAGTATTTGCATGAACTGACATTGAAGATATAAGCATTTAACTTCTCTTGCAAAATAGTAAATTTGTGTGGGAGATACCGAAAGGGGAGCGGCAAATTCGCCCAAACAGTAGTATAGAAGTTATTAATAAATCAATATTTCAATAAAAGTGAACCGTTTGTGGGGGAGGTACAGAAGGAGTGAACCAATATGGCCCATCTTCGAACTAAGCCAGAGATGGAGAACAATATTACCGCATTCCAAATTCTAAGTCAATCGGTTACTCCTTTCGAGAGTTATCATGTGCACTAGCCAGCAGACGGACGCACATTGCTTAAATAACTTAAAATGACCCAAATCGCCACACTTACTTGGGGTCTTAGGTCACTCCTTAGATGTATTACTCTTTCGGCTCGTAGCAAATTATATATACCCTAATCTGTAAGGCGAGGGGACATTAAAACAAGTCTGCAACTTCTTTATTGAAAGCCGCTCTCATGTACGAGTACATAAGATTTTTAAAAATTACACTAATTTAGTGTAATTATAAAAGAGATAATTAACTTCGTCCAAATCATTGCAATGTCATTGCAGTCAATAAGAAAATAGCTTCAATTAGCTTTATTGTTTTTTTTTTGCAAATGATATTATAGTTCGCTTTGGCAGAATTACATTTGTAACCAAAACAATACATACATACAAACAAACGTACATATTACTTTAACAAGAAAAACTTTAACGATTATTTTTATGTATTACTACTTGTTCCACAGTACAAATAAATATACAAATATTGGAATGTTTATTATTGTTGTTGTTGTTGAATATCTGATGCTGGTTAATCCCAGTGCCTTTATTATTGTAATCAAAACAACAAACTTTTTTAATAGCTGCCCCGCCTCCCAGAAAATGTTCAAATGATGGAAATAAAGTTATTTTTTATAAGCCAAACACTCAAAGAGACAAACACACACGCACTCATTCATACACATCTACTAACCAACCAAAAACCATTGCAGGACCAAGGACGAAGGATGGAGGACTGCAGAAAAAATATTGTTTGTAATCGAACACATACTACAGCAAAGCCATCAATTTTTGATTAATGACTTTTTAAATTTTTTTAGCCGCTAAAAGCCGCTCGCGTTCTCTCCCGACCAAGTTCGCCATTAAATCGGCCAAATGATGAATGTCGTAGGGCGGTGGGCGAAGGGGGAGAACAAAGCTGGGAATCGCCGATGAAGAGGAGTCAAGAGGGATTTGAGAATGAATCCCGAATGGAGAAGAGTACCAAAAACAAACAACATCGAACATTTTTATTTATGACAATCATTTATCACAACAGGCACAAGCTAAACGTTGGACCATTATCCTTTTTTCACCGACTCTGCCACCCTTGCCCGACAATTCCTTTACTTCGGTAGGTTGTAACTGTGTTTTTCTTTTATTTTAAGATGTGGAAATTGTGGGTTGTTTAAGACAGCCCAAAATGCGTAAGAGATGTAGAATTAATGTTGATATTTCCTACATGATACGCTACGATTTTCGATGATGTATAATCCGGGAGGCCTGTATTTTGTAGCACTTACAGAATCATAAGCGACAGCATACAAAATCAAAAAAAAAAAATATGTGAGAAATCGGGCCAAACAAATTGGCTAATTGCAAAAGTATTCAAAAATTATGAAAAATCGCCCGATACAAAATGTTTTCCAAAAAGATCGAGATATTAATTCTTTCTCTGGGGCATGTCTTAAATCAGTTATTCCCAGGTTTTATTGGGGTCATCTAAAAACGAAAAAAAAATTTAAAATCGCCAATAAATTCTGTACAAAATTTGTGATTTTTCATATTAATACCATATTCTAGACAATGGCACATACATAGGCTCTTCACCATCCATACTATAATAACACCTTGCCCCTAAACTCGCTGCTTAAATATCACCAATCACTGTGCGATGGAGGAAATTAACTAGGTAACCGATAGCGACAAAACTTGAAACGTTTGTGGAAGGGGTGTTGGAGGAGCTACGTTTTAATTTTGGGCCCACATGGTTTACAAGGGCGGAGCTACAGAGTCTGAAAGTTGGTCACCTCGTGTGAACAAAATGTTTAAGCGCTTGCAGAATCCACTTTTTTTCGTCGGATTCAAAAAAAAAAAATAAGTAAGAAAGTTTCAGTCGGGTAAACCGACAAAAGTATACCCTCACTTTGTGAGTACTGTAATATGAAATATTACAGGAATTAATCTGTCAATTTGTATGGGAGGTACCAGAGGGGGTTTCACAAATACTCCTATTTTTCGCTAAACGGTAGATACTTAAAATATATTGCACTGTACCGAATTGTAAGCGTTTATGTGCACTGGTATATTAAAATTATGATCTACTCAATTTTGGTATGATTTGGCAATTTTGTGTGGAATATTTTCATAGTGTTATATGTACTTTAAAAATTTAACACTGTGCAAAATTTTGTTGTATTTTCGTACATTGGTACTCACGCTATATGCTCTTAACTTTTTATATAAAATGGTACATTTGTGTGGGAAAATTTCAAGTATTTGCATGAAGTGATATTATTGTTATAAGCAGTTAACTTTTGATGCAAAATGGTCCATTTGTGTGGGAGGTACCAAAAGGGGTGCGGCAACTTTGCTCATTTTTCTCGAGGTCATAGTGTCTAATAAACTAATATGATGTGTACAATTTCAAAGGATTCAAATAAGTAGTATTCAAGTTATTAAATAATCAATAAATTTAATCCCTCCCTGTGTGGGGGAGGTACTAGAAGGAGTGGACCAGTTCGAAGAAGGAGTTAGAAGATGGGTCGAACTTAGCCGGAGATAATATTACCACATACCAAATTAAAAGTCAATCGGTTACTCCTATCGAGAGTTATCGTGCGCACCAGCCAGTAGACAGGAATACAGACGGACGGACATTGCTCGTATCACTAAAGTGAGGGTATAACTAGGTATGTACTCGTATCTTCAAATTAAACATTGAATTTTTCATTTTTCCCGATCCTGTTCTAATATTTTGTGAATATCGGATCAGAAAATGTTACGATTTATTTCACATAAACTTTTCTGAATTGGCAGCAAAATCTGCTATATGATGAAAAAATCGATTTTATGCAGCAAAGAAATCGCCATCAAACTAGTAGATCCAGAAAAGATAAGACGAAAAGACTCGTTATATATCCGTCTGTAATACATACCGATTCCTAAAAAAGGAACGAAAAAACAAGTAAGAAAGTTCAGTCGGGTAAACCGACTAATGAATCCCCTCACCTTGAGTCTCAAAAACATATTAGTAAATTTAATTATTTTTTGTTTAATTTAAATTATTATCAATTTTACTTTAAATTATGTACTGGTATTAACGTTAAAAGCTGTTTACTTTTGGTACAAAACGACCCATTTGTGTGAGAGGTACTAAAAGGGGCGTCCCAATAACGGTAATTTTTCTCTGGACTATAAAGCTTTGCACTGTACGAAATTTCAAGTAAATGTATGCATTGGTATTAAAGTTAAAAGCTGTTACCTTTTGGTACAAAAAGGTCCATTTGTGTGGGAGGTACCAAACGGGGCGGGCCAATAAGGCCCATTTTTCTCTGGACTCTAGGTACTATAAAAGCATTACACTGTAAAAAATTTCAAGTATTTGTATGCACTGGTATTAAAGTTATAAGCTGGTAACTTTTGGTACAAAATGAAGAAGTTAATTAAGAATCAATATTTCACCACGTTGTAACCCTTTGTGGGGGAGGTACTAGAAGGAGTGGGCCAATATGGCCCATCTTCGAACTTAGCCGGAGATAGAAGAAAATATTAACACATACCAAATTTGAAGTCAATCGCTTACTCCTTTCGAGAGTTATCGTGCGCACCAGCCAGCAAACAGACGGACGGACATTGCTCATTCGACTTAAAATGACACAAAACGGATATCCGCCGAACATACTTAGGGTCTGAGGTCACTCCTTCGATGTGTTACACTTTTGGTTCGTAGCAAATGATATATACCCTCCTCTAATAAACCCAAAAATTATTCAAAAATTAACATATTGTAATTATTATTTTTTTTTAATTTGTAGGTATTGACATCAGAAATCAGGGTTAATCCATAGTTTTCATTTTCGGAAATGTAGCTTTTTTTAAATATTCATAAAAATGGAATAGTTGCGAAAAGCAACAATATTAATAACAATGTTTTCTTTTCACGAAACATTATCTAGGAAGTTTCCTATAAGAAGAAAATAAATGTATTATATTTTCTTTTTATAATTTTCTGTATGTACGACAAATATCGCGAATTTTTAATTTCCTCGGGCTACGTGTGTTTGATTTTTGATATTTTTGTAGCGTTATGTTGGTACTCATGTCCTTTACTTATGCTGTCGGCCATTTTTATTGTTTAGTTAATTTTTGACAGCTGTTGTGCTTGAATGTGTTTTAACTTGTCTTCGATTTTTATCTATTTCAGAAAATGGATCAAAGAATCTGCATCAAATTTTGTGTGAAAAACAAAATAAAGTGCGCTGACGCATTCCGAATGTTGACTGTGGCATATGGTGAAGCTACTTTGGACCAAAGCAACGTTTATCGGTGGTTCAAAATGTTCTTAGAGGGCCGAGAAGATGCGAAAGACGAATAGCGCCCGAGCACGTCAACAACAGACGAAAACATTGATAAAGTGAATAAAATAATATTGGCCAATCGACGAATTACCATTAGAGAAGTTGCTGAGGATGTAAACATATCGATCGGCTCGTGCCATTCGATTTTAACCAATGATTTGAGCATGAGTCGGGTCGCCCCTAAATTCGTGCCAAAATTGCTCAATTTGGACCAAAACCAGCATCGCTCAATCATCCCAATGGAAGCTGCCGCATGAACCAAGACCGAAAAAAGCGCGCCAAGTTCTGTCGAACGTAAAGGTTTTGCTCACAGTTTTCTTTGATTGCAGGGCGTGGTGCATTATGAGTTCTTGCCACAGGGTAGTACGGTCAATAAAGAATATTACCTGCAAGTTATGCGCAACCATGATAACGCCCCTGCACACACATCGTTGCTTGTGCGCGAATATTTTACCAAAAACAACACAGTAATGGTGCCGCAGCCATCGTATTCCCCTGACCTAGCCCCCCTGTGACTATTTTTTGTTCCCAAAACTGAAAAGGTCCATGAAAGGACAACGCTACGCCACGATTGAGGAGATAAAAACGGCATCGAAGGAGGAGCTGAACAAGATTACAAAAATGATTATTTAAAGTTCTTCGAGGATTGGGAAAAACTTTGGCAGAAGTGTATTATATCCGAGGGGAACTACTTTGAAGGGGATATTCATGAATAAATAAATACTTTTTGAAAAATACAAAATTCGCGACATTTTTTGAACATACCTCGTAAATTTGCAAAATACTACATATACCTTTTCGCAAAGAAAATAAAAAAAAATATCTTTTATTGAAAATATTAATTGGTATGACCATAACTTTGTCTCAGTGGCTACATCTGACAAAAATTTTCGGTGGCATGTCCTGGGGCTTAAATAAAATGGACGTTGACACTAAAAAGTGTCATAAGGTCAATGGACATTGTGATACTTTAGAAAATGTCAAAGTGATAATGTCCACTGTTTCGCTTAGCTGGCTTTGGACATACCCCAGAGGAGAAAATCGTTAATCCCCAATGAAGGCCGCCTATTCAGGAACAATTTAGACTTAGCCGTGTAGTCGGTTATGACTTACAGAGTAAATGGTCAATTACATGTCGACTATAGTCATGGATGTAGTGATTGTAGAACATGTGCCTTTGTTTTAAAATTTGTGGAAAACAAGTAAACGACAAATAAACTTTTATTATGTGTGGAATTAAACAAGATTCCGATAAGTAGTATAGATGTTATTAGAGAATTAATATTTCAATAAATGTTAACCCTTTGTGAGGGAGGTACAAGAAGGAGTGTACCAATATAGCCCATCTTCGAACTTAGACTAAGATAGAAAAAAATATTATCACGTACCAAATTTGATGTCAATCGGTTACTCCTTTCGAGAGTTATCGTGCGCTGTTCATTGTTCAAATGACTCAAAATGTCTTAAAACGGATTTCCGCCTTACATATTTGAGGCCATAGGTCACTCCTTCGACTTTTGGTCCGTAGCAAATGATATGTACCCTCGTATCACTAAAGTGAGGGTATAAAACAAGTAAGAAAGAAAAACTTTACCAAATTTCAAGTATTTGTACGAACTAATATTTAAGCTATAAGCAGTTATATTTTGGTGTAAAATGGTCCTTTTGTATGGGAGGTACCAAAACGGGTGTGTCAATAACGCAAATTTTTCTCTGGACTCTAGGTACTATAAAAGCATTACACTGTAAAAAATGTGAAGCATTTGTATGAACTGATATTAATACAAAATTTTGATACAAAATGGTCCATTCGAGTGGGAGGTACCAAAAGGGGCGTGGCAACTTCGGCTATTTTTCCTGACGCGTTAGCGACTAATAAACTAATACTATGTGTGGAATTTCAGAAGATTCGAGTAAGTAGTATTGAAAGTATTAAAGAATCAATATTACACTAAAAGCTTTACTTTTGTGGGGGAGGTAATAGAAGGAGTGGACCAATATAGCCCATCTTCGAACTTAGCCGGAGATGGAGAAAAATATTAACGCATACCAAATTTGAAGTCAATAGATTAATCCTTTCCAGAGTTATCGAACGCACCAGCCAGCAGAAAGACACACAGACAGACAGACGGACATTGCTCAAATGACTTAAAATGACGCAATTTGAATTTCTGCCAAAAATACTTGGGGTCTTGTAGATGGTATATACGCTCCCCTCTATGGTAAGGGGATAACAAGTAAGAAAGTTTCAGTCGGGTAAACCGACTAAGGTATACCCTCATTTTGTGAGTAATGTAATATGGAATATTACACGAATTAATCTGTCAATTTGTGTGGGAGGTACCAGAAGGGGTTTTAAATATACACCAATGTTTCGCCGAACAGTAGATAGTTTTAATACATTGCAATGTGCTGAATTATACGCGTTTATGTGCACTGATATATTAACTTTATGAGATATTCATTGTTTGTATGACTCGAACATTTTATGTGGGAGATACAAAAAGGGGCGTGGTGATAATGTCCAGGATATAGGTACTTTAACAGCGTTACACAGTTCAAACATTTTTAGCATTTTCGTGCATTGGTGCTCCCACTATAAACAGTTAAATTTTCGTACAACATTGTACCTTTGTGTGATAGGTACCAAAAGGGCCGTGGCAATAACGCCCATTTTTTACTGGACTGTAAGCACAAATAATGACACTGTACAAAATTGCAAGTAAATGTATGCAATGGTATTAAAGTTACAAGCTATTACTGTTTACCTAAAATAGTACATTTGTGTGGGAGGTTCCAAAAGAGTCGTGCCAATAACGGCCACTTTTCTCTGGACTCTAGGTACTATTACCAATTTTCGTTATACAGAATTTTAGCTGAAATACAACACAAGCCGTAACATTTCAGTTATGATTTATAGAAAATGCGTTCTAAATATCACAAAGAAACATATTTTAGAGCGACCTCTATATGTTGCAACCATATCAAAGTGAACTGAGTTGATAGATTTTTGTTGTGAAGATTTCTTGTGTACAAACTGCAAAGTTTCAGCCGAAATTTCTTGAAAAATTGTTTTTTATGACTTAAAGAAACAGATTTGAGAGCGACCTCTAAAGGAGGCTATATCAAAACAGGGACCAATATGGCTCATTTGCTATCTCAAATGACCTGCTGTAATGCAAAAATATTCAACTGACTTTAAATAACCTAGCTTTATTTTACGGACTATAGTGTAATTTCAACGGACAGACAAACAGGCGAAAATGTCTAAATCGTCTTAAAATTGTACGAGGATCAAGAATATGCTTCTCCCATCATTATTTCGAGGCATTGCAAACAAAACGCAAAATATGTGTATATATTTGATAATAAAGAAGGCGTTGAAGCCAGGAATGTAGCGTATCATACAACCACCTACCATCTTGGCAGCCTATTTTTATTACCCAGAAAGAATAAATATTGGCCGGAGTGGGTTGCATTTATGTAGGTTATTTCTGTGGGTGTTCATCATCCTTTAAGAGCTTAATTCATTCACCACATGTTTTACTCGTTCGTTTTCGTTTCACTGTGTTTTTTAATAAACCAAATGTCTCTAAAGACAGAGGGAGAGCGAGTATTGTTTGTTGATATTGACGAATACGTCGTTGTTTTTGTTGTCGTCCTTGCTGCCCATGGTGCTGTTGTTGCTGTCGCAAATATTGGCCATATTTGCCGTAAATAAAACCCATTGAGTTTCACTTTCGTTTTTGCTGACATTGTTTATGTTACCAATACCACAATAACGACAACATTCAATACAAACATCACATCCAGAGGATATTCACAACGCACACACACTCATCTGTCCTTTGGCATATACATATACTAGTATTCCCATAGCACCGAGACACAGACACACAGGGCAACACATCAGAGATCCTCCAACGGATGTATCGCATCACATGACAGCCCATTCCATTTCATACAATACAATTCCATTGGATTTGATTCCATCCAACCCATGATGGCATCAGGGAAAAAATCAAAAGCACCAAAAATTTCAGTTCTGTCCAAATATTGTTGTGTGACTGTATTTGTGTGTATTGACTCATATACTCGTACACATATGCAGTCGCCTACGTGTATGTTTATTTTTGTTTTGTTCGCATATGCGTGGGAGCATTAAAGTCCTGTGCCTGTGAAAGGATGTCTGACACATGGTTGTCAAACATACACACACGTAGATGTGCACGAGTATATGTGTGTGTGTGACTATGAATTACCAGTAAAACGTTGGCATATGTCAATCACAACCGCACAACGAACACAAGACATAATCTACGTTTGACATGTGAACCTCTCGAAAGAAAAATGAACATTTTTTAGTCTTATTCCCATCTTTTCCCCTCCCTTTATCACTGTGTGTATGAAACGTTTTACAGTAGTTTTGTTAACATTTGCTTGAGGGAAATTGTTAAATTGCGAAATTGATTTGCAATTCTTTGGATTTTTTATATCCTAACTCGACGCATATTTTGAAATTACATCCCAATCAGTTGATGTTTGTGGATTCTATGACGTAAAGATATACAATTACTTTTTTTCGTATAACTGTGAGTTGTTGTTTTTGCCGAATTTGAGTTAAAGCAAACAGACGCTATCAATATAAATTACACTAGTTTACAAAATTGTTGTCAAAGGGCTGTGCATAGCATTTTCTGGTGCAATATGGTGCCTAAAACACGAAAGTAAGGGAAGCCAGAAAGTCGGGCGGGCCGGCTATATAATGTTACCAACAATGCGAAAACGGGCATTGCGATAATAATTTGGAATAATTGGTATCGTTTCTGTTAACAAAGTACTAAGGTCCACCTCCTCGCCAAGCATTATTCCAAGGAGAAGTTGAGAATGTTGATCATAAAAACGTAGATCTGAAATTAGAACCTTAAAATGTATTCTTTTATAGATCAAGAATCGGAAGGAAAAAAGATAGGACTATACCTAATCTAAATATACTTTCATAAACTTGGATCAAAAACCTAATTTCTGCACAATATAATGAAGATCGGACGTTAAATACAGTTTCAATAGAACTTAAATACTAAATAGGCAGAAAGATAGTATATATGTGGCTATATCTAAATCTGAACCGAATATCCCTAATATAAGCAGTAGTATTTCCTTAATTAAGAAATTTTGTATGCCAGATGTTGCAATGATCGAACTTCTGTATCGATTTGATATCAAATCGAAGGAATATAAAAGTATATGTATATGGGGGCTATATTTAAATCTGAACCGATTTCCCTCAAATTTGGCGGTGTTAATTCATGTGATAAGAAATCTTTTTCTGCCAAATTTTTTACTGATCGGATATAAAATACAGTTTCTACAGCGCTTACATGTAAAATAGGGGTTAACATATATATGTGGGATATATCTAAATCTGAACCGATTTTCCCCAAATTTTGTATTGTCTCTAAGTGTATCGTAAGACTACTCTCTGTCAATTTTAGTATAAATCGGTTCAAAAATGTTGCTTATATAGTGCATATATGCCAAATCGGAGGTACATATATATGGGAGCTATATGTAAATCTGAACCGATTTTAACCAAATTCAACAGCGATCGTCCTTGGGCCTAAAGAAAGATATGTGGATCGGCCCATAATTGCGACCTGTAGTTTGATTACAAGAATACATCTACAGACTGACGGACATAGCTTAATCGACTCAGAAAGTGATTACAAGTCGATCGGTATAATAAACAATGGGTCTATCTCTTCTCCTTGTGGGTGTTACAAACAAATGCACAAAGTCATAATACGCTGTACCACAGTGTGGTGTAGGGTATAAAAACCCATATCTTAATTTATGATTTTTTTTTTTTGCTTAAAAGAAAGCTTAGGCCTTTTCCTTTAACATGAAGGTAATAAAGACTAATATCTAAAATGAGGTTGAATCATATTTATTTATTTATATGAATTACAATACAAATTAAATTTATATTCTAATTGTACGATCCAGGGAAAAGCCGAGTGTCAAGCACCATGTGGCTAGATTTTTCCAGCGACAGACTAGAGCCTCGGGTGGAAATCGAACCCACAACCCTGAAACTTATAGGCGAGCACGCTTCTTATGACATTCATCTTATTATGATCATTTGTCTTTAGCTTCATTAACATCATTTGTTTATCCCATCAGCGGTTTCAAAGATATCTTACAATATATTGGCAAAAATCCCATTTTTTTGAGTAAATTTCAATAATATTTTAGTAGTACTACTGTCTTATGTCAATTTGTAAATATTCTCTTCCATTTCGGAAGTTAGCCAACAATGCCAACAATAAAATGGGTATTATAATAACAATCAGTTTAAAGTTGTAATCACAGTGTTTTCTTATATTTTACGTTTCATCCCAAACCTTCGTACACCCATTTCGCATCAATCTCCCCAAATATGTATTAAGGCATTTGCACGCGTTCACTGTTCTCGCCGCCATATCAATCCAAGAAAATATGGAAGATGGACACTAAAGGATGTAGCCGTACATATGGGAACGTGCGATTTAATGCGGTAATCTGAATTGGGATTTACAGTTAAAAGAATACAACTTTCACTTTCATATCGTATTAAGAAAGGGATTCTGGGGGGTTTCAAAGGTAAATCTCAATCAATGGGGTAGATGGTATGATCATTGTGGGGATTCAAAGATATGTGGTGCAATATTGAGAACTTTGACAGGTAAACTTTTGTCATTAATAATTGCAAAAATGCAAAACAGTTAGACTGTTCTAAACCTACTGAGTTTTGCCCTACTGATCAATCTGCCTAGTTATGTATGATTGCTTGCAACTCTTGGTGCTTTCTTTAATTTCAATAGCTATCAGTTTATTTTCATCTTGGTGTCTTACGCCCAAAAATACAAAAATACCAAATAACCGGCTGCATTTTGGGTCCTTGAGCCCTGTACGGATTAAATCAATATAAATTACAAATTTAAGACCATTTGCTAGGGCTGTTTTCACAATTAAGCAGAGTTCTTCCAGTTGCCGCAAAAATGTCCAATTTCCATGTATCGCGTTTCTGTTCACTTCAGCTTTATTTGTCTCATCTGCGGCCGGAGTGAAAGTAAATTTTGTTAAACTGGCTTTTTTATTGTTTTTCAGAAATATGTGTGTTTGTATGTGAATATGTGACACAAACATGATTTCTCTTCGGTCATTCGTTTTTATACACTCCACCATAGGATGGTGGCATAATGATTTGTCCATTCCGTTTGCAAAATCTAGAAAAACTCATCGGAGACCATATACCTACATACATACATATGTATATTCCTCATAAAATTCAATGCGATTTTGACATGTTTGTCCGAATGTCTGGTGAAATTCCGTAGATTAAACATTTCATATAGTCGCAGATCCTTTGGAATTGTGAAAAATCAGTATCGATCCATGTTTTTCCAAATACAATTCGTTAAGCTTTAAAAAGCACCTTCTAAAGAATTTAAGCAGTCATTTTTTATGTTTGTAATTTATTGTGACACGAATTGATTACTATAATTTGTCAAAAGTGTTGCCACTTTTTTCCAAAAAACTAAAAATCATAAGCGATAAATGTTTGAAGGTAAACAAAGACATGTTTGTCCGAATGTCTGGTGAAATTCCGTAGATTAAACATTTCATATAGTCGCAGATCCTTTGGAATTGTGAAAAATCAGTATCGATCCATGTTTTTCCAAATACAATTCGTTAAGCTTTAAAAAGTAACTTCTAAAGAATTTAAGCAGTAATTTTTTATGTTTGTTAAATATTGTGACACGAATTGATTACTATAATTTGTCAGAAGTGTTGCCACTTTTTCCAAATCATAAGCGATAAATGTTTGAAGGTAAACAAATACAATACAATTTAAGAAGACATTACTTCGTGTAGCGAGTAATTGTCAGTTACGAATAGGAATTTGATTCCAACGAGTGAGGTTTTTCGCGGATTTTCAGACAGTTTTTCCCGAATTTTTTGTAATTGTCACAATTAAAAAATTAATATTAATCGATAAGTGCAAAGAAAAGTTCAATCAATGTTCGCGGAATACTGTTTTCGCGTGTTACAATTCATTCCTATTCGTTCGTAACTGATAGATTGTGACGTTTCGGCCTGAAGGAAGGTCTTCTTATATTCTATTTGTCTTCGATGGGAAATAATAAAAATGGTATCGGTTTGACAATTTTTTTCAAATCTATCTATATATATAAAGAAGAATGTGTGTTTGTTTGTTTGTTTGTTTGTACCGTATAGACGTCTAAACGGCTGAACCGATCTTCTTGAAATTTTTACAGAATGTACATGTGTGGGGCGTGGTGAAAATAGGGTACTTGAATTTTCGATATATGAAGTGGGCGTGGCCCCGCCCACATAAGACAAATTTTAAAATTGAGATATCTTGCACAATTTGTTAGTGAGAGTGCTGCAATTTTGTACATATGTATCTAGTGGCAGTCTACGCGATTCGTCCAAAAAAGGGCGGGATCGGATAAATGGGCGTGGCCCCGCCCATATAAGCCAAATTTTGAAATCGAGATATCTTGCACAATTTGTTAGCAAGAGAGCTGTAATTTTGTGTATATATATCTGCTGGCGACTTACGTGATTGGTCAAAAAATAGGCGGGATCGGACCAATGGGCGTGGCCCCGCCCATATAAGCCAAATTTTTAATTTGAGATATCTTGCACAATTTGTTAGCGAGAGAGCTGTAATTTTGGGTAAATATATCTGTTGGCGACCTACGTGATTGGTCCAAAAATGGGTGGAATCAGACGAATGGGCGTGGCCCCGCCTATATAAGCCAAATTTTGAAATTGAGATATCTTGCACAATTTTTTAACTAGAGTGCTGTAATGTTGTACATATGTATCTGGTGGCAGTCTACGTGATTCGTCCAAAAATGGGCGGGATAGGACCAATGGGCGTGGCCCCGCCCTTATAAACCAAATTTTTAAATTGACATATATTGCACAATTTGTTAGCGAGGGTGCTGTAATATTGTGCATACGTATTAGGTGATAGTCTACTTAATTGGTCCAAAAATGGGCGGGATCGGACCAATGAGCGTGGCCCCGCCCATATAAGCCAAATTTTGAATTTGAGATATCTTGCACATTTTTTTAGCGAGAGAGCTGTAAAAAATTTTTACAGAATGTACATGTGTGGGGCGTGGTGAAAATAGGGTACTTGAATTTTCGATATATGAAGTGGGCGTGGCCCCGCCCACATAAGACAAATTTTAAAATTGAGATATCTTGCACAATTTGTTAGTGAGAGTGCTGCAATTTTGTACATATGTATCTAGTGGCAGTCTACGCGATTCGTCCAAAAAAGGGCGGGATCGGATAAATGGGCGTGGCCCCGCCCATATAAGCCAAATTTTGAAATCGAGATATCTTGCACAATTTGTTAGCAAGAGAGCTGTAATTTTGTGTATATATATCTGCTGGCGACTTACGTGATTGGTCAAAAAATAGGCGGGATCGGACCAATGGGCGTGGCCCCGCCCATATAAGCCAAATTTTTAATTTGAGATATCTTGCACAATTTGTTAGCGAGAGAGCTGTAATTTTGGGTAAATATATCTGTTGGCGACCTACGTGATTGGTCCAAAAATGGGTGGAATCAGACGAATGGGCGTGGCCCCGCCTATATAAGCCAAATTTTGAAATTGAGATATCTTGCACAATTTTTTAACTAGAGTGCTGTAATGTTGTACATATGTATCTGGTGGCAGTCTACGTGATTCGTCCAAAAATGGGCGGGATAGGACCAATGGGCGTGGCCCCGCCCTTATAAACCAAATTTTTAAATTGACATATATTGCACAATTTGTTAGCGAGGGTGCTGTAATATTGTGCATACGTATTAGGTGATAGTCTACTTAATTGGTCCAAAAATGGGCGGGATCGGACCAATGAGCGTGGCCACGCCCATATAAGCCAAATTTTGAATTTGAGATATCTTGCACATTTTTTTAGCGAGAGAGCTGTAATTTTGTTTATATATATCTGTTGGCGACTTACGTGGTTGGCCCAAAAATTGGCGGGGTCGGACTACTGGGCGTTGCTCCGCCCCTTTAAGCCAAATTTTGAAATCGAGATATCTTGCACAATTTGTTAGCGAGAGAGCTGTAATTTTGTGCATATGTATCTGGTGGCAGTCTTCGTGATTGGTCCAAAAATGGGCGGGATTAGACCAATGGGGGTGGCCCCGCCCTTATAAACCAAATTTTTAAATTGATGTATATTGCACAATTTGTTAGCGAGAGTGCTGTAATGTTGTGCATATGTATTAGGTGGTGGTCTACTCCAAAAATGGGCGGGGTGGACAAATGGGAGTCGCCCCGCCCATATAAGCCAATTAAATTTTGTGTTTGATATATCTTGAGCAATTTGTTAGAGAGATCAATGTAATTATGTGCATATATATTTGGTGTCAGTCTACGTAATTAGTCCAAAAATTAACGGGATCGGAAATCTGAAGTCTGGGGCAACGAAGTGGACCGGGTCCATCTAGTAAATAAATAAAATTAAAATTTGTTTGATGAATTCTCAAATTTTATGGATTATATTTGAAAAAAATAAAATTTTTGGTAGATTCGGTCGGTAGTTACCGCCATAAATCACATTCAATGGCATACTTAACAGGAAAAATCTCTGGAATCTCTTTTAAGTCCCAAAATCGGTAAAGTAAATTGCATTGAAATAAAATGTTGCTATGTGATGAGAAAAAAAATGCGAGCCGATATAGTACGAGTTTATATACGGATATTTTCACGGAAAGTGACACCTGTACACACGAACTAAATATTCGACTTATTACATACAATTCTGCTTAATATAATCTGTAGTATTTCTACAAATTCAAAATTTTATTTAAAAAAAATTAAAAAGAATTTGCTTTTTTTACAAGTACATATTTGGAAAAAAGTACTTTTATTAAAAAGTAAACAATTTGATAATACAGGGCGGCTGAAGAAAGCTGCTACCAAAAAAAAATTTAATAACTTTTTTTCTATTCAATGAATCTGGTTATTTTTTTTTATTTTGCAGATTGATTTTTAGATGTAACAAAAATGGATAACTGGGACACTGAAACATGAATTTGGACTGTGAACTCAGCAGACCTCCCGATTCGCTTGGAATTTTGCCAGAAGATGCTTCAATTGGTGGAATTGCGGCAAAAATTTCCTAATAAGCTGATATCCAGAAACTCCACATTCCGTTGGCCCCCAGGTCGCCTGACCTTACTGCACCTGACTTTTTCTTGTGGGGTTATTGCAAACAGGAGGTCTACAAAGAAAAAAAAAATGTGAATGAACAAAAGCAATCCATTTGAGAAACAATTGGGGCTATTCCCGTCTCAACTCTCCAAGCACTAATGAACAACTTTTTGGTAAGATGCCACACATACATCATCGAGCAGCGGGGGCATTTAAATTCCATTATTTTTAAAACTAATTAAGATGTATTTAATTAAATATAATGAGCTTTAACATGAATAAAAGAAAACTGAATTCCGTACACATACCAAAAGTTATTTGAGTTTCTTAATGTAGCAATATTCATCAGCCACCCTGTATTAAAGAAAAAATTATATAATTTTTTGAGAAGGAAGATATAGCTCGCCAATGCCCTGGCATTAATGGGCTGTAAATCCGTGACGAACGATAAAGGTAACCAAATTCGCGTAAAAAAATAATTGGCCATGATTTTAAAACAATACCCTGATTGATGCCAAAATCAACGTTTGTCAATGTTTCTGATGCGAGATATACCACATGGAAAATTGTTGGTTGAATTAATTCATAACATGTTTCCGTTAAGACTCAAACGCAATTCTTAAAGATGTTTTTCCTATTTACAATAAAACCGAACCTAGAAGCAGAGGAGTGAAAGCTATGGTGGACGTTTTCAAATAAAACAAAATTCAGAAATTATAGAAAATACAATTCAAAATATGGATCCGCAGTTGATGAGATTTAAAACTCACGATTTGTAAAAAACGTTCAGGCAGAGTATTTCAAAATGAAATATTTACAAAAATATCTTGTCCTTCAAATAGAAACAATTATGACAAAGTGCATATAGCGGGTTTTCCAATAGGAGTGATATGAATGTGAAGTGACGTTTCGGCCATTTGTAATATGTCAAGATCTGCCATTTGTTTTTCATCATATTCAGAAGTGTTTACAATTTCATCATGGAAAGATATACGCAAGAACAACGTTTACAAATTATTCAGTTATTTTATGAAAATAATCGTTCTCCAGTTGCATATTTTCGTGCGCTAAGTCATTTTTTTAAATCCAAAAAAACACTTTCCAGTCGTCCTACGACCTTGACACATATCTCTCGTTAAGAGCTATATTTTTGCCATTCCCGATCCGATTTGCCATTGGCCGTTAAGGAGCTAGAGCAAAAATAAACCTTCCGTTCACATTTAAAAATGATGCTAAGTCCATTTTATTAAATCCAATAAAAAAACACTTGACACCCATGAGCAATATTTTAGCTCTCATTAAAAGCTATCTTTTTGCCATTGGCCGATTGTGCCACGTGCTACACAGCAAATGAAACAATTGAATTGTTGCGAGAAAAGTTTGGAGATTCGATTAGTTCAAGAAAATGTGATATTGAATGGCCTCCTAGAAGTTGTGATTTAACACCATTAGACTATTTCATGTAGGGTTATTTGAAGTCGTTGGTCTTTCGAAATAAACCAGACTCTGTTCAAGCTTTACAAGTCAATATTGAAAGTGGCCTCATGGCATACGACTTGATTTAGTGGAAAAAGTGCTCGAAAATTAAAGTTCATCGAATTCGTTCCTGCAAAAGATGTCGTGGAGGCCATTCGAATGACGTTTTATTTAGAACTTAATTGAATCGATCGTACTTCACATTAAATAAAAAACTTTTGAATTTCCTTAACAATAAGTGTGTACAAGTGTGGGGGTGGTGAAAATAGGGTACTTAATTTTCAAATTTATTGTGGGAATTGTGGTTTTGAAAAGTTGTATATCTCTAGTAAATTTTTTGTGTTGACGATTTTTTGACAATTTCGAAAATGTATTTTAACGATTTTTTGACCGGCAACACTGACAACGAAACAATAAATAAGCAAATACTATATCATTGGGCGTGTTTCCCGAAATATCTGGAAACCCATTGTCTTTAAATGTGGTATGCATGTCAAGGGTTTTCCAACAAGAGGTGTTATTTTGGTATTCAAAGAAAAATGCCTTTTTTGGAGATAAATGATCGGATGTTTATTTCATAATAAAGAGGAAGGTATGCCGTTAATAATGAAAAACAATATCAGCCAAATGGGCACCACGACCACGCTTACAGGACCATATCCTTTTCATGAAATTTTTCATAACCAAATCGCAAAGTGGCTGCCCTATGTCCTGGATAGCCTCACGAATTCGATCGTTCAGGTCTTGAATCGACGCTGGGCTGTTGGGGTACACCTTTTACGTGGCCTCAAAGGAAAAAGTCGCAAGGTGTTAAATCACAAGATCTCGGTGGCCAATTGTGATCACTTCTTCGAGATATAACACGGTCCGGCAATGGTTTCGTTGCTTGTGTGGCACGTAGCGCCGTCTTGTTGTAAGTAAACGTTGTCCAGATCAATACCATCCAACTCCGACCATAAAAAATCATTAATCATCTCTCGATAGCGCAATCCATTCACCGTAACTGTTGATCCGACCCCATTTTCGAAAAAGTAAGACCAATGACCCCGCCGGACCATAAACCGCACCAAACAGTAACACTTTGAGGATGGAGAGGCTTCTCAACAATAACTCTTGGGTTTTCCGAGCACCAGATGCGACAATTTTGCTTGTTGACGTAGTCACCGAGGTGGAAATGGGCCTCATCAGTCAAGATGATTTTTCAATAGAATTCCGGATCATTTTCATGCATTTCAGGACCCAATCAGCAAAGACACGACATTGTTGTTGATCGGCTTGAGTTCTTGTGTTAACTGAACATTAAAAGTCTTAAGACCCAAGTCTTTATGCAAGATACGGTGTAATGACGTTTGTATAATGCCCAATTCCAAAGAACGACGAAGAATGGACAAACCTGGGTTTTCTTCAACACTTTGTGCTACAGCAGCAATATTCTCAGTTGTTCTTAAGCGACGAGCACGGGTTTTATTCTTCACATCACTAACATGTCTATTGCGGTCTGACAAGGTGCTTCACGACGACCCAAAAATGCTTAAGTTTTGCGAACAGTGACTGCAAGATTTTCACCATTTTTGTAGTGCATTTTAATAACTTCAATGCGTTGTTGAATCGTGTATCGTTCCATTTTTAGTAATGGCGTAGTTTCTACTTGTCAAATGTCAAAAAATAAAAGCTTCAAAAGTGACAGCTACCGAAATACCGGGTGATTCAAAATAACACCTTTTGTTGGAAAACCCTGTATTTGACAGCAGTATGAAAAACCCTATAGAAAATTAGCGATATCGGAAAGGTGGGCATGGAATCGCCCACATGAATCCCTTATTGGAAAAGAAATATCTGGAGAACCATTGAACCAGTAGTCGTAGAATTTGGTATATTGGACAGCACTATGTGTGGCTTAACACAACATTTATGATTACTATATTGCACCACTAACAACAATTTTTGCTCCAAAAAATTACTATTGAATACAATGAGATATAAATTTGTAATTTTCGGTCCCGATGAACATAACTTGTTTTATATTTTACTGCACGAAGCCACAAATTTAGTCTGTTGGGATGCAATTTCGTATTTATACCCTACACCACACTGTGGTACAGGGTATTATGACTTTGTGCATTTGTTTGAAACACCCAAAAGGAGAAGAGATAGAGCCATTGTTTATTATACCGATCGACTTGTAATCACTTTCTGAGTCGATTTAAATATGTCCGTCTGTCTGTCCGTCTGTCTGTAGATGTATTCTTGTAATCAAAGTACAGGTCGCAATTATGGTCCGATCTCAACGAAACTGTGTACATATCTTTCTTTACGCCCAAGGACGAACCTTATTGAATTTGGTTAAAATCGGTTCAGATTTACATATATGTAGCTCCCATATATATGTACCTCCGATTTGGCATATATGCACTGTATAAGCAACATTTTTGAACCGATTTGTACAAAAATTGACAAAGAGTAGTCTCGTGATTCACTTAGAGACAATAAAGAAAAAATTGGGGGAAATCGGTTCAGATTTAGATAAAGCCCCCATATATATGTTACCCCCGATTTGACACGTAAGCGCTGTAGAAACTGTATTTGATATCCGATCAGTACGAAATTCGGCAGCAAGTGGTTTCTTATTACGTGCAGGAATACTGCCAAAGTCGGAGAAAATCGGTTCAGATTTAGATATAGCCCCCATATATATGTTACCCCCGATTTGAAATTCAACCGCTGTAGAAACTGTATTTTATATTTGATCCCAGCGAAATTCGGCAGAAAGAAGTTTCTTATTACATGAAGTAATACTGTTAAATTCAGAGAAAATCGGTTCAGATTTAGATATAGCCCCCATATATATGTTACCCCGATTTGAAATTCAAGCGCTGTAGAAACTGTATTTTATATCCGATCACAGCGAAATTGGGCAGAAAGAGGTTTCATATTACATGAAGGTATACTGCCAAATTCGAAGAAAATCGGTTTGGATTTAGATATAGCCCCCATATACATGTTAGCCCCAATTTGACATCTTATCGTTGTAGAGACTGTATTTTGTATCCGATCAGTACGAAATTCGACAGAAAGAGGTTTCAATTTCACATGTATGAGTACGAGTATTCAGGGAAAATCGATTCAGATTTATATATAACCTCCATATATATGTCGCTCCTGATTTAGTTACAAAGCGCTATAGAAGTTGTACTTTACATTACAAAATTCTCCAGAAAGATGTTTCTCAATTTAGGAACGAATATTGCTTAATTTAGCGAATATCGGTTCAGAATTAGATATATCCGCATATGTATGTTCTTACCCATTTACCAATTACTCCAAATTATTATCGCAATGACCCTTATCGCATTGTTAGGGAGGTGTAGGGTATTATATAGTCGGTCCCGCCCGACTTTCTGCCTTTCCTTACTGGTTTTATTTTAATTTTATGAAACTCATCGAGAATGGTTGCCTTGCGTCATGTTTTTACATATCCCGTATTGTAATGTACTGGGTCGAAGACGGCGAACAAAGGTCCTAATTGGTATAAGCTTTGGTATATCTCCAATCTAAGGCTCCATCCAACATGACTTCCTAGCTAATCATTTCCACTCCAAAGATTATCCCTTTAAGAATATTGAATGCATTCATCCATGGTGTGTGGTATATAAGATTCGGCCCGGCCGACATAAACTTCGTGTTTGCTTGTCTTTCTTTATGTTTATGTCTGTTTATATTTGTGTGCAACATTTTATTATTGGTGTTGTTTCTTTCGGTTTGTTATTCACTGCATCATTCATCGTGATTGTAACAATTTAATTTCATTTTTAATTTTCATTGATTTTACGTGTGATGAAAATCAATTTAAATGACAAAACCAACAGAAATTAATTTATTTCATTCATTCATTCGGTCGTTCGCCGTCATTGTCAGTGGAAAATGTATTGGAAAATGAAACGACGTCGGAAAAGATCACGTCTGAAGTGCGGTTTGCCAAAATGATTTTTTTTTTCGAAAATAATAAAAAATTAAACAGAAAAATAATGAACGTAAATTTTTCAAGGAAATGTCATTAAATTCGGTAACTGCAAATAACAATGAGCTTATTAGGCATTGCGAATGCGATACACTATTGCCGGAATTGAAGAATTTGTTCGGTCAAAAAAATTAAAATGATGATATAGGTAAAAAAAACTTCGCTAAAAAAAAGTGCTAAACTCGGTCGGAGACGACCACCAGGTGATAGGCAACACCACACTGTCAGAGTAGAATATGAAGAAATGTTGTCAAGTTTTAGCAAATTTGGTTTTCAAATCTATTTCTACAACAATTATATGTCAATTAGAAGATCTATAAATAATTGCAAGAAATAATAAGGCAAATATTCTAACCTAATTATATTATAGGTGTACATACAAAATCTGTGTATATAAATGAACTGATTTTATACATAAAAATCAACCTAATTGCGAAGAAATAATACGAATACCCCCCACCTTCAGTCCCAAAAAATATTAGTAAATTTATTTATTTTTTGGTTTTAATAAAGCATATCGGAGCATTTTTTATGATTTTTTTAAATATATTTTTTTCGAAACTGTTTTTTAAATCTTTATTTTAAAAATGTCATTTATGTCATATAAAAAATATTTTATATTTGTGTGATTTAAAAATTACATTTTTCTACAAATATTCTTGAAATTGCATTAAATTTGCTATTTTTTGAAAATTCCTCACATTTGTACTTTTCTAAAAAAAATTTTTAAAATCAAATTTTTCCACAAATTTTTTGGGACATTTTTTTTTTAAATTTCGTGGAAATTGCATTATTATTCCCTCGCCTTAGATAGGAGGGTATGTATCATTTGGTACGAGCTAAAAGTTTAACACATCGGAAGATGACCTAAGACCTCAAGTATGTTTGGTGAAATTTTGATTTGGGTCATTTTAAGTCGTTTCTACCTCCGGCTAAGTTCGAAGATGGGCTATATTGGTCCACTCCTTCTAGTACCTCCCCCACAAAGGGTTTACATTTAGTCAAATATTGAATCTTTCATAACTTATATACTACTTAACGAATCTTCTGAAATTCCTCGACATAAAAATGGGCGAAGTTGCCATGCCCTGTTTGGTACTTCCCACACAAATGGACCATTTTGCACCAAAAGTTAACTGCTTATAGCCTTAATATCAGTTCATACAAATACTTGAAGTTTTGTACAGAGTAATGATTTTATAGAACCTATAGCCCAAAGAAAAAAGGCCCAAAATCGTTTTTGCTGTTTTCAGAATATGAAAACAACTTTTTTAAAAATTAAAGAAGAAGTTGTTTTCATATACTGAAAACAACAAAAATGATCTTGAGCCTAACAAAAGTGCAAAAACAAAATATGTATTGTGAAAGCAGTTCGAATAAAACAAAAAAACAAAAACAAGGATTTTTATTTTATATAAAATTTTTTAGAAATTTAATTTTTCTTGGAAAATGCCTTCATCGGCCTTTTATAAAGCAGTGGCCACTATTCAGGAGTTATCGTCTATTAAACGACCAATCGACCGTTACTATGTTTATTGACCATTAATCGCTCATCGTCCTTTAAAATTTAAATAAAATCTTCTAAAAAAATCAATTTTAAGAAATTTTGTAGAGAAATGCAATTTTAAAAAAATTTTCTGAAGAAATGCAATTTCAACAAAATTTTGAAGAAAAATGCGACTTCAACGAAATTAAAAACAAAAATTAAATTTCAACAAAATTTTGTGGATAATTTTGATTGCATTTAATTACAATTTACGAAATTTTGTAGACAAAGGCAACTTCGAGAAAATGTTCAAGAAAAATTACAATTTAAACGAGTTTTTATTTTATTATCCAAATTGAAAAAGAAATATAATCTACGATGATTTGTTAATGGGAAGAAAAGAAAAAGATTTTTTTATTTGTACATGGTTTTTGGGAAACGTACGGTGGAAAGGGTTGAGAAAGCCCTGTTGTACAGAGTAAAATAAAACAACAAAAATTGATGATAAATGCCTAAATAAATAGAAACAAATTATAAATATTACAAACCTGTAGTTAGTGCTTAAACATTGGATATTATTTTTCTTGAAGGGGCATCGCAAAAATATATATACCGTTGAAAAGAGCACACTTTTACTTTGAAACAGAACTAATTTTGTGTTGGTCAATTGAAGTTAACGGTACTTCCGGAATTTTTTTCGTTAATAGTAGCATAAAATTTGTATTACCAAGTGTAAACTTTGGAAACCAATTATGAAAAATTTTACTTATTTTCTAAATTTCGATATATTTTTATTGCTTCAACGTTTTGTTTGTTCATTTCAATCGAAAATTGCTTTATTGGACCGTTTATTACATATAACAATGGCAATTTTGTTGTTGTCCCGACTATATAATACCCTACACCACCTCGGCAATGTACATTAAGAATTTCTTTTTGAATAGTTGGAATAATTAGTTTCCTTTCTTTTACGAAAGTACTTAGCTCCCCCGCCACGTCAAGGCTTATTCCAAAGAGGAGTTTAATATAATATGTGGAATTAAAAATTGAACTAATAATAATATTCCACGTATTTGCATTTACTGTGGTTGTTTTAGCCTTAACACAATAAATAGTCCGATTTTTGGTCGTACACAATATAACGATGGCTTATATCCATTTGTGGCTATATTAAAAAACCCAATTTTTCAGGAGAGCAAAAAAACTGTTTTATTGTCACATTATTTGAGCTTCAGCGAATTTTTGTTCTACGATATGTTTCACATATTGTTACCATGTGCTACAAACAAAAAAAATTTAATATAATCCATTGTACGCGAAGATCTGAAATATAGCCCTTTTTTCCTTCGGAAATTGTCTATGTTTTGTGGAATTTGTAAGTATAGCTACTTTTGTTGAAAATAAAAAATGTTGAACAGAATTAAAATTAAAAGAAATTTATTAAACTAAACGCCAAACTGGCTGGTAAGATAGTAAATAAATGGCTATTGATAGGGCTATATCCGCAGAAATTTTGCAATACTAAGTGTAGGTAGCCAAATGAAAGAAGAGTTTGTCGCGATTCTATATAAACACCTTATATACGTTGGAAATATCGCGAGTTTTCCTAGATACAATGTGAAGACAAAAGCTTTTTATGATGGTATCAACGATTTTTGTATATTTGCAAATAGTACACGCAATTCATTTGTTTACATAGTTTATGTTATCATAAAGGTAATGATAATCGGATGGAATCACAGACTTTAATTCCTGCAATTAAAGTCTGTGAGCAGCGTATGGATCATCATAATCGACTTTATATTCAACATCGCCATTTGGAAGATATAACAGGGATTTTAGATTTGTAACAGTTGGGTCATTCTTTTTTCTACCGGGTCTTATGCTGGAAAAACGGATGAGTTTTTCATCATTGTTGTTCTTGAAGAAATCATAATTTAAATACTCCGCATCAAATGGCATGCTTATTTTTTTACCATCAATATTTTCGCGCTTCTTTTGTTATTTTTACATAATCACATGGGAAATATATAGACTTATTTTTCAACCGTACCTCTATTTTGGCATGAGCGCTGTCACACTCCATTTGAATGTGACCTTCCTCGAGGTATTTTTGTTAAATTTTCCTATTGCTTTTGATTGCAAAATTGGACAGCGCATTTGACAAATAATAATTTTGATTCTGGTAGCCACATCCGTCAGAATATATTATGATGGGCAAATTGTCTGACAAACAATGCAAATTGTCTGACAAACAATGCGTTTTTAAATGGTGCAATATGATGGAAATAAAGGTGAAAGATGCAAGATCGCCGTTTGTTGCATTCCACCAATAATTAGTACATTGGTGGGAAGCCAGATTATACAGTGTGAAATTATGAACTTGTAGACGTTGTTTATATTAGTATATGGCAGAAGCGTTCATATTTGGGCAAAGTTTTACTGTAAGTGCATCCATTGTAAAAACGTGGTACATCGTTTGTTGAGCAGACATTTTGTCCATTAGTTTTTCATCCTGAGCTCGCTGCTTTTTCGAAATATGCTCCTTGCACTCTTCAGCTGATTTTTGTTTTGTTTTAAAAGCAATTCACGTGTCGCATTCGTCTTTGCGAGGTGTAAATAGAGCTAAGTTTTGTGCGGCAAAATAGTTTGAAAACGTAAATATTGATACTGGAGGAACTTTGTTTTCGATACATTTAGCAATATAGTCATTAAATACTTTAACTTTAGTCTTGAATGTAGCTGCGATGTAAAATTTTCTGTTATGTTTACGACATTAGTGACTTTCTACCTTGTGGAATTGTTGTAAATAATCTTGTAGGAATTTATTACTTGATTTAGTTGTAATAAGTGGCATGACAATTGGTTTTTTGATCAACGAAGATCTTACAGTGGACCTTGAGATTGCAAGCGTTGAGAGGAAAATTGTTCGACATACTTCTTTCTACGGATAACCTTGTGGGCAAAGGTTTCATCGTTAAAATCTAAATTATTTTTTGTATTAATATAAATTAAACACGAATATAAATTTACTTACCACCATTTTCATTTGATGATGCATAATTTATAGCAAATACTCGTATTACATACAATGTTATTCGGACATTTTCTTCTTTTCCAGCGTTACGCACTTCACGTTATTTTAAGAAAATTGCATTTCGCGATTTTTTGCAATGTTTTTGCAAATTTTTTAAAGTAAGTTGAACATCGTGTTTTCTACCTTTTCTGCGATACCCATATCATGGCAAATAGTTCAGACGTTTTGTAGATATCATACATAGACATGCTTTTCTCATATGTACATTAATAATGCATTCAACTTTATAACGTTTCGAATAAAACTCGCAATTCATAATAGAACTATTACTCTAAGTATTTTTCGATTTAAATATTTTAATATTAATCCATTTTCTCGTGTTATGGCGTAGTTTAGGTAATTCTAGATATTTTAGGATTCTGAAGTCAAAAGCATCAAATTTTCGCTGTAAATATGTTATTGTTTTCAACGATTTTGCAATATATTTTATGAAGTAAAGTCCATTTTTCACAGTAGGCACCTTAAACTTCGCTTAAGAAGGTTTATGAGAGATACGCGGGCATGCAAAATACATCAAATTTGAAACTTTGTAACGCACTTTCCTCTAAATGTATGTATTTTGCAAAAATTTTGAACACAGAATTGTAATCAGCGGGTCAAAATTTACAGGAAAAGTTCATACTGCATCGAAAAATGATTGAATTTAGCGGTTTTTAACTTGTGAGCAATTTTAAAATCAAATAACAAATTATATTATAGCCAGATTTGCCTTCGTAAAAATACATACAATAACATAGCATAACAACAAAAACGTCAAAAAGGGGGGTTTGGGATGATCTTTTTGATTTAAAACTGTCACCATAGGTCAATCATGTGTAACAGAAGAATTTTGCATCAAAATCTCATTTTCGAAAATGTTAATATAGCACCTTTTAGATATAAGCCATCTATAAGTAATAGATATATGCAGGGTATGTTAGGTAGGTACTACCTTGGAATAATTGGTACTACCTTGGAATAATTGGTTTAAGTGATGATTTAGTTTTCATTTCCGCTGAAGCCTTTCAGGTCTCTAAAATAGCGCTTATATAAAAAAATTAGGAACATCTTTCTGGAAAATTTTGATCGGTAGTAAAGTACAACTTATATAGCGCTTTGTACCAAATCAGGAGGAGCATATATATGGAGGTTATATATAAATCTGAACGGATTTTCCTTGAATACTCATTCATTGAAAAAGAAACTTCTTTCTGTCAAATTTCGTACTGACCGGATATAAAATACAGTCTCTACAGCACTTACATGTCAAATCGGGGGTAACATATATATGGGGACTATATCTAAATCTGAACCGATTTCTCTGAATTTGGAAGTATCCGTTCATATAATAAGAAACCTCTTTCACTGATAGAAAAAGCTTCGTCATTCGTCAAAAGTCAGCTAACGTACGGATAATCCTATCTATGAATTTGTTCGTCGCCATGACGAATCTCTGTTTAAGTATACTAGAACAAGAACTATTTAGTGGAATAAAAAAAAATCCCACATGGTGATTACATATCATCCCTACGATGAATCGTGCTCATAAATAAAAAATGATATATACCCTCCTCTCTAAGGTGAGGGGATAAATATGGGGATTTATTTGATTTATAATACAAATATCAATAAGTGTATATATAACACATAGAAAAAGGGTAACGCATCAAAGAAGTGGCCTAAAACCCTAAGTTTATGCGGACGAAATCCGCTTTAGAACACATTAAGACATTTTACTTATGTCCGCCCATCCGTAAGCCTGACTGGAGCGAACGATATCCCTCGAAACTATAGTTTCCAGAGATTAAACAGAGATTCGTCAGGGCGACGAACAAATTCATCAATTGGATTATCCGTACGTTAGCTGACTTTTGACGAATGACGAAGCTTTTTCTATCAGTGTTGTGTAGATTTTTTTACTGATCGGATATAAAATACAGTTTCTACAGCGCTTACATGTCAAATCGGGGGTAACATATATATGTGGGCTATATCTAAATCTGAACCGATTTCCCTAAAATTTGGCAGTGTTAATTCATGTAATGAGAAACCCCTTTCTGCCAATTTTTTTACTGATCGGATATAAAATACAGTTCTATAGCGCTTAGATGTCAAATCGGGGCTAACATATATATGGGGGCTATATCTAAATCTGAACCGATTTCCCTCAAATTTGGCAGTGTTAATTCACGTAATGGGAAACCTCTTTCTGCCAATTTTTTTACTGATCGGATATAAAATACAGTTTCTACAGCGCTTACATGTCAAATCGGGGGTAACATATATATGTGGGCTATATCTAAATTTCACCCGATTTCCCTCAAATTTGGCAGTATTAATTCATGTAATAAGAAACCTCTTTGTTCCGAATTTCGTACTGATCGGATTAAAAATACACTTTTTACATCGCTTACATGTAAAATCGGGGGTAACATATATATGGGGGCTATATCTAAATCTGAACCGATTTTTTCCTAATTTCCCTCAAATTTGGCAGTATTAATTCATGTAATAAGAAACCTCTTTCTGCCGAATTTCGTACTGATCGGATTAAAAATACACTTTTTACAGCGCTTACATGTAAAATCGGGGGTAACATATATATGGGGGCTATATCTAAATCTCAACCTATTTTCTCCGAATTTGGCAGTATTCCTTCATGTAATAAGAAACCTCTTTCTGCCGAATTTCACACTGATCGGTTATAAAATAAATTTTTTATGGCGCTTACATGTGAAATCTGGGGTAACGTATATATGGGGGCTATATCTAAATCTGAACCGATTTCTTCCAAATTTAACAGTGTTCATTCATATAATAAGAGACCTCTTTCTCTGAATTTCATACTGATCGGATATAAAATAAAGTTTTTACAGCGCTTACATGTCAAATCGGGGCTAACATATATATGGGGGCTATATCCAAATCTGAATTTTAACAAAATTAAATAGGCATCGTCCTTGGGCCAAAAAAAGATATGTGTAAAGTTTCGTCAAGATCGGGCCATATTTGCGACCTGTACTTTGATTACAAGAATACATCTACAGACAGACGGACAAATCGACTCAGAATCATCTATCTCTTTTCCTTTTGGATGTTACAAACAAATGCACAAAGTCATAATACCCTGTACTACAGTGTGGTGTAGGGTATACAAATTGTGCTCTTTTCAACGATATAAATATTTTTGGGATACCCCTTCGAGAAGAATAATTATTTCAGTTTTCCTTGATACAAGTAGGTAATGCTATCCAATTTTTAGGCACTGTATATACTTTAGCGTATAATACCTTTTTAGCTATCTTGTGAAAAGCTAGATTTTATTCACTACTTTAGATGCTCTATTAATCTGGGAAAACATAATTAAATTGGGGTTTCCGTGGAATTTCGCTACAGTTCTTTGTCTTTTTTTATTTTAATTTTTTATTTTCAATAAATTATTAATATCTTCACAACTTTTGCAAAAGAAATTACATGTGAGTGAAACAATTCACTATCTTCCTTACCATACTTCCATATTTTTTGCTGGATAATAATGTGTTTCCTTGACATTATTTGTAATTCTCATAAATAATCCACAACAAATGTAAAAAAAATAGATTATATTCCATTATGAATTCCGCAGGGACTATCCAAATTGCCTGCAATAAACAACACATTTATATAGAAAATTAGTTGAATCCTTTGCTAATGGGAAAACTCTTTAGTTGGCAGTAATAAAACAATTAAAACTTTCCCCAACGTTTTATTTAAGTACGTATGTATGTATGTCTCGTGTAATCTTATACATATCATATCCATATATCCTCAAGGATTTTTGCCAAGAATCTATCGTTTAACTTTGTCTATCGCTGGCATACGTTCAATTAATTGATTTCCTGCAACAATGCAATTCAATAATAAATGGATAATTTATATTCTAATTTCCCAAAGATAAATAAATCAATAATAATTAGAAAATGCAATCGTAAAATATTATTAACTGCCTAACGTTTCGCAATATGTATTTGTTCGTTCGTATACATTAAATATTGGTTAAATATAGATATGTGTTTAATAAATGTATCAAGAATGAATGGCCGAAATGGCTTTCGACGATTTATGTAACGCCACCAAAGAAATAACCACAGCCCACAAGTTCGCCATTGCTTGTGGCTTCGCAAGAACGCACAGTGGGATGGCTTGCAATAAAAAATAAAATGAAAACAAAAGCATGAATTAAGAATTTAATGTTGTCCATATCTTACGATTTAAATATTCAGGGACGTATCTCTAAAAATTTCGGAATGCATTTAAGAAATTGTAAATATTTTTTATCTTATATTTTTTATCGACGAAAAAATAATTAATAGATTTATTACAAATCAGTGAAATACTAAAAAAACAATATAAATGATGTCATATAACTCCGTGCGACACCAATGATGAAATGGTCATGAAAATATATACCTAATTCTGAGAGCTGACATGAAACATAGCAAAACTGTATAATCAGTTTTTAATTTTCTGGTCGAGTTCGCTTTTAAAAGGACATGAAATTTTTTAAGGATATAATTATTCAAAATGTTTCTGAAAGCCCTAATAAGACGATATGGGTGTCAAATGAAAGGGCAAATTTTTGGATATCTAAATACAATTTTTGTTTTTAGAAAGTGGAACCAACATGTTGCAAAAAATGTACTTGCAAATTTTAGTTCTTCATTATCCTTTAAGATCCACGGTGGAAAATTACTGTTCAGTTATTCATATCCAAATTTTAGCATTCTATGTTGAATAGGTTGTTTATTTGAACTTTTTTTCGTTTTCCACAGAATCCCACATATCTGTGGTCACAAGCGATAAGCGCCTATGTCGACTTAAGAAAGATTTGAGTTATATGTGCTAACATATTTTACTAACAATACTATATATTTACGTTAAATCCCTATTGTTTTTAAAAAGATATTAACAATAACATATTGACCTAAGTCGTAATGAAGCTCAATTATTGCATTATAAGAAAAGAATTTTCTCGAAAGTATGGTTTTCGAGTTAGACAGTTATTGATTGTGACCACAGATACATGGAAGATATGCAAGAAGATACGAGTACGTATTCTATTTTAAGCGAATCTTCTTAAAAATAGTCCATTGTGCAACGGACGGATATTAAGGAGGACGAAAACTAATTGAATTCAATAATGAAAGAAATATCCGCAAACAAATCAAATAATTTCAAAGCTCAAGCTGATTTTCTGAATATAATCACCAAAAAAAAGGGAATGAGCTTTGAGTTAAAGGAAGATATTCATGTAGAATCTACCACAAACCACAATTTGGAATAACAGCAATAATTAGCACAACTATGTTGAGGAGGAAGATCACACACATACATATTTACTCACTAAGTTAATGTAATAAAATCAAAAGTAAATATTAAATGACAACAATGAAAATAAATTAAAGTTTAATGTTTGCAATAATATATGCATCTATATACATAATAAATATATCCAGGAAAACTCTAGCAAAAACTATTTGCCATGACTTCCACTGATTTCTCTGCAATGTTACGAAGTGTGCGTGTGCACGTGTACACATGTCTTCCAGTGTTTGTTTGCGCGTGTGTGTGTAGTTGTGCTGTTCCGGCATTAAGGACATGATGATATGTTACATGTGTAAGTAGTAAACTAATATTTTCTATGGCCTTTAGCATTTTACTACAAAAACATAAAATTTCCTTGTAGCAAAAAAAAACACATATTCCAACATACAACACATATTCACACACATAGTCACTTGAACAAACACACGGTCCACGTCTATGTGTTTAAGGATGTTCAGCAGAAACTTCTTGTCTTATACTTCCGAGCTGAAGCAGAGAGCGACACAGAAACAGAAATAATGTAAAGGTACAACTTTGCCAGCGAGACATGAGGATAGTACATATATATATGAGTACGATCGATGTTAGTTTATTTTTAGAATATTGTCTACGATTATAGTATAGTAATTAGATTCAGGGAAGACTGAATTCCCTCAAAAAATTACGCATTATTTAGAAAGTCTCAGTTTATTTGAATTTGAAGTCACATTTGGCAGTGACACTCAATTTATCTCCTTTTGCCCCTTTTATCCCCAAAAGTACTACGCCTCAAGGGATACCCTCAAACCAAGTTTTACAATTTATCTGTTGCCTTTTTAATTTATAGATGCCCAGTGGAGGGAATTAAGAACAAGTAAATGTCTTAAGTTCGGCCCTGCCGAATCTTTTTTACCCGCCACCATGGATACCATGTGAATGGTTTCGGGCACAAATAAATCATATTACCAAATTTCAGCTCGCTTCGATAAAATTTGCGTTTTTTTTGCGTTAAAAAGTAAAATTTAGAGGGATCTTTGTATAAGGGCTATATCACAACATGGACCTATGGCTACCGTTGTTCGTGTGACGGTCTCCGGATATAAATAAACTCCAGTTACCATTTTTCAGCCCGATCATTTAACATTTGTGGTCTATATGACGTTAAGAAGTCAAATCGGACAGATGTTATATGTGAGATCTATATCAAAATATGGACCGATATTGACCACTTTCAATCCCAATTTACCTGCAACTATTAACGTATCTATATATACCAAATTTCAGCCCATAGCTCAAGTATTATACATTGTAGCGTGATTACAACAGATGGATGGAAGGACGGACATGACCAAATCGCCTTAGAATTTTAAGACTTAATAATAACTGGTTTAGGGATGATACGATTTTGAAGTGACGTTTCGGCCATTTGTAATATGACATGATCTGTCATTTGTTTTTCATTGTATTCAGTAGTGTTTACAATTTCATCATGGAGAGATATACGCAAGAACAAAGTTTACAAATAATTCAGTTTTATTATCGAAATAATCGTTCTCCAATTGTAACTTTTCGTGCGCTAAGTCCATTTTTTTAAATCCAAAGAAAAAACACTTTCCAGTCGACCTGCTATCTTTTTGCCACACAGCAAATGAAACAATTATTGCGAGAAATATTTGGAGATTCTATTATTTCAAGATATTGTGATATTGAATGGCCTCCAAGATGTTGTGAGACTATTTCTTGTGGTGTTATTTGAAGTCATTGGTCTTTCGAAATAAACCAGACTCTCTTCAAGCTTTACAATTCAATTTATGTTTTAAATTTGTCTTAACCAATAAGACAAAATATATTGCCATTGGGTAAAAATAAAACGTGTGTGTCAACATTTTTTGAAATTTGTTAATAATCTGGTTGAGAATTTAAAAAAAATAAAACAATTTGAACCGTTTAGCAAAATTTTGATTTTTTCGCGAGATATGACCTATTAAATTTTTCCGAGTGTATTTAGAAAACTGCAATTTTCTCTGGAAATATTGAACGGATTCTACTGAAATTTTTGCAGTTAGGTCTGAAACACTTCCCAAAATCTAAATAAATCATGAACTTTAATTACCAACTGACCATATGAAAAATATTGCGAAATATTTTTTGCATATGCGAATAATTTCTCATTCTGGAGCAGTGATTTGAAATATTTTATATTTATAATGCGTCTTTTTTGACGTCCACCAGAATCAGAAGAATCATTTAGGTAGATTGCTCTTTGTAAAAAGTTACAGCAAATTTACGGACACTACCTTTATGAAAATATTTTTGGTTCACGATTACAGGACCCAAATTTACACAATTGCTAATTCATTAGTGCTAAAACGCATTATTTTTTCGGCGGATCAAGTTCTCAGTATTGCGAGCCGCAAAACTGTGGATATACATATACTTTCCAATATCTCCGTCAATTCTTAAACAATCTGTACCAAATCATAGACCAAAGAGACGAGAGAAAGGTCACTTTCATATCTTGTTTCCTAATATATGTTTTCTTAACCCACTAAGAGCCAATTTTTAAACTATTTATGTTAAAAGCAATGATTTTGGAAAATACGTTACTGACTGGACTGTTCGTGCGGTGGAAGTATAAATTGGCGATTCTATTAATACAAACAACACCTTAAGCTTTATTTCAAGGTTTTATACCCTTAAAAGCCACTATAAAATTCAGCATATTGCCTCTAAATCTTTTGCCATACATTGAAGCTAACATTATGTTAAAAATTCTAAAGTCAATTCTGTATTATTTCATTACCAAATAATAAAACAAATGTGTATGGTTTACAATAAAATAGTAATATTTTATGTTCTTAAGGGAAACATGTATACATCCACCGCACGGACAGTTCTGTCAATAACGCATTTTCCAAAACCATTGCATTTAACACAAAAAGTTGAAAAATTGGCTCTTAATGGGTTAAGAAAACATATATTAGGAAACAAGATATTAAAGTGACTTTTCTCACGTCTCTTTTGTGTATGGTTTTGCTCAGACTGATTAAGAAATGACCGAGATATTGCAAATTATATATCCAGAAAAAAATAATTGTTGGACTCACAACTAATGGATTTAGCAATTGTTTAAATTTGGACAAAATTGGTATGGTCCTTGAAAATTAATTTCTTTCATAACTTTTTTCGGCGACTTTCGGGAATTTTCTAGCTATTCTTCCTGTTTGGCCGGAGACCAGTCCGAATTAGTGCGAATCTTGGAAATTAATTTTTAAATTTTGAAAATTAATCTTAACGTGAATATGTCATTGCCAGAAAATACAATTAAGAAAATATTTTCATAATTTTTAGAATTTTTTTTTATTGTTAATATTTAGTATTAACGGAGGCTGTTTTTGCTATCTACTTAAATTTGTTTTAATTTGAGTTGTTACCCTTTTGTTGAACATGTGCGATATGTCAAATCCGAGGTGCACATACATATATGGGAGCTGAAGTTGATATTAATACATACCTACATTTCGAGTTTTGTTTTTACACTATTAATCATTTCTGCGATATAAGATTTCAAAAAATTGCCACGTGCACTTTAGCCAAGCCAATAATTTTGCTTTATTTTACAAAATCTTGATAATAAAAAATGCAGTCGTTTTTGCGTTAAATTCTGGCAAATAAATTGTCAACGTTTTTACATATGAGACAAGCAATATTTCTGAATTCGGATTCGGATTTTTTGGATCACAAATTAATATGACCAGACTTACAGAGTTTAATGGACACGGACAATTTTTACTTTTCCCTTTTCTGATTGTGCGATACACAGAAAATCAATGTCAGACCAAAATAATGATCATGATTACCGTCCAAACTACCAATTACCCCGTCATCACCGACTCATTAGGACAAACCAAGGACTCCTAATAGACAGATGCTACGGTGGCCCTTAAGTAAACATGATTCTCGCAAATGTTTTCAAGATTTAAAAGACGTGAAAAACAAAAAACAAGCAGCCGACAGACCATGTGTGTAAATCTTTAAAATATGGTCATAATGGACACTGAAATACAAACATCGCTGGAGTGGCAACCAAACTGGACTGCACTGGGGTGCGTGTGTCTCCGACAGTACATTATAGGGAGGGAAGTGCCATTTCGCCATAGAGAGTGAGTCCCCAAATTGTTAGAAACCCAAACAGAACAATATTTCTAGTGTTTTGCCATTTTATTATTTATGATAATGTTATGCCATTCATTTGTGTTTAGGCCCAGTGAACGTGGCCACGAACAAATACTCGTACATATATTTGGTCACTGTCTATTCGTTGTATCCCCGTATCTGCAACTCATGATGCTGTTCCTGTTGCTGATATGTATGTGAGTGCTCTTCTCCTGCTCGCTATCCCCCTCCTGCTGTTTTGTTAATGTGCCGCAATTAAGATTAAGAAGATGAGTATCCTGTCGTCATTTCCTAGCCGGGTTGTTGCTTTTCCAATATTTATTTGTTGTCTTTATGTTCTTGGCTATTATTTTTGCAATACGTCTGACCGTTACTTCCTTTGGATTTTAACATTTTTGTTATTCTTCTTGTTGAAGTCTCCCTGTTTTCCTGTTAAGTGTCCTTGTGGTAGAACTTTGTTGCGCATTTTTTTCTGTCTCACATTTTGGCTCTCTCCGGAATGGGGCGGAAATGGACAAATGTTATAACATTCATATTCTTTATTTCCCATTTATTTTCACTGGTCACCACAAAAAATCAAATATACACTCACACTACAACGTAAGTATAATACACGCGCTTATAAAATATTTGATATGCGATTTTCTGAAATTTGAGTATAATCAGTTGGGTTGAAATGCATATGAAATGTCTTCCTGTAGAAACAAAATTGTTTGCTTGCTGGGATATTTTTATTCAATAAAATGAGTTGTTTATAAATAAACCAGTAAGGAAAGGCAGAAAGTCGGGCGGGGCCGACTATATAATACCCTACACCTCCCTAACAATGCGATAAGGGTCATTGCCATAATAATTTAGAATAACTGGTAAATGAGTAGAAACATATTATCTAGCTCTGAAACGATAATCGCTAAATTAAGCACTATTCGTTCCTAAATTGAGAAACGTCTTTCTGGAAAATTTTAATGATCGGAAGTAAAATACAACTTCTATAGCGGTTTGATACCAAATCAGGAGGAACATATATATGGAGCTTTAATATAAATCTGAACCGATCTTCCCTTAATACCCATTCATGTAAAAAGACCTCCTTCTGTCGAATTTCGTACTGATCGGATATAAAATACAGTCTCTACAGCGCTTACATGTCAAATCGGGGTAACATACATATGGGAGCTATATCTAAATCTGAACCAATTTTCTCCGAATTTAGCAGTATTCCTTCATGTAAAAAGAAACCTCTCTTTGCCGAATTTCGCACTGATCGGATATAAAATAACATTTTTACAGCGCTTACATGTCAAATCGGGGGTAACGTATATATGGGGGCTATATCTAAATCTGAACCGACTTCTTCCAAATTTAACAGTGTTCATTCATATAATAAAAAACCTCTTTCTGCCGAATTTCATACTGATCGGATATAAAATAAAGTTTTTACAGCGCTTACATGTCAAATCGGGGCTAACATATATATGGGGGCTATATCTAAATCTGAACCGATTTTAACCAAATTCAATAGGGATCGTCCCTGGGCCAAAAAAAAGATATGTGTAAAGTTTCGTCGAGATCGGACCATAATTGCGACCTCTACTTTGATTACAAGAATCCATGCACAGACGGACAGACTGACGGACAGACAGACGGACAGACGGACATAGCTAAATCAACTCAGAAAGTGATTCTAAGTCGATCGGTGTAATAAACGATGGGTCTATTTCTTCTCCTTTTGGGTGTTACAAACAAATGCACAAAGTTATAATACCCTGTACCACAGTGTGGTAACAAAGTTATAGGCGTTCAAGTGAAAAAAGGCAAGAAAATCGGTTTTTTACCCGTGAATCCGGATTTTGGGGGTGTCCGGGGAAATCCAAAAAAGGATTCGTGTTTTACTCCACAATACCTACAGAAAAACTAGTATCGCGTCATTTGCTTCTCAACTTGAGTTTATTTTGTCGGAATGTGTTATTATGTCTTTTGTTAAAAAACAATTATGTATATTGCTCCCAAATTATAACATGCACAAAGAATAGACAAAAACGCTTCAAATTCTGTCGAAAATAAATTATTTTCCGAAAAATTCAATTCTAGAAAATTAAAATTTTTTAAATTACGTCGAAATTTCATTTTTTTTAGAAAATTTCTTTGAAATTTTATTTATGTAGGAATTTGTGTTATGATTTATATTTTTTAACAATATTTTATCAAAATTGCATTTTTTTTTAGAAAAATTTCGATCAAAATAGCATTTCAATTTAAATTTTAATGAAATTGTATTTTTCTACAAAATTTCATTATATAAGGGATAAGGATAAGGGTCGATGACCGCATTTAGGGCCACGAATTAATGGTCACTTAATAAATAAATACCAAAATTCAATGTTGATAGAATTTTCTAAAAAAAAATTAATAAAATGAAAAAAAAATTTGCAGGAAATTTCTAGAGAAATGTAAATTTAAAAAAATGTTAAGAAAAATGCAATTTTAACTAAATTTTCTTTCGAAGAAATGTTTGTTAGAATTTAAATTTAGATCAAACTTTGATCAATCTTTATACTTTATATTGTCGAGAGTGCAAATAATAAATAAAACGCAATTTTGGCATGATTGACAAAAACAGCTTTGAAAATATTTTTCTCTAATACCTTTGTTATCTATTAGTGATATGGGAATTTAACAAAAGGAAGTTAGACATAAAAAACGAGATTGGACCATAGCTTAACTCGAGAACATCTATCCGAATTGAAAAAATCATTAAAATGTTCGCAAAAAATGGGATTTTTTGCAATATCTTGTAAGATGTCTTGGGTCAAAATTTAGTGAAATATTGATTATTAAATAACTTATATGCTACTAACCAGAATATTTCGCATAGTATAAGCTTATTATTTACTATCACCTTTAGCAAAATGGACAAAGTTGCCGAGTCTCTTTTGGTACCTCCCACACAAATGGACCATTTTTCACAAAAGGTTAACGGCTTATAACTTTGATTCCAGTCCATACAAATACTTGACATTTTGTGAAGTGAAATGCTTTTCAAGTACATACTGTCCTGTAAAAATGGGCGTTATTGCCACGTCCCTTTTGTATTTCCCATACAAATACAAAAAATGGGCGAAGTTGCCACGCCTCTTTTGGTATCTCCCATACAAAAGTACCATTTTGCACAACATGTTAACGGGTTATAACTTTCATTCTAGTCCATACAAATACTTAAAATTTTGTACAGTGTAATGTTTTTACATAGTACCCATTGTATAGGGTGATCTAAGTAGAGATACTTTTTTCAATAGCCTTTTTTTGACAGATCACGTGTAAGTCGTGTCATGCTGTCATGTTAAGTATTGTTTGGCATTTCATCATAGAAAGACTTAAGCCTGAACAACGTTTTCAAATTATTCAGTTTATTATCAAATAATCGTTCGCCAATTGTGCTAAGTCAATTTTTTTAAATCCAAAAAAACACTTTCCAGTCGACCCACGACCTTGACAACCATGAGCAATATTTTAGCTCTCGTTAAGAGCTATCTTTTTGCCATTGACCGATTCCCGATCCGACGTACCGGAATCATCGGTCCATATTTCTTCAAAAATGATGCCGGTAAGATTGTAACCGTCAATGGCGACCGTTATAGGGCCATGATAACCTACTATTTGATGCCTGAAATTGAAGCTCGTGATCTCGGCGACATTTGGTTTCAACAAGACGGCGCCAGTTCCCACGCATCAATGAATGGATTTATTGAGAGAACACTTAGGTGAGCAAATAATTTAACGTTATGGGCCAGTCGATTGGCCACCAAGATCGTGTGATATCACACCGTTAGACTTTTTGCTGTGGGGATATGTAAAGTCTACAGTTTATGCGGACAGACCCGCTTCGATTCAACCCTTGGAGCAAAACATCACGCGTGTCTTTCGCCAGTTACCAGTCGAAATGCTCGAACGAGTCATCGAAAATTGGACTCACGGATGGACCTTCTGAAACGTAGCCGCGGCCAACATTTGATAGACATAATCTTCAAAAAATAAATGCCAAAGAATGATAATAAACATTCCCCATTCAATTTGAATTTTCTGTGTTTTATTTTCTTTAAAAACGTAGGGGACCTAGAAATGGATCACGCTATATATCAAAATATGGGCGTATTGCCACACCCTTTTTTGTAGCTCCCAAACACAATTGCCAAAATAAAACAAAATATAAAAAATTCTTGTTTTTGAATTTCACTATTTTTATAATAGGCGTGTTTTCGTTACACCATAAGTGCTTAATTTGTATGGGGAGCTAAGCACTTTTAAGCACTATTAGTTCCCGATGAAGTTTGGTGCTTGTGTTCCTGTCTTAATCGAGTATGATGTTGCCAGATTGGGCACCCTATATTTAGCAATATGGCATCCCATTTTTGGAGAGATTTTATCAATTATTGTGAATTAACGGGAAGAAGAAGAACAAAAATGGGAAATTATTTTAATATTTGCAAAAAGAGTGTAAACAATTGAATACAGAATAGTAAATATACTTATGTTTTATAAATACTTTTCACGAATTTTTTGTCTGTTCCGCACTGTTCTTTCTTCGAAACTCATGACACCATTGCTACCAGATAGTGAAAATCCGCCACTTATTGCTTATGTGCCAGTTAGTGGAAGTCAGTTGTTTTCGTTGCAAAGTGCTAAACTAAAATTGCTAGCTTGTAATGAAAACATGCCTAATATGGGTCATAATGATTCCATTTATCCGTAGATTTTTTCAAACAGGCTCTGTTTTCTTTGTTAGGTTGCTAGCTGTAAGGGGGTTTTATTCGTAGGCTGCGGTAGTTCAGCCGCCTCCAGGATCAATTCAAGAAACCACAAAACCTTAAATAAGAACACGAAATTCAGGTTTTATTTATAGTGTTTTCTCTGTACAACAATTTAATGTTTCATTTATTTATACAAAATATTTCATGAGTCAATCTATGTATGGAAGTATGGGTACGAGTCCTCTAGTGCGCTGATATTTGCTTGTCCCAGATGTCGATTGGTTATCGATGAGGATTGCTTAACAGACGCCTCACACAAGCGCTGACGGACGCCTCACACAGGCGCTGACGGACGCCTCACACAGGCGCTTGACTGACGCTTCACACAGGCGCTGAGGGACGCCTCACACAGGCGCTTGACGGACGCCTCACACAGGAGATTGACGGATTTACGGATGACCCTAACGCGCAGGCGGTCGGCGGATTCTTCGGGGTAAACTTGGATTTCGGTGGACACCTTGGTCCTTACACATGCATGGTTGGCGGATGATGTTGCGTGGACCAGATATTCGGTATAACGGTGTGGTATTGGGCTTCGACGACAATCTGTGAATGAGACAGAGGCTTTATATTTAGTGGCAAGTAGTAAAGGACATTTGTGGATGCGGGCGAACCTCGTATGCAAGCGCATCGCGTATGCGGCCGAACCGCGTTAGTGCCCTGAAAAGGACAGATCTACAGCTACTAGTCCTGAAGATGGAAAGGACTATTGGGGCAGATCCTCGTTGCTTCGGATTGCGGACTATGCCACTTGTCGTTCAATCCACACCATTGACTGAAAAACGTCGACACCTTATATTACTGGCAACACCAAGTGAACGATATGTGTTTTTATGTGATTTCATGTTACACCCAGAACATAAGCATAAGCCTAGTCACATTCATTACACAGTGTGACAGTACAAAAAAAAACAAAACACGCGATACTATTTTTCTTGTAGGTCTTGACGAGAACAACGTTTGTTTTACGAAATTTGCCGGACAGCCCCAAAATCCGGATTTACGGGTAAAAAACTATTTTCTTGCCTTTTTTCACATGAACGTCTATAACGTTGCTAAGTATTAATCGAATTTCAATCTCTAAAAGGATTTGGAAAGAGGAGAATTAGACTTTTAGAGCGATGTATATTTTGTTTATTTAAAGCTGTACGAATATAGGTTTATTTGTCCTACAAACACATTTTTTTAATTGTTGTCCGTCATTTTCTAGTTTAGGCAATGTTTTTACCAATTAAATTGTGAGATAACCGTACGATTTGTTAATCTACATATATAGTATATTTTATAAGGAAAAAAATGCAACCAGGCTCTTAAAAATCCGTTTGCAATTGACGAAGTTATTAAAGTTTCATTAAAACTAAATCGACTCCGTAATGTGTGCTTAAGCGTTTCTTTTTTAACTCCTCATCATCGTCAAAACTAGTATTTATGTACTCATTTAGTTTTAATAAAACTTTAATAACTCAGTCAATTGCAACCGGATTTGTACGATACTAGTAGCTTTTTTTTTCCTGATAATATGTACTATATATGTAAATTAATAACTCGTACGGTTATCTCACAATATAATCGGTAGAAACATTGCCTAAACTAGAAAATGGCGGACAAAAATGGAAAAAACGTGTTTGTAGGACAAATAAACCAATATTACTACAACATCAAATAAACAAAATATACATCGTTCGAATGGTCTAATTCTCTTCTTTCCAAACTTTATAGAGAATGATAATCGGTTAATACTTAACAATGTTATTGGCGTTCAAGTGAAAAAAGGTAAGAAAATCGGTTTTTTACCCTTAAATCCGGATTTTGGGGGTGTCCGGGGAATTCCAAAAAAGATTCGTGTTTTACTCGACAAGGCCAGGAAGGAAAAATAGTATCGCGTCATTTGCTTCTCAACATGAGTTTATTTTGTCGCACTGTGTTATCAGTGCACACTGGTTCCAAATCAAAATTTTTTGGCATAATTTCAAAAAATAAACTTAAGAAATTACCGGAAATACATATATATTTGAAAAGGCAACCCTATAGGGTACCTAGAAAATGCGATTTTTTAAACCTGGGTGGCAACCGTGTTATTATCCATGCGGTCAAAGTTAGTAGTTCAATAAGGTGTTTTTAAGCACTTCATCTTGAGAAAATATTGGCAATAGTTTTGACACTGGAAATCGGCCAAACTAAGATTTTATTTAATCTGTGAAATATGGAATATCTAGCTCAAAGTATGTAGATTATAACTATTGTAACATAATTCATAATAGTTTTGTCTTTGTAGTTGCTATTACGTGTTTATGGGGTGTGGTATTTTAGAGATACATAAACTCACGTTATTTGGGTTTCGTGGGGTAAAAGTTATAGATGTACTCGCGTGTTCATGGAAGTTTAAACGCACGAGTGTTTATTAAAGTGTCCTTTATCATGTAGTATAGATGCGGTTTGCGCGTTTTTTGCGCAAAGTGACCAAAAGCATGTTTTGTCAGTCAAACTCTTGTATAGCTGTACTGAAATGTTAGCTACTTAGGTAAATGGTACCGTTTCGAATTTGGTACTAAAAAATTTATGAAAATGTGTTTTAGTTTATATTCACAAATATTTATCAAAGTTCAGAAGTCATTTGGAATGGTTAGTGGTAGGTCAGAGTGGGTTTCTGCAAATTTTACAATAAATGTGGAACACGATGATTATGCGATACAGCCACTGAAGTGGGAAAACGACTAAAAAGGAAAGTGAAAAGTGTAAATGTATTGCTATTGTCTTCGCAAAACAGTATCGCGTAAATCCCGGGTAAGACAAAAGATGCCGATGTTTGTTTTATAAAAATACTTTAACACAAACTTGTTACACGAGTAGCTTTTTACATATGGACCTTGTTACACATGGACCTTGTTACGTATGGATATTAATACACATGGACCTTGATACACATGAAGCTTGTTACACATGGACCTTGTTATACATGGAAAAATATACTTGTCAGCAACTTTTTTTAAAATTAAATGTTCTCAGATTGTTGTCGCTTCTGCCCTTTCTGTTGGCTTCTTAGGGGAAATGCTTCGGAAGCACTGAATAAATTGTATAAACAAGACAGACGGCCACATGCTAGACAAAATAGCCGCATTAATATTAATATTTTTTCACAGATCTATGGATTTTTCGGATCCATTATTATCCAGTATTTGCGTTTCTAAGATAATGCATGCAGTTATGATAAAAAGGGAATTTGTTTATAACATCGGGAGGTATTGTATTATTGGGTTCACCATTTTGTTCATCATAACCACTCCTAAAATATTGAGTGTGTCGATATTTATGCAAGCCGGATGTCGCAGTCGGCGTATAGGGTCCATACTGTCCAAATCGGTGGGAAATTTGTATGAAGGCTATACGAGTATCCAAATCTGAATCGATTTTCTACAAATTAAGTATGTTGGTCCTTGGTACAAAAAACATGTCCATGCCAAATTTCATGCAAATTGTACCATATTTGCAACCACTTAGCGTACAGACATCAAGCTTGTGTGGGAGCTGGCAGTGGGAGTTGCCAGATTGATCCAAATTTTTTTTCATTTGTTATGTGTGTTATGACAATCAGATGTGCTGTATATACATCCCTTCATATTTATGCCACAAAAATTGGATTTGGGACCAGTGTGCAGTGGCTGTAGCTGTCAATGATCGTATGTGGGTGCGTGCGTGTGTTTGCTGTGATGGCTCAGCATAGTGGCGATGGTGCTGTTGTTGTTATTGTGTTTGATGTAGTCAATGGGGGAGAACAGTGTCTAGCATAGAAAGAATTCTGATGCACAGTGGTAAATATACATAATCATGTACGGACAAAATGGATTTTGTCCGTTAGCTTTAAAAAAATTGAACAAAAAATGTTTTGCGAAATTTTTTCTAGTTTTTTTTTGTGTCAACAAGAAATTTTTTTTAAAAAAATCGATTTTTTCTAATTGTTTTAGTTTCCGGAATATTTAGCTCTCACAATTTGCTTTAATTTAAGTGGTATGTCGGCGTTATCGAGCTTATACTTCAAAAAATATGGTTCAACTAATAAAGGTACCTTCCAAGAAAATTGGAATTGTAAAATAAATTAAAAAAAACTTTACCACAAAAAAAAAATTGGTTTTGGTTTAAAAAAATAGTATGCCTCAATCTATTTTTTTTTTGTTGCATAGTGTAATTGATAATGAATGTTGTGTGTAGTCTTATAATAATTTTTCACGGGGAATTATTTTCCCTTAAATTATTTGTCATTTTTATATAATTTGTGATGGTGAAATAACTGAATACTTATAGCATTACCATTCATTATTTTTGCTATTGTAAACATTAGTTGATCTTTAAATCTGTGAATTTTACAGTTAGTGAAAACTTGAGTCGTCAGAACCAAATTGCTCTATATGAATGCGTTAAGGGGTCTCATTTATTTTGTTTTTGGACATGATGTACATCGTATCTTATTTAGTAAAATTCTGGACAGCATTTGAGGATCACATAAATTCATAGGATCTATACTCTACTGGTATGGTTACATATTTTCCCATTTTCTGTCGTCCTGTATAAATTATTTAGAATTATGGCCGATGTATACGATTTCAACGGAAATTAGTTTTAATCAAGATTCTGAACTCACAAAAATATTTCCATAATTATAATGCGAACCTCTTAAACGCATATTCCTCTTCAAGTCCAACGGAATAAAAATGTGTATTTAATACTTCGGTTGAGTTGGCTGCGCCGGAGGAGATTGTGGCAGTGTTGATGGTGGCTATACTGGTGGATGGCGGTGGAGTCAGTGGTGGATTTTGGTCGAAAATGTTTAAATGATTGCATTTACACGAGTTTGTTTTTTTTCAGTCTTACTTGCTGGCCCTCGCCCCTCTATAATCTACGAGCACAAAATGTGCCAAAAATGGTGTATGAGTTTGGGTGTATATAAGAGTATATGAATGGTTTTTGGGTGAATTGTTAATGCTAAAATAATAGTTGGAAAACATTTCGAGTAATTTACGCAATAAATGCGTTTTTATTGAGTTTGGTTAGCGAAGAGTGCTCCCTGCCATTCTTACTGCGGCGGCAGATGGAGCAATAAAATTAATAGTGATAAATTGTTGTGATTAAAATTGATCATAATCAATTTATTATGTGAGAGTAAATCGTGTGATTGTATGTGTGCACATGGCTAATGATAATAATGGTAACTACAACCACAATAACCAAATTAATTGTATTTAATGTGCGGCGACCGTCTGCGCATCCTTCGCTGGTGGTCAATGGTGTAAAAATGTAAATTAGCACAGTCGGATTCAGGGACGTGGATATGTATTACAGATTCATTAGTTTGTTATGTCGATAGACAAATTATGCAAAGCGATAATCGGAAATCGGTAAATTTACATATATGGGTGATTTCGGCATTACCGGATAGTTTGCTGTCTTATGTAAATACACAAAAATTAGGGGAAAAAATATATATTCCACTTTGGTATTTATTTTATTACAGAGCTTTATAGGTCTTTTGCGGTACCTAAAATATTTTTTTGGAAAAATTTATTTTTTATTAAAAAAAACTGTCTACCAAACTGTCTACTCTACTATCCTTGATATTTAAATTTTTTTTGTCAAAAATAGTAAATATTTATTTAACAAGTAAGAAAGTTCTGTCGGGTAAACCGACTACTGAATCCCCTCACCTTGAGTCTCAAAAAATATTAGTAAATTAATTTATTTTTTTGTTTTATTTAAATTATTATCAATTTAAATTGCATTTAATAAGTTTAAAGTATGTACTGGTATTAAAGGTAAAAGATGTTTACTTTTGGTACAAAATGGTCCATTTGTGTGAGAGGTACCAAAAGGGGCGCCCCAATAACGGTAATTTTTCTCTGGACTCTAGGTACTATAAAAGCATTACACTGTACAAAATTTCAAGTATTTGTATGCACTGGTATTAAAGTTAAAAGCTGTTAACTTTTGGTACAAAAAGGTCCATTTGTGTGGGAGGTACCAAAAGGAGCGTGCCAATAATGCGCATTTTCACTGTCTTGTAGGTACTATTAAACCATTACGCTGTACAAAATGTCAAGTATTTGTTTGCACTGGTAATAATGTTATAAGCTATTACCTTTGCGTTAAAAATTGTTCGTTTGTGTGGGAGGTACCAAAAGGGGCGTGGACACTTCGCCCATTTCTCTCGAGGTAAAAATAAACTAATACTATGTGTAGAATTTCAGAGGGTTCAAATGAGAAGTATAGAAGTTATTAATTAATCAATATTTCACTAAATGTTAACCCTTTGCGTGGGAGGTACTAGAAGGAGTGGGCCAATATGGCCCATCTTCGAATTTAGCCGGAGATAGAAGAAAATATTACCACAAACCAAATTTAAAGTCAATCGGTTACTCCTTTCGAGAGTTATCGTGCGCACAAGCCAGCAGACAGACAGACAGACGGACGGACATTGCTCATTCGACTTAAAATGGGCCAAAACGGATATCCGCCGAACATACTTAGTGTCTTAGGTCACTCCTTCGATGTGTTACACTTTTGGTTCGTAGGAAATTATATATTCCCTCCTCTCTATGGTGAGGGGATAATAAAATAGCTGCAATGTAAAATATAGTATTTAATGATTTATGTTTCCTATTAGTGCGCATAAGTTATTATCAACTACTATTTTAATGGATGATTATTTTGTGTTCCCAAACCTTTCTGGATTTGCAATAATTAAAATTATGAAGAGAAATTAATCTACTATAATAATACTATATAATATAATACTATATATATATTAATACTATATATATATTAATACTATATACTTGTGGTTGATTTTGGGCCAACAATATTAATAAAATGATGTAAGTCGCGTTTTGTCTTCCCAAATCAGCTTTCACACTCACGTGCGTCATTCCCCTGTGTTGCTTTTATTTGTTACCCTCCACCATAGGATGGGGGGTATAGTCATTTATATACCTATTAATATTGATCTGAGACCTCATAAAGTATATATATTCTTAATCGTCGTAAAATTCTAAAACTATTTAGCCATGTCCGTCCGTCCGTCTGTTTAAATCACGCTACAGTCCGTAAAAATGGTGCTAAGTTGATAAAATTTTGTAGAAATATTTCTTATAGCTCCCCTATAGAGGCCGCTCCAAATTACGGTTTTTTAGCCATAGATACCACATTTTTAAAGAAATTTAGTAGAAACTTTGCAGTTTGTATTCTATTTTGACAGGAAATCATCACAGCAAATCGGTTCATATTTTGTTATAGTCCACCTATAGATGTCGCTCACAAAAAGGTTTATTTAAGCCATAAACACCACATTTTCTAAGAAATTTCTTTTTGGCAGGAATTCGTCTCAATAAATTTTATACAAATAACATGCTATTTTATTGTATTCCCCGTGTAGAAGTAGCTCTCAGAACACTATTTTAAGCCATAAATACCACATTTATTAGGTGAAGAGCTTGGCTAAAGAATTTGCGGCATAAAAATTGCACCGTTCGTTTTTATCCCCTCACCTTAGAGAGGAGGCTATATATCATTTGCTACGAGCCAAAAGTGTAACACATCGAAGGAGTGGCCTAATACCCCAAGTATGCTTGGCGGATTTTCGATTTGGGTCATTTGAAGGCATTTGAGCAATATCCGTCCGTCCGTGCGTCTGTCTGTCTGTGTGTCTGTATGACTGTCTGCCGGCTGCACCAGCCGGCACGCAGTGCGCACCGCACGATAACTCTCGATAGGATTAACCGATTGACTTAAAATTTGGTATGCGGTAATAGTTTTCTCTATTTCCGGCTAAGTTTGAAGATGGCCATATTGGTCCACTCGTTCTAGTTCCTCACCCACAAAGGGTTAAAAATTAGTGAAATATTGATTCTTTAATAACTTCTATACTACATACTCGAATTTTTTGAAATTCCACACATAGTATTAGTTTATTAGTAGATAAGACATCAAGAAAAAATGGGCGAAGTTTGCACCAAATGTAACTGCTTATAACTTAAATAGCGGTACATATTTAAATGTTATTAAATGCAATTTAAATTGATAATAATTAAATAAAATAAAAAATAAATAAACTTACGAATATTTTTTTGGACTCATGGTGAGGGGATTCTTATGTGGGTTTACCCGACTGAACTTTCTTACTTATTTACAAAAAATACAAAGGAACCTCGATCTGATATCATATTTGAATAGAACACCTCAAAATAAGAAGATAAATTAACGTGTTAGTTATCGACTTATCGGACAATAAAGTTTGAAAAAATCGACAAAAAAAATAAATTTTTCTGGTAAAATGACATTACTTATTTGTAAAAAATCAATACTATTTTTTCTAGAACAATACTAGTTACTTATATACCAAGAAGAAAAAACGAAACATCAACCAATTTTTTTGACAACAACATTCCATTCCCCTGCCGTATTTTCGACGATTAACAAGTGTGCTTTTATCGGGCGTAATGAAGAAAAATTATCTGACATTTTTCCGATATCTTGCCTAGTTATCGAGTTATTCGACGATAAAGTTTGGAAAAACCTTATTTTTAAAAAATATAACCTCCGATAACTAAGCGAGATATCGATAAAATGTACCTTATGTTTATACCCTACACCACACTGTGGTACAGGGTATTATGACTTTGTGCATTTGTTTGTAACACCTAAAAGGAGAAGAGATAGACCCATTGTTTATTATACCGATCGACTCAGAATCACTTTCTGAGTCGATTTAGCCATGTCCGTCTGTCTGTCCGTCTGTCTGTCCATGTATTCTTGTAATCAAAGTGCAGGTCGTATTTATGGTCCGATTGTGATGAAATTTAGCATAGTGCTCTTTTTTGGCCCAAGGACGATCCCTATTGAAATTGGTTAAAATCGGTTCAGATTTGGATATAGTCCCCATATATATGTTTCACACGATTTGACATGTAAGCGCTGTAGAAACCACATTTTACATCCGATCTTTATGAAATTCGGCAGAGAGAGTTTTATTATTACGTGAATGAACACAACCAAATTCGGAGAATATCCGTTTAGATTTAGATATAGCCCCCATATATATGTTTCACCCGATTTGACATGTAAGCGCTGTAGGAACTGTATTTTAAATCAGATCAGTACGAAATTTGGCAGAGAGAGTTATCTTATTACATGAATAAACACTGCGCAATTCGGGGAAAATCGGTTCAGATTTAGATATAGCCCCCATATATATGTTCCACCCGATTTAACAGTTAAGCGCTGTAGAAATCGTGTTTTATATCCGATCAGTACGAAATTTAACAGAGAGAGTTTTCTTATTACATGTATGAACACTGCCAAATTCGGGGAAAATCGGTTCAGATTTAAACATAGTCCCAATATAAATGTTACACCCGATTTGACATGTAAGCACTGTAGAAACCGTGTTTTATATCCGATCAGTACGAAAATCGGCAGAGAGAGTTTGCTTATTACATGTATGAACACTGCCAAATTCTTATCGCAATGCCCATTTTCGCATTGGTAGGTAGGTGTAG